>JAECWR010000194.1:17047500-17755000 GCA_018150935.1 Drosophila pruinosa | reverse complement strand
ACAGCTTGATCGCTCACGAATTGACTTACTTGATTAGCGAGCGTCGCAAGATGTTGCGCTCCATGCTGCGGCGCAAGGTGTCTGAATCGCCGCAGCTGCCGGGCAAATGGGTGACCAGGCAGCCGGCACGCTTCGATTCATCGAAGGCGCGCAATGCCTCTGAGGTGAGGACCGGTGCCTGCTGCGCAGATACGCTGGGGAACAGTTGGCGCACCGCCGAATTGGGACGCAGTGCATTGTTGAAGAGCGTTGAATGCTTTTTGATGGGTATCAGCTCGTTGATCTGATTCTCGCTGTCATCCATTTCACCAGCCAGCGATTGGCCATCGCCATCGGTGCCGGCATTGAGCTGATCCTCGGTAACGAAACGCACAGAACGCTTGGTGGCACCACTCTCATCCTCGGAGGTGGTGTTGTTCTGGTCATCCGATTGCTGTTGTAAGTGGAGCAGTTGATTAATAGTCTATAATCATACCTACAACTATTTGCGTTGACTGTTTGTCTAACTGACTAAGTCAGCGTCTGCCAGACTAAGCTAACTACTCCCTGATTAAACGACTGACTAACTAATTGTCTGACTGACTGACTTCCTCTCTTACTGACTGCTTGACTGACTAAATGACTGAATGGCTTAACGACTGAATGTCCAACTGACTAACCGACTAACTGACTGACTCCCTGACTGACTCCCTGACTAACTGACTAACTGACTAACCGACTAACTGACTAACTGACTGACTCCCTGACTGACTCCCTGACTAACTGACTGACTCCCTGACTAACCGACTAACTGACTAACCGACTAACTGACTAACTGACTGACCCCCTGACTGACTCCCTGACTAAATGACTGACTCCCTGACTAGCTGACTAACTGACTAACTGACTAACCGACTAACTGACAAACTGACTGACTCCCTGACTAGCTGACTAACTGACTAACTGACTAACCGACTAACTGACTAACTAAATAACTGACTGACTTCTTGACTAATAATTTATTGACTGACTGACCGACTAACTGACTGACTCCCTGACTGACTGCCTGACTAGCTGAATAACCGACTAACTAAATAACTGACTGACTTCTTGACTAATAATTGATTGACTGACTAACTGTCCAAGAAGGCAATTGGTATTTGTCGAACTCAACAAATATGAATATAAGATGACAGTTATTTAAATTGTTTTTGTTTGCTGCGAACCCTCAAGGTTGCTTTAGGCTATGCTGGGAGCAATGCATATATGTATATGCATGTAGTATGTATGTATGCATATATGATAAATCAGAGCAATACCATGTACGAGAGTATGCATATAGTATGTATGCATGAATAAGCAATCAGAAAAGGGGTTGAACAAAACTAATTATGTTTAAACTGCAGGCGATGGTAAGGGAATGGTTTAGTCACCTGCGAGATGGAGTCCTGTTTCCACAGCTTGCCGCCCTTGAGTATGCCGCTGATCTGTGCGGTCGTTGTCTCCTTGGGCGGTATGGGCGGCGGTTTCAGCTCATCGTATTGATCCGGTGCATTGCCGCCGACTGCGGCCGCTGCGGCGGCGGCTGCTACGGCACTCGCTTTCGCTGGCAACGCTGGTGGCAACATCTCGGCACCAGTTGTGGCGCCAGTTGCTCCGACGGCTCCAATTGGGGCTGCAACGGCAGCACCGCCAGCTCCGGCTCCGGCTCCGGTGGCAACATCCTCGTGCGCCTCACGTATGATGCGTCGCTCGGTCACTGTGGTCATAGTGGTAATAGTTTCAACAACAAATCTTTTTTTCTTTGCCGTGCTACTGGTCGTTGCCATGGCTGGCACCAAGTGGCTGCCACCGGTGGCATAGCTGGGACCGGTAACGGCAACGGCAACGGAAGAGCTGCTGCTAACGGAACCGCTGCCAATGGCAGTGCCGGCGATGGGCCTGCTACTGCTACTGTTACTGCTACTGCCCGCATCCTTTCTAACTTTGACTGTCATACGCTCGGAACGGAATTGGGTTTTGTGTGTATTGTTTTTTTGTGTTGCATTTTGTTGCCACAGCGAGACGCATTATTGTTGGTTGGTAGACGAGTAGTCGGAGTAGTAGTCGAGTGGACAAAAGAGAGCATTGTACATATTTGTTTTTGCATTCGCAATGGCATTGAGCATGAGAGAGATGGCAATATAAAACGAGTGAGAGCGGGAGCTGAGCTGAAGCTTATGGTGGTACGATTGAGATTGAGCGAGTGTGCAGCATTGATTTCGATGTACCCATTGTATAACCGTTGTATAACAGTTGTATAACAGTTGTATAACAGTCGTATGACAGTTGTATAACAATCGTATAACAGTAATATGACCACTGCGAGCTCATTAGGCGCGATATTTCTGGCCAAATCACTAGTTTGCACTTTATAAACTGTTATACGGTGTCAAAGTACAAATAATAAAACTTCTCCATTGAATAGATAGCTTTCAGCAGAATTTGCATAGCCGTACACGGTATACTCAACGTAAAGTTCATTATTTGTGTCAGTATAACAGTTTTCTAAAAGCTGCAAAAAAAGTCTTTAACAGGACTCGAATTGTATAAATGCTTTTGCCATGCGTGAAACAAGAATGACATTAATTTCAATATTCTGAATCTGAAGATTGACCAACTGACGAATTGAAATGAATTCTCAATGCGAGTGTTGCAGCAGGAGAAGGAGGAGGAGGAGGAGGAGGAGAGGAGGGAGGCGAAAGACAACCAGATACACATACGAGCACGTCCGTAGATGATACTTAATTTTGAATGGGTTTTTCGCATAATAAATACAACATTCGCTCTTTGCAATTGCTAGCAGTAAAAGCCGAGAGAGAGCGAGTGATTGGGAACAAGAGAGCGTTGTGCGTGGCGTGGCAAGGAATGGTTGCAAGTATGTGTGCTTATCGATTTGGGTGGCATGATGCGAGCACGAGCAAGAGTCGAGAATACGAGTATAATGCGCTATGTAGTATACGAGTATACAAGCTAATGACGCAAGTTTGATTTGGACTTGGATACTCGTCACATACTATATATATCAAAATATCAAAAATAAATCAATATAACATTCACTTTACCTGCTGCGCCAGCTGTCGGCTTATACTGCGATTGAAGCACATACTTGGGCCTCTCCTCCCCGGCAATGATCTCCTTCTGCGTGATTCGACGCTCCGGTGAGCTGGTGTGCAGCGGCAAGAGCGCCACAGCTGGCACTCCAATTGGCGTCAACTCCTCACTGCACTGCGCTGATCCGCATTCTAGTGAACAATGAATCAAATAAAGAAAGAGGAAGCTAGTTAGCAGTGAGTTATGATCATAATTGTGGTCGCACTAGCAGTTAGCGATGTGCAACTGACTCGTACTTAAATAGTTTAACGTAATCATTGAGAAATATTAAAACAAATACAGCTAACATTATATGCATTCATTTTGTTCAAAATCTCTAGAATTTCTTCTCAATTTATTAAATCAGCTAATATAAATTACAAAGAAAATTACAAAACAAAAACCGCTTAACAATTCCCAAGTTAATTTTAAATAGATTACAATTTAAGCTATAATTTCAAATGTTAACAAGCTTATTTTACTTATATATTTTCCTATAATTCGAAAGAATGTTCATGTATTCAATTCATCGTCGTGTCACGCGCTCAGCTCTAATTCAAGCCGAAGCGGAAGCGCGCTTGAAGGATTGCTCTGCTGCTATGGCTGGGCTGAACTGGGCAGGGCAATACAGACCGGACCTTAACTGAGCTGGGTTTCGACTCGAGTCGGGTTGGTCACATTCCGCTTCGTTAGACGCAACAATTAATGTGTAGAGTCAGAGTCAAGCCGGAGCCCTGCTTCCATTACGTTCCGTTCCGTTCGGTTCGCTCGTCACTTGATAATCGATAAAGCGTGACCAATATTAATGCAAATGAATACGATACCTCTCCACTTCCCACCCCAAATGCCATTATTACCGCCGCTCCCTAACCCTTGAGGTGTTCCAAAAGTGTCGTTGTGGCAAAAGTTTTATGTCCTTGTATGGTTGCCCAAAAAAGTGAGGACAAAGCTTACCCCAGTGAACAAACAAGCCAATAAACAACAATGAACAACAACAAGAAGACAGAACAATAACAAGCACAACTCGCGCTTGTTTATCCATTAAGTAAAGTTACCATAAATCAATCAATAGTTGCGACAACCCCCCAAAAGAAAAAGCCAAGTTCAACATTTGCGGATATGCGGGCGTTCATAACAAATCGAAATTTAATCGAATTATTTCCAAACTAAGTGTACTGTAAATACAGACAGCAAACAATTGAGTATCAATAAGCTGTCAACTTGAGTATAACAGTTAAAAGAGCAACTTAAGTACTCAGTCGGATGGGGGGGAAATTCAATCTTTAGCAAATTGAACTTTGATTCATTGAAAAATCCAATATGATAGCGTAAGCATGTACTTAAGTTGTGTAACAGTTATACTCTAGTATAACAATTAATTGCGAGCTTAAATAGATGCTCAATAAAGCAGCAGAATAGTAGAATTATTAACAGTTGAATCATATTAAAAAGACTTTTAATTCAACTCCTAACATTTTAGATTTAGTATAGATGTATAACAGTTCAAAGATGAAAGATGAAAGCAACACAGACGAACGCATGCCTATACATGTATGTATGACAGTTGTATGACAGTTTAAAAAGTCGACAGCCTGTCAAAGTCATTGAAATTCATTTCCAGGAGCGGCTTTTAAATGGCAATGTTTCCTTAGCCCCGCCTCGCATTCAGATCCACATAATGGAATTTAATTAACTATAAAATTACATGGAACTCTACACAGAGCTCTGTGACAAAAACAAAACAAAAAAAACAAAATGGCGTTCAATTTATGGAATATACACAGCGAGAGAGGGCCAAAGTCTAGCTCTGTGCCTGGACAAATGTTTGCATAAATAATTTATAATTAGATTACACAAAGGCAGACGAAAGCATTTGAAAAGCGCCCCGCGGCCGTTGCCACCAATCTCCCTCCCTCCGCACTCCGCACTCCGCACTCCTGCCCAGCTTATAGTAAATGCCCGCTAATTGGAGCCAGCACTGCGGCTATTTACCTGCATCCTGTAGCTGCTTGGCAGCGCATTCGGCGCACTCTGCGCACTCGGTGCAGACACCCTGTAGGTCCTCGTCCGTCTGCTGTGGATGTTGCTGCGATGTTGCATGATGCTGTTGCTGCTGCTGCTGCTGTTGTTGTTGCTGCTGCTGTTGTTGCTGCTGCTGTTGTTGTTGTTGTTGCTGCTGCTGTGTGGCGGCTCCGACGGGCGGCGGTGGCGGCGGAATTTGACTGTTGCCATTGCTGTTACGTGCCGCCAACATTGCGGCACGTTGCTGCTGCAAACGTTGTATCACCTGCAACTGCTGCAGATGTTGTGCCCCAAAGATGTGGCCGCTGAGCGCGCCACCTAGCGTATTCTTCAGGCTATTATCCTTATAGCCATCGGGTGGACTAAGCGCCGCATCATCCACAAAGTCAATCGGTGGCTGATATTTGGGACTCTGTTTGGGAAAGAAGAAGAAGCCACAGTTAGTTAACAACTAAGCCAAGTTAGTTCAAGTTAGTTAATACTGATGCTGCTGTTGCACATAGTAATTATGCCCCCGCCGCAAATTAACTTAATTGAGTTTATAGCCAGACGAATTGGGGACGCTCAGCTTGTGTAGCTTGTGTGTGTTCGGGGCTGATGAACTGTGGGGCTCGTAAATCTGTGTTAAGTCGCTGCTCGAGAATGCTGTGCAGTGACAATGGCTATATAACAGTTGTTAAATAGTTATGTGCAGCTAAAGCTGTGCATTTTGATGACTTAATAAGACTGCAAATGGCAGTCAAGCATAATATGATATTGTATGATGTGTATAACAGTTGGCAAAATTGAGTATAGCTATCGTGGAGACTTACAACATTACGTATAACAGTCAATAGTGCCTACACACATTAAATTTGACAGTTTAACACTTGTATAACAGTCGTATAACAGTTGTATAACACTCGCAAAACAGCAGTGTGAAGGCTTCGACTTAAGCATAATTTGCCCAGAGAGAACTCTCATTAGCTAATATGAACAATGGCTCGCACCCAGCACCAAGGACAGCCATGTGAAATAAGCACAAGTGCAAGCACGCACATGCACATACATGCATACAAGCAGTTTACGAATGCATTTGCAAATGCAATTGCAACAATGAAACAGCGGAAGCAGAAGCAGATGTGAACGGGCAGGGAGGAGGAGGAGGGGGAGGAGCCAGCCGAACAACAAAGTCTAGGCCAAAAGTTCGACCCGAATGTGAAGTTGAGTTTTTGTGGTTCGGCAAAAGCAATCAAGTTTTGGGCCAAAGTTAAGTTTAAGAAGTGCCACATAAAGCAAACTAAAATGTATACATATTATACATACATACATATGTATGGGCGAATGGAAAAACTCATTGCCACAACTTGCCGCTCCAGGAGCAAGTAAAAACTTTTGAAAAAAAACAACAACAGTAGGAAAAATGTTTCGTTTGCTCGTTTTTTGCTTCTTCTTTTTGTTGCCCCTATGACGAAGTGAGGGACACTTGGATTATGCAACGCATTTTGTAAACTTGTTACATACACTAAATGCATATTAAACTCTTCAGTTAGTGGGAGGGCGACAAGTCTAAGTCTAAGTCTGCAAGTCGGAGGCAATGGGCACATGCTTGAGCAGCGCCAAGTCAAGTGCATTGGGCGGCCACCCACTCGGTGGAGGTACTCAGACAGACAAGCTAGGGTGTGTGTGTGTGTATGTGTGCTTGCCACAGTTTGAGGCATGAGGCATGGCAGGCAGGCAGGCAGGCAGATAAGCAAAAAGCGGCGCAAACTCAAGTGACGCTCATGTGGCAGCAAATTGAAATTTAAACGCAGCTTGAGGGCCGCTTAGGATCGATGCGAGTGCCAGAAAGTCAGACGACAGATAGAGAGAGGGAGAGTGCGAGTGAGAGCAAGAGAGATAGCAAGAGGCAGGCAGACAAACTTTGGCAAATGTCCTTTAACACATGAAACGCGTACATCACGATAACGTGCACTTCAAGGCACAATTTCATAAAACAATATAACAGATACACACACACACTTACAGCGCAACCCACACACACACACACATACAGTCAATACACTCCGCACAACAATGTTGCTGCAGTTGTGTAAAAAGTTTTTAAGTGATTTATACCGCACTCGCAAATGGAGCGTAGGACGAAGTAAGCACAGGACACGGGACACAGGACACAGGACGCAGGTCGAAGGACCTACAGGACAACAGCGGGAGGCGACATCTCAAACTACTCGGCAAACTTGTGGCAGCAACAAAAGATGCTGCACGTGTGCGGTTGACTTGCAACTTGACTTGCCTCGCCTGCCACTCGAAGAAAGGGGGAGGAGAAGGAAAACAGGATACGGCGAAACAGGATAAAGGACTTGCAATATACATACATGCAAGAGCACAAGCCCAACTACATTGTACGGCACAGACAAAAGCAAAATTCTGCAAGCACATAATGTACTTTTGTTATTGTTCTATCGCATTGATAACAAAAGGCGGTCAATTGTGACGTAATTGACAGGAAGGACAACAAGTTCTGTCCCTCTCCATGAGTTAATAGAGCTCGTGAAAACGAAAGGAGTTGTGAGTTGAGAGTTGAGAGTGCAACTAGTGACCATTAAAGACAATTTACTTGAGTGAGGTGAGCTTGGTGGACGCTGCTTTAAAATTAACTTAAATGGCCGCAAGGTGAGAGAGAAATTGCCAAGGCATGCCAATGGAGGACATAAATAACTGAGTGCCTTAATAAATATTAAATTAGCTTCATTGATTCAACTTCCACTACAGCCATAATTCGCACCAATTAATTTTATGTCATTGCAGCAGCGAAATTGTTAACTTGAAGGACATGACTGGCCAAGAATTGTGACCATAGAGAAGGTCAGTGCATGACAAAAGACAGTTGTTTTTTTTAGTTAAACAAAAAACTAGTGTGCAAGGCAAACAAGGACGTCAAATGCAATAAAGTGACCTTGGCTAATGCTAATTATTACAGTGTTGTGAAAAGAATTTGAAGCCAAAATAATGATAAATAATAAAGTGAACTAGGAGGTTCAAAAACTTAACTGCATAAAGGTATTGTCAGTTTTGTTTGCTAAGATAAAGACTAAAGGCAAAGGTGTAGCAGATATAAATGTATAATAAAGTGAGCAAGGAGAAAACATATTGTATTGTGCATTCAATAGTCAAGTGCTGGCACCATTAAATAAAGCAACTTCGCTTCTAATTGAATTCTATAAACATAAGAATATACAAATTTACCTAAATTCAATGTCAATATAAACAACTAATATGCATGTCCAAAACATGCATATTATTTAAAAGCAAACACAAATTGAATTGAGCAATAAAGTGAACACTGAGGATAACCAGCCCATTACTGAAAATACACACTCCAAGTGCTCCGATAATACACGCATTAGAAATGCATTAGGCCAAAGGCAAGGGCAACCAATACCAATAAGGAACAGCCAGACACACATGCGAGCGATAAAGTGAGCATGGAGGACGTTAGGCGCTTAAGTTGTCAATGAAAGCGAAAAGGAAAATGGCAAATGTATTGCGTTGCGATTGCGGTTATAAAACGAAAGTGGAGCATGAAAATGGCTTAGGAGAAAATTCGAAGAGAGACTCGTGTCGATACATTGGCCAATAATTAGCTGTCGCTTGTGGGAAAAGCTTTTATGGGTTGCATGCAGTCGCAACAGTGCTCGTAGAGTGTTGTTGTCGACACAGGCAGATACTCGTAAGCTGCCTAAGCACTTCAACTTTGGCCACTTGTGCAACTCGACATAATCCGCTTAACGTGCGATTCCCTCCCCCTCCCCTTCCATCTTCCAATTCCCAACTCCCACAATCTCCAAATCATCTCTCCAATCTCTAATCCCCGACCAACACACTCACCTGTGACGTTCGTCCATCGCCCGGCTCGGCGGCATTAACCGCATAGTTGCACTGGCAGCCCTCCTCGCAGCAGAGACGCACCAGCTCATGCTCGCCACAGGTGCAGGGCTCCTCGTCCTCCTCATCGTAGGCGCAATCCTCGCGTATCAATATGATATAGTCCGCCTCGAAGAACTCGTTGCGTGTCTCATCAAAGACAACACGATTCTTACGCGCCGGCGGCGGACGATTCGGTTTCTTGAGCAGACCACGTAGTTGGCCGTTAACCTCACGCATCTTGATCGCTGTTAAAGACGTTAAAGTGTTTGCTGCTGTTGTGTTTGTGGAGGTTGAAGTGGCGAGTGGACTCGCCAAGTTGTTGTTGTTGCTGTTGTTAACGCTGTACTCGTTGCTCGATTGTATGAACTGTGCGGCTGCTAGGCACTCATGGCACTGGCAATCGTTGCAATTGCTATCGCTGTACTCGCTCTCGCTCTCGCTCTCACTCTCACTATCGCTATCGCTATCGTCGCACTCCTCCTGTTGCTCGCTCACAAACTCGGCGAGCAACTCGTCGTAACACTGAAAGCCGCGTCGTTGTTTGGCACTAACACTCTGAGTCTGGCTGGGACTCTGTATTGCGATTGAATTGGGATTGTGTTTGGTAGATGCTTGATGATTTTGATTGTGATTGTGATTGTGCTTGTGATTGATGTCAAGCAGCTGCAGCTGTCTGGCCGCTCTCAGATACTCGCCAAAGCGCTGCACATCGAATTCGCTGAGTGTTGTCACAAAATTGTCGCCCTCGATGGCAGACACAGACGCCTTCTTGTTGCCACAAATCTCAACGTGCTGTTGTTGCGTGGCCACAAATGCGCTGCGTATGCCCGTCGTTGTTGTCAATCGTTCAACTGCTCGCTGCACCTGCTCGCCATCCGTTTCAATTTCAATCAGCACCTGGTTGCTGCTGTTGATGTTGCTGTTGCTGCTGCTGTTGTTGCTGCTGTCTTTGACAGCTGTCAATTCAACACTTTCAATCTCTCTCGATGTGTGTTCGCTCTCGCTTTGTTTGCACTTGCGCACTCGCGTATTCAGCAATTGGTCTCTCAAGTTGTCAGTAGTGTTGTTGCTGCTGCTGTTAGCAGTTGGCAATTGCTGCTCTGCTTCAATACAATTTACATTTAATTGAATTGCACTTGAGCCTTGCTGTTTGTTGCCAATTTCAACAACAATTGTATTGTCCTTAATTGC
The DNA here is from genome assembly GCA_018150935.1 of Drosophila pruinosa. Lineage (NCBI taxonomy): Eukaryota > Metazoa > Arthropoda > Insecta > Diptera > Drosophilidae > Drosophila > Drosophila pruinosa. Next base: position 17,744,767 of record JAECWR010000194.1, on the reverse strand, counting down.
CTCGACTGGCAGCCAGTGTGTTGTTGCTGTCGTTGACGGGGCGGTTGAGGGGACAGGGGCGGGTGCAGGACAACTATTTGCCGCGGCCTGTGGGGGTAGTTTCTTTATAGTATCTGCGCTGGCATTTAGTTGTTGTTGTCTCAAGGATGCCTTTACACAATCAACTTCAGCAGCAACACTACAGCTGTTGTTGTCGTTGCTGCTGCTGCTGCTGCTGCTGCTGTTGACGCGTCCCTGAAAATTGTGCTGTAAACGTTTAAGTCGCTGACTGGCCACAAAATCGTCGGCCAAATCGTTTTCAAAATCAATAAGATCGTAATCGCTGCAGCTTGTTGCTGTTGCTGTCGTTGACTTTGACGAGTTGCTCTCGTCACGTTGCTGCTGCTGATCAGCGTCTAATGAATCGCAGTCTATAAGCTGGCACTCGTTACCGTTACTCGCTGCTGCTTTGTTGTCTGCACTTTGGTTGCTCACGTTATCCACGTAACCGTCAGCAACAACAACAACAACATCATCAACTGGCTGGCTGGCACCAGCATCCACGACATCAACGACATTATCAACAGCAATCACAGGGTCGTGCCATGCTCCAAGCCTCAAATATGGCAATGACAATGGCGTCCTCGCCAGCAATTGCTGCCCCTCTTCCCTCTCCTCCTCCGCCTGCTCCTTTTGATGCTGCTGCTGCTGCTGCTGCTGCTGCTGCTGCTCCTTGTGCTGTTCTGTCTGCTGTTTTAAATATTGCTGCTGATTTGCTTTGGTGTTGCGGTCACTTAATGTTGCTACTGCTTCGTCTACTACTTTGTCACTTTGCACATTCACACATAAATTAGAATTGGAAAAAAAATCATGTGGCACGCGAGCTGTTAACGCATTTTCACTGCCTTTTTGCACAAATTTTTCTCTACGTTGCGCGTCGTCGCCCGCGTCGCAGTCGCCGTCGCCGTCGCCGTCGCAGTTGGCGTCGTTGTTGACGCCTGTATACAAATTTTGTTGGCTTTGTGATTTATATTGTAGTTGCTGCTGCTGCTGCTGTTTTGTTTGTTGCACACTTAAACTGTGATTTGTTGCCAACAAATTTGCACAATTTTTGTCAAATTCTTTTACAATTGTTTGGCCAAAATTATTGAAAATTGGCTGCTGGTGCTGCTGGTGCTCAGCTGCGCTTGCTGCGACGACTGCTGCCACTGCCAGTGGCACGGCTGCTGCTGCTGCTCCGACTGCTACTGCTACTGCCACTGCTGATGGCTCTGTGAAAAGCTCTGTGGCAATTGTAGGTATTGAGCAGGCGCTGTCGTTGTTGCCTTTGGCATTGTTGTTGCCTCCGACTGTGGTTGTTGTCGCATTGGGTGGTTGTTGACCATGGCCAGCATGGCCTGCGTTTGCGTTGACGCTCCCGCTCCCGTTTCCTCTCACGCTCTCACGCTCGACTTGCGCGCGTTCAACTTCCGTTCGTGAGTCGCTTATGTTGCTGTTGTTTCTATTGCTGCTGCTGCTGCTGTTGCTGCTGTTGCTGTTGTTGTTGTCGCTGTATTCAGCACGCGCATGCGCTTGCGCCGTTTGCATGTCGCTCAACAATCGTGTTGTCGTTGTCGCTGACTGGCACGCCTCTTCGCCCCGCTCACGCTCCCCCCGCTCCCGGCCCCGGTCCCGCACACTGCGCAGCGGCTGCCACGCACAATGCGCCTTGTATTGCACGCCAGCAACATCAACATCAGTGCGTGCCTCGCATGACAAATCGACAGCAGCAACATTGCCATCGGTATCGTCATCGTCATCGACTTGTGCAACATGGCCCGCTCCACTTGCAACAATATGAGTGCTCCTGTTGCTCTTGCAATTTACATCTTCATTGTGCTTGCCAAGCGCTTTGTTCGCCATTGTCGCCGTCATTTTGCCTCTCTCTCGCTCCCTCTCTCGCTCTAGCACGCTCTGCCCGTTCGTTAAAGCTAGTGTTAGCATGTCCACAATGAGCATAGTTGCCACTGCTTGCCATCCACACAATCATCGGGCCAATCTCTGTGGATTCAGAATTTGCAATTAGCTCGAGACCTCAATCACAATCACAATCACAATCAAACTGCAATAAATATACTACTTTGCATTGTAATCGCCCATTGCTATTGCTATCGTAATTGCATTAAATGTATACCTCTCTGCACTACCGTTAGACTCGACTCATTCAAGTTTTCTAGTTCAATCGATCAACTCGTTACGAGTATTCTAATTACTATCCTCAATCTTTCTGATTGAAAATTATTCATTCCTCATAGTCTTCTTTCTTTCTCGTTGTACTTCAATAAGTGTTTTCTTCGAATGCTTCCACTTGAAAACAAGAGATTTGCTCAAGCCATAATTTGTGCATATTTTAACATAATTATATTTATAAAAAAGCACATCATTTCTGCATCTAACAGTTCTCTAATAGAATGCCATTCTTCCCTTTATCATCTTTAAATTGTTCTGTTTGCTTTCAAATATTTAAAAAAAAAACTATAAGCTCTGTTTACAAAAAAGTCGATATTAGAATTAACATCATTAAACTGATTAAATAAATAATCGAATTTATCTAAGGGCCAAAGCTGATTTGTCTTATTTTATTTTTTATTATTATTATTTGAAAATTCTATTTTTGAAGAGTATTTTGACTATTTTATATTTTAATATTGTTTTCAATTTTAATACTCAGTTTAAAATTCACAGCTTTTAAAAGATAGCTGAGAACCAATTGACTTTAATTAAACCGAATCAAGTTGTGTAAAATAATTTGTTAACTTTTAATTTATCCTACAGAAAGACCAATGTTTTGTTATACTGAAATTACATAATGATTGATTCATAAACATAAACGTAGTAAACGACTAAGAGCTGATTTTCTTAGCTTAAAAACAAGCAAGTACTCAGTACTTTTAGTATATTTGTTAACTCTGCTGATGTAACTTCTCAAACTGTGAAATTTGCTAAACTATAAAAAAGTACAGGTATTACAAAGCGAAGAAACCCGACTGTTATATGATACCCACTTGACGATCGTCAAATTCATAAAAGTCCTAACCACTTCCACAATAAACAATAAACAATACTCGCATGATGTAATGACTTTAATGCTAAACTGTCGTGCAGTTGAAAGGGTGAATATACCAGGTTTTGTGACCTCGGGCAAGTTCCGGTCGTCAAGATATTACCATATTCAAATTTGCTGATAGGCCGACAAAATGTGGGAGTTTTTCTTATCGGAAACTCTCACACGTGAAATGTGAAATGTGAAATAGTTGACAACAGGTTGGAAAACTACCAGTTGAATTTTCAAGCATATACGAGTATTAATAAAGGGTTTTCCTGCAGTTTTCTTTAGCTGACTTTAGTTTTTTGCATAATTTAAATTTACCGGCGTTGACTTTTCTTGCTGTGGCAATAACAAATTTTACGCGCGACTTGTTGTTGCAGTGGTTGTTCCCGTTCCAGTGGCTATTGTTGTAGGAAATAAAAACAGGTGCGCACGTGCAGTGAAGCGCATCCTGTGAGCAGGACACAAAATAGCGATGCCCGCTCTCGCTCACACTCTACCAATGTAGGGTAGAGAAGGGGGGCAGATAATAGCGCTGTTCGTTACGCGCCAATGCAGACGGAAAGACACCACCAAAACACTAATACACATACACACACACACACTGGATAAAAAAAAAACAAAACAAAACAAAACACGTAAAATTCTCGAGTTCGGTTCTTCGGTTCTCTTTTGTGTTCTGCTTTCTGTTCCGCTGCGATCGCCGCTTAAGACGCACGTCCGAACGCGTTTCGTGGCGGAAGTTGACTGAGCAAACGAAACGGCAAAACGATTTTAGGGCCACAATCGTGCAATCGTGTGTCTTGAGACTCGGCTGTCGTCGGCTGTTGGCCACTCGGCTGCCTTCAAACTCGGCGACACATGCGCAAAAACAAACACAAACAACAACTGCGCAAGACGAAGACGAGCGATAGATAGAGAGGGAGCCGCGCAGTGCGCAGTCGTGTAGTGCTAGTTTGTTGGCTGCAGGGGGGTCAAGGGATGATGTTAATGATTAGGCCCCTCTGCTTGGCTGCAAATCGCATGCGCCGCAGCTGCTGCTGCTGCGGTTGTTGCGTGTTGCATGTTGTCTGTGGCAATTACGTGCTGCACTTGCAACTTTTACGAGCAGCTCTCTATGCCTTTTACCTAGCTGCCCCTCCACACTCTGCCTACTCTGCCAGAGAAGTAAGGCTGAGAAAAGCTGGTACTGGGCCTAATGTGACCATTGACAATTTACTTAATTTCTCACACTCATCTACCAAAGAGCATGACAACAAGTTGGCCAAGTATGTAACAGCCTTTGTCTGTTCTTCCTTCTAAGTATTCGATTAACATAGACTTCACTAGCAAAGACTTGCAACAAATTATAGTACTTCACTTTAGTGCCAAGAGTAGCAGACGGTCGAGCACACTCGACTCTAGCTTTTCATATTTGTTTATTTTTTATGTCTGTGACATGCGCAAAACGTGCTCGTCGTGCGTTCTTCAACAGTGTGCGTGTTGTATATAGGAAGCTGAGCCATCGCATAAATACACACTCATTGTAAAAAGAAAAAAGTTCAGATATCATAATGCTGATATGATGCGACTTTCAGAATGGGAAAGTAACGTCTTGAGTTTGTACACAGACCACACATTGCAAATAGATCCGATTTCTTAATGCGAAAGTCAAAGATGTAATACTCGTTTTATGATCACCGTAGAAAATACCGTAGACACAAGACCTTTGGTCCTCTCTAGAAGCTCCACTGTTTTCCTGCATACTCTGTGTACTTGAAATTATAAATTAAAAACATTAATGGAAAGTTTTCATCTATAAAGTGATTGGAAAGCACAAGGATAATTCAACTGTATAAAGATTAATTCCACAATTTAAGAATGAATATCGAAGTATGACAAAATACATTTAATAATATCAAATCTGTCTAAACTTAATTCCAGTCAGTTAGCTCTCATTAAGACAAAGAGGCCCTATGTAATTGAAATTATAAATTAAAGACAACTAATGGAAAGTTTTCACAAGGATAATTCAACTGTATAAAGATTAATTCCACAATTTCTGAATGAATACCGAAGTATGACAAAATACATTTAATAATATCAAATCTGTCTAAACTTAATTCCAGTCAGTTAGCTCTCATTAAGACAAAGAGGCTCTGTGTAATTGAAATTATAAATTAAAAACAACTAATGGAAAGTTTTCATCTATAATGTGATTGGAAAGCACAAGGATAATTCAACTGTATAAAGATTAATTCCACAATTTATGAATAAATATCTAAGTATGACAAAATAAATGTAATAATATCAAATCTATCTCAACTTAATTCCAGTCAGTTAGCTCTAATTAAAACAAAGAGACTAAGAGATCAATCAATTCAGTCGCAGAAGCGTCGTCAGCAACTCCCACGATAGTTCTTAAGTATCTGAAGAAGAAGACAGCGAGAAGGAGGGGACTGTTTATATAATATGTACTTAGGTAGTACTTTACTTAGTTCTAGGTGTATGTGCTCAGTAACCCCATATAAAGTACACTCATTATAGGGCTATTGGCATTGCATGTGGCTGCCTCAAGAAGACGATGGATGTTGATGTGGATGATGATGACGATGACGGTGACGACGACGACAGCCGGTGGCCAAAATGACAAACCCAAGACGAGCCACAAGACACACCTACTTATGGGCAACGGGGGGCGGGAGGTAGCGAGCTGCCGTTTTTTTCATCCGGGGCAAAACTTATTACAAAGTAGGAACACAAAGTGAGCAAACTGAATGAATGGAAAATTGTGGGAACAATGGAACGCAGAGCGTGTGAAATGACGATGATGATGACGACGACGGCACCATTGAGGATGACGACCAGCTTGATGGAGGAGCTGCTGGTGGTGCTTCAGTTACAGATTCAGATTCAGACAGTGTCTAAGTCTTGAGCTACTATTTAGCACACAATGGCACCATTAAAGGTCGCTCTCTCAGGCTCCCAGTCAACTCTATATCATATATATGTATAGTATAAATGTACATATATGTATATGATATCAAAGTAGTCTTTGGCCACACAGTGAAACCACCCTAAACCGAACTGTTGTGTTTAGTCATATGCAATGTAATTTTATTGCTCGTTATTAACTTGCTACTTTAGCAGCATTCAAATGATCCAATCTATAAAAGTGTCATGTCTTCTCTTCAAATTTCATTTCATATAATTTTCATCTCATTACATCTTAACTAACATTTGATTGAATCACACTTAAATCAATCAGTAGTTAAATATCACTGTCATTTAATAGACATTGACTAATTAATATTGTCCTCTTTTTGTTGCCTCATTCCATTCATTCACCATAGTGTGGTCCCACTGTGACCGCAGCCATTCCATCAAAATAGCCGTCTTTAGTTTTAACTAATTTTCAGTTGAGCTGCGTTTGCATTTTTATAAGCATAACTCCCATATGGTTATTATATGCACATATCTTAAGTGCGATTTTCAATTTATGTACGTGTGAAATTTTCCCGAGTTCAAGGCAAAAACGTTTGACGTTGCATTAAAGTGGAAAATGCAAAATGCAAAATGGAAAATGAGAAATGAGAAATGAAAAATGTAAAATGGATTTTATGGCATGCCCACTGCACAGTTGTGTTGAGTTATGATAATGCGCACCCATGACTCGGCATTTTCAGCGATTGTAAGTTCAATGTTTGAGCTTAGGCTGACAGTTCGGAAGGCATGATAAATGCAAATATTCGTCAGGATAATATATTATCTGTCGATTAAGACTTTTGTATCTTTGCAAGAAAAAAAAAATTACTGATGTGTACCTTAAATATTTGAGATTGATTTTACATGGAAATAATGATAGAGCCATTGATAAAAGCATAAAGCATGTAAATAGATAAAATTTAATTTGTTTAAATGCGACATTTTTAAGATAGGTACATATATGTCAGAATTGAGATTATAAAAGGCCCCCCACAATCCAAACTTAACTCTGTTTAGAAGAAGCATCTTAATGGCGCTCATATAATAATCCCGGTACATGTAACATTTCCTAAACATGTCAAACGTTTGTCTAAATTAAGCTGAAATCCAAGTCTATTTGCGCGCCATATGGAAGTGCTTAAGAACAATCCCGAAACTGAAAACTGAAATTCGCGTTAAATTTGAAGTCATCATCAAGTCGTGTAATGTCCACAAAACATTTAGTTATAAAAATTGTTATTATAAGGAAATCGCTTACAACGCCTTCGTCGCTCTTCCCCCTCCTCCCCAATACAAGCACGCACACGCACACGCACACTCACACTCACACCTTAGCTGACAACGACCTACGGGCCTTCAGTGGTATCTTTCTTTTGACATTGTTTTCCATTGTTTCTCCGTCCGTCTGCTTGTGTCATTTTGCTTTGCTAACTTGTTCGTCGTATCAAATTCACCTAACTGACTTTTAATTGTATGTATGCCTGTCTATTTATGCCTAAGGTTGAGGTGCAGTCCCCCTCTTTGAAGTGACAAAAGCCAGACACCATATGAGGGCCAAGACTCCGACTCCGACTCCGACTGAAACCGAAACTGAAACTGAAATGGAGTACCATTCTACTTAGCCGTGTAACTCAATTTATGGCTGTGAAGAGTGGACCCCAGAGTGTTATGGAGTGTAGCACGATGTGAGCTAGGAAAAGTCGTCATGTTTAACTGTTCATAGCCTTAAGAAAAGTCGTGTACTAAGTGGATTGAGGTATTGCAGCTGGTATGAGGATGTGTAACATCTGATATCTGGCCTGGCTTAACTGTGTAATCCGATATGCCCATAGTATTACGCGAACAAAGGTTATTATGATATAATTAGAGTGATCTAATTCATGTTCATATCTGTTATAAGGCGGGAAGAATTCTTTACCAATTACTTATATGAAAGCACTGAAACGGGCAAAGCTAAAATATTTTTTTAAGCCAGTATAACAACATTCATCCAACTAAAGGATATTTAAGAATATCATACACCCCATTTGATAACAAGAACTCTTACCTGTTGCACAGAAGTTGTTACATATGAACATACGTATGAACAATTTGATAATCGTTCCTATTGACGTCGCACTCCGGCCACCAGTTGTGTAATGGGCATAACATCTGTAACAATATTCGTGTTCCTGCCATTGTTATTGTTGCCATATCCCCAAAGGCAAAATGCACATCGATTGCGCAATTGTCTGCAATATTTTGTGACGTACTATAGACGTCTGCGTATGGGATTTGCATAGATTGTATGTGTAAGTTTCGAGTTGTAAATCCTTTGATATTACACACTTTCCCCCATTGCCAATATAAATATAATATCATTGAACCACGCATAAGTAATTAGTAGTAATATTAATAAACGCACAACTTGCGCGCCAATTTGCGCCTCCCACTTATGAAAATAATTGAACCAGAAGTTCAAATGAACTAGGATTTAGTAATTTGTAACAAGATCGATAACCAAGCCGAGCATAAAAGCTATCGAATCAGAAGTTCCACTAGGACAATATTGTAATAAATATATTTTAGTTTAAAATTAGATTATTCAACCATAAGAATTGTGATTGATTGGTATGTAATAAGTACTTATTGTCTTATGTATTTTGTTGAGTGAATTACATCAGAGCTTCATAGAACTTTCAATGCACTAGGACATTAGTAACCAACATGGCCACACAACATTATATTTAAATTACATCAATCATCATTTCAACTGAGCCCTGCCGAGAATTGTTAATAATTGATACAATAAGTACTTATTGCCACATGTATTTCGCTGACTCAGTTTCACCAGTGCAACCATCTAGCATTGTTTCAGATCTATCTAAAAATAACTGGCAACGCCTAAAAGGCTGCCATGTCAAGTGGCAAACCAAATGGCTGTGTTATGGCGTTCTATTATTATTGTAAACATTATAAATGGGCGCAGAGTGCAAGCGGTTGTTACTTTCTATGATCAACCCAATGACTAATGGCTGTTACGATGGCCTCAGCCGGGCGGCCGGCACAAAGGGATATGGCACTCGGCCGAGGGCAGCGAAAGCAACAACAACAGCGGCGACAACAATAAACTCACGTGGCCGTTGTGCGTGACTCGCACTGCACATTTTTGAGGCACATTCGAACTCACAGAGAACGCTCAATTTTTACAGAAGGAAAAGCCAACGTGCCGTCAACTCACCCCTTCTCTCGATTTTCCCCCATCTGGCCCATCTACTTACCCATCACCCCAACAGTCGTGGTGTCCACGAGTTAACGCCCTGGTCCATTCAGCTACCTCTCCCACAGTTGTGTCTTGGTGGAGCTTCTTGCATTGCCTTTACACATTTAACCCACCAATGAGTCAATGTGATCGAAAGCACACAATAATTTGGTGACATGTTTTTAATATGTGAATCCAAATATATTCAACCCTTTTTTAAATATGCACTCTTTATTATATATGAAAGATTAGTTTTAGCAACATTGAATTTTTGCTTAATTAAGGGAAACCTGAATCAAGGACTATCCCACATTTGCAACCCACTAAGGGTTAACCAAAGTCAGTAAAACTATGTCAGTATGAGACGACTGCCGAAAGAAAAACCCGATTAGAATGTGCCGAAGTCGAACGCACGTTGTTGCCGCTGCTGCTATTGCTGCCGTCGCAGCCCCATACAATGACAATGTGTGTGTGTGCAAAATTTTTGCAAAGCTTGGCACGCTGGCGCCGCAATGCGCTTTTTGTCTCTGAGCTATCGCGGCTCTTGTCAGTATTCTCGCGAGTTTTCAACAAGTAGGTCGATACAATTCCGACGGAGAACATTTTGAGATTTTATTCAAGTGCAAAGTGAAAAAACATTTATCTAATTAGTATTTTTGTACAAGTGCTTATGCAAAAGTGAATTTGATAAGTATGAGCTATATGCAAACATATTTTGTTAGATATGAATGTACATAATATATCTGAATTTATTTGAAATGCAATTTATTTCATACACAAATGCAACAATTGCAATACGTAGATCAGCCCACAAAGTGTGAGTAAGATCGCTAAAGAAAGAACGAATTTGAGAACAGTGAGAGAGCGAGAGAGTCAAAAACAATAAGTCATAAATATACAGCAGAAAAGCTCAACCGCAGCTTACATAAACATTGTTGTTGTCGCTACGTAACGTATTTTCGTTCAACGTGAGTTTCTATTAAGTGCCCCAGTAAGTGAGTGTTTGTACGAGTATATGTGACTGAGAGATAACGCGAACTTTGAGAACTAACAACAACAAATGCATTGGGCTCGTCGGTGCATTGGCAGTGAGCTGAACGCTTTGACAATAACAAAAACATGTAAACAAATCAGTTTTGTTGTAGAGAGGTGAAGTTAATTAATTGAATTGTGGTAGTCCCTGCACAACAGATCAGGCAATTCTAAATATAACACATACGCCGAGTTGTTAAAAAATTAGTAAAAGTTATTTTTATTTTCAATTTGTTTTTCCTCTCAAATGAATTGATAATCAGTTTGTAATGTTTTTGTTAATTAACGAGCATGTCATTTGATATGTTTAACTGGGAAGCAAACATTCCGTAAGTACTTGACATCCAATTAGAAGTGGATTATGATAGTTGCATGATCTGAATACTTATAAGAAAATCTATTAGCTTAAAAGTTTTACATTTACCTTAATGACACTTGTTGCATAATTTATGCATGAAACAAAATGTAATTTAATACATACAATTATGTAATATGTATATAAGTTGCATTCAGAGGGAATCAAAATACAAACAAATATGTCTCATATTGCAAGCATTCATATTCTTCCATGGTCAGTGTGTTGTATAATACAATATGAAAACAATGGTTTTCTGCATCTCATTCTCTGCATAGACTGCTTTGCTCTGCGAAATTGAATACACTATAAATGCCAGAACTAAAGAAATCAGACGATTCAGCCAAAATGCAAAGTTGCTTGTACTGTTGAATGACCATCATATTTATTTGGAATTTAAAAATGTCCGAATATCTGGCAATGCAAATTGTCTAGCTTATTGAGGGATCTGGCAACCTTAAGTTAACTGTAGTCGCCATTACTTCTTGCTATTCGCTATGCCGGCATTTACTTGTTCTTATGATTATCTCTTTTTGCTTTGCTTTGCTTTGCATAACGGCATTGGCCAGCAAGTGCAGCTGCTGCCACACGTGAATGCAAGTTTAATAGCTCTGGCACTCGCGCTCTCTCTCTCTCTCTCTCTCTCTCTTCCTCCCTGCGTCTCAGCGTCTCTCTCTCTCTAAGCTGAGTGTTGCGGCTGGTTGTTGTTTTTGTTGGCTTCAAGCGTGACATCGTTGCGCTTAAGCTTCATGAAGCAAGTTCCCTTGAACTGGCATTTCTATTTATATTTTAAATTTCTTCTTTTCAAAATAGTATACTTTTGGGCGTGTACAAATAATCCACTCCCGATTACTTTTGTGAACACAAGCTAACTAAATACATCTATTCCGCGATTGTTATTAAAAAATAAATAAAAATGGAGGCCGAATCCACAGAATCCACACACAATACAAAGGTGTCCGACTCAGCATATTCCAATAGCTGCAGTAACAGTCAATCGCAGCGCAGGTTAGTCCAGCTTTGTGTATTCAATAAATGTGGTGACCTATTAGTTGAATAATGTTTTGATCAATAAAACGATCGCTTAAGACTTAAGTCTCATATCTCCTTACCTGCTCTTTCCGTTAGTGGCAGCTCAAAGTCGCGACTCAGTGGTAGCCACTCATCTGGAAGTAGTGGCTATGGCGGCAAACCCTCGACTCAAGCCAGCAGCAGCGACATGGTCATCAAACGGAACAAGGATAAGTCGCGGAAGAAGAAGAAGGCCAAGTGTGCCACACAGGCAACAGTTTCCACATCCCTAGAGAGCCCAGAGGAGCCCCAGTCTAGCAGCGGCAACTGCGAACAGCTCCAGGAGCTGCAGGACACACAGCAATTATGCGAACCGCCGCCAAGCGATACACTCCAACGAAGCGAGCAATTGCAGTTGCTCGAGACAGAGCAAAACGAGACGGCAAATCAATCCGACCAAACACAACAGTTGCCCACATCCTCATGCCTCTCGGTGAGCACATTGCCCACAGGCAACCTAGCGGTCACAGGCAACTCGACTGTCAGCAGTGGGCTTTGTGTCAAATCCGATAAAGCATTTGAGTCGACACAGGGGAAATTAGAGACGGTGGCAGCGGGTGTCAGCAAGCAAACGCATCCAGAGCGAATTAAGGAAGATAGCTTCTGTTGCGTCATCTCCATGCACGATGGCATTGTGCTCTACACAACGCCCAGCATTACGGATGTGCTTGGGTTTCCACGCGATATGTGGCTGGGTCGTTCCTTTATCGATTTCGTGCATCTTAAGGATCGCGCCACATTCGCTAGCCAGATTACCACTGGCATACCGATCGCCGAGTCAAGAGGTAGCATGCCTAAAGATGCCCGGAGCACATTTTGTGTGATGCTGCGACGATATCGTGGTCTCACATCCGGCGGTTTTGGAGTCATCGGCCGGGCAGTCAACTATGAACCCTTTCGTCTAGGACTCACGTTTCGAGAGGCTCCCGAAGAGGCACGCCCCGATAACTATATGGTATCCAATGGCACCAACATGCTGCTTGTCATCACCGCCACACCCATCAAGAGCAGCTACAAAGGTAGGCTCACTTATTCCAAGTTTCACATTAATTAATTGCAAATTCTCGTTAGTTCCGGATGAAATCCTATCGCCGAAGAGCCCCAAGTTTGCCATCCGTCACACGGCCACTGGCATCATCTCGCATGTGGATAGCGCTTCAGTCAGTGCACTAGGCTATCTGCCACAGGACCTTATTGGACGTTCTATTATGGATTTCTATCATCATGAAGATCTCACAGTCATGAAGGAGACCTACGAAATGGTCATGAAAAAGGGTCAAACAGCCGGTGCTTCCTTTTGCAGCAAACCGTACAGGTTTCTTATACAGAATGGCTGTTATGTACTTCTCGAAACGGAGTGGACCAGCTTTGTTAATCCCTGGTCACGTAAACTGGAGTTTGTCGTCGCTCACCATCGGGTATTTCAGGGTAAGTGAAAATGTACTGTTACTCTAAGGTAAACATAAGAGCTTCTAAGGGATTGTTCCAAAGGGTCTTAAAGGGTGGAAAAGGTTCCTAAGAAATCCAAGGACTTCTTGAACAAGTTTCTAAGTTCCGTGGAGTCCTTAAGAGTTGCAAGTGTTCATAAGTATTCAAAGTCTTCCTTCCTTCGCACGAAGGTTTCCTAAGATATTGTAGGGTTTCTAATGGCTTCAAATAGTTCCGAAGAGATGCAAACTACTCCTAAGTAATCCATAGGATTCCTAAAGGATTCGTTCGTTTTTGAAAAGTTCAAAGGGTTTCCAATATGTCCAATGAACTCCAAAGGGTCCATGGGAAACTAAAATGATGATTACAACCAGTTCACGGTGTTTTCACTGTTATATTAATGCTTGCAGGCCCCAAGCAATGTGATGTGTTTGAGATGGCACCCAATATTAAGCCAAAGATATCGGAGGAGGCGCAGAATCGCAATACACGGATTAAGGAGGATATTTTTAAGTTGCTGGCGGAGACAGTGTCGCGACCATCGGATACGGTTAAGCAGGAAGTGTCGCGTCGTTGCCAGGCGCTGGCCAGCTTTATGGAGACACTAATGGATGAAGTGACGCGGGCAGATCTTAAGCTGGAGTTGCCGCATGAAAACGAGCTGACCGTATCGGAGCGTGATAGCGTCATGCTGGGCGAAATATCCCCCCATCACGACTACTATGACAGTAAGAGTTCCACTGAGACGCCACCCAGCTACAATCAACTAAACTATAACGAGAACCTGCTGCGTTTTTTTAACAGCAAGCCTGTCACCGCACCCGCCGAACTCGATCCGCCCAAGGTTGAATCCTCCTATGTGAGTAGCGCTCGCGAGGACGCTCGCAGTACGGTTAGCCCAGTCCATGGCTTCGAGGGCAGCGGCGGCAGTGGGTCATCCGGCAACTTTACCACCGGCAGCAATGTACGCATGAGCAGTGTGACCAACACTAGCAATACCGGCACTGGCACTTCCGGCGGTGGCAATTCCGCTGCGGCCAGCGGTGGCAGCGCTGTGAATACGCCCCCCATTACCGTCACCCTAACCGAATCGCTGCTCAACAAGCACAACGATGAGATGGAGAAATTTATGCTAAAAAAACATCGCGAGTCGCGCGGTCGCACGGGCGAAAAGAACAAGAAATCGGCCAATGAGAAAATGCTAGAATATAGCGGGCCGGGACATGGTCATGGCATCAAGCGGGGCGGTTCCCATTCCTGGGAGGGTGAGGCGAACAAACCCAAGCAACAGCTCACACTTAGTGGCGTCGGTGTGGGCGTCAATCTGAGCGTCGCCGACGGACATTCACTAACGAAATGCACGACGCCCAATGCGCCATCTATAGCCAGCAATCAATATGTTGGCAGCAATCTCAATTGCACACAAAACATCAATCTGTGGCCACCATTCTCGGTGGGCATCACCACACCCACTGCACACACCACACACACGGCTGTCGCCCAAAGCAGTTTCTCGCCGCAGCACAGTCTCTTTCCCGCCTTCTACTACATACCCGCTCCCCTGGCGAATGCCCCGAATGCGGCCGCCGCGGCCGCGGCCAATGCCAATGGCCATGCCCCACCGCGTGCCCACAAGAGCTGCGATCAGCCCAGCACCTCGCAACAGGCGGCTGCCGCAGCCGCCGCAGCGGCAGCAATGCCGTTGCAATACATGGCCGGTGTGATGTATCCGCATCCATCGTTGTTTTATACGCATCCGGCAGCAGCGGCTGCGGCTGCCACAGCCATGATGTACCAGCCTTTGCCCTTCTCCAGCGTACAGATACCGGAGCGATCAAGTGGCTCGCAGTCCAGCTACAACAAGACTGTATACACGGTGAGTAGGGACGCCCCTATGCTGCTCTATGCAGCAATAATTCATACGGTACATTCCTAACAGGCTCAGCAAGTGATGGTGGCACCAATATCGACATCCACGAAAACCCAAGGTGCCTTCCATTCCATAACTCCCTCTCAGCTGCAACGCCCCGCCTCGCAGGCAACATCGGTTAAGGCGGAGCCCGGATCGAATGTGGCGCCGTCGGATACATCGAAAAAGGAGGTGCCCGACTCACCGATTGCCTCGGTCACAGGCGAGGGCGACTACACATCTGATCAGCCAAGTAATCCCGCCAATAACAAGGTAACATCTAAGACAAGCTGTAGTGATTTTCCTTCTTAAGCTTCTTCTCGATCCAGAAATATACAGACAGCAATGGCAACAGCGATGACATGGATGGATCTAGTTTTTCGTCCTTTTATTCGTCGTTTATTAAAACCACCGATGGCTCAGAAAGTCCGCCCGATAACGACAAAGATACCAAACACCGCAAACTGAAGGTAAAACCAACTCCAAGCAGCTCAGTTCAAAATCTAATACAATGTGATACTTGCAGACCATTATACCGTTAGAGAATAAGATTGTGGAGCATCCCGAGGAGGATCAAACACAGCATGGAGATGGGTAGCCCGCAAAGCTAGAGCTACAACTAAATCCAATATTTGCGACCAGTTACCAGCAAGTAATCCCGATGTCCAAGGCCTAGAATCGAGCTTAGACGCAACCACATCGCAGACTATGGACTCAATCATTAATCATGTAAGCAGCAGTTGTTCAGCTCTCTTCAACTTTTGCTTAACTTGTAACTGTTCTCTTAAAGTAGCAAAACAACTCCCTTGACTGATAATGAATGCATAAGAAGACCTCAACGATGTTGCAACGTTCACAAACTTACTTTTCAACTGCACCACATAATCAACTATTGAATTGAAATTAAATAAAACGTTGCCAACAATTCAAAACACCTTTCCATTAATTTTGTTTATGTTTATATGGTTTATATGGTACTACATCGAAGAGGGTCGGATCTTTTTGAGTAGATCCTTTAAATATAAACGACTACTGAGTGAAAGAAAATATCGCGAATTAATGATAATTAAAAGAAGCATCGTCGAGAGCTAGATTCTTTTTATTTTCCGATACTCCCGGAATACTTTTATTTTTACGAGTAAAAAATTCTTATTTTGTTAGTTATTCATTTTCTTACATCACATAGTTTTGTCATACAGCATACAGTTTTACATCATACTTCTGAGCATTAAACGATTAAATTAACCAGCCACAACTAATTTACAATTATATTCCCCATTATTACCGGCATGAGTGCAATAAATGAAAAGTTATTACAGTTTATGAGGCAATAATAACACACATAAAGGACTTAATTAACTATCAAGTTCGAAGCGGAAATGAAATAATCAAATTGAATTCTTAAGGTCAGAAAAAAGACTAGTTTTATAGTAGGAAAGAAAACCACAACAAAGGAGAATTTTATGGAAGGAATAAATCACGAACAATAACGAGTTCTTCTTAGGCATTTTCAAAGAATTCATCATAGGGAACAGCGCTCCATAAAGATTGCAGTAATCGCTTAAGAGCACGATCGTAGGCCTCAATGATCTTGGGCTGAATGTCCGCAGAGAGCGTATCCCAGTCACTGTTTAGAACCGCCAAGGTGCTTTCCTCTAGGGCAGTCTGAGCACGGGAGGGACTCGATATGCTGAAATCGCCACTGAAATGAGCCCAGCGACAATTTAATAGTGATTGAATAATTGTAGAATTGGTCTACTTACGAGCCTATTTTGGAGGTCGATTTGTTCTCTGTAATCTTCAGATAGTATTTGCCATCATCACGTTGCTCGGGCACCGCAGTTATCCTGGTCTTGGCCTGCACATTCTTTAGCCTGATGATAATGCCGCCTTTGCTCACCAGGGGAAGCATCATAATTCGGCCAGTGACATCATATATGGCATGTACCTCAAGTTCGTTTACGCTCAACATCCAGCTGAGTTGCAGGGCCTTGCTCATATCCTTGGTAAATCCATGAATATTGAACAGCCTCGCATTGGACAACAAGTGTAGCGTTGTGTTCCGCAACACCAAATTGAAGGAAAGCGGACCGTTGGGATTATTGTTTAAAGCACGTATTCTACCCAACTCAAGTGGATCCAAACCTGGCACCTGCAGTTCGGGAATGCCTTCTTTGAAGTGCTGCAAATAGGACTGAGCCTGCCCTACCAAACACTCTTGATCCTCCACATTACAGCGCTTCAGCGGTGCAGCTGCGAAAACATTGGAAATATTCAAACTTGCCACAAACTCCAACTTCAAGCGGAACTCACGCAATTGATGGGCTCCAACTACCATGACGCACATTACGAGCAGAGCAGCTGTAGAAATTCTCAAATTGCCACGCCACATTCTCAATGCTTCTTCCGTTCCCAACTAACACCTTGGCACCGCCTGCATTGAGTTTTTATTTGAATTTAAAGCTGAACTCTGACTTCAAGCCGTGGAGTTCGTCTCGTCTCAATTGCAAGTGGCAAATAAATTTGAAGTCAGCTCGCTTGATGTATACAGTCATTGTGAAACCTGTGTAGCATACAGCACAAGTATATTCCACATTCACATTCTATAAAGGGTCTCTAGCAGTCGTTACAATCTAAAATACGGTTTTTCTTATTGTCAATTTACCGAGCACTACAAAAATCAAGGGTAAATGTCAAGATATTGTTATAGTTCCTACAACTTAAGAGTCATCGCTGAATTAGTGCCAGTTTGAATGGGCTTACCTATTAAGCCTGTGCATAAGATACACTCAAATTATGTTGGTATTAACAAAACATATCTTTTATTAAAAAAATATAACGAATTAAATCTAAGTTTTTTTTTCCAGAAACAAATCTTACTTTCGATCTATATAACATTTTTTAAATATATTTTTATGAGTTGAATCTACCTATTATATCTCATCATGACACTCAGACACACCGCTGCTAACAGTGCATATGCTCTGTGAAGGGTGCATTAAGAAGACATGATGACTAATAACCAATTTAATGTAGTGCATTGAGGCAATTCAAAAGGTCTAAAGGGTTCAGCAAGTAAAATAGAGAAATGTTCACAAGTATTTCCTAAACACTCCCAAGTACAGTCAAGCAGTTAAAAGCGTAAGCAGTTGGCAGAATAATGCTGATATTGTTGTTAGTGGTCTGCAGCTCGAATCAATTTAAAAAGGTAAACAACTTTATTTACATTTAGTTGAACATGAACCGAATGACTGTCAGTTCGACAGGTGTGACTTGGGAACAGATGCTTATGATGAGCTAATGCTAATGATGGTAATAAGGACGTCTTAGGATTTTGTCTCATCGGTGCTAAGGTTCTTCAGTGACTGCTCGAACTCCACAGAGTCCACTTGGCGTTTGGCTGGATCAAATGGTGGTGGACCAATGAGGTTGACCACTTCGTCATAGTCAAGCGTCTCTTTATCCAGCAGCGCCTCTGCCAACTAAATAACATAAGAGATTAGCCAGTATATAGCTAGTACAAATATCACCCACCTTTTCCAGCTTGTCGCGATGCGTTATAAGTATTTGCTCTGTGGTTTGATAGGCCTTATAGACAATGTCGCGTGCCTCGTTATCAATAATGCTTTCCATGGCGCGTGAGAAGGGTTTGGTGTTGCCGCCCCCACCCGACTCCTCTGAATCGCGGATGTAAATGGGACCCAACTTTTCGTTCATGCCAAACTTCTTAATCTGTGAATATGCAATCTTCGTGACCTTCTCCAGATCGTTTTGTGCACCCGTCGTAATACGCTTAAAGATCAAATTCTCCGCAGCTCGACCGCCCAGTGCCATACACATCTTGTCGAAGAGTTCCTCCTTGGTATACAAATGCTGTTCGCTGGGCGTATATTGGGCAAAACCCAAAGCAAGACTTGTGCGCGGCACAATGGTCACCTTGAGCAATATATCTGAGTTGGGCAGCATCCAGCCAACCAAAGCATGACCAGACTCATGATACGCAATCACCTTGCGCTCTGCCAGCGACAATGCATGCGAACGCTTCTCTGTGCCGCCTGAAAAAGAGCGAGAGAGCAATTAGATTGGAATTGTAGTATAACATAATGTCACTCACCAACTAAACGCTCCACGGCGTACTCTAGATTCTTGCTGGTGACCTCGGTCTGTGTGTGGCGTGCGGCATGCAACGCCGCCTCGTTGCACACATTGGCAATATCGGCACCGGAAAATCCGGGCGTCAGGCGTGCTAAACGCTGAGAATACGTGGTGGGCGCATCCTCTAGCTTAACAGACGACAAATGCTTCTCGAAGATCTCTTTGCGCTCCTGCAGCGTCGGCAGATCGATGAGTATGTGACGATCAAAGCGTCCAGGTCGCAGCAGTGCCTGCAATGCAAGAAAACAATAATTAATGTGATGAAAATTATGAAGGAAACTGTGACATACCTTGTCTAATATGTCTGCTCGATTGGTGCTGGCCAACATTAGCACACCCTCCTTGGTCGCCATGCCATCCATTTCGACCAGCAATTGATTCAGCGTCTGTTCGGACTCACCGGAACTGCCCTGGCCCATGCTCTCGGTGCCGGACCGCTGTCGTCCAATTGCATCGATTTCATCAATGTAAATAATGCAAGGCGCTCGCTTTTTGCCCTCTTTGAAGAGATCCCGCACACGTGCCGCGCCCAGGCCGCCAATCATTTCAATAAACTCGGAACCATTCATGCTTAAGAATGGCACTTGAGCCTCGGTGGCCACCGCCTTGGCCAGCAGCGTTTTACCACAACCGGGCGGTCCGAGCAATAAAGCACCACGTGGTACCTTGGCGCCCAATCGCTGATATTTCTCGGGTGACTTGAGATAGTCAACAAACTCCTTGACTTCCTGCTTGGCCTCACTGAGGCCTGCCACATCACGGAACAGCACGCCGCGACCACCGTCAAAGGGATCGACAAGTGTGAACTTGGCTCTGCCCATTTGATTCTGCGAAATATGTATAATTGTAATAATTATAATAATGAATTTGGGAGCCACTTACAAAGGAGTCCATACTGAGCGGGCTCTTCATACTCCTCATGCGCGTCGCAATGGACATGAGTAGGGCGCAGAAAAGTAACAGCATCAGTATACGGCCAGTGGTATCCGTTTGTCGGTCATAGGTAACTGGAACACCGTCTTTGATACCCAAACGCTTCTCGACCATGCGGAGCTTCTCCTCAAATTTGTTGGCATCGGCAACAGCCATATGGAATATGGATGAAGTCACTTTGCGACCCTTGATAACAGCGCCCTCGTGTAATATGATTGTGACCATCTCCATATCCGGACGTATGATTAGTTCTTTGACCTCGCCAACGGCGAGCATATGATGAACAAACTCGTTCCACGATACGTAGCGTGTGGAGCCTTCGGGTCGCTCAGTGCGTGGTGTGATTAGCAGTGATATGAAGGCAACAAACATGTAGATGGTGAACAGCCAGAGCACCGCCTTGGTCAGCACTGATCTTATCTTTTCATCGTTTTCGTTGTTCTTATTGTTATTTTCTTTTGAAGGTTCCTCGCCAGAGCTAGAACTGGAACTGGAGTTGATACTGCTGCTGGAACTGGAACTGGATGTTGAATCCGCTTGGCTGCTGTCGGCTGCAGATTTGCTACTTGGTTCCGACCTGGGTGTCTTTGTGGACTTGCTGTTGTCAACGCTATCTTTGCTAGTTTCCTTTGTGGAGTTGTCCGACTTGCGAGAGCTCAAGCAGCGCAGGTGCAATTGCTGCACCTCGCGTGTTGTTAATTGGAGTGATCGCGCGATTACACCCACAATTGCTTTATACTCCGAGCGCAGCATTTGCACCTTAAGTGTGTGTGTGTGCAGAAAATTGACTTGATTAACTATATATGTAAACTGGCATGTGCATTCCACTTACCTGTCGCCAGCTCAGCGGCTGCAAAACAGGAGCAGTCAGCTGCTGTCGCATCGCATCGGCACTACATTTGTTGGTGGCCGCTCCATATGGCTGGGTTAAGTGCGTCACGTAGGCATGGCAGCGTGCCTGATAGTAGTGTCCACGTTGCAGCACATTTCTTACATATCGCAAGCCCTTGAACATAATTTCCAGCCACTTTTTACTCGGTTTGTGGCCGCCGGTTGCGAATACGTAACTTGATGTTGTTCGCTTGAAATTAAATGCATCAGTGTTGCCACCCCGTCGAAAAACGACTGGCCTGACAGCAGCGCTGAACCAGCTGTTTTATGTTGTTTGAGGGTCTTTAGGCACACTCGTAATTTTTCTATTAAATTTCAAAAAAATCATGTTTACTTCTTCATTTTATTTACACAAAAGCAAAACAAATTAAATTTTCGTACCTTTTTACAATTTTCATTTCTCATTCGTCATGATTGTCATGCATATCGACAGTTCGAATGTTTGCATTTAACCCATATGCAACCCAACCAGTTATTAATTAACACAATTATTAATTTCATCTTTTACACATGTATAATCTTTATTATGGGTTCTAAAAAATATCTTGGTCTGTTCAAAATGAAAAACAATCAAAAGGGCCTATTCTTTAAGATTAAAAAAAATAATAATAATAATAATGCTATACAAAATTACTTCGTACTACACAATAATAATGTCACTGAATTGAGTAACTAATTTGTTAAATGTTTTTGATCTTTAAATGGCATTTGTTCGCTGTTATCAATAATTACTATTCACTGAACCATCGAACGGACCCATACTGTCGCCAAAGTCCTGCAGTTCCTCATCAATATTGTCGTCGAAGTCATCATCTGAATCTTTAGATTCCGGACAACGTCGACAGCGACTTTCATTGACACCATAATTAATACATGTTGAGCCCACACACTCACAGCATCCATCGTGGAACCATCTAAATTTAAAAACAATAAAACTCAAATTAGTTCATTCTTAAGCAAAATGCAATTTGAAAAAGTATTACGCACCTATAGCTGCTAGCACCTGTCGTTTGACAGCTTTGACGGCATTTATTCATGGATACACAGTGATCCCAATATATAACCGTACAATTAACTGTCAACAAATTGTCACGATCTTCACTGCCATCATCCAAATTCTTGTCGTTATATTCTATAATAATTTTGTCATATAATTTTATTTGTATTCATAATTATTGACTACTACTTACTTAGGTAGTATTTTTCATCCTTCTCCAGTGTAGGCTTGCCTCTCGACCAATCTACTTGGAATGTGAATGCATCCCAATAATCACTATCACTATCATCTTCAGCGGCCAGCACATTGAACAGCTCCGGCACACCCTCAAAGTCTTCAACGTGCGATTTCTTGGACAACGAATTGCGTGTTTCGTTTGGCTTGGGACAGAGTTCTGCAAATTATAACTTTGATTAAGAATGGCATTCAATTGACACAACATTAGGCTTAATGTTTTCTACTTTGCATGACAATAATCGAGTTTAAAACGGCGGCTTAAATATCGATAGTCATTGAGCACGATTCGGATTGTTACACATCACAAATATTTACCCACACATGCATAGGCAGGTACACACAGATACACCCATACATTTGCATGCAACAAAAACAAGGCAAAGGCAGGCGACAGCGCAATAATGAATAATGATAATGTCACACATCACATCATCCGTCGATATCCATCCAAATTTGCAACTTACCCACACAACTGCAGCACTCTTCATAGTATTTCTTTCCCAGGCACTTGAGGCACTCTTTGCAACAGGAGCAATTTTTAAGCTCGCATTTGCAACTTTGCGTCAACATGCACTTGGATACGATCGAGGCGCAGACGACTTCATTGCACGATTCCACCATTCCATAGAAACACACAAATCCCAGCATTAGAAATGCGCTAACCGTCAACGATCGCCACACTTCCATTTTGATATTATATTGAAGTATTTATTATTATTCAAGATTAATTTTGGGATAAGGTATACACAGGTGGTAGTGATGGAGGTGTTTGGTGGGAGGTGGCGTATTTAAATTGCATACGAGCAGAAGACACGCCGACGGTTTGCTGGACTTTGATTGATTGATAGATGCTGCTGCGACTTAGCTGCAGCTTGCTGTTGTGGTGCGATTGTGTGTATAATTACAACAAATAACAATAAAAAAAAATAAACACAGAAACAATTGTTAACTACTACTACACAAATAAAACATTATAAATATATATAATATTTGATAGATACATAGAAATTTAATTTCGTAGCGCGTTATTTTTGTATTTGCACAAGGCACAAGAACAAGTTTTGGAATGAGCTATGAATATTTTACTAAATCATTGAACAAGTCAGTCACAGCGCGTAACAACAACAGCAACAACAATAAACGACACCACGACATACACTAACAACGATCCAGAAGACAACACACAACACAGCGATCGACAGATGCGAGAGAGCCAAACGACGCTACGGCGACGTCGGCGCAGGCGGCGACAGCAACGACGACGACAACGAGACGGCGTCAGCTATGTAGCTTGTTTTTGTTATTGGCGCGACGCAGCAGGGCATAACTGTCTTTTTTTCCTGTCTTTTTTTTTCCTTAGCCAGGCCCAGAGGCTAGCCAGCCAGCCAGTTAGCTAGATACAATGCGCGAATTAAGCGCACACACACAGACATACAATGTACATAGACACAAACTCAGTGGCTTAGAGAAACGTAAACACGTTACGAAGCGTTGATGTCGCTGCTGATGATGGTTGCGTGCGGGGGCGGGGCGGTAACAGAGGCGGTGGCGAAGACGCAGCACAAGAGCGCGAGCGCGTTCATTAACTGAATGATGGACTACCACAACGAGATGCGAGCAAACAAACAACAATAATGATCAATACACACACGTACATATTATAGAGATCAAAAAGGTATTCGATTGGAATGCTCTGAACAACACATGTGTATGTGTTTGTGCATTGCGATTTGTAACTCTGGCGTTGTGTGCTCTTCGCTATAGCTAAGTACGAAGATAGACTAAATATCCATTTAAAAAAGGTTGCTGAATAGCAGTTTAATTCCTCGATTATTGTATGCAGGACAACAGAAGGAAGCTCATCGGAACTAAGTAATTTTACACAACTGGTGGTTGCCCATTTGAGAGTTATATAGAAAAAATATACTATGGTTGCTAAAAGGCAGATGGAATCCGTTGTTAACCTAGTCAATGTAAAGGTCCTGCTAAGAGATTTAGTTTTTCTGCGTACTTAAGTAATGTCTGTATGAAAGCCGAACTATCGATGACAATATTTTAAAAGCCGAAATAAGCCAATTATTCTGCTTATAATGAAAATAATGATAAATTCTTGTTAATAATTTAAGCAAATCCCAATCACTCAAAGCAAGCATACTTTTTATTAGTCGATTTCCTTTTTAAATTATCGGTATCGTATGTTACTGGCAATCACTATTTAAGCCACTGTTTAAACTTATTTTCAAAGACAAACAAAAGCTTCCAGAATGGAGCCCAAGCACATTTATTTTATTTGTGTCAATTACAATTTACATTTTAAAGATAATAACTATTTTAGTCATAAAACACGTCACGCACCCAGCTCTAGCCTGCGACCAAACAATTCTTAGTTCTTAGTACATCTGGCAACGCTACACAAGCCAAACAACAACAAGCGGCCACAGCACAACAAGAAAATTATTGCAAATTAAAAAGTTACTGCAAATGATAGTGTTTAGGAACTGTGCTGTGCTTCTTGTGATTGCCTCAATATGCAGTTTCATGTACGGCATTGGTCAACTGCAGGTCGAAGTGGAACCGAACGCCTGTCGGATGACTTACATGTTCGGCGAGCCAATGTTTGCGGTAAAGTTATAAAAAAAATAACAATAATAACATTATACATTAAACCTTTACCTGTTGTAATTAATAATAATGGAGAATTGTATTGTCTATCGACAGCGAGTGAGATTCACGGCAAATAAGCGGTTTCCCAATTATGGGCTCTACTACTACTATGAAGGTGCGCGACAGGATCCGCTCAAGACTCGCATGACAGGCGCTCCGGTAATCTTTGTGCCGGGAAATGCTGGTTCATACAAGCAGGTGCGTTCGTTGGCATCGGTGGCATTGCGCAAGGCACGGGAGCAGTTTGAGTCGGGAATTCATCTGGACTACTATACCATTGACTTTGATGAGGAGCTATCAGCACTTTATGGCGGCTACATGTATCATCAGCAATCCTTTCTTAAGCATTGTATACGTTCGATAGTAACGCTTTACAAACAGCCTAGCCCAATTGTGCTAATTGGACACTCAATGGGCGGCAAGTTGGCGCAATCGGTGCTAACGGATGTCGAAATTAGTCAGCATATTAATGCGGTAATCACCATATCGACGCCACTGGATCAGCCGGTGCTCAACTTGGATCCACATCTAGGACAGTTTTATTGGGACACACAATCACAGCTCAGTCGCACACGTACCGCCTCCAGGCCTACAAACAACACGAATGTATGTCAAAGTTTGCATCAGAAGCAGCTCAGCGAGGAGCGCATGGCCAGTCAGGAATTGTCTCCCAAACTGGACAATGTGCTGCTCATTTCGACGGGCGGCGGCAATCGCGATCTGCTGGTCAATCCTGGACTAACCAACTCCCAATTCAATGACCTGCACGCTATGGTAAATCTATATCGTATGATTTTATATATATTTATATTCGTCAGTTAATTTTGTTTGGTTCTAGACGTCGGCCATACCAAGAGTTAGCCTCAGTTGTGATCACTTATCCGCTGTCTGGTGCCTGCAGTTCATGCAGGTCATCAATCGCTTCCTGTTTAGCATAGCACATCGTCGCGACGATGCCTCCGTTATCTTTAGCAATAACAAACAACGCAATATGCAAAGTGCACTGGCACATTTTGTGGTAAGCAATCG
This sequence comes from Drosophila pruinosa, assembly GCA_018150935.1. Taxonomy (NCBI): domain Eukaryota; kingdom Metazoa; phylum Arthropoda; class Insecta; order Diptera; family Drosophilidae; genus Drosophila; species Drosophila pruinosa. The sequence goes on along the minus strand of JAECWR010000194.1, from coordinate 17,718,794 downwards.
TTATTAATTTAGAAATAATAAACATGAGTAAAGCCTGATCTGTTGCAGCGACGCAGACCACGGCAACAGAGCTTGGTCCATTTGCCATCGCGTAACAATTGGCACGAGGAGCGTCGCCTGGTGATTAATAAGTTCTTTGCCAGTGGCGTGAAAAGCCATTACCACGAGCTGATTGGACTTCAGCGTCAGCAGCGCTATAAGGTAAGTAGTAAGCACTTAACCGGCTCCCAATAACTGCTAATCCTTTGTAGAAACTTGCCATTGAGGCACTGAATGTAGATGACGATGAGAACTGGCTATTTGGATGTGAAGCGCAAAGATTTAATGAAGACGCAGACTCACTGACTTGGTAATGTTGCTAACTTTATATAGAAACTAAGCTCATCCATATATGTTTTGGCAGTGAGAAGGCCACGCCATTGAGTCATCTTATACAGCGCCTACCCAATGCCGATTTAGAGCCGCGTAGCATCGCTGTTCTGGATCTGCACAATTTACGCAAAACGTATCAGCAGTGGACACATTTGTTGGTTCGCTTGCCGCCGGGCAGCCAACGCACTGGCTATAATCTAGATATCTATGATCCCAAGGAGCGTGTGATCGATATACGCATACCACGTTGGTATGCCTACGGACGTCGTGTGGCTGTCAATGAGACGCTGCAGGGAACACTGCACTACAAGCTACGCGTTGCGGATTTGGTGGAACCGTATCAGGGATTGCGTGTGCATGTGGAGCCTATGAATTGCCTGCAGCCCAATTATCGCATCACCGCCAGACTCTGCGTTCCCTGGGCAGCCGGCTTTGAACGTTATCAAACTTTGACGTACGTTATGGACTTTCTTTAATTAACTTAACTAAAGTTGTATTGTTTTGGACTGCAGTTCCGTGGATCAGAAGCCGGGATTATATGTTAATGTACCCACGCTGATGCCCAAGCATTACAATACCACTGTGAATCCTGTTATGCTCGATTTGTATTTAGATCCTGTTTGTCGCTATCGCATTAGGTGAGTGCCTCTTTCTATCTCTCTCTCATATTATATTCACTGTCTCCCTCTTAGCTATGAGTACTCTTATGCGGATGCACTGTCGCGGATTGTGCTCCAATATTACGGCTGGTTTCCGGCACATTTGATCTGCGTTTTGTTGATTGTGCTCAGGCAGCAATTGGACAAATTCCAGCAGGTTGGCAGCTTCAATAGTCTAAAACCTTACATTGGTTATCTGCAATACACATCCATCTATCTGGTCACTGGCTGTCGCCTGCTTAAGAAGCTCATATTAAATTTAAAATTCTTGCCTGAACCTGAGCCACTTGACTATAGTATCAATGTGTCCATCATTATACATTGCACTGCCATCGGTATGTCCATACTGCTTGTGCTTGGAGTTTGGTTGGCCCTAACGCTCTATGGTCATGTCTTCTATCGATTGGCGTTGCGATTAACCCGCCTCTCAGCGTCCAGCTCAAACATATTGCTATCGATAATGACACATCTACCAATTACGTACGGCATATTGACAATTAGTGTTGCAGTTGGCACCAGCAGTGGCCTTGGGCTGCTCCTGGCATTCGTATTTTATTTCTTGATGCTGTCGAATGCATACAAAGACTATCTGGAGGATTATCTTTGGCAAAAGGCGGCTGATTTAGTCAAGATAACTAGTGGCACACAAAGCCAACCAGAGACAACAACCAACGATCAAATAGCCAACAATTCGGACACAGAGCAGCCACTTTTTGAGGAGGAAGTCGAAGCCGAGCCAGACTCTGATGCTGATTCCGAAACTGAAACGAAGGCAGCTGTAGAAAAATCGTCGAAGGAGAAGGAGCTGGAATCATGCGTTGGCCTCCAGAATTTTCCCTTCCACATTACGCTGTTGCTCATGCTGCTCATGCTGGTGCTTCTGAATGGACCCACCTCGTTGGCCTGGCTGCGCAGTCGTCGGTAGGTCATTCAACTTGCCTCTGATTAAGCAACTTGATTAATTTTGAAATCTATTTCATTTGCAGTCATAACATAAATCTACCCGATCCCTCGCTATTTACCAGTGTTATTGTTTTGGCATCGTTGAGTCTGTTGCTTCAGCTGCGTGCACCACAAAAGTTGTAAGTAATTACTTTAATTATTTGTAAAAAAGAGAACTGATTCAAATGTTCGAAGACAAGGCCAATCTCCTCCTAATTTCTATCGCTTTGCAAGGCGTCAGTAATCAATATTTTTGCCCATCGCAAACAGGCTTAGAAAAACACTAATACAACGAGATGGCTGTCAATGTTGTACAAAAAATAGCACTACTAACCGCTAGATGGCGTAATAGCGTGCTTAATTTCCATTCAAGTTTTCTACTTTCTTTTCTGACCCAAATGTTGCCATCTTTTATATTCCTTTCTTGGTCAACATTTATGACATATGTATTATTTATTTGCAGACGTGGCTATTGGATATTATCGTTGGTGTTGTACTTTTGCGCAGGTTGCGTGCTGCTTTATTCGCAGGCGGCCATCTATCGTCTGAACTATGTGATCGCCGGAACCTTTGCCCTATTGGCCGGCCAACAGAGTCTAGGATGTTTGCTGGAGAAGCTATTGCCCAAGTATTTTGACTAGTCATCCATATTGTTTATAAATTTTAGTTTGCCATTTATTTGATATGTGCCTGTCACATATAATTTCTTTTAATTTCTTGTTTTGGACTGTTGTTTGATTTTAGTCAAATGTTTTAGTTTAGTTTTTATTAGTGTTATAGTTTAGTTTGAATGCAGACAATACCAAATATGTTAGGTGTCTACTATTATAAGCGTTTGACATGTTTTTCTGTACGCTGTGCGGGAAGTCCATAATGATATGGCACCAATCACAAATCGTATCCAAATGGGCGTCACCATCGATCGAACGATCGAAACGATCCCATCGCTCGATTGCTCAATCATTGGCTGCATTGATAATAACTAGGTAGTCTAAATCGTTGTGCCACAGGCGACGTGTGGCATGTGGCAAACATGTCAGCAAGCCCATTTATATAAAATGTGTGAAAATGCCCATAAATATTTAATATTCGTATGTACATTAATTGTAAGTTTACACTAGACTACAAAACATATGAGATCCATTCATTGTTATGGATCCAACAACTATTTACTTAATGTCTGCATAGCCATGAAATAAAACTATAAATGTTTATTGTCCAATTTATTTTAACTGTTTTTAAGTAAAGTGTTTCAAGTGCTAATTTAGATTGCTATCAAACTGTGAAGCTGAAAATGTTTTAACTGTCTACGGGTAAGACATCGGCACTATAATAAAAGTGATGTTATTTACAAATTTATTGCATAGAGTTTGAATAAATTTCAACAATGTTGCATTCAATTTGAACTCAAACTCAGCGTGTAAGCTTGTAGCATAGTGTAGAGTGTCGTAAATTCCAAGTGTAAATGGGCAGACGTTGTCCCACCTCTTTTTATGGCTTGAGACACCAGCGCATCGTCCTCGACGAATTAACAGCTCCAAGGGGCCGAACCAGTTGAATGGGATCGAGACTGCAACTGGAACTGGGCCCACAACTGGTGCCGGTCCCAGTCCCTGTCCCGGGGCGTTGATTCATTGCATCAGATGGCGTGTAAAAAAAAAACAAATATGATTTTATTTTGTTTTTCATATATTTGTTGTTGTTTTCCTAATGGCATCAATTGCACGCATTTGTCCACTTTAATTTATCGTTGTGTAAACTTCGCGCTTGTCGCCATAAATGTTTCGGGGCGAGCTTTGAGTTGCTTCATGCAAACTGGGGAATACCTACCTAAGGCGTATATACTCTCCTATATGTATATGAGTCCCAGCGGAGTGGGCTGATTGATTGAGACGCTTTTGGGCATTGCAAGTACGTCTTGTTTGCTGTATAAATTATTTACATTTGATAAGTCAATAAAGTCCCACTGGAAATTCAGGTATTGTAGTTGTTCCCAGTTATTTGCATTTCAGATATTGTAGTTGTTCCATCTCAGTTATTTGCATGTTGAACAAGAACATTGCGTTGGTTTTTGGGGCGTATGAGTGATATTTAATATATAATTAGGAATAAAGAGCTTTTCGACAGCGCAAAGTGATGCTTACAAGCTCATCTATTAAATAATCAGTGACTATCTAAAATAAAATACGATAATCGAATATTAATTTGCATTAACATGATCTTAATTCAATTTACTTCAATTAGCCACTCCTGTTCTCTTGCTTATCCTTAATACAAATTATGGCTTTTGGAAGATGAAAGTCGGAGCAAAATGCTTGCTACAATATAAAAGATCATTTGAAAGAAAGCTACTACTAGTTAAGTTACAAATTTATAAAAATGGGGTAGAATAGATAAAAGTTAAGAGGCATTTGGCGAATCTCAAATTATGTTGGTTTATCTTCTATATTACATAAATGTCTATATTATATAGAAAAATAAATATGCCATTAAATAACATAATAAAAAAAAAGATATTAACATACCAGACTGTTTAGAATACAGTTATTTGTCAATTATTATCAAAAAGATCACTTGTAAGTGTAATTGCAAACGAAAATTCATCTTAAATAGATACATTATGGTAAATAAAATGGTAAAAATAGCAATTAAAAATTAATTGAATATAAAAACTGAAATGAACATGAAAGGGGACAAAATGCAGCAGTCAGCATAACGTTAACGAACATTAAGCCAAAGCCAAATTAATTGATTAAAAATAGAGAAAAGAGAAGAATTACGAGAGTGAGCAAGAGAAGAGCTAGATAGAGTAAATTACAAATAACACTTGTTTTTTTGTTTAGGGTTGATCTTTAGTATTATTTTATTCATATTAAAAAAAAAACAATTGTAATACATAATAAGAAAGTGACGATGTGTTAGACATTGAGCTATTTACAGTTAGGTAGAGTATCTAAAGTGTCATACGACATGGGCAGATATACTCAGATAAGAAGAGCATAGTAAGAGTACAGTCAGAGTATATATATATATATTTATATAATGTCTTTGATGTCGCTCAGCTGCTAGGCTGCTTGGGTAATTTACTCAATTCCAACCGCTGGGAACGAACTGAACAGGATTGCTCAGGAAGGGGGGTGGCGGCAAGGCGTCCAAGCTGTGCACAGAAAACAGGAATTGTTACAGATACAGATAAAAAAGATTAGATAACAGATTAGCGACAGCTACTGCGACAACTCGACTAAACTTACCGCATTGGCTGGCCAGTTTCCGAGACGATCGTGCGGTAGAAACGTGGACGAGGCGCCACATAGTTGGCCGATGCAAAGCTACGTGGATTGGCAACTGGGAATCGTATGTTGGCATTGCCTCGGAATGCAGTGCGTGCCGCTGGTCTCGAAATGCGACTAATGTCTCCATTGCCCGCAGCAGCAGCACCGGCGGCGGCTGCTCCTCCACCGTTGCCTCCAGCAGCAGCTGCACCAGCTCCAGCAGCGGCAACACCACCACCACCAAGAGCAGCTCCGCCACCGAAACCAAAGCCAAAGTTACCCAAGCCGCCGCCAACGGGCACTGGAGCTGTATACATCGCCGACAGCTGGATGGGCACAAAGGCGGGCAGTGAGACGGTTAATGGCACTCCGGGTGGTGGTCCGACTGGCGCTGGTGCTGGTGGTGGTGGTGGTGCAGGCTCTGGAGCTGGTTCAGGCTCTGGCTCCGGCTCTGGCTCTGGCTCCGGCTCGGGTTCTGGCTCCGGTTCGGGCTCTGGAGCGGGCGCTGGTGTTGGCTTCGGTTTAGCCTCGGCCGCCTTCCATGCAGCGAGCAGTGCCAGGACCTCCTCCTTGGTTATGTGATTGGGACGCGGCGATAACTCAAAGTGGGGACTTGAGCTCCAACCGCTGTTCCAGCCACTTGGTGGTCCTGAGCTGAACAGCGAACGCTGTGCCCGTCCGGGAAAAATATATTGGGAGCTGACCAGGCTGCAGCCCAGGAGGATAGCGAAGAGCGTTAAGGATTGACTGCCAATCATGATGTTTCACTTTGCTTGCACGATGCTTGTCTGCGCGTTTAGTAGGCCGACCCGCTGTCTTATATATCCCACAAGCTGCAAGTCGACTTGAATCGGGTTGGAGTTGGCCGGATTCGAATTGGGTTAGACAGAGATGGTCGGGCGACCGGAAGTGGCAGGCGAGCAGGCAGGCAGGCTGGCAAGCCAGGCTTAGCCTGGCCTGGCATTGGCATTTGGTCAACTGGTTCAAATTGTTGGACGCGCTTTGTGGCATGATTAGGAAGCCAGACAAATGCACAGTCCGCCATTTAAGGCCGCATTGCATCACAAAACTGGTTCATTTCGCCGCCAGCTGCAGTAGTCAGTCTCAGTGCTATGTTGTGCAGTGTAACAATATATGCAGTGCTTGATTAAGTGTTTCGTCTCTTTGGTTTCATTTCATTTCATTTCGATTTCGCTTAGTTAAGCGGCTGCTGCGTGTGGCAGTCCCATGATTTTTCATCCTCGTGAAACTGTATGAGTACCAGCTCATAGGTAACAATGCTGCCAGCGACCTGCAAATGGGATATGGTATATGGTACATGGATCATGTTGCATGCCACAGATAAATCAATCAAACGCACTCACTGTCAGAAAGAGCTTCCTGGTGATGTTGAAGAATTTAAGTCCAGTCAGGGACACATTGTCAGCTGACAGTTCGCTGGCCAGACGCGACACCTCGCTCGTGTAGCCTGCGTGTGGCACATGACGCAGCAGACGCAATAGCGGCTGACGCGCCCAATCGTTGACAGATGACACAAACAGCAGCACGGCTGTCGAGCGGCTGATTAGAAACGATAGCGAGAAGTAAAAGTAGACGGTGTGCACTGTGGACGGCATCGTGCTAAAAGGGGGACGGGCACGAGACAGAAAATGAGAGTTTTTTAACAGGTAATCTTAGTGTTAATTGCTTGATTTATAATTGTTGCTTATTACTATTAAGAATACCATACTAGCGTCATCTATCGTATAGCTATGAAATATTCTATAAATGCTTATCTAGAAACTTACGCCACCAGACGATAGATGGCGCTATGATATCAAGGTTATCCTTTTCATTTAACTCCTTTTGAAATGGCACAAAGTATTTAGTTGTACAAGTTGAATAGCAAAGCAAAGTTGACAAATCAAGAAAAGATTTTCAATTGCCTGAAGTCGCAGCTTGTTAACTCACTTGATGCTCTTGAGCAGCTGCAGGCACACAAAATACAAATTGCTGCCAAATGAGATTATTACAAGGCCAGAGATAGCGTCGTCCACTTCATAGATGAGCTCCACAATGGCACGATAACGTGTGCGTGTGTGCGTCCAAAAGGCTTCGGGCATGGGCTTAAATTAAATGTGCGAAATGCTTGACTTGACCAAGTGATATGCATTCGTAGTTAACTCACCTGTTGCACGGCATTTTGCAGGTGGTGGGTGAGACGGGCAAGCAGATCGCTTAAACCGATGCCCACAATCATGAGGAATATATCCATATAATTCCAGCTGAAGGTGAGCAGTACATTCTGCAACTTGCCAAGCAAACCTAGCCAATTGGAGTAGGGAAAAACATAAAATAGCTGTGGGCCGGCGCCATATAAATACGATTCAATTGGATCCTTTCTGGCCGGACAAAAGTCATAATAGACAAATGATATGATGCTGAGCAGATGCTCCACTGCAAACAAAGTAGAGTCATATGAGAAGACAGATGCTATACTCATATATATATATACATATAATATTACTTAAGGAAAGCGACAGCAGCAACAGGGTGACATTTTGTATGCGACGGGAAAGCTGCTCCCGCTGCTTCCAGCTCTTGTGATGTGGCAACTGCTGTTCTACTGTGGACCAATGTCGCATTAGTGTCGGCCACTGGCGTGCCAACTGCAGAAATAGAATGGAGCCCAACAGATTGCACACATGGAATACAGTGGGTTCTGTATGCAGCAAGGAATAGGATTTAACGATGTATCCTAGCCATTGGCTAATTTGTTCAACTTAATTACCCACCCACATTGCGTACATCGAGCATGTTGTGAGCGATCATATTGATGCTAAAGAGTGTATCCACAGTGGTGCTGCACATGTATAGCATGCTGTACCAGGTGCGCCATCTACGCCAGCTGAAATACAGTCCCTCTGTGGTTGCCGCATAGATGCCACATACGGGCATCAGGCTGAAGCATTGGGCTATAACGAGCACTTTGAATGGAATTGGGAATGGCATGAGGCAAATTGGTAATTATAACGGGGCGCATTTTCCAAAACAGATGCTCACCTGGCGCAATAGCCTCATGAAAGTCGCCGTTGTGCAAAAAATGGAGTCGTGTGCCGCGACGTTGAGTAGCTGCAAATGTGTTTTGGTCAAATAGGGACTGTGGGCGGGAGCACTTACCTCGCCAACGGGCATTGCGTTGCTGCAGTTGTTCCATCCACACCTGTCCATGTTGCACCACTTGCTTCAGGAGCTGGCGATGGCGCAGACGACGACGATTTATTCGCTTGGGCATTGTCAACATGACTACATGCAGATTACGGTACTTTTAGTCGCTATCATGCCAGATCGATGGATTTCGCACCAGCCTAATTGATATCGCCACGCGCACTGCCTTAATGCGAATTTAATTGCGCAACTAACTCTGCACTGATTTAACTGAAATCAAAATTAATTAAGCATCGTTAACTGACACTAGGATATGTACAGTATGTATGTTTATATATATGTATGTATGTATGCGATTTGTTGCAGTTTGTTGCAAGCCGTAGCAAATAGCCTTGCCAGATCACTGCAAAGAGATTTTAGTCGTGATCCAAATAAACAAATGAAAGTAAATGCCAAAATTTGAATAAAAAAGCCGTTAAAAAAACAAAATTACACAAAAATCAACTAAGCTCAAGTAGGAAAACGTTGAATGCGGATGCTGATACCGTATGGTCGCACCCGCCCACAACGCCAACAGCATTTTTTGGTGCACATAGACAGTTTTACTGCTTTGAAAACTGCTCTTATGAGATCCTTGCAACTTTCCAGCGAATGTAAACAACGCAACATGAAACGAATTTGACAAGTTATCTTATTTTATTTTCTTTTTTATACATCGCCGACTATCCCACTGTGACGAGTCACTGTGTGGGTGCGAGACAATTATTGACCAGCATGCAAAATTGACATTATTATAAATAATAGACGGCAGCGCTTGTGCAAAGTGGAAAATGTTTGGCGAACTAGTAAACAACTGCATGAAAATTACATTTGATTATTAAGTGAGTGAGAAGTACATGGTGTGGTAAATGGAAAATGAACGGGTGTATTTTGGCAATGTTTTCAGATTTACGACATCGAGCGTTGCCACTGGCTCAGTTAACTTAGCACTCAATAATCTGGTAGATTAGCTAATTAGATACTTATGTTCAACGAGTGCGTGTGTGTATCAGTGTAGTGTGGTAGTACAAGCAGTTTGCTTTAGCAAACTGAAGTAGGTCGTTTAATGTGTTATTTGCCTGGATTCCGGGTTTCACTTTTCGTTTCTTAAGCTCGAGAGCTGTTCGCATAAATAATGTTCACATATTGAGTGAACTGGATGCGGATGCCTTGGATGCCTGTTAGTTGAACCGCAGTAAACGAATGACCAGCAACTTGTTTCATCAACTTTTAATTGGTGCGATTAGGCAAACGTGTTTCAATAAGCATAAGCACCACAACATACATATGTTTGTGTGCACATAAACGCACACACACACATACATATACCGTATTTAACATTGTAAATAATGGCTTAAGACTACTATCAGAGTTAATTTTCCATATTTCCCGATATCCACAGTAAAACAATAATAATAAAAGTATAAAAATAAAGCGTTATTAAAATTGTTTGCTTATTGGCAGGCCTAAGAAAAGAAAAGTTAAGCGATGCATCGTTTCATTTTCCTTGTTGCTTAACTGTAATTTATTTTTGAAATCAAAAGTGGCGCAGACTATAAGTAATTGATCTCTTTATTTTGTTTTTGCTTGAACCAGATTTATCTTGCTTGGTGTCAAACGAGAAACTCGTTACGTTCACAGGATGTGGAGGATAAACACAACTGGTTTCAATTGTAGTGCAGCAGATTTGTATAATGGATAGCACGGGCACCATATAATTTTTTGGTTGTAGTTCCAATATAATACGTTATGCAAATCTGCGGCCATTAACAAGCCGTATAGAAGTTTCAAGTTCAGTTATAGCTTTGAGTTCCGTTTCCGCTATGTGGTCCATTTTGGGTGTGTTTCAATAACACAAATGGTTTTTAGTACGTGTAAATTTAAAAGTGCATCGACAGGCATATAAATGCTACAAATAGTTAATAATAGTAGTATGTTATCTGCGAATACAGCTAATTTTTAAGTCGTGACAACTTTTTTGAATTTTGCTCGCAATGGCACTGTCAACGCTAATCATGAAGTTGGCTGTGATGAATATTAGAATTACGGATATCTGGTCACCCTTGAGTTATCGATTGCACTTTAGGGTTTGCAGTATCATTTGAGAACAACAGCGGCTTAACATTAACATTGTGTTAACATCATTTGTATTATTACGCCGCTCGATTCGGACGTGTATTTCCATTCGTCCTCTTCCCCCTTCTACACTAAATTTAAAATTTCGTTTTTTTTTTGTTGTTGACGAAGTTGCAGTGGTGGTGGTGGCCAATCGCTATTTGTTTTTGTTATTAGCGAAACACGACGTAACATTGATCTCCAGCCGAATCGAGTCTTCAAAGCAACAACCAATAATACAATGTCTGGTCCGCCTGCGTACGAGCTGCTACCAATTTCGAATAACATTTAAACAATTTTCTGTATGTCGTTTTAAGCCGTGTTGTGAATGTGTGAAAAGTGCAAACGAAAGTAAAGTTATTTTGACCGTGTTTTTGTTATGTGCAACAGCATATCAAAATGCAAATACAATTTCATAGTGTTTAGTGGCACAATCTACAAATCTCTAATACTAACTTCACGTCTGCAGTTAATAATAAAGCGATGAGCGACGACGGGTAAGCAAAATGAAACCAGTTAATAATATGTAAGTAATAAACGCTAGTCTTTGCTTGGATACGCATGTGTGTGTGTGTGGGCTTCGCTGTGCGTGTGTGTGTGCGTATGTGGCTTCAAAATATAATTTGAAACATTGCGCATGCAGTTGTTGTTCTTTCTATGATAAAGAACAAACGGCTGTTTGCCTGCAGTCAACGATTGTTTCCCACCCTCCCCTTCATGTGTTTCACTCTCTGGTTCGGGCATTCGATACGTAGTCAAAGATCAGCGGCTGCTGCCATAGCAGCTAATACAACACACTCACACACGCATGCAGAAATTGTAAAACACATACAGCCGCGTACGTACATATGTAGTATGTAGGTACACGCCAAAAGAGACTTTTATCGTACACACAAATACATTTGTACTCCAACATCCAAAACGAATTCACATTCATCTTCGTTTGCTTCACTTTGTTGCTTCTTATTTTCGTTTCCTTTTTTAATTTTTGCTTATTTACTCTTCTTTTTGTCATATGCATTTGCTGTTTGCTAGTATTTGTCGGTGTTTTGTATTGTTCTTATGTGCAGTTCCTTACCGCGAGTTTCATAGCTCTGAGCTACATACATACATACATATGTTCCAACTCTCCTTCGTACGCATCATCAACATTGCCTTTTGTTTATTTTGACCGAGGTCTGGCTCTGGCTTTGACCAAACAGCAGCAGCAGCAGCAGCAGCTGATGATTCATCCGCCCATATACGGAAACAGCTTTTGTCTTTCGACAAATGCAATGGCCCTCTCTCAAAGCGCGACTCATTCATGATGTGTAAAGTAAAAACCCAACCCGGTGTTCATATAAAAATGTTTAGCTGTTCCGGTCGATTATGCATACACATTAATAATTATAATTATATTATTATAATTATTATTACCCCGCTAACCGCCAATGCGCGATCGCGAATATGTAAACTAAGCGTTTTTGATATTTGATTAGTCAGCACACAGCTTTGCCAAGATTAGCCCCATTTATATGAGTGACAATGGAAGGTACATACATATGATAAGGTCAGGCAAAATTCAAAAGTCTCTACATCAATTTTTGATTTATCAGCCGAGTGCATCTGCCAGATGTGATAATTGCGTGCGTATCGTACTGCTTGCAAGCAGTGCAATTGTGATTGCGTATGACAGCAAGCAGTGTTTAACTGGGTATCTTCCAGTTGTTTCTTTTGCTTAAACAAAACTTGACACAAAATATGTGAGAATCAATAATGCTGATGCCAGACCAATCCCCACTAAAGTTGCATATTCCCTTGACATAACTTCACTCGAGGCTTTAAGCTGCCGCTTTTCTCGTATTGATTGATTGCTCAAGTCGAACTCAAAGCAAACCTCAATTGAATTAAGATATTGCAGATAAGATGACGACGACAGCGTGTAAACATGAAATGAATGAAATATTTTTCATATGTGAAATATTTTCAGATAAATAAGCATTTTATGCAATGCGAGGGTGGTTTCCAAGAAACACTTAGGAGTAACAACATGAGAACTGAATATTTCGGATTTCACATAGATTTCTTATAAAGAACTTTGGTAAATTATTGTAGTAATTATTCACTTTCATCTTATTATGAATGAATTCCATGTGGGTTAACGACTTTAAATTTACTTTTCATTGTCAATCAAAATATTCAACTAGCATTCTTCATATTCACTTACTGAGCACCCCTCGCAGGGGGAAGACCCCAAAGTCTTTAAGGCGAAGCATTTAAAGTCAGCCCGATATATGCTTACAATCCTGTCCCTCTGTTAAAGGGAACGCTCTGCTTTATTGCAATACATATGCACAGAAACAATTACATGCACACATTTGTATCCAAGCATAAATGAGACTGCTTATCTCTAATATCACTGTGGCCCCCCTCAGCTGCATGGCAAATGGCGAAGAGAGAGGGGGAGCAGAAGTGGCTGATAGAGTGAAACATGCATATTCAGATTTAAATTTTGGTGTCATTCCCTCCCCAATGTCGAAAGAAGAAGTAAAGACAACATAAGACGTAGACGAAGAAGAAGAAGAAGAGCACAAACAGACACACACACATGTTGATCATGCATGAAAGCGGGCCGCATTTACCCCGAAACCAAACAGAGCCAGAGCCTAAAACTCTGATGGAAAACTGTTGCGAAGGAGGGGAGTGCGTTTGCATGTGCGTGTGCGTTTGCATGTGCGTGTGCGTATGCGTGTGTGTAGTTGTGCTGCGGGGGCTGTTGCAAGAACCCATTTGTTGTTCTTGTTGCTGTTGCTGTTGCAGAGTCACCGGAAACGGCGTTAAATGCGTAACAAGGCGCTTTTCAATTTAACCGATCCAAATACAAATAAAAAGCATTAAATAAATGAAATTGTGTGTATGCAAAACATTTCACGTTGCTGCGACCTGCCAGCTCTTGTTATCTGCGTGGATAAAACGCAAAATGAGAGAATGGAACTGTCACATAAAAAAAAGAAACTACAAAAAAATACAAGAATAAAATGTAAGAGGAGCGAGCTCCCTTTGTCACCCCGAACTTGAAATACTCTAACAAAAAAGGGAACGCTGATTATTATTCCTGTTATTATAAAAAATATATGAAGAGAGTTGACGTTTTTTAATTGCATAACAAATTAAAATACAAAACTCATTAGAAACTGCTTATGTGATTTACTTGTAAATATTTTTATATTTATTATTTATAATCTATACTAAAGAATACTTTAATTACATTTATGAAGTTGATTCCAATGAAAGCTAACCGTACTATTTAGGGCAAAAAAAAAAGAAGAAATATCTTTTTTTCTATGATTACAAAAAACACGACTAATATTCATTTGAATAGCAGACATTTTCAAATCTTCGATGACAGCTGTAGAGCAGAGCAGCTGAGCAGCTCAGCGAGGCCACCCTCGAAGTAAGGGTATTCATAAAACTGAACTCAACTCAAACGCAACGAAAAACAAATAGAGCTTAATTGAAATTTTTCATTGCTCCGCGATGATATTTTTTTGTGGCTGCAACATTTCGATATTGAGCGGCGCGTTGCAAAGTTCGGTTCAAGTGCTGCATTCAACATGTGTTAGAAATTATCAAAAAGCTAAATTATAATATTTACTGCACTCAGTATCTTTTTGTATCAGTTGTAACATTGCACAACCTATAGTACATCTTTCGTCTTCGCTCTCTATCTATAAGGTGGGTTGATCAGTTCCCTTAAGTCGCCGCTGACCTTTTGACTGCTTATCGTCGGTTGTTTTCTTTTTTTTTGAATTGACCATAAAAATGTATACGAGAAAATGCATTGAAAACAGCTGCTGATAGCATGCACAAGTGGTATACGAAAATTTTGTGCTTACAACAAAATGACAATGATAATATTCAACAAAAAATGCAAAGGAAACGAACTGACGAACTGAAAGCAATGGAAGACATTTCCGGTTCCAGGATTACTAATACAAATTTCCACTTAAAAAGATTGCTTTGCATAATAAATGTGATATGTGATTTGTGATATTGAAAAAAAGGAAAGGAACAATTAATGAGATAATTAGATTAGTTTTTACTTGGGATTCGAATTCTAAAGAAGTAGTGTTCCAATCGACAATTAATAAAAGCAGAATAGAAGTGAGCCGAGTGTTGATTTATGTATGTATGTATGTATGTATGTATGTACATATGTATGTATGTACATATAAGGGCATTGATTTGTATTAACTTAGTTGGAAATTCATTTGATTACAGCTCGAGCTCAAAATGGAAAATATATCTTGTTGCAGCTGAGAAGTAGATAGATAACTTTGAATTAATTGAGTCAAGATTTATTATATAAAAATAACTGTTGTTTGTTCTATATATTAAACGCTGATTAGAAACAGCTCAAGGTCGGCTTAAATGCAATGTTCTTCAGAACTATGTGCATAATCTGAACATAAAAAAGCAAGAACGTCGGGTGTGCTCGAATGGGATATACCCAAAAATAAAGAGCGTATTTAGCCCTATAAATGAGTTGATCAACATTTCATATTTTTGTCCGATTGCAACTAAATACTGGAAACGATCAGACTGTGCTAATCATATTAATACCTTTATATTCATAGCATATAATTAAATATACATAGATCAGTTCATAATGTGCGCAAAGTGAAGTTAATTACTTCGCTTCATGAAAAGCTCTCGCTATTGATGCTTTAAGCTTAAAAGCACACTCACTTCAGCTAATTATAACGGACGAAAGCTTCGACGCAGAACCGTTATTAAGCAAGCAAGAATATTGTTTGCAGAGTGTTTGCGACTAGTAGCTACTCTATAAACGCAATAAACAAAATAAATCAGACTGTTACTTTTTATATAGCCGAATAAGTTGTAAAAAATAAATACATTGAAATACAAATACTCTTTTGTTTTACAGCATGGACGTTCCCACACAATCTATATACCCGCATTCAGCAACACTTTTCGCTGCAATCAGTGCCTGTGTATTTGTGACCATTGGCGTATTCGGTAAGTCAAAGCATCTGCTCCAGATTCGTAATCCCCTCATCATTGAATTCTTTATGCATATTATAGGTAATCTGATTACGCTGCTGGCGCTTCTCAAGAGTCCGACGATACGCGAACATGCGACGACCGCATTTGTCATATCACTGAGTATATCGGATCTACTATTCTGCTCCTTCAGCCTGCCACTCACAGCTGTGCGATTCTTTCAGGAGGTGCGACATTAATATCACTGTGTATATCACATTTAGTAATGATTGATTCCATTATCTATAGAGCTGGACATTTGGCAGCACCTTATGCAAGATCTTTCCGGTGATCTTCTATGGCAACGTGGCCGTTTCTCTGCTCAGCATGGTGGGCATTACACTCAACAGGTAGGCTGACAACATTAATGTGAATTCCATTGCACTATACTAATGATTACGATTCAGGTACATACTCATAGCTTGTCACAGCAGATACTCACAGATCTACAGACCCAAGTTCATAACGCTGCAGCTGCTGTTTGTATGGGCCGTGTCCTTTCTGCTACTGGTAAGTCGCTTCTCTCTCTTTCTGTCGCTGTCTCTAGAATGGTAAATTAAGTCAAGGTTTTTTTCTTGCAGTTACCTCCCATATTGGGCATTTGGGGTGAGATGGGACTAGATGAGGCAACATTCTCCTGCACAATACTCAAAAAGGAGGGTAAATCGATAAAGAAGACGCTGTTCCTCATCGGTTTCTTGCTGCCCTGCCTGGTGATCATCATTTCCTACTCCTGCATCTATATAACAGTGTTGCATCAGAAAAAAAAGATACGCAGTCATGATAATTTCCAAATTGGAGCTGCTGGCGGTGCAAAGAACGCGTCCGCATCTGGTTCATATGTAACCACGACAAGCACACGAAAGGCGCGTGAAGATAATCGCCTCACTGTGATGATGGTTACCATATTCTTATGCTTTCTCATTTGCTTTCTGCCGCTAATGCTGGCCAATGTGGTGGACGATGAACGCAAGACAAATTATCCCTGGCTGCATATCATTGCTTCCGTCATGGCCTGGGCATCAAGTGTCATCAATCCGATTATCTATGCGGCCAGCAACCGCAATTACAGGTAATATTGACTATACTTAGCACTATACAAGAGTATACATATTAATGCCAATTTTGTGATTTGCAGAGTCGCGTATTATAAGATATTCGCATTGCTCAAGTTCTGGGGGGAACCGCTGTCGCCGATGCCAAGTAGAAACTATCACCAAAGCAAAAACTCAAAGGAATTATCTGGCGTTATTCGCAGCACGCCATTGTTTCATGCTGTTCAAAAGAATAGTATTAACCAAATGTGCCAAACATATTCAGTATGAGTCTTTTGTATTCGAGTTTGCAATACACCAATTAACTACTTATTAATAGTTATAATTATGTATTTTTTTTCCTAATTTATACAAATCTACATACACATACAATTATTATTATATTCGAGAGCGCATAAGAAAACGAGAACAAAAATATAGAGAATATTATATTGTGACTAAATAAACAGCGACTTTAATTTCGTGGACAGTTGGGAATTGATGATTGTTCATCAGATGGTGAAAATACAGCTAAGCGCAGAAATATCTGTTTGAAAGCGTGGATTTCATGAAATATTGTGCTGCATTTCAACATTTTGTAGCATACTTTCAGGGCTGCATTTATTTGCATCGTGGTTTCTATACCCGCCTACCCAAAGGGTAGAAGGGTATTATAACTTTGTGCCGACCGAAAATGTATGTAACAGGCAGAAGGAAGCATCTCCGAAAATATATTGATACTTCGGGTTATGGAGATATATGTGAATGTTTGATGTAGTTTTTACATATTAGTTGAACCAGCTACCCACAGATGGCGACACTCAACACCTAGTACAGCCGGTGCTTTCGAGAAAAAAATACAAGTGTCGGGATCCTTAGATGACCCCATATTTTTTCAATGTCAATCGATAGCGTTGGTCTTCCTGATCCTAGCAATATGAATTATTCCAAAATGTGCCTGGACATGACTGAGTTATCGCTTATTTTCGAAAAAGGATATTCGTTTTTCAGCTCTAGCTTGGCCAAATCCTTAAGGATATCTTAATGATATACCTTTTTGTAATCACAGCGATGGGAACTATTGATCGGCATTCAAGGATTTCCAATACTTTTCCAAAAAAATAATCTCAAGTTTTTTCAAGGGGTAAATATAGAAAATTTTCGAAAAACACCCAAAATCCGCCGTATCTTGGCCATTTGAAGGACGATCGTGATGTCCTTTGGCACAAGGATATGTCTAGGCAATACAAACTATTTGGCATTCTAAAAAGGACGAATATCCTGTAAACACCTAATTTACAAGGACATTTTCGTATACAAAAAATAGCTTATATCTCGGCCATATCCAGACGTATCCTTGCGAATCCTGTGTAAATCGAATAATACCGATAAGGGCTAATATCACACCAAAAGAAATTCAGATCGTCCTTGTGATTCGCGAGATATCAGGAAATGTCCGTCCTTGGCCTGTTGCCTTGGGCTCTCAGAGCGAAAAATTACAAGTATTAGGGTTCTTAGATGACCCTATATTTTTTTGATGGGGATCGATAGAATTCGTGTTTACAAATAGAACACAACAAGTCCTGACAAAATACGCAAGGATATTGTTGAGATATGATCTTTTTTCTAAAGTTAATATAAAGTTGTATACATATTGTTGTAGCATACTTTGGGGCTGCATTTTATTTTATATTAAATTGTTGGTAGGCCACGACATATAGATGGCGCCATTAGAGTTTTATTTTGCTGGTTTTTTGTAGCATACTTTGGGGCTGCATTTTTATTAAATTATATGGCACTACGTCATATAGGTGGCGCAATTAAAGTTGTATTTGCTGGTTAAATTACTGTTTCTCGAAAGACTATTGACATGTCCATCGCCGCAACGATGCGTCAATCTGCATAGTAAATATGACAAATGCCCTTAAAATTGCTAAATGCAAGACCTTTTTTGTATTTTAAAAAAAGCTTTTATCGTGGCTATATTCGGTCTGATCTTTGTCAGTCCTGCTTCGAACGTAACGTCCTAACAAGTTCTATTGTTATATAAAAGGACATTTATATCGCATTCGTGGTTATGAAAATATATGAAAATGTTTGATGTAGTTTTTACATATTAGTTGAGACATCTACCCACAGATGGCGCCACTCAACACCTAGTACAGCCGGTGCTTTCGAGAAAAAAATACAAGTGTCGGGATCCTTAGATGACCCCATATTTTTTCAATGTCAATCGATAGCGTTGGTCTTCCTGATCCTAGCAATATGAATTATTCCAAAATGTGCCTGGACATGACTGAGTTATCGCTTATTTTCGAAAAAGGATATTCGTTTTTCAGCTCTAGCTTGGCCAAATCCTTAAGGATATCTTAATGATATACCTTTTTGTAATCACAGCGATGAGAACTATTGATCGGCATTCAAAGGTTTCCAATACTTTTCCAAAAAAATTATCTCAAGTTATTTCAAGGGGTAGGTATAGAAAATTTTCGAAAAACACCCAAAATCCGCCGTATCTTGGCCATTTGAAGGACGATCGTGATGTCCTTTGGCACAAGGATATATCTATGCAATACAAACTAGTCGGAATACTAAAAAGGACGAATATCCTGTAAACACCCAATTTACAAGGACATTTTCGTATACAAAAAATAGCTCATATCTCAGCCATATCCAGACGTATCCTTGCGAATCCTATGTAAATCGAATAATACCGATAAGGGCTAATATCACACCAAAAGAAATTCAGATCGTCCTTGTGGTTCTCGAGATATCAGGGTATTTGCACCCAGGCCTGTTTCCTTAAGGCCTTCAATGGCAAAAAATACAAGTGGTGGAGTTCCTAGATGACCCTATATTTTGTTGATGGCGTTCGATAAAATTCGTCATAACGAATCGAATGCTTCAAGTGCTGAGGAAATGCACCAGGATATAGCAGAGATATGATCATTTTTCTAAAAAAATAAAACTTAGAACTTATATTTCTCACAGTCGAGCAAACTCGACAGTAGCTTTCTTACTCGTTTTTTGTTGGTTGTAAACAATCAAGTACATAGAAATAGCTCATATTTCTGCAAAGGACTGTCCCCATAGAACAATTTTTTCTAGTTTGTGAAAACTAAAAAAATCACTTTAATACTAGATATAAATACACATTGTTGGTGTTTAATTCCATATGGATTTGCATTTTTTAATATCCGTTTTATTCATCTGTTTTTTTTTATTGTTTAAAACATTTTATTTAATTGCGTATTGTATCGTTTCTTGCTTTTTATTTACTAAGTTAACATGTTTTTGCCGTTGAGTAGTTGTTGGCATTTTAAATTTTTTAGTTTTTGTTTTGTTTTTAATTTTTTGTTTTATAAATTTTGCATTTTGCTTTCATTAGTTTCTCATTTATTAATTTTTGTATGTATGTTGTGTATATAAGTACATTTATTTTGTTTTTCTGTCTTTTGCTTTTGCTTTAAATGTGTGTTTCTAAAACACGTTTTATTTAAACTGTTTATTTATTCTGTTAGCTTTTTTAAATATGCATTTATTTTTGTTTTATTATACAACCATATGCTTGCTTGTTGCTGTTGTTTTTTATGGTATCGAATAATGAAAGTTGCTGACACACACAAGGATCGAATACAAGTATTCATAACTGCAAAGAGAGGCATGTTTCTGCTGTAACGATTTATTGTCCTAGACCGAATGAAGTGTCCACAGAGCACCGTTCCACTTTAGACTTTAGCAGCAAAGAACAGCTCTGGACTAAATCAGTTGAAGGTCATAAACATGAGGGAAATGACTTAGGGAGTCTGTCAGAAAGTAAAGCATATTTTGGGCAGCCTCAGAGTAGACTGCACTGCAATTTTTATTTTTAGAGGTTTAGGAAAGTGAACTATGGATAGTGAAGTACTCGACTGTGTGTCTGGTCTCACAAACTATAGAAACTGCCCTCGCTGTGGAGCTGTGTATGTGTGAATGTTATTGTTGTGTAGTTCTACCCTTTTGAATGTAAGTCACGCGCTTAATATGCAGCATTTTGCCTAATCACTAATTAGAATTATGTATTTGTAGATGTACTTACTACATGCTATATTAAAATTACATTCATTTGGTTTTCCATTTCCATTTCCATTTTCATTTGTATTTTCTTTTATTTATAAGTGTATTTTATATTTATTTATTGTTTTTCCATTGAGCACTTAATCGCAACACAGCTAATAAATATGTGTATGTACTTCAAGTTTATTTATTCATTATTTATAATGGTTTAATCATTTTCTTAAAGGTAGGCCTTAGCTTAAGTACGAGTAGTTCCTAACTCATCACGAACAAGAACACACTATACATAGTAGAGTACCTGTGTGTCGTCAGTGTGTGTGTTTGTTTGTGTGTACCTTAAGTATTTAGTTTAGATATTTGCTTTACACCAACATCACTTGCAATGTTTATTTTTAATTATTTCGAGGGCATTCCGAATAACTTTTCCGCTGTTATTTCTCCATTATATTTTGGCACTTTTTATAAATATTTTCACAACGAAAATGCAATTCGAAACAGCTCCTCTTTTGTTGATTATTTTCTTTTATTTTGCTATTTATTTTGCGTCTTTTTAAAGAGAGTAACATGAATCTAAGACCTCGCATCTTAAGACATTACCTTTTTTTTTTGGTATAGTTAGAGATAGTTATAAAGACGAGAAGAGAGATTGAGATCAGATGAAATCATAAAGAAACCATTTGAAAAACAAAACCTTAACTAAATTATACTCGAAAGAGAACTAAACGACCCCAAACTAAACGATATATCCAATGATTTCTCAATGATCTGGTTTTGAGGTCGCACATCTATATTTTGAAGAATTTGCATTATTTTGATTAGATATGTGTAGAGGAATGAAGCTAAGCCTGTTCTATGGCATATTCGTACAAATTGGTTTGATTTGAATTAGGTTCCTCTTCTTATATCTGCTTGATTGCCAATCCTATATAGTAGTAGTCGTAGTAGTAGTAGTACTTATAGGGTTAGGTACTCGTATTAGAACGCCTGTGCCATATTTGGGATTAGTCTTTGAAGATCTCTAAACTAAAGCAAGTTCAAATTGTCAATCTGTCGTTAGACTTCTTGTATTATTTTCATAGATTTTTCTCGTTTGTTTTTGGAAACCGAATAAAGTTGAGGTTTTTTATTGAGTTCGTATTGAGTAAGCCAATCTAGTATTGATTCTTATTATTATTATTATATTATTATTATTACATTTTCTGAGTGCTGCTCGTATGCTGCCATTTTATGGAGTGTGTCAAAATTCCTGGCATTATCATCAATTCATTAAACCGTTCTAAAGGGACACAAAATATCGACAAAATTGAAAATCATATCAAAATCTAAGTAGTTCCATAACCTTTTGTTCCTATTGTCAAAATGATATACATATATAGTTCAGTATTATATATTATTATTGATTTTTTTGTTTGGCGATTGTCTATACATATTTGTATAACGGGGAAGCTAGGTAACTGAATGAATAACTTAGGAGGATAGAACAAGAGTATTGATAATTCGATTGAGGGATAAGCCTTGCTTAAAAAATACTTTATAATTGTTGACAAATGATAAACTTTACTGTTGAGCAAAAGTACTCGAAGAAGAACTATAAGAAAGCAAGTCATTTGAGTATTATGATTAGCAAATGGTATTTGGGCAAATCAATTGAGTTACTAGCACTATTTATTTAGTCAGATTGAATATTTATAGATCAAATCAAAGCTTGTGAGTAATATATTTAATTGATTTGATAAGTTGGGGGAATCATGTATAAAACGCAGTTGTTTGTTGTTGTTGTTGTTGCTAATACTCTTGTTGCTGAATACTTTCTGTGTGTATGAAACCATTTGCATTATTAATACATACATACATACATATATTTACTAAAAAAAGTTTATCAAAAAAGTGTTGTTGTTTTCGTTTTTGTTTTCAATTTTTGGTTTTCGTTTTGCGCGTTATAAATTTAATTAACTTATCTCAATGTGAAATAACCAAATTGTACAACAAAAGTGTTTTATTTCGTTTCTTTTTTCTGTGTTTTATTTTTTTTTTTTTTTGGCAATGCTACGAGGAAAAAATTACCCTTTAGTTGTTGTTGCTGTTGTTGTTGTTGTTGTTTTTATCGATACACTGGCTTCACCTACATATAGAATTTCATATCCATTTTCATTGTGTGTTTGTTTAATTGCTTTTGATAGTAAATATGCGTTCAGCGTTAATTGGCTTTATTATTTAAGTATTCAAGCGGAAATTTAGTTAAGTGTTTATTTAATGTCATTAATTTAATTTAGTGTTTATTTAATTTAACTTTAATTTAAATTTAAATTTA
The DNA here is from genome assembly GCA_018150935.1 of Drosophila pruinosa. Lineage (NCBI taxonomy): Eukaryota > Metazoa > Arthropoda > Insecta > Diptera > Drosophilidae > Drosophila > Drosophila pruinosa. The sequence continues at coordinate 17,695,804 of JAECWR010000194.1, read as the reverse complement.
ATTTTTAGTTTAAGTTTTTGGTTTCTTTTTTTAGTGCATACTTTAAGCATTTAAAATGTTGTTTAATAAGTATTTATAATTAGAGACATAGTAGTTCAAGTTAGCCGCTGCGCACTAAAGTGCTTGCCTGCCAGAGTGCCTGCTGGTCTTAAGGACTTGCGCCGGAGTGTGGTATGTAGCACAGGGCAGAGGACAATGCTTGCACGAAAGCCTTTAGAAATTTCAAATCAGTTTATGCGATGAAACATTTAACATTTTATATTGAAATTATAAAAAGTCTTGATTGGCAAATGTGATGTATTTCAATAACATAACTCTGTTAAATTATAAATACGTTAACATAAATACATAGGCAATGTGTGCTGTTTGTAGCAGTGAGCTTTCGCATCGTGCTGCCTTTATATAGCAGCCTGCTTTTCGACCTAATGTTAAGCAAGCATTGTCGTTCGACCAATTGGCTGCGCAAGCTTTCGACCAACAAACAAATTTTTATGGCTGTTGCATGTGCATGGGTTTTGATGTGCTCTTGGTGTATGTCTCGAACTTGAGCAGAGCTTTATGTGCAATCGCTAGACGACGCTAAAAGCTCCGCTATGCGGCTAACAGACGGCTAACAGTTTCGGATATATTCGTTAAACTTTTCATTTAAATATTTTTGGTTTTGATTTTGTTGGTTTTTTTTTTGTGTTTAATTTAAATCAGTTTACTTTTCGAACGATTTAGATAAAGTTCTCATGCAATTAGTTTAATTAAATTTGCTTTAGATTTGAAGTTGTTTAATTTTTTGTGTTTAACATTGTGTTTAATGCTTGCTCGCTTTAAGAATAGTAAGTAATTAAATTATGTGTTTTTATTTTTTATAATGTGTTCTTGTTTAAAGATTGTTTTTGTTTTTTGCATTTAAGATTAAGGAAGACCTTTGCTTTTCTGCATAGCCCTTAGTAGCTTTGTTTGGTGTTGTTGTTGGTTTTGCAGCTGATTTGATTTGTATCGTATAAACGAACGAGTTTATTGCTGAGTGTCGTATGTAATTGGCTGCCTAATTGATATACAGACACATACATACATATGTATACTCGCTATTATATGTGTGTGTGTTTTGCTTTCGCTATAAAAATACAGTTATTATTGTAGCTTACGTGGCTAAAAAAAAAACAAAAAAAATCAACAAACACTGAACTATCGAGTTTGATTCGCCAATCTAATCTATATACGTATAGTCTATATAGTATATATCGTGTATAGCTAATACTTAGTACTTGGTTATAAAAGAAGCATGTCAATGTGACACAAGAAATTATAATTCGTTTACAGCGTAATTGTTTTTGTTTTATTTTAGATTCTGTCTGTCTGTATGTCGTGATGTGTGGGTGGGGGTGGGGGGGGAGTTCCCCCTTTTCACATGTTGTAAGCCTTATGCAAAGCAAAATACGTACAAATTGTCTATTACTTGTTTCTCAACTCAACTTAAAAAAAAATATATATTTATATGTGTGTTTGATTTTCAACTTATTTTTATAGTTTATAATTTTTGTTTTTCTTTGTCTGTAGTCTGAATACATTTGTTGTTGTGTTTTTTTACGCTACGCACGAATTTGCTGTTAACTTTTTGCTGTTCTTTGTTTTGAAATTTTTCGTTTAAAAATTCATTAATTTCTATATCTATATATATATATATATATATATATATATGTATATATGGTATATATGTATGTATATATAATATTGGGTGTATGTGTATGCTTAATTAATTGTCATATGTATATGTATATTTGACTAACCTTTTGCTCTAATGTTTTATCTAACACTTACGTCTAAGTACAGTAATAATTATTAATTTTTTTTTGTGTATTTTTTTAGGGGTTTTTTTTATTCAAGTTTGTGTTTTCTTTTTTTTATTTTTATAAGCATTACTTAGATTTCCATTTTGCAAATTTCATTTCCATTTTGTTTCTGTTTTATTCCGCTACATTCCGTCTATATATATATATATATTGATTTTTTTCGACTCGTATATATGTATATATATATAATGTTTAAAAATAGTTAACTTTATACTTTGTATTCGACTTCTAGACTTTCTCGCTTACTTTGCTTTGATCTTTTTCTCATCATTTAATACTACTTAGCTGTTTCATTTCCGTTTAATTTCATTTCTTTTGCGTTTCGTTTCATTTCCGTTTGTTTTGTTCTTGTTTTTTGTTTGTTTTCTTTTTGGCCATGTTGTTTTCTGTTTGCTGTATTCAGTATTCAGTTAATCAGTTGTATTCAGTATTCATAACATAATATCAACAATTTCGAAACGTATTATTTTGAATTCAGTTTCCGTTTTTGTCATTATTCATATGATAGTTTTTCTTTTCATTCGCATTTGAATTGAAATTGAAGGAATGCAGTGCAAATTGTTCTTTGGAAATATTAAACAAGTCGGTACAAACACATACTATTAGTGCTGTTCCGAATTCCAATTTCGCCCGCGACTTTCGTGTGCAATTATAAGCGAAATTGCAATTCGGAACTGGCCTGTTTTGTAACAAGCTAGGCTATAACTTTGCGTCGAATTTGTAGATAGATATACATAAACAGGTTTTGCATAATGTGCGACTTTTGTGATTGCCAATTTAGCTAACAAGCACAGTCGAACTGCGCTCTAGAGAACAATGGAATCGGAACACTTTGAAGTGATATCGCAACTGGGAAGAACCCGCTGGATAGAGCATAGTTCGACTGCAGCCATTTATTTCATTTTTTTTTTTTTTGCAATTTTCAGATGAAATCAAAAATATCTTCATATATGTGTAACAAAACAAGTATGCATTGACTGTGCATGTGTGTGTGTTAGCTGTTTACATGTGCATGTGTGTGTGAGTATGTGTGTGGATTGTTCACATTGAATTTGAAATTTATTGTGACTGGTTTACGTTTTGTTCATTCATTTTTCTATCACAGCAACATATTTGTATACACTATTTTACATACTAAAAATTAAAACAATAACAAGAAAAGAAAACGAAGCAGACGACGAGAAAAAACAATGCGAAAATGATATGCCTGACATTAGAAAATTAATTATTTTACAATAATTTGAAAAGGAAACAAGAGTTTGGAAGAGTCGAACAAATGAAAAACAAACTGTCGTACAATTTGTTGAAAATTCCAATTTTCATTTTTTTTATTGAAGAACGTAAAGTGTATAACGTTAAATTGTTTTTGTTGAGAGAGTTCATAAATAAGAGAAGTTAAAATTGAAAAGCATTTACTTGTTTATGTATTCTTTACATTTTAGTTTTCATCATATTTGTATGGGATTTGTTTTTGTTGGTGTTGTTGTTCTTTTTGCTGTTGTTGTTTTTGACATTTACAAAAGTAAAAACAATATTTTGTACGACTTGAAGTGAAGTATTGAGATTGCGTAGATCGTTGACAGCTGTGTGAAGCATCTATGGGAACTGCAGGCAAGAGAAGAGACTTAAGCAAAGAGCTCGATTGATTTATCAAACAATGCGTGACTTACAATGAAATGTGGCGCCGAAAACAACACCGCCAACGTGGCTATAATGGTGAAAAGCGTGAAAATAATAAGGCACAAACGATCCACGACCATGGCCGCAAATTTCCAGTCTCGCGTTATGTCGCCTGTCTCATCCTCTTTTTTCAGCTGCGAAGACATATATAATCAAGTTGTATTCAATCAATTCAAACATATGAGCAATCAATGAATCAGTGAGTCAAGTAAGTTAATAATTAATTCATCAATTAAGCAATACATCAGTCAGTGAGTTAAACAATTAATCATTGAATTGTGTAATCAGTAATTGGTAATTTATTAATAAATTAATCAATCAAGATATTCATCAATCAGCCAGTCATTGAATAGTGCAATTTCTGAGTCAATTAATCCAGCGATCAATCAATTAATCGATTTAATTCAATTAAATACTTGGTTCATATATATTATATGTGAGTCAATCAATCAACTAACTGAGTCAAATTCCTCTTCAATCGAGAAATTAACCAATGAATTAGTTTATGAGTTTATTATTTAATCAACTACCTGATCGGTTATCCAGCGCAGCTCCTTGAGTATCAGTGCCAGCTCGTATTCCGCCGAGGAGCCCAGACAGGTGTGCGATATGGCCTCGTGCATGCGTGCATCGGCAACGGCGGCAACAGGTCCCACTGGGCCAACTGGACCCACGCTGCCATCGTCGCCTTGCCTGTGAGAACAGCTCATTAAATGTATCAATCAATCGCATAGTCAATCAGTCAATCATGTACAAGTATGCCGTTTGCTTCCTCCCCATCTCCTCGACCAACTTATTTGCCCATATTCGCTCCCCCCAAAAAAAAAAATATATTCATGTTGACTCGACAAACACTTGAGGCTTGAGTGTGGTATGTTGATATTCTTTGCCTTTGCCTTTGCCTTGGTCCTTGCTTTTGCCCTTGCCCTCCCTTGCCGTTTACTTGCTTTATTTCCATACTTCTTGATGACTTCTCTTTGACATCGATAAGCGAAAGTATTTTTTGCTCGATTTCAATACATAACGAGTACTTACTTACTCTTACTGTCTCTCGTTCTTAGCTTTATAAATATCACATTAATTTTTGCCCAGTTTAAAATGTTAATGGTCTAAACAAAAGTTTGTGATCCATTTCTTCCTCATATTAGCCAACGAAATTATTTGAAAATTAACAATTTTTAATAATTGGCGTCTTAATCGTTTTTCAAATTTTAATTTGCATTTTACCCAGTTGTAAATTTGTACTTAGTACTTGGCTGAAGTTACTAAAGAAATTTAATTTTAATTTCTCTTCATTGTAAAGAATTTTATTTTTTAATTTGGCTTAGTTGAATATGTATTATTTACAAGTGTAATTATGGAGATTTGAAGGAAGAATAATAATTTTAATTCTAATTTACATATATACAAAAACTTGCTCTAAGAATGCCAAAATGAGGATTGTTGGGAATATAACTATTTATGTGGTCTGGTATTCGGGTCAAAATAGAACAATTATGGAATTTTGGGAGCTCGTTGTAAAGTCATTAATGCAGGGAAAGGCAGAAAGGCAGCTGGGTTGAGTGCATAAAACTCGGCAGGAATTTGAGAAACTCATCAGGAGTAAAGCAAAGGGTAAAGACATAAGCAAATGTCGTAAAGTGTGACATGCTTGGTAGGTTGTGTTTCCAGGAAGCTGGGAAGCTACTTATAAAGTTGAGTGCCTGACGCTCTTATCCCTGTGCCATATTAAATTATCTGCTAATTTCGAGCTCGATAAGTTACCCAACAGTTTGTACGGCAAGCAAGACGTGTAGAATGCGCCTCGATGTCGATGTCGATGTCGGTGTCGATGTGAACTCAGCTGAGAGACGTGACTCTGGGACAGTTCTCGTTTCTCGTTTCTCGCTTCTCAGTTCTCTGTGTTGGGTTCTCAGTTGTCGCTCTCTAAGGGTTTTCCATTACGATTGTATTTCTATGTATTTTTCAGCTTGTCACTAAATGCGTGTCCTTGCCACTTGCCACTTGCCACATGCCACTATTTTCTATGGCATTGGCGTGCCTGTAGTTTGTTGTTCTTTTCTCTATTTTTTTTTGTTTGTTTGTCTCTTTGTTGTTACGGTATACAGACACACACACACACACACACACACACAAATATACATCTTGTCATTGTCATTGTCATTGTCATTGACTGTCATTTAAGGCATTGCTGAATGAGGATGCGGATAAGGATGCGGATGAGCATGCGGATGCGTATGAGGATGTGCCTTGTTGAAGCAACTCTTGTTGTTTTTTCCACTGTTTTTTCCTACTGTCTTTTTCTTATGCTCTCGCACTAATGCTGTCGTTTTAGTTTGTTGTTGATATTGATATTGATATTGTCGTCAAATCGTTTAAAGTTTTTTTTTTCTTTTTATTTTTTCTATTTTCTACTTTTGTCCAGTTTTTTGGCAGATTTTTGTTTTGCTACTTTTCTTGTTCCTTTTTTCAGCTCACATTTCACAGCCATGCAGTGAAATTAAATTGGCAAACATTAAAAAGTTTTGCTGTGGTACCCACTGTGCACAGCGGCTGTCTGCACGATGCGCACGGTGCGTATGCGTAACTTTTCCGCACAATTTCTGACGAAGTTTTATAACTTTTTGGCCGGAGCGATTGTGATTGCTTTCAAAACGGAATCGTTCAATTGGACTTTAGGAATGTTGATTTCCAAATTTCCACTTTTATCAATCTTCACATACCGTATACAGTAAATGCTGACTAAAATGTATGCACATTTTTCTAGTCTAGATTGTTATGAGTTTGAAATGGAAATGTTCCTCGAGGAGGGACTGAAAATGTATGAAGTGGCAGTCCTTTTTGTGGAGACATCACTGTACCCTAAATATCGGTATATTTGTGTGTGTGTGTGTGTGTGCGTTGAAAGCGTTAGGCCGCGTGTCAACAAAATTCATCCTAAATCAATTTTCTAAAGAAAGAAAATCAATTGGTAAAGGTGGCAACAGCGATTTAATTGTGAAAGGTGGCAGCTTCGGCATTCGCATATCAAATAAACTGTGCCTTTTGTAAAGAACAACTGTTAAAGTGGACTTCAAAGTACTAAAGAGAGGAACTCATCGAACAGCTAATTGAAATATTCAATTATATCTAACAGACGAATAGGTCTTATAGTTAGAAGCACAAGAGTATTACGAGTAGAGACATTATTTTTTGAAAGTTAAAGTCGACATTGTTCAAAATGAAACCATGTGAATGGCATTTGAATATTCAAGTAATTAGCTTTATTTATTTTATTGAAAACAACTCACCTGAACATTGTCCGATAGTATGTGGGCTGATGGGGCAATGTAGCGCTGGCGCAGCGATGATTGCAACGAAAGTCGTCATCAATGTCGAGTACATTGGCGAGCAGCGATTTAGAAGATCTGCATGAATGGTGGAATATTATTGTGTGAATATGTGTGGCAAGGAAGAGGGTAATTGAACTATCGATAGTACTATCGTAAAAGCAACAACAGACAAAAGCATATTCAAGGCTGTTTCTGTTATCGATAGTACATGCGATAGTATCGCGTAATTGTTGCTTTGCTGCATTTTCTCGCTAGTCAGAGGCGCAAGAATGTGTAGAGAATAGAGCGAAATGGGCGTTGTGAGATGTGTGTTCTTTTAAGGTTACCTTTCCTTGAGCTCGACGTTTTGGATCTGTTGCTTTTTGTCGCCAGCATTCGATGAGCCCGACGACGAGGGCGGCGGCGGGCATTCGTAGCCAACCTGTCCGGGTCTTTGCATGCGCAATATGCAAGGTAACCAATAAAGGAATATTACTCTTATCTGTGTGTGCGAGTTCGACAGAGAGACGGAGGTGTGTTGGGTAATGCGGTTAAAAATAATAGCAATAAGTATATTTTTGGTATTTTTTTTTAAGTTTTGTTTTATGTATAGATATGAAGTATTTTTTATTAGTATTTTTTAGGTAAATTTGCAGTATTTTGCAGTATATAGTTTTGGTTTTGTTTTTTTAAGCAGTTCATGTTTACGTGACGATTATTCGTATTCAAAATGGGTGTTATGGTTGTTGTAGTTAGTAGTAGTTACGACACACGTTCACAATAGATTGTTTTGTTGTTGTAGTTATTGTTTAATTCCAATTTACAGTTTAAGAAATCGATTTATTTATCAGAAAGTTATTAAAGTTGTGAAAATTTTAAGTAAGTTTTATTTTTGTTTTTTTTTTTGGATTTCATATCCATTTGTTTAGATTAATTTTATTAAGTTGCATTGACACATTGTTGCATGTGGATGAGTGTGTGATGTGTTAGAGTAGGATAGCAACAGCACACGCGAATTGTTGTTGTTGTACGAAGATAGTTAGTTGGTTGCATAGTTAGTTAGTTACAGGGAGTGAAAGAGATAGTTGAAGAGGCATTTGAGTTGAGTAGTAGAGTTTTTTTAGCGTTGAGAGTTTGCCAGTTAACGTAGTAATAGTAGTAGTTATTGTTGTAGTAGTTGTTGTTATTGTTGTAGTAGTAGTTGTAGTTGTAGTAGTTGTAGTAGTTGTATTTGTTGTTGTTGGCCAGAGTTTTTGTTAGAGAAATAAAAGTTTTCGGTGTGATTATTGTGCTTTCATTTGAATATTTTTTTTTTTTTCATTAGTTTTGTAATGCAAGTTTTTTTTTTTTTTTTTACAAATACAGATACTTATAAGGCAATTAAGTTAAGGTAAAAGTTAAAGGTTAAGTTTATGGTTAAAGCATACCATCAATTGTACTAAATGTGTACTAACTAAATGTGGTAAATTCGTTTCAAAACACAGACACATTGCGTTCATCTCTGCATTGATATATATTAATACATAAATTGTAAATTTTGTTTATATTTATATGCATTTAATATTGTAGTTATTTAAAAATTTAACTTTAAGCATTATTTGCAAAATTTATGTTCAACTTTAAAACCTTTGCTTGAAAATCATAAACGTAATTTCAATTTCAATTTCAATTCTTTCTGTCATGTCGGGGTCAATTTTGATTTATTGATGATTGATGACTGATTGATGCGAGTTTGTACACTAGCTCAAGCAAGCATCGATGCAATTTGTTATCTCAATTAGGTATTACAAATGGAAATCATCAATCGAATAAGCAAGTGAGTATGTACACGATGTTTTTCTCTATTTAGAGATGAGCACGGCATTAATAAAAGAAGGTTAAAATAGTTATAAAAATTTTGAATTACCAAATTTTATGAATATCGAAAATTCCATCTTATTTTTATTTTTTACCTAATCGAGCTTAGCAAACAATACAAAAATTATATCTTAATTTAATTTGGCTTGCTCATTGCTAAATAGACTTTTCGACTGTACACACTTTAGTTGATGAATACTTTAGCTGATGGATACTTTTGGATGTTAATGGGGCGTACCAATAGAAAAAGCTAACTGTACATTGAAATAAAAGTTAAGTTAAGTTTTTGCCTATTTTAGTTATTTTTTTCCGCATTTTTGTTTTTGTAAATGACTTGCAAAATGTAATGGCATGCAGCATAGTGTAAAAAGAGAGTAAATGCAAACGAGAGAGTTGCTGAGTAATTTGTAATTCGTGTAGGCGAGTGTAGTAGAGAGTAGGAGTTTTTCTTTTTTTCAAGAGAGTTGAGAGTTCCGGTTCTAAGGCTATTATTGCTCTATACATAGGTGTTTGGATGTTTAGCAAGTATATAAGTAGTTGGTATATATTTTTGGTATATATAGTAGTACTTATTGAATTTAATAGTATTTACAATGAGGAAATATCGTTTTTGGTTGTTTGGAGGCGGACGAGAGTGTTAGGTGGGGTATTGGGTTGGTTGTGGTTGTTGTTGTTGTTTGGTTTTGGTATTTCGAATATTCAATTAAAATGTTCGTTTCGTTGACAAAACAAAAGCAATCAATAACGTATCGGTATCTCTCAGAACGCTCAAAAAACCGAAAAATAAAATCAACAAATAATTGTTAGTAGTAGTATAACTCAAAAGAGAGAGACAAAATGGAGGAATAGTTTTTTTTTTTTTTTTTTTGTATTTTAGAGTTTTTGATGTAAAGTAAGTAAGGTAAGTAAGTAAGTAGTTAGCAAGTAAGTTAGTTAAATTTTTAGTAAGTTTGAATATAAATATTACCCATTCACTCATTTCATGCGTATCTGGATTTCTATGATGATAATTGAGGATAAGTATGGTTGACACAACTGATGAGGCCACCATAAACATAATGCAATTGAAATAAGTTCCTAGAAGGACACAAAAATGACACAAAAACATTGTGGTAATAATATTCATCGATTTCCATATCGATATCGAACTGCGTAATTTATTCTACGCTATTTATTATATAACGAGTATTATTATACGAATCCAACCTCGAAAACTCCCTACTTAGTATAGTTTTCATTTTCATATATGTAAATATCCTGTTGTTCTTCGCGAGTGTGTGTATATGTGTGTGTATGTGTGTGTGCTCTGGTTGTTGTTGTTTTGTTTATGTTAAAAGAGAAATTTTATACACATTTCGCTTGATCAGTCATTTGTTGATTTATTTTCTGATCTTATTTACAAAATTCGCATTGAAATTTGGAAAAAGTATACGAGTATATTTTGTTTGTTTGTTTGTTTTGTAGTGTTTTCTTGTAGTTTAGCTTACTAAAGTTTAAAGTTAGAGAAAAAGTTCAAAGCAGTATATCGAAAAAAAGAAGTATAGTTAATAAATATATAAACATTGTATATATATATATTATTTGTTGTTGTTTTGTTGATTTTTATTGTAATTGCTGCAGTGAAAAAATTAATTATATTACAGGTGTTTTGTATTGTTTTGCCTCGCCAAAAAAAATACTCAACAGACAAAGACAGAGAGACAGCGAGACAGAGTAGAGAGTGTAGAGACAGGTAGACAAGGTGTGAGACAGCAATAGAGACAGAGACAGTTAGAGAGAGCGAGACAAACTTGCGGCCCAATTCAAAAGTGTCCTGTATAGTAAGGAACTCCTTTTTACAATATTTTGAAATGAACCGCGCGTTTGACTTGACGCCTTTTCTTTTCTTCTTCTTTGCTTCAATATTTGTGTATTTTTACAACATTTTCTTTTGTTGTTTTGGGACTAATTGTTGTTCCTTTTGAATGCCCTGTTTTTTTTTTTTTTTGTTTTTTTTTTTTTTTTTTGTTTTTAGGTTTTCTTTTAGAAGGTTTCTTTTCTTTTTCTTTTTTGTGCACAACCAATTATCCGCAATCATCATTTTTGTTTAAAAATCGAGATCTGATTCGGTTCTTCGAAATTGTTGAGCTGTAAAATTTGATGATAGACATGGGTCTTGGGCAAAAGGTGTTGGTTAAAAAACTACGGTTTTGTTGTACTTGTTATGGTTGTTTTGGTTGTGGCTGTTGGTGTTGTTGTTGTGTTTGGTATTTGCTGTTGTTGTTGTTGGTTGTTGTTGTTGCTGATGTGGTTGTTGACAGTTTAGTTAAATGGCAATTAAATAGAAATGGATCTTGTTTTGTATGTTAGGTGCGTTTCTTTCTTTCTTTTGCTTTTGCTTTTTCTTTTAAATTTATTCATTTGAATTTACTTTATGTAATGTCTATTTAATTGCATTTATTTAGCGAATGCACAGTGAAAAATGGCGCTAATTATTTACAACAATTTATGCAAAGTATATCTGCTAAAAAAGTGAAGCTTTTTCACTGTGCATTTTGGGTTTTTAAAATGGGTTGCCTTTAAAGCATTTACTTTCAGTTTTATGGTTATTGTTATAGTTATTGCTGTTGTTGTTGTTGTGGTAGTTGTAGTTGTGAAAGGCAGTTGTTGTTGTTGTTTTTGGGGCACATACACTCCACTACATAATTGTTGGCTTAAAGGCGCTCTAAGCATATATGATTATTTAAATGTATATATGTATGTAGGACAGTGTAGAGCAACTAGTCGCATATGCATATAGTAAGTATTTAGGTACATATAGTATTTTGAGTATTTGCTGTTGTTGGGGATATTACCTTTATAGTAAAAAACACAGTTTATTGACAGTTTATCACACATACATACATACATACGAACGACGTACGTTTCTACTATACACATATATACACATACGTATGCGTATGCATATGAATAAGTACGAGTATGTATGCTAAAAAGAAAACACAAAAAGAAAACGAATAAATTGTGTGTGTGTCTGTGTGTGTGTGTGTGTTTTATATACAAGTGTTACAGCTAGCGTGTGTGTGTGTGTGTGTGTGTGGGTGTCTATGATACAATGAGTGTGTGTATTTGTATGTGTGTGTGTGTGTGTGTTGTCGCATGTTTGAAGTAAGTGAAACACCATCAAAAGAAAAACATATAATTTGTGGTATAGTATATCAAAAGTTAGCAATAATTTCTTTTTTTTTAGGATTACTTTTTAAGAGCGAGATAGTAAGTAAGAGATAGAGAGAGAGAGAGAGAGAGAGAGAGAGATAGCGAGTTTTACTACCACAACTACAGCGCACAGAGAATTCGAACGAACGAAACTAAAACCGATTCTCCAACAATCTCCACACGAACGTATAAACAAATAACTGGAAAAATAAATAAATCAAAATTACAATTATAATTATAATAACATTAAGAACAATAAGTAGTAGAAGAAGAAGACAAAATATGTACACATACAACCCTGGCACTGCCTAGCTAGTATAACCCCTGTTTTAAAGCATTTCTCGCCAATCTAATCAAAAGTTTTTTTTTTTTTATCGCCACGCGATTTTTACATGCAGATTATGAGCCAAAAATTGTTGCTATACAAATACATATATAGTACATATATATGCGAGTTTAACTGTGTGTGTGTGCGTGTTTATGTGAAACAGAGAGCCAAATTTACAGACATAGCGAGAGTGAGTGACAGAGAGAGCGAGATAGATAAAGACAGCGTTTAGCGCAATTGTTATTATAATTTTTTTAGCACGGACATTTTGTTTTTATTAGGTTATTTACATAGCTGTTCCCGTGTGTGGGTGTGTGTGTGTGTGTGTGAGATCGTGTTTATATGCAGGTCGATTTGTGTGTGTGTGTGTGTGTCAATTATTGCAGCCAAAAAAAAGTAGTAGTGTGACCAGCCGGTGCGGCAAGTTCAATTGACGGTCGGCCTCTTGTTCATGTTGACTCTGTTGACTCTTTGTTGACTTTGACCCCGCGCACGCCTCCCCCTGCATGTTAACGCACTTTGCCAACAGCCTCCATTTCACACTGCTACACTCGCACTCGCACTCACATTCACATTGCCATTCATATTCATATGCATGTTCATTCACATTGGTATTCATAAGTGAATATGCAATAAAAAGTTCAAGATAGTCGCAAGTATTCATCAAATAGTTTTTTATTCATCAAACAAGTGGGAGTGTGCTGTGAGTGGAGGTTGTTTCTGTGCGTGTGTGTGTGTGTGCGTGTGTTTGTGGCGAGGAGGGGGCGGGCATGTCAACAGTTTATAGACATTTGTGTTCTTGCATGCCAACAAGAACATTTTTTCTTTTACATTATGTGGTAGTGGTCCTTGGCAAATAACTCTCGACACTGGCATTCACAATGCTCGAGTGAGTACTCGTTGTACGCAAATCCAAATCCGAATACAAAACAAAACAAAAAAAAGAAGAAATCACAGAGAAAACAACATATATATATTTATATATACATATATATATATATATATATATATATATATCTTTAGAAAAAGAGAGACAGTAGTAGTAGTAAAGAGAGTAGTTTGCAACAAATCAAATATGATAATAGTTTAAAGAGCATATGTACTATATATAAGTAGTTGTCATATATATCGCATAATATACGAGTATAATAGTATTTTCTTTCATCTCAATTGCTTTTCATCTTTATATTTATTTTCGATCATGCGAATTTTTCCATACCAGTCCTCGGAATACGATAAGAAAGATACAAGATACGATATTCAAGATACGCATACGATTACTACGGATTGTTTTAAAAAAAGTGTTATGAAATTTCGTTACGTTACGTTACGTGTTGTGTGCATGTGTGTGTGTGTGTGTGTTTGTATGTGAGTGTGTTGCGGCTATATGCATACTTATATAGCAAACGGTGCAAGAACTTCTAGCAAACGGGTGATTCGGTTATACGATATACGATATACGATAGACATGATGCGATAGTTGAGAGGCATCTCTACTTGAGAGCAGAGAGTCGCATGCTGGGATATGTGGGAGTGGTGTTATGAAACAGGAACTTGTACTTATAGAGTTGTTGTTCTTATTTCGCATAGTTTTAAGATTGTCAGCTGCTGGCAGTTGATCTCAGGTCACTTGGAAGCTGTACGATATTCCAACGACGCACACACACAGAGCACTTACCTTTTATTGCATATACAGTACGTAATGTCAGCAACAATTATTATTATTATGGTTTATAAATAGAGTATATATAGTATGTTCAATGTCATGTTCAATAATGGGCTACAGTTCAATAAATAAATTCGATTAGAGTTGTTTTATTTTTGATCATGCTTCGATGATGCTATGATGATCAACAAGTAACCCAACTTCCAACTCCAACTTCCAACTAATTATAGTATATAGTAAATACTCGATACTCAATACTCGATTAGTTCGATTAGTTCATTCAAAAGATGATGTTCTATTGATGGCATTTGATTGAACGCTTCGTGTTGTTGTTCTTGTTGTATACGAGTATATATGTATAGAACTTTTAAGGTTTTTGGGTTAGCTAGAGCTCAGACATTCATTATTCATTACTCCTTTTATGACAATCACAATCACAAGGTGCTCACGACTTCAGGCATAACTCTATGTGGATATACGAGTGTGTGTGTGTGTGTGTGTGTGTGTGTGGGTAAATAAATAAATAGGGTCTTGCGCAAGTGCAAATCAATCTCTCTTGCATATCAAATTAATCTTAAGTCAGAGTTTTGATTTTTGGTGACAATGTTGCCATTGCAATTGTAATTTCACCCTTAATACTGCATCTTATTATTAATCTAATTCAAGCCGCATATGAATTGGTATTTAGCCTATCTATAGGAACAATCAATCAGAAATGTAATTTAAGCCATAAATTTCAGTCTAATTTGGAACGACTTGAATACATATTTAAAGTTATTTGAGAGGTAATTGAACTGGTTTTTGGAAACCAAATGCATTTGCGCTCGACTGTGCAATTCTAGAGTTACTGTTGTTGTACTTGTTGTTGCTGCTGCATCTACGTTTACAAATGCAATAATAATTATAAACTACTCGCATGACACATACATATGTACATACATACATTCTGTCCAGCTGGCAAGCGAAGCCTACAAAAGAGCCACTCTAATGACTGCAAATACAGGCACACCTTAAGCTAAATACTATGTAATTAACTCTGTGTAATGCAAATACTCATTCACACATACAGTCACACCACACACACACATACATACACAGATACAAACAAATGCAGCTCGAGATACTTCACAATAGTTATGAACCTGAACTATGCATGTGTGCTAATTGGTAATGGTTATCTGCATAGCGACTAGGACTAGTGTTGTAAAGTGCCACTAATTGATTATTGCTCGCCTGTCACTCGACACGTCTATTACGAGCTGAACGAGCTGAAAGTTGTTTAAGGGAACGATGGGAATTAGGGGCTAATGACTCAGCTACTGAGTTCGCTGCGTGCGTGGCTTTAATTGAGAACTAACCTCGAGAGTGTACAGTGTTGTAAGTTGCGAACAGTGTTGGGAAGTGCTGTGGAGCTAATCTATTTGTGTGAACTACAACTAAGCTAAGTTCCTGTAACATTTGCAGTTTAATAAATTTATGTTTTTCATGAGTTTTCATTTTCTATGATTACTTCGCAATTTGATACATGGAATTTGAAGCATAGTTTATGCCAAATTCTCTGACATTTAAGTACTCTCTATGTTGTCTAAAATTTAGCTTTAGTTTGCAATTTATTTCAATATCATGTTTATGAAACTTAAGAAGCACTTGATGCAAATAGTTCTATGTGTTCATAATACGTAAATGTAGCATTGAAACTTGTTTTCCTCTACTTTGGTTTCTCCATGGTATTTTAATATTGTCTTATTTGTTGTTGTTGTTGTTGCTGTTGTTTGTTGGCAAAAGTTAAGTTACGGAATATGCACGTGATTGGGATAAACTTGAACTGTGCGAATCGCATACATTTTGGAAAGTTTATGAAATCGCTTAAATCATGGCGCTCCATGTGCTTGCTGCCTGCTTGATGCCGGCCAAGGCATTAAATGAAATATTAAGAAAACAAACAACAAACATCAGAAATGAGAAATCAGACACTAAAAGATTTCAGAGCATCCCCGCCTGCCAATGCCTTCCTGCTAAAGTTCTTGCTCACACTTTACTAAAGCTTACTGGATGCTCGTCCTCATCTTCATTGTTAACCTCATGCTCATTGCTGCTAGAAACTTGAAACGGGCCAATTTGTTGTACGTGTTTATTGCTTTCAATCTCGATACAACAACCAAAAAAAAAAAAAGATGAAAAACAAACAAAAACACTAGAACTTCAAATTTGAAACTAATAGCGTTGTAAATCTCCCCTGAGCGTAAGATGACGGTAAGTTCTCTGATTTCACTGTAGACTCACCCACAATCGTTGTTGATAGGTATTCAATAAACTGGTGCTATATTCATTTTGATTTTGTCGTTTCTTAATTAAAACTTTGCCGCTGTTCTCTGGCAAACCTTAGCGAATCATTTTCTCAGCTTGCTGTCGAGTTGTTCAAATTATTATTAATATTAAATAATTAACCTAACAAAGATGTAAATGTATGAATGCTTTTAAATAAATATTGCCCTTATCTTCCCTACAAATGTCATTGGCAGTTCTGACTGACTTTAAAATGCCCTGAAATATTTGCAGTGTTGCCAGCTGCAGTTGCAGTTGAAAATGAAGGAAAAAATTGCGTCTTAGTTACTCGCAGCTAGCAGCACATACTATACTTATTTTAAGTACTCGTACTGTGTGTGTACTTAAGTTATTAAATATGTGTGGGAATGTGTGTGTGTGTGTGTGTGTACTAGTGTTTGAGTTTGTGTGAGTGTATTTACGAGTAGTTGAACAACATTCGGGGAGCAGCTTAAGCCCGCGCACCTTTAAGACTCAACCACAAAAAACCAGGAGAGAAAAAAAACAACAATGATAAATATAATGGAAACGAGAATCTCAACATAAAGACGTCTAATAAATACAATATAAAGCATAATAGACTGGGGGCAAAAAACAGTTTTCTCGGCCTGTTTTGTTTTTTTCTCTGTTTTTCTCGGCTGTGAGGAAGGTAAAGAAACTTAACGGATTAGTTCGAGAGTTGAGAGCTGAATGTTTGAATGTGCATTAATTATATTATTTAAATATAGAAATTATCATTTCAGTTGCTGAAATATATATGTACATATAGATATGCTTGTTCAACTTACCGAGCAGCGGCACGGCATCGGATGTCGCTGGCATCGTTTCCGCCACCATGTTCAGGAAGACTGTGAGCGATAGTAAAATAGTAACTCCTGAAAGTATGCAGCAGAAATTTTATGAGCATTCACGGCCACACAGCGAGTGTGAGTGTGTGTGTGTGTGTGTGAGTGTGTGTTGAGGTATATTTCAAGAGAGGGAAGAGAGAGAAAGATAAATAGAGAGAGATGGAGAGGAGTGTAGAGCATAAATATAAATATTAATATTATCATTATTCTTATTATTATGGTTATTTGTTTTTGAGACTGTCAAGTGTTGCCAGACTGTTTAAACTGTATTCTCCTGCGTCGACCGACTGTCGCTGCTGCGTCTCTTCATTGCTGCATTGCTGCATTGCTCTGCTGCAATTGATGCACATGGATGTAGCGAGAGAGATAGAGATAGCGTGTGAGAGAGAGAGAGCGCGCACTGTTGTTCCGCTTTTTGCGCGTGTTCGCATCAAAAACTACTACCGTATTCTCTGCGCTGAACCTCAAGCTTGTTCTACGTCCGTTGTCCGTTCGAAAATTTCGTTACAAAACTATGCTTTTCAATAAAAAACAATATACACCACACCACACCACACACACACACACCACTCTAACTCGTACACACACACACGCGTACTTTTGCAACTTATCATTATTTATGGGCAGCTGGCGTTTGTCACTGAGTGCTTAGTCCTTATCAAAGATGCTTTGCCGCCTTTTTATATCCTCGACTTATTGAAATAGGGTATTTATCTTTTGTGTGCACGAATGTAACGCCCCCCTCTTAAATGTCTATAGATCACAACAACTAGAAGAACAATTTGCTTTCTTTCTTGGCTTAGACTTTTATACTTTTGATGTCAGTCAAAATCTACACCATGTAAATTATTATTTATTATTACCCTAGCTCAGAAAGGGTAACTTGACTGTTTAACTTTTTAACTTCTCCATAATTTCCATTCATTATTATCGTCAGTTTGAGTTGCAGCCAGCAGTTCTCTAATGTGGACAAGTAGTTTGCAACACTTGTGTGTTGTTTGTATACTCTATACATGCTCACTAGTTACACTAAATAAGTCAACAAGGTTTTGTCTAAGAAACAAATAGAAGTTAGGCAGGCAACTAGTACTACTTTTGTTTTGTAACATCACTGGCGCCATCTAGCGCTCATATCTGTGTATGAGTGTATGTGTGTATGTTTGTAAATGTTTTTTTGTTTTTTGTAGGGTATTGTTTAGTCGTGCAATGCAGCGCTTATGTGATACATTTTTGTGCTGCGCATATTTTATGCCTTGCTCTTTTGAGGTTATATAAATTATGTCAAAAGTCAGTCAGGGAGGGGCGTAGCGTAGTTTGCGCAGGGGGGCAGGGGGAAGGGGGGTGTGGCGGGCACAGGGGCCGCCGAAAGTGTCGGGCAAACATAAATTAGCCACAGGGTTTTACGCAAACTTGTCTATTATGCATGAACCACGGCTGGCGGCCCTAATGCGTTTTGCTACACACACTCGCATACATTCACACACACACACACACACACACACACATGGACAGACACGCATGTCGGGGGTCTATGAACAATTTTTAAAATATGGCATTTTTGTCGGTATTTTTTCAGCTGTTTTGTTTTAGCTTTTTTTGCATTTTCTTTTTTCTTGCTCTGGCAGCTGCAAGCAAAACTTTTGCTTCGTCTTTAGCTGCTGTTGCTCATAAACGCGATATTTTTTATCTATATATAAATATATATATTATATACAGACTTTTCGTTTAAAAGTATTGTATAAATTTTGACATGCACCATATGCTGCGCGTGTTGAAAGTACGTGATGAGCTAGAGCCAATGTCTATGGTCTCTTCTAGTCTCTTGTCTATGGTCTTTGGTGTTGCTGTGGCACATGCTCTGGATATCAGGATATGAGCTGCAAAGCATTTTGCCACATTTTCGCAGAACTTTTCTTAGTATGAGTGTTATTTGAAATTGGCTAACAAAATGAGGAACAGCAGTTTCCTTTTTCGCCTTCACAACTTAACAGTTCAACGAGGGATCCCGCATTAAATGTACATTTAAGCATTGCAACAAGCATAAACACTTTTATGATTATTTTGAAATGTACTTGCAATCAATAAATGCCAGAGTTTATGTTGTTTTCCATTTGGAATTAGCAGCATTAGCATTATCAACACTTGCAAATCAACTTCTTAGCAATGCAGGATGCACTTATCGGCTTTTTATACGAGTATGTTCTGTAAGTCCAGGATGTTGAATGCAGGTTGTATACAATTTGATTAAAGCTTGCCTACAATTGTTTTATTTGACTTGTCGTCTAATTATCTAATAACTATGTTATTTCTTGATTAGCAGACAGAGTGGTTATAAAATACATCATTAAAAATCGTACTTTATGCCAGTATTAATAGTATCTTGACAAAGCAAAGGCAACTGTTTAATTATAGGGTGTGGTTTATTTTCCTTCCAATATATGTAGTAGAGTTAAAGTTAAGCTTATGTTTTCGAGTTGATTTGTTTATGCAAGATACTCAATTAGGAATTTGATGTAATTAAAATTAACTAAGATTTTAGTAAATGCTCTCTTTACAGGGTATACAATTGTGCGACTAGCATAGCTATTTGGAATGACAAGCTGACTGCAGTGAATGCATTAAGATGCAACGGTTCTCATATTGTAAATATTTAGTATTTGCGTTTTGTGTTTCAGCTGCGCTTCTTGACATGGTTAACTACATGTATAGAAATACATTTACAAATATATATAAATAAATATATGTATATGGACGATGAGGTTCACGGGGTCAAGGCTTTGTGCTCATTTCAGCTAAGAGTGTGAGTGTGTGTGTGTGTGTGTGTGTGTGTCGTTGTAGATGTCGTTTCGCTGAAAGGTGCGGCCCCAGCAGTTGTGCCATATTTTACAGTTTTGCCAGCGCTGACTTTGATTACAAATGATGGCGACTTCTTTTGTTTTTGTTGTTGCACTCTCGCTTTGTTTGACAGCGAGATAGAGATAGCGATAGAGCGATGGGGATAGAAAGAGCAAGAGGATGAGAGTTGCCACTGCTAGGGGGCATTTTGCATATGAGTAGTTAGTCAAGGTTCGCCTGGGCGTATACGTAATATTCAGCAGCCTCTTTTAGAATGCGCTTCCGTTCTGACAAACATATCGGTGTGCATGTTTGTGTATGTGTGTGCACGTGTGTGTGTGTGTCTGTATGTGTATTTGATTTATAGAGCATGCAAAAGGTTCTCTGCCTACAGAAAAGTCCAAACAATTAAATATCGAAACGCACACACTTCTTTAAGTATTTGATTTAATGGGAATGGGTATTTTGTTGTATTGTAGTGTATTAATTTGTTGAAGTAGAAGTAGTAGGAGTAGGAGTAGAAGTAGAAGTAGAAGTAGAAGTAGTTGTTTTGTGGGCACTTACCAAGCGATAGCTTCTCACCAGAATCTGGTGGCAGTGTAAAACCTAGCAGTGCCATCGAGGCGATCAACACGCACGGCACAATCAAATTGAAAAAATAGTATAAAGTTTTGCGTCGTATCAAAATGGCGAATGTTATGTCAATATAAGGTTCTGGGCAGCAATTATAGTAGATTTCATTACGTTTACCGGGCACACCTTTATTATCAATATATATATAAATATCAGTATATATATTATTATTGCAATTAATTTCGAATTGTTTTTGTTTGATGAGATGGATGGGGGGCATATGCAGAGAAGAGAAGATGAGAATTATTAATTGACAAAGATTAGTATTAAATATTATTATATGTTAAGTTTATTCCAAGCTACGCATTCCATAGTAATCGCTATCGTTATCGTTATTATGGTTATGGTCATCGCTGTACGCTGAACTCACCTAACAAGTCCCATTCGCCATTGGTGATGAAACTTGAGATGTCGCCACCAGCCTCGTCCTGCAATTGCAGATCCAACTGTAAATAAGAAGCAAGCGAGAGCAACGAATGTGTTAATGTACTTGCCATATATGTATGTGTGTAATATATATGTATGTGTATGCTTATATAATGTATATTTAATCCGCATTTGCTGTTGTTGTTGCTGTTATTCTTTCATTTATGCTGCTTGGTGGGATTTGTGCCCAAAGTCCAGCACTGAGACAAGCTTAAGCTGTTGACCAAAAAGGCTGCAAAATGTAATAATTTTATCACCAAAACAACAAGTCCAACACCAACACCAACACATACAAACACGTGTGTGAATGTACGAATGAGTACTCGTTCTTATATGGACACACTAAATACTGCTTAAGCTGCGCTAAAGTCCTCAACAAGACCGCTCAGTGGTTTACCCTCAAGACCAAAATCACACACATGTGTGCATGTTAAGCTAACACATACACACACACACACACACACACTCGCATACTTGAGTTAGATTCCCAAAAACTTGGCCCAATTACAAATTGATTTATCGCACTTACACTTAACAACAGTTTATGCGATTTGGTTTTGCTCAAGTTTTATTTGCTGGCGACAAGAGAGAAAAACACACTTAACTCCAATAAATAACTATATTTAAGCAAGTCAATTGAATGTTAGACCCACGGATACCCAGCTTATAAATAGTGCCAGCAATAGTTTCATTAAAAATAATCAATTTTCTTTATTCAATTCTCGCACTATGCTTTATTTTGACTGAAAGTGAAGTGTATTAACATAGCAATGTTATTAAGCTTTCTATTTAAGTTATTATTTAATACTATTGATGAAATTCAAATTAATATATTACGCATAAAATGAAATTGAATAAATGCCTCCATATTTAGTTTTTATACTATTGGTAGCATGGCAAAGTGAAGTACTTTTGAAGACTGTTATTTGAGTTAATACTCAACTAGTTTCCATTACCAAACAACAAATGAAACTGTATACGGCTGACGAGCTTCGCAAATATAGGCCATGGGTGTATTGCATGAAGCATCATTCATATCTCTCACTTGTGGCGCGGTACTGTGATACATCAGATGATCGCAGTGCTCTCCGCTACCTTGACCATTGTCAGGTTGTCCAGGTGCCCAAGCATCAATACTGATTGATTTGCCGGTCGCAAACCAATAATGCTTACCCTTTTTGGCCTGATTAGTGCCTGAAGTCCAATAATGATAGGGATAGCCAAAGGAGTTTAAATAATTTGAGATCGCTTGCCATTCCTGTGTGGTTTCCAAGCTGATCAAATGAGCATCCAATAGACGACATGCTTCGAATGCACTAAACCAATTGGCCTGCTTAATGTTTTCAATATAATAATATCCATTGCCGATCTTGACAAATGGTGATGTCTTAAGGTCCGTAGCGCCTGCATGAAAGTGCATTTTCCTCTACAAATGTTTCGAATTCATTTTCATTTGCAACTGCAACTCACCTTCCCTTATGCTGGGTGTAATTGTATGTGCCAGGCTAATAGAAAGCCAGGCAAGCAGGGATAAGAATCGTGCCGAATTCTTAAACATTTTCTATTCACTTCTGAATGATATTGTATCAAATCTACAGGGGTCTTTTATACTCCACAGCTTGAGCTTCTTGAGGTACTTATCTTATCATTTGAACATGCTCCAATGGCGAATTAAATTGTACACTTTTCAATTTGAATGTTTTGATAAACCATTTTATCAGCTGTACGTTCCGTTCATTAAATGTTCTTTAATCAAAGATTGTGTAGGTTTAATGATCTATATATATGAAGACTGTAAGGCATAATTTGCAAATGCTTCAATTGATCAACTTATAATTAGTGGAAATTGCTTAACACTTCGAGAGTAGTTGGCACAAGTTGCAAAAGCCTCATTAGCCAACAATTGTAGGGTATACACGTACATGTACCTACTAAACCAGGGTGTGCACTACATATGTCCTTAACTGTAGTATCATTATGTCTTTTGCTGCCCACAATGCTGTCATTTTGTCAATAAAAAGTCATATAAAACTCACGCATAACTTGTGCGACTTGTGTGTGTGTGTGTGTGTGTGTGTGTGTGTAACTTGTACAGTTTGGAAAAACAAACAAAAAATCGCTTTTCTTACTTGTTTGGCGTTCATCTTTTGGGTTGGGTAAATACAAGTATATTTCTTTCTTTTTTGTTTTTGATATTTCGACATACCATATTCCTTGTCCAATGGGCGTCATTCGACTGTTTAGTTTGCTCTTTAGATAGAGTATGTGTGCGAGGGGGGCTTAGGGTCAGGGAAGACTCGAACTGGGGTTGATAAAACTTTTCTCATTTAAATGTTCCAAACAAAAGAGGGCGCTAGACAAACAGCAGCATCGCTTTGCGCTTTGTGCAAATCAAGTCAAAGTCAAAAAGTGTTAATGTAGTTGTAAGCAAACACACACATACACACATGCACAACTTAATTGTAGATGTGCTTGCTTAAATTCATTTATTTATTTTTCTTATCTCTTCTTTATTTTTTTTTGTTTTGCAAAGACTACATCTTGGAAATTGGCAAAATGAAAGCCAAATACTCGTAGTCTAACAAGAGTCTCATAAATAGAAGATTTCTAATTAAAACTATTTAACTTTGCATGTGCATGAAAGTGCGTGTATGTGTGAGATCATAATTAGATTTACATTGCTTGATGATATGTCAACATTAATGAACTCATTTGAATGCCTTGCAAATGGATTTATGACCTAATGAGTGCACTCATCCATACTGTCAGTAGTCACAAATCAATTCCTTAACTGACCATTTTATTGGAAACTCTGTTCTGCCATAAACCGAATCCAATCGAATTGAATTTAATAGATACAAATATTTTATTTTGCCTGCTCACTGGCCTCTTTTTTTCTCTCCCATTGGGTAAACATTTTTTACATTGATATTTAATAATTCAAGCCTTCATTTGAATCTATTTTTTGCTAACACATTACTTGCCATACAAAATTAATATGGTTGAAGTATATGTTTTAAAAAAGCTTTACTTACTTTATTGCCCTTCTCCCCTGTCTTGACCTGCAGCACAAGATGTTAAGCAGTTGCTTTTAAATAATCGTAAATATTTAATTTTAGTGTCAACTATTAACCGTCATCTTAATGCAGCTGGGCTAGGGAAGTTGCCACTGTCTGTTAGTTTGCTTAATGGCTTTTGTTACGTCCGTTAAAAAAGTGATGCAACATTTTCGACTTTCTTTTGTTGCTATTTTTTATCCCCCATCCCCCTTCTTCGGGGTAACCTCTGCATGGCCCCTTGGCGCCACTTTGTCCATTTTAATTTTATGGTCATAAGGACGTAAGCTACGTTCGAGCTTCATTAAAAATTGAGAGACCAGCAGACAGGACTTTTACTTTAGCTGCCATCTGATATTATGATGTTACGACTGTCTATATATCACTCTCGCTCTCGCTCTCTCTCTCTCTCTCTCTCTCCTTCACTTTTGATGCTGCAGTAATATGCAAAAATACATTTTGTAAGCAGCAATTACTTAAAGCAACCTCATTGCATTCCTTGGCTGACTATCAAAGATAGATCTGATTAACTTCATATTGTGTAATGTCAAATACCCTTTCTCTACACATTTTATGTTTACAGCTTAGAGGCAGAGAAATGTTTGGAAATTAATGAGCATCAACAAAAGTGTGTTTAAGTGATAAGATAAAAGTTATGGCCACAATAAACCTGATAAATGGCTTACTGTATTTACGAGGTACTGCCAAGAAATGCCACAACCTTGCGGTGAAAAGTGCTAGATTGCGATAGGTGCATATTAATATTTAACAATAGCTTTCTATTGTGTGCTTGTACCTTACATTTGTATATATTATTCGCTATTTACATAACTCTCTATATACATTTCAGAAGTGTGCATATATATTTGTTCAATTTAATATTCTTTATATATTTTATTCAGCTCAGCTAATCGTCTTGCATGTCAAATCAGTTTACAAATTGAATTTAAAGTAGTTTTCCTTTCTTTTTTTCAATTTATTTCCGATTTTGTTTTTACCTAATCGAATCGGGCTGACGGTAGTCAAATTAAACAACAATTTCGTGGAAGACAAGACACTGAGCAGCGTATTGTGTATTAAAACTGTCGCTGATTAACCCAAGACGACTTTTATTTGTTGGCCGACCCTAGCTTAACCCTTTTTCTTCTTAACCCATTTAACTGTCACAGACTGGGCCATACACACACACTCACACTCACACACACACATACAAAGAGGAAACTGTGTGACAGCAGCCACTCAATAAACTTGAGCACGTAAAGTTTTTGCATCAACATAAAAATAAAACTCAAGTCGTTGGCAGCGCACAATTTGCTAAGCTGCGTTTACCTATTTTTGGTATTTTTGGTACTTTGGTATTTTTGCCTGTTCGGGCAACAACAACAACATCAGTAATGCCATGAGGATAAGTTATATGGGGTTAAGGGGGCTGTGGCGGGTTAATGTATACGGCATACCATGTGTACCAGCTGCTGCCATTGGCTTTACGCAGTTTTAAAGTTTCTACTTTTTAGGTCATGGATTTTACAAAAATCATGACCTTTTGCATTTGTCCGAATGTGCGTAACATGCAGAAAGAGGCGTCTGCGACCCCATAAACTAAATATATTCTTGATCAGCATCAACAGCAGAGTCGATATAGCCCTGTCTGTCTGTCCGTCTGTCTGTAGGAACATCGAGATCTCAGAGACTATAAAAGCTAGAGCTACCAAATTTGGAGACAACATGTAAAAACTCGGTGGGCAGATCAAGTTTATTTTAGATGTTGGCCACTCCCCCTTCCGCCGCCGTAAATTGAAAAAAACGATTTCCAAGCATCATGTTAAAGCTAGAACTTTCAGTTTTGGCACACAGAATACTAATCATCATCTTAATGATCTCTTTGGTTAAAATCGGATAAAAAACACAGAAGCTATTAACGAATTACTTTTATAAGGCGAAATCGGGTGCAGCTGCACCTGTTCAGCTAGTTGTCACTCAGTGACATAATAATGGTGATCAATAAACACAATGAAGTGCTATATTCGTATATATATCGGTATATTTTTAGTGTATTTTTTAGTATATTTTCAGTATTTTTTGAAAAATATAATATTTCGATGGTCGCTCCTTATTATTCTTCCATTCAGTAAAATTGGGTGACGGGTATCTCACAGTCGAGCAAACTCGACAGTAGCTTACTTCCTTTTTTTACCCAGTAATTATTATAGTTTTCATAATTTTATAACATTATTAAACTATGCGTTTCAAGAATATCTTTTTAGATGCTCTACACTTAAAATCCATGACCTCGTACAGTCAAAGCTTGACTGTAGCCGTTACCACTTGTTTTTTTTTGTTTTTGTGCGGTGCTAGATTTGCCTTTGACATTGACGACGTCATTTTCGCTCTTCGCTCTGGCCTGGCTTCTTTAACGGCCCGAATGCCAAATGGCTGAAAACTTCTCATATTACGAAATTTGTTTTAATCACTCATTAAAGCTGCATATTGTTGTGATGACTTTGGGCCGCGCAGCACTTAAACAAAACTTCAAGGCAGTGTAATCAGCATTGGCATTAAAAGATCCACGAGATTAAAGTGAACAAACTTTAAATAAATAATCGACTAAGATTGTAACAGTTACTTGAGAAATTGGCAATAATAAAGTTGATGCTAATACAAAAATAATAATAAAAGTACTAATGGAAATGATAGTGCTATTGAAAATCTTAATCATACTCGGGCCAATGATAATGCTAATGCAAACATTAATGCAAGCAATAATGCCAATCATAGCTCAAAGCCTATTAATTTTAATAAAGTGGTTTACGCCAATGTTGAGGCTAATGAAATAACTAATGCTTGTGCTAATGACGAATGCTCCAAGTCAATCAGCAAGTGTAGTGATTGATGATGCCACCTCAGTAAGTTCAATTAAATGCAAATCAGCGTCAGAATTTGATAGCAAGTGCATATTGATAGGCAAAGTAGCATCAAAATGCACTCAATGCTTGGCGCATTGCTTGACTCAAATCAAAGGAATTTAAGGAGTCAACTAGTCATCATCGTCATCATCGTTATTGTCATTATCGTTGACGCCGTCATCATTTAGCTGGCAGGCAGAATTAATCGTTAGAGAGGCAACGCCATCGAGTAATCGACTTTGGCGAGAAGTTCAGCTTGATAGAAGTGTGTGATGGGGTTAGGTTGGCATTGAGTGTTTTAGACGGCTAGGGGCGAGGAGGGGCAAAGAATGGCAAATGGATTGAGGCACAGATTTTGTGCTGCACAGATAAGCACTTACGACGTCGAGCCAGGGCCATTGTCAAAAAGTTTTAGCGATTTCGAATGGTGCTGCCTCGGCAAACTACTTGTCATCTGCCCGCTGGTGTTATGCAGGAGGTGGGTAGCGGGAGGGGGGCAAGGGCAAGCGGGTGGGTCCATCGACCAGTATCTGGCTTTTAGCTATGGCTCTCTGTGTGTGCTCGCTCAGCTTAGCCTTTGTCTCAGTTACAGTTGAACTGACATTGAATTAATTGCAATTGCTTTGGCAAGAGGCGAAAGGAACGGAGCATGCAAGAGACGCCAAGGACTATGGCAAAGGCAAAGACAAAGAAGAAGAAGATTGAAGCAGCCAAGCACTTGATGTTTACACTGCTCGAGCGACAGTCAGACAAGCCAATAACAGTTGCCAGCCACTGTACACAGTAATGGCAACTCGATAACATCTCAAGTAATAACTGTTACACTAAACGTTATAGTAACTGTTTGGGTTACAGCAGTAAGCACTTCTATGGAAGAGTTCGAAAGCCACTGCGCTATTTGCTATCACAAAAAGAAGTATATAAAAAGTAGCAGATGCTAATGTTAATAACAGCAGCACTTACTGTGCAAACTAGTGGACATAACAGTTGCAGAATGAATTTAAGACAATTGTTTATGTTAAATATTTGAACACAACAATGGCAAAATGAATTGAAGATAAAATTAAGTATTAATAGATTGCAAAATAGACTAACAGTGACTTTAAATAGTAAGCAATGACAGTGGAAGTATTTGTACTAGAAGCAGTTAACAGTTACTGTAGAAGTAGTTACTGTTAAAGTAGCTTTAAAACTACTATAATATTTGCAGATGTATTAAAAATGAGAATAATTTTAATACTTGGATTTGTTATCGAATTGGGATATTAAATTACAGTGTAGTTGTTACGTCAGCTGTCACATTAAAAGGTATAGTAGTAGTAGCTTTTATACTATCAGTAAGATATAACCAATTAGAGTAGCATGGAACTTACAGTTGATGTGATTGGAAGACAATGAAAGTGTCAGCTACAGTAAGTGCTAAGAGGAGTTCACACTGCAGTTAAAGTACAGTAAAGATCGCAGCTACAGTAGTTGTAAAGGTAACAGTAACAGAAATATTAGGACAAAGTTCCAGGTTCAATGCCACGAGAGCTGTAACAGTAGCTGTATGATACAAATAACAGAACTGTAAATTAACAGCAGTCCCAAGCAACAGGGCCAATTAACAGTCAATTAACAGGCACAAAATGCACACGGACCCAGCCAGCAATAACAGTGCAACAATTAACAGCCGATGAAGAGTAAAAAGCATAATCAAGTTGCCGCAAAATGTGGCACTTGCCAAAGGAGTTGATGCTCGCAAGGACACTGCGAAACGCCGCCCCAATGGAATTGAAATTGGAATTGCCGTCAACGACGGAAAATAATTAATTTATGTAAATAAAACTTGGTCGGGTGTCTTAGTGAAATTGCACGGCGTATTCGCGCTGCATTTGAAAACAATTAAATTTTTGGGGGCGAAAAGTTGTTTGTGGCCAAGGTTTTCTGCCTGCCGCCCCCCTTTTCCATAATGCATTTGCAATGCGAACTGCAAAAGGAAATGAAATGCAAAGAAAGCGAGCTCGAGTACTGCAACCGAGTACTTATCAAAGTACGAGTACCGAGTACCGGGTACCGGGTACTGAGTACATATTTTTGACGACACTTATTACTGCAGTGGACAGCCGTGGAGCCGTGGGCTTCAGTGGTTTTGCTCTGGCTCGCTTGGGCACTCAAGGTCGCGTTGCTCTGGGCCGAGCCACTGAAGAAGAGGCGCAACTTGTCGCATATTTATCTACTTGATGGGGTGCTGGGTGGAAGAGGGTGAAGGGGGGGGGATATTTATACATACATATACTTATATATTTTGCCTGGGAAAGCCACTCGACAACAGTTCCACTCTCAGCTGTTTGTTCGCACTTGTGGG
Organism: Drosophila pruinosa; assembly: GCA_018150935.1. Lineage (NCBI taxonomy): Eukaryota > Metazoa > Arthropoda > Insecta > Diptera > Drosophilidae > Drosophila > Drosophila pruinosa. Next base: position 17,666,550 of record JAECWR010000194.1, on the reverse strand, counting down.
ATACCCTAAAGAGCAAGGCTCTTTATGCAGCATTCTGCAGGGTATTTGCTAGTCGTTGTTGGCTTTTTATGCTTGCATTTGATTGCTAGAGTTTTACCTTGAATCTAGCTCAACTTGGATGCAGTTTCACGTCCAGAAATTTGTTTACTTCGCCCAGCTATGCGCTATTTACTTAACAACCTCTGTGTTGACGTTGTTGTTGTTAGTTGTTGTTTGATTATTCTTCCTGTTGTTGCTGTGGTTTATTTGCAATTTGCATACACTTTTCTTCGTTGTACTCGTAATTGGGTAATTTAAATTTTGTTTGAAGTTTTGCACAACATTTCTTCAGTGTTTGTTTCGTCTCTTTGTTCGTTACGAAATGCAAGCAAAACTGACTCGTAGCCAAGGCAAACTACTTGTACTTGCACTATCTAAAGCTCTCTCTCTTTCTCCCTCTATTGCTTATTGTTGAATCAAAATCAAATTCTTTTGTGCGAGTATTTTCCATGTATAGCAATCAATTGAAGTATCTCTTTGGCAACAAGACAAATAAAATACTCGTACTAGATTAATGGCATGTTTGCTCAGGCATGAGCATATTTCTGTTAAGCAAATGCCATTACAGTTCGGCACAAAAGTATTTGAACACTAGCCAAGTGAAGCTCTCAGTGAAATGAGCTGCTCTATCTGCTAGGTGTTGCACATCTCTTTTTGTAATGGCAATCAAGCAGTTTTATGTTCTCTTTCAATTAACATCAAATGCATACTTGAAACGTAGATTAATCATACGCACTGTATGACAAAATAAAATCCAAATCCTTAGGTCCCTTCTCCAATCCATATTTTGTTTTTTAGCTACAATTTAATACCATCATAATTATTTTCAGACTTTCTGTTGGCCGACAAAAACAGTGACACAACAACAACAACAACAACAACGACGAGTTGAAGAAGAAGCAGAGGAACGGCAACAATGCTAACAACAATGGCAACAGCTGTAAGTAAGTGGCTAAGTGAGTATGGCCAAGAGTGCTTATTTGTTCAAGTGCGCTTGAATGAGAATAGCATAAGAGAATAGCAGCAGTGTTGTCGCAAAACCAGAAACAGCAGCAGTTGCAGCAACAGCGATGGAGATGGAGAAGGAGGAGGAGAAGGAGAGGCAGAGGCAGAGGGAGGTGTGAGTGCAAGAGAATGAGGCGAGCAGCCGAAGAAACAAAAGTGACAGTAAAACGTTGTAGGCTAAAAGAATATAAAAATACAAAAATTATAACTAACAGTCGCTTGTTCGCCCACACTCATCACCATTTGGCTGACACCCCAATGGGCACCCCAATGCCCACACAACTTAGTCGCTACACTGGACAACATTTGATGGTAATCTAAGAGCTGTCCCATCTCAATATTAAGTTATAGTTCTACCATTAGCGAATGCTCTGTCAAATAAATAATCTATCTTTACAATTAAAATGCTGTTTTTCCTTTTCAATTTATTTAAGTTCTTTTCATTCAGTTTACGGAGCTGAAATTTTGCACTAAGCAGCTCAATTATATAAATAACAAAAATATTCACAATATTCAGCATTGATTTCACATTTTTTCTTCATTAATTCGGCTATTTCTAAAATCGAAAACAGTTGCATAGTCACAAATTAAATGACCCATTAGAGCAGATTCCATATTTACTTAGGAACCTCAACAAAAGCGACAAATTAAAAGCCTAACATTCAAGGACTTGTTGGTCAGTGTTGCAAAGTGACAGAAAACAATGTGTGTTTGTTTTTGGGATGTCTCAAATCATGCACCATTCGAATGGTTTACATTTGCAATAGTTTCAACTGTGACTTGGTATGTGCAAACATTGTGTGTGTGTGTGTGTGTGTGTACTATATTGAGAAATTATGTTTGTCGAGATAAAAACGACAATTTGGCTATAGAATGACTTGAGGAGGTCCTTAGTCCAGGACAATGCAACAAAATGGGGAGAAAAAAGAAAGGAATATAAAACTGAAATTGAAATTGCATCAACTTTGCCAACTAACTGAAGCGGGTCTTTCAGCTCTGTCGCTCTCTCGCTTCGGCCGCCACGTGCTGTCTCTTTCTATGCCTAGGAAATGTGCACACAAAGTTGTTTATGACACATTTGGCATGTCAACATTTTGGTTGCTGTTTGGTCCGTTTGCTGTTGCTCTTCCCTTGCCCCTGTCCCCTTTACCCTGCTGGTCTTGGCCAACCCTTGGCTGGCCATTGCCAACTGGCATTGTTTTCCAGCATTTTTGAATCGCAAAAGAATGAATACATGGTCGTACTACTCGGACGACTAGTAGTAGCTGTAGTTGTAGTAGTAGTAGTAGTACAACACAAGCTCAGCAGTTCAAATAAAGCGAATGGCATTTTATTCAAACACATTCTGTTTGCATGTTGCATTTATTGATGTGCAAACAAAAGAGAAAAGCAGAAAGCACAAAACAAGAATAAAACATAACAAAACGTTGACTTAACTTATACCAAATTGTTGTTTGCATTCGCAAATTTAATTAGTTCACTCATTTGCATAAATAAATCAACTAGACATCCACACACACTACTCATATTCGCAAATATTTGAATGCAAATATTTTGCAAATATATGCGAATTTAATATGTTGATCTTACGAATTGCCTGTCTCTTATTCATATTGATTCAATCAATTCTATGAAAACTACTTGCGAGTCGCATAAATACACAATAAATAGGGAGAATCAATTAATAAATGTATTGCATACTATGCGATTGCTGAGATTAATATTTTGGTATATCAATTATTGAGTTGAACTTCTCAAAGCTGGATTGTATTTTATTGAGCAACGGAATCTTCAGGACGGTTTTTATCGTTTGGACAGGCCAAAGAATTAAAACAATCTTGGAGAGCCTTCTAAATCATTAAATGTATCTTTGTTTTCTTTTGCAAATACGCTTCGATTGTTTATTTATCGGTTATCGATAACAACTTTAAGGCATTTCCCTAGCAAGTCTGCCTACTTGTGACTTACTACATTTATTTTAAGCGGATTTCAGAAGCTGCTGCACTATTCAGCTTGCCTTGGACTATACCTCTCTCTGCCCCCTCCTCGCTGCCTGCTGAATCGCTGCCAAGGACTTAATGACTGTTTTGTTGGCGCCACAGAGCTCAGAGCATAGAGTCTGTAATAGGGATAGGGATTGGGATTGGAATTGGAATAGAGATGCTCAGCTCATGCTGATGGCGTTGGAAATGAAAATGGAGATGGAGATGGGCAAACAAAAGGGGTAGTTGATGGCTAGATGATGCCAGCAAGCAGCGTATAGTTGCAGCCTCCATTTCCTGTCATCATCGCTCGTCCTGTTCGCATCGCTCTCCCCTTCCCTTCCCTCAGCACTCTACACCAACCTACCCGTCGACCGTTGTCCGTTGTAGGTTCTCCAGCTGTCCAGCGGCTGTCTGATGCTTTTTGTCAGTATTTCAGTGCAGCTGCAGCATTTAACTATAAGTAAAAGTTTTGCTGGTTGCGCCTGATTACATGCCACCCAGATACAGTCAGAAAGAGAGAGAGAGAGACAGATTGGGGTCTGTAAGCGAGAGGGCGAGCTTGCAGTTTGCCTTGGCTTAGCTACCGTTGCCTTCGATGGCATTTGTAGAGCGCGTTGCGGCAAAAGACAATAGCTGTAGCAGCACCCTTGCCGCACGCCTCTTTACCGCACCACGCCCCTCATGACGTCGCCTTCATCCTGTCGCCCTATCTTGGCTGCCTTGTTCCGTTTTTTTTTTTTTTTTTTTTTGGCGCTGCTGGAAAAAGTCAGTGTAAATTATGAAAATACTCGTTCCTCGTAATTTGTTGAGCCTGTGTGCCTGCTGCCCTCACACTCCCCCCCCCAACCGCCTTCGCCCTCGCAAGTTTTCACTTTTTGCTTTACGGCATTTTCTTCATGCTCTGCTCTGAGTTCTTTCCCTTACTTGGTGCTATTATAATTTTCTCTGTCACATTAAAATGCGGTTGAAATGAGCAGGAAATGCGCGCGAATTCTACTAACCCAGATAATCTCGGGGCTGATTTAAGCATTTTCGCATTCAAGTTTTTAACTGTTGAAGCAGCAGCAGCAACAACAACAACAACAACAACAACGATAGCTGCAGCAGCGCACACAATGTGTGCTGCTTTCCTGTCCTTTCGCTTAATTTTTCTGCATTTTGTTTTCGTTGTTTTAAAACATTCTGCACTTTTCATAATTTTCAATTTGGTTTGTTTGTTGTTGTTGTTGTTGCGACCGGTTTTTGCGGCAACGCTTTTTAATTTAATGCAACATGCAATTATGCGCAGCCATCTTCGGACTGCCGCTTGCTAATTAGCCGCCACTGTGGGAGTGGGCGGGGGCGTGGCCATGGCATGGGCGTGGGCGCCATTGTAGTGATGTTGCACTCTGCGTATGTGAAATGAAAATCATTTTCCCTTTTGCCTTTTACCGAGTGTGTGATATAACAAACTAATCTCGCGCTCCTCCTCTCTCTCTCTCTCTCCCTCTCGGCAAAGTTGTGCCTTGTAATTGCCAGGCGTTAAAATGTTTTTTGGGCCAGTTTTCGCTCGCTAAGCCGAAGCGCCGTGCAAAAGTCCACTCTCTTTGTTGGTCTACTCGTATTTATTTATTCAGTTAGCCAGTTGAGGCCTGCAGTCGCACTGCAGTTTTCCCGAGTTTTGACCATGGCCATGCCATCAAGTCCAAAACCAAACTATTTCACTTTCAAACAACTCGAATTAAGTGCAAACAAATGAAAAATCTCAATGGAAATTGTCAGTTCTAAAAGCATTTTAAATATGCAGCAACAGCAGTGCTGCCTAAGTGTCGAAAGCAGTGTTGGACAATGCATAAAATATGCCACATTATCAATAGAAGTTTACCATTATGCAATACATAGACATGGCATATAGTAAGCGATATTTATTATAGAAATGAAGTCAATTTGTGCTAAAGAAATTATTTAATGATGGGAGTATGTGAATATGATTTTTTAATAATTATAAATATACTCGTATTGCTGCTATTTTTCAGCCTTAGTCCGTTAAAATTGGACTGCAATTTGGTGACCATAAAATAGACAAATAGCCAAATTGTTAGCGTTGACAATTAAGACTTAAATTCGACTGTTAAACAGCACTAAATAGCAATAGCTAACCTCAACATGCCATTGAGTAGATGCTGCCAATTCAGATGATAATTTGCAGCTGCCCAATGCAGACCATTGCAAAAATGTGGGCGAAGGGGGGAGGGCGGCATGTCCAACTAGAGGCCGATTGCAGCCCGTAGCTTTCACTGATATATTGATTAGTGCGCACTACGCATTGGACATGTTCCGGCATAAATGTAAGGAGTACGCATAATGCTAAAAGGCCAAAAACGGGAAAGGCAAGGCAAGGCAAGGCACGATTGCACGGTAAGTGGCAGCGGCCCAGCGGTCCTTTTACTGCCAAAAAAGACTCCAGAGAGAGAGAGAGAGGGAGATAGAGAGTGTGAGAGGAAGGGGAACGGCAAACGAGAGCAACGACGACAACGTGTTGTTGGCCATCTATTATGAGGAGTCAAGCACGTCCGGCCCAGAGCACTGGCCCTCATGCCGTTGTAATTTGTGCGTACTTTACGAGCCAAGCTGTTTGTCGACTATTCCCCAACAGCAGCAGCAACATCAGCTGACCCTTTGCGCCAAGCTGTATATATTGTAAACCTTTTAAGGCACTCTGTATTAGCTGGACCTACGAATAGCAGTCTGCTGCTGCTATTGCTGTCCCTGCTTAAGTCGCAGTTCAAGTAATCCCCGCCTTTGCACCCGGATCAAGCTTATTTGGCATTTCCCCTCTCTCTCTCTCTCCATCTCTCTCTCTCTCTAGCGAAATATGTTTCTTATGTGTTACGCTATAATTCTCAACTGTTTCGTGCTCATCGCGCTTGCCTCTTAAAGCAGACAATACCGCCATAATTTTCAACAGTAGACAACTGTGGAAGGAGCTGTTCATTTACTTTAAAGCGATATTCTTTAAAATGGGTAAAAGAATTTAAAGAGATTCAATGATTGAAGGCTTGACTGATCAGTTGTAAAATAATTGAAATAGTTAAGTAAAATAATTGAAATAGGTTAAGTGATTTGTGGCTTAATTGATCAATTGAGCAATCTATTTATAATAAATCATTTTAATAGTTTAATTTAAAAGCAGATTTATTGTTTGAATAAGCTGATTGCAAAATGCATCGACTTGCCAGCTGTTTACAAATTAATTTAATTAAGCTGACGACTGATTGATTAACTAGTTGATTTAAATGACAATTTGCAAGCAGTAATTGCTTATGATTGATATGTTTGATTGATTAAACAGCTGAGTAAAGCCAAGTTTTAGTCAATTGATTGTTTTGATGATTCACTGATTGCGTCGATAGCAACATTTTACTATAATTAAATAAGAATTAGGCTAATTGATTTGTTCATTGACAAGCCAAGTTTCAAGACAAAGTAGCATTTTTTCAACTTCTTTTTTAAAAATTAAATTGAGATATGTGCAAAAGTTAATGACGAACTTATTTATTGATGTTGCTGTCATGAATTGAGTTATTAGTTGAGATTAGTGGAAGAACTCTTTTATGAGTTGACACATTCGCATACCCTGCATAAAAGACGAGGCACTCTCTCACTTCCGACATTACAACAATCTACGGCAAATGAACTAATCCGCTCTAATGGTGCCCAGTCAGACTCCTTCCTGTTCCCATTCCCAATCCACACACACTCACAATCAGCGTTTGTGAATCAGAACTTTCATTTCGATAAATTTAGCTGTCGCACAACACACACACACACACACACACACACACACACACATTGGCCTATAAGTGGATAGCCCTGGCTATGAAGTGGCAACGTCATTGCCATGATGAGCATGAGTATGAACAGTTGGCGGGCACTGTGAGAATGAGGTTGAGAACGTGAACGTGAATGTGTCGAGATGAGATGACTAGATGAGCATAAAGAGCTGCTAAAACTAGAACTACAGCTACAGCTAGTGTTCCCAGCTCCAGCTCCAGCTCCTGTTGCTGCCGTTGTTTGGGGCCATTTTTGCATTTCACTTTTACAGATTTGGCACTCAACGTCATTGAGCCATTTGCACAAAACACACTTTTGACATCGCGCACAAAAAGAATGTGGCTAACAGAGCTCGTTGCAGGTCGACTGGCGCAATACCCTACAAAAATAAAATAAATAAAAACAATACCATTTCTTTTTCACAGCCAGCTACAACAATCGACCAAGTAATTTAGTATTTATTGAACTGCAATAGTTTATTAAACACGTGAAGCTCATTGACAATGATTGATGTCACATTTCAAAATAAACTGCAGTATTTATATTAATTTTAATACATTTTTCTAAAACTGCTGAAAACTCATATGCAAATTTCAAAGCTAATCTTGACTGTCTTTTGCAAAGGGTAGAAGACAAACGAGATTTGAGCACTGTTATACCCCAGGGCAGGGCAGCAGCAGCTACCAGAATGTAGACGCCGGGGCAAATGCAGATGCGATGAGTTGGGATGAATGTGACAACGAAGGCTGGAGCTGGGTTAGACTGGTGTGGCAGAGATTGAGGGATTGCGATTGGGGTTATGGCTGAAGCTGAAGCTAGAGCTGGAGACGGGGCAGCTGCTGGGGGTCGGGGTCGCGGCTTAGACGAAAGCACACATAACATGTAACGGGGTCGCGTTGCCAGTTGCCAGTTGCCTTTGTGTCTGGGCTGACAAACTGTCTGACAGCTTTACTTTTTTTTGCTGGCAACATTAATGCGTCACGAGCTGAGGGCGAAGTCGAACATTTTATTGCAATTAGTTAAAAACGTGGCACACACGGGGCGAGGAAAGGATTGAGGAATTTTTCGAGTATTCGAAAGCAATTAAAAGCTTTGTCAATAACTTTGGCCAAAGGATTTATTGAATCAACTTTGCCGCTGTCATTCAAGTCGGCTCAAGTCGCGGCGCATGAAATTGAAATGGCGGCCGATTGACGTGGCGCTGCCAACTGATTATGGGGAGCAATGAGATGGAGGGGGGGAACATTATGCATATTGATTTAAGCACTGACACTAACTGACGGTCGCTACTGACAATTGACAAACAATAGAGAGACAGACAGTGTGAGGTGGTGGAGAGTTTGTTGTGTTGTTTTCGATTTGGTAGTTGCCACCTGGTGGCTGCTATCTGCCACTTGCCACCTGCCACCTGCCACATGCCACCTGCCACATCTGCAACAACGTCTGGCCGTGACAGAATCTATAGCGTTTTTAGCGATTAGTTTATGCCTTCGTCAGTTGATAAATGCGATATTTACGTTCCATATTAAAATGTTTGACAGCCCAAGTCAAACCATTGGCCCAGCACATTGACCGGCTGTGTCCATGTCCTGACTGGCTCCTGACTACTGCTACTGTTACTGTTACTGTTAGGCTGTTCGTCCTGTGCCAGCCTCTGCTCAGTTTCATAAAGCCTGAGCGAAAAGTTTGGCTTGCGGCTTTGTTGCTTGCGCATCCCCCCCCTCCTCCATTCCCCTCTCCCTAAAAACTCGACGTATTTATTTTTGATTAACTTTCCCGTTTATTGTTTCGCTTATAAAAAAAAGAAAAAAAGCAGCAATGGACCGGGCGAAGCGAGGCGGAAAAACAATAAGGTTATTCACAGTTTCACAAAAGCTTTTTAACTATGGTTTCACTTCATTCGGAAAATTTAATATGTACTCGCATGCTCCAGATATGCCACCCCATCGTCTCTAATCCGGCACAGGGCTTTAACTGTAATTTCATGAATCTTCTGGCGAAACACCTTAAAGCCGATAAATGTGAAAGCGATTGCGATTGCGATTGCGGTGCGTGGCATGGGCTTCAATTGGCCATTTATTGTTCTTAAAGGTGGATTGATTGGTGTTATGAGCGTTATTTGTAATGGACAGCCAAAAATTTGATAAATGTGCATCTCGATAGGCAATAAACGGCGTTTACTTTTCTATTGCTTCAAAATAAGCACAGCTCAAAGTTGTTAACGTACAGCGAGTTAGTTTTTTAAGTTCAATAAATCTGTTTCAACTGCAGGTAAGCAATAATAGCACAGTCGTTAAAGACTATTTTAATACTGCTGCATACTTCTTTCTTCTACTCGTACTAAATATAACTAAATTAACTCCTATTAAAATATAAAATAAACAGAGAAAATTGCCTGTTAGATTTAGGTATTATATATTAGTATTAAGTGATTAGCACTGTAATTTAAAGCTATTAGAAATTGTTCAATAAAAAAACACAAATTTTGTAAAAACTAAACTGTATTTTAAAAAAATGTTGATATTCTTTGTTTCCATCACTTTTCAATTGTTGTGCTTTTGATTTCGATTTAATAGTATTGTGTTAATTAGAAAGGCTAATTATTAATATGCATATTATTATAAATAGCATTTTGATTCTCCCAGAAATGTAATCAATTGTCTATCAGTTCTATAATTGAACACTCAACATCGATAGTTCTGCTTTTTGATATTTTTCGAATATTCTCTGGCAAACATGTGCATCTAAAAGTGCAAGTCATTTGGCTTGAACACAATAACTCATAGCGCTGGCTGCTGTTATCGATAGTGGCAAGCGCCTAGCTGCTGCTGCAGTGGCAAGTTCCCATTGCGATGGTGGGTGCAAATAGATGTTGTTGTTGTTTTCAGTTGTTCTTGATTTGGTTTTGGCCTTGTTAACAAGCGGTTGGAGTTGAAGTGTGTGTGTGTGTGCCAAATCCGCAGTTGTTGCAAGTTGTTGTTGTTGCCGCTTGTTGGCGCACAATGCGCCAAGGGAAACGCATCTAATGGCAGCTTGTGGCCCAGCAGCATGGCATCTTTTGAGCACCACCAAGCGCGGAATGCACGTGGTTCCTTTTGTGCGGTGTGCTTTGAGCTTGTGTATGTGTATGTATGTGTGTGTGTGTGTGTGTGTGTGTGTGTGTGTGTGTGTTGAGGCTCGGCGCGGCTTTTGAGCCACGTTGCAAGCTGCATGCTTTCTTCTTTTGGGTTCTTCTCATTTTTTATTTTTTTTTTACATTTTTCTTTGGGTTTCCGTTTTTGCTTTTTATTTTTTATATGTTTTTCGTTTTAATATTTTACGTGTCAACTTTTGTGTGCCAAAAAATGTGCGCGTCGAAGAGAATGGGAGCAACAACGTTGCGTAGACGCTTATGGGAAAATGCCAGCCCCCCCCCTGCACTCCACCACCTATGGCCCTCCTCCCCCTTCGCTTCCCTCGAACGACTTTGAGTTGGCAGCAAACTTTTCGCTCGTTTGGCCTTCTTCATGTCCGCGTCTTGCCATGCAAATTAATGCACTGTGCGATCTAGTGTGAGAGTGTGAGTATGTGCATATGTGTGTGTGCGAGTGTGTGTGTCTTGGGTTTGGCATGCGTTGCTAAGTTGGCTGCCAGTTTTTCAACAATCCAAATTTTTGCTGATTAGACTACACACACACACACACACGCATTTGCATACACACACACACACATGTACATGCAGATTGACACATGAGTTATTTGCCATGTGTGTGTGTGTGTGTGTGAGAGTGTCTTTGGCACTTGTCTCTTTGCCATTACTTACGAGAGTTCCTTGCAGCGCTGCTGTCTGCTAAATATACTCTGTACTTTCATCAAAGCTTTAATGGGGTATATCATACCTAACAGATTACTTAATTAATTCAACTGTTTAAATCATTAAATATCAAAGTGAGCCAATCGAGCATAAATTGCTTATGAATTCATTGATATATTTATTGTACACTGAAATCCCTCTTTAATTTGGTCTATCTCCCTCACTCTCTCCCTCTCTCTCTCTCTCTCTCTCTCTGCACTCATTGCAATTTTGTGCTGTGAGCTGCATTTGCATTTTTAGGCATTAGACTTGGCAAAGTATTTAATTGATTTTCAGTGTTTGCGCCATGCTTGAACAAACGAGAATTGTTGGATCTCTATACTTAATATAGAGTACAAGTAGCAGAGGAGAACTCGTATTTATTTATTGAGCACATACTTATGTAAAATGCTTAGTGATAATTAGCAAATAGAAGTTGCATAATAGATGCATTTAAAATATTTCAAACCATAAATGATTGACTGTAAAATACTGCATTTTAACATTATTAAACTGCTTTCAATTTATGTCAATGTTAAGCGCTTAACATTGGCTGTTAAAGCGCTGTTAAGTTGCTAGCAAAATATTACATATCATATTAATTTATTTAGCTTTAATTTTGCATAGTAAAAGCTTAATGTTATCCCTCAAATTAAATGCAATAAATGTTAAAATAAATTAACATTTGCTGTTGGTGGCAAGTGACAATGCCAAGCATTTAATCGGCCCATCTTACATTTAACTAACTAATTAACTAATTGGCTTGATTATTTATTTATTTAGCAAACACTCGACCGTCTGCTTAAGCAATTTAATTACAATAATGAAATCTGTGCAAAAGATCAGTGGAATTAGGTGCCGAAATTCTGGGTCTAGTGTCCAGGGTTCGAGGGTTCAGAGTTTTTTTTGGTTGTGGGTTCCGTTTGACCCTCAAGTTTAGAGCTAAAAGTTTGCCGTATTCTCATTAGCATTATATGCGTTGCGGAAATGTATGCATATTTGAGGTTATGTGTGCTGTGCTAGTGAAACTACGACTAGGTCAACTGGGGAATCTGGGGGCTGCCAGCAGGGAAGGAGCGGAGGAGGGGAGGGGGTTGCCTGTCCCGGCCATACAATATTTATGGGTTGCAATGCCGGATATCCGGTATTACAAATTATGCGCGTTGAGCGCATTGAATGAGTTATGCCCGGCGAGGCGAGAGTGTGTGCGTGCTGTGTGTGTGTGTGTGTGTGTGTGTGCTGTGTGTGCTGTGTGTGCTTGCCACAAGAAGCTGGCAACGTGCTATAGCTGAACGTATCTTATATTATTTTATTTACGAGCATTTGCGGCCTATCTTTCGACTCTGCACAAGCACGTAACACTGCTCTGTATCTGTGTATTGGTATCTGTGTATTGGCATCTGTATCTGTATCTGTATCTGCATCTGTGTGCTGTGTATTTGCTTGTTGTTGTCATAGCTGGTCAAGTGTCAGCATTAATTTATTGTTGCCTTTAAATGTAATTATTGTCGCATATTGGCAACGTCATTGCTTTTCTCTCTCAAACGTAATCCCTCCCCCTCCCCTCCTTCTCCACTCTCCTTCTTCATGCCATGCTCACCAAAATTGATTAAATGCAATTATTTAATGAGCTTTCCGCATTTATTATCAACTCGCATTACTTTTATTTCATTTTATCTATTATAACAGCTGCACTCACCACAGACGCACATAAAGTTAATGTGGGGTATAAAGCCTTGTGTATTTAGTATTAATTTATACACGATTTACTACATTTGTTCAACAGATTTTAATGCCATTTGAATGAGCTTAATATGTGCATAGTCAAACTGTTTGTCTATTTAATTGCATTTGCCTTAAGTAGCTAGACAAGGCAACTGTCGGGATGTGCTAAATTAATTGACTATTTTATAAACCCATTCAATTGATTTTTTCTATTAAATACAGAATCACATTTGGCAGACTATAACATTGAGATTTGCCTGCAGGGTATTTGGCAATGAGATCAATGTGCTGTTGTTGTTGTTGTTGAAATGTTCAGTGAACTGTTTATTTAAATGTTTGTTAATTTGTCAACAGAATGCACATTTGACATCTCATTTGGTGAAACTAATTAAACTGTAACCGTTAACAGGTTCAGCTAATTTACACAATATATAATTGCAATCAACGGCAAATTTATTTATCTGACTGCACTAACTTGATATCATTTCCACAAAAGCCACAAAAGTTTATTCACTAGATTTTTTCACTGATTGCTTTTGACTAATTGGTTGCAAAGCAAAGAGTTTGACTGAATAAATGTCTAAACTGTACCATTTATTTAAATTCTACTACAACCAGTTGTTTTTTTCTCTCTTCATTATGCTAGGCTTTTGGTGAGTTTATAAAGAGAAAAAGCAATTGAATAACTTTGCTGCGGCAAAGGAAATGCAATTTGTCATAACTTCCAACTAGTTCAATAGTACGAGATATATTTATACAGACTTAAGAGTGTGCGTACGAGTGTCGTGTGTGTGTGTGTGAGTGTATGTGTGTGTGTGAGTGTGTGTGTGTGTGTGTGTGTGTGTGTGGTAAATCGTACAATGAATATCGAGAGCAAACGCATAATTAATGAGCGCCCTTATCGAAAATAAATAGCAAAATAAATCAAGCGGCTGTAATTAATTTCTGAGCCGACATCTTGATGCTGGCTGCGATGGCGACTTATTTAAATTAATTTGCCGCTTCATCAATAATATACGCAAATATACACAGACATGTACATATATGCATGTATTGTATTTAACATTACCAAAAGGCACTTTGAAATAGCAACAGCAATCCAAATAACATTTCATTTGAGCAAATTTCAAAGATTAACAAAGCGGCCAACAATTAGTCTTTACTTTGCAATAATCTCCTTAAGTCGAAATCTACTCGCACTGATCACATAAAGTCTTTTGTAATGAAATGTGTAGTGCGTTGAGCTCGTTAATTCCATTTATTGTGCAATCCTTTGATGTGCACAAAGGTATCAATTGATTATTACTTATATAAAGTGAATCATTAATTTCCACTTGTTTTTGTTATTCAAATTAACAACTACAATATTATTGGCATTATCATTTTATTCAATGAGTTCAAGTCCATTTTGAATATTATATATTTTATTCGAGTCAAAGCTCAAGCGATTAAATGTAAGCAGATACTCTTTGGGTTAATTGTCAAGGGTATTTGTGCTAGTCCACATAGCTCGGCAATTAGATTTAACGACTTGTTTTATTGACTCGCAGCATTTGAATAGAAACTAAATGAAATTGTTGCTTCAATTTGAGACTTTTTCGACAGCTGCGTAATTAAAAGCAGACATACTATATAGGTAGGTAGGTAGGTAGATTATTTATGAGCTGCCAGCGTAAGGGGCATAGACTGAGACTTTATATAATACGAGTACAACTTACCTGAAAGCCATCGTAGGTCCACGAGCCAAACTTCATCTCGCAACGCTGATCGTCGAAGGGGAACCAGGTGATGTCAATTTTGCACGTTGACTTAAAGATGCCGGGCGGCACGTAGAGGCAGCTGCCATTGTTACGCACCACCACGTTGGTGGCGTAGGTGCCATCGAAGCCCTCATCCGCGCTGCAAGCATGCGAGAGAGAGAGAGAGAGAGAGAGTGAGTGTGAGATAGGGAGCAAAGTTTGCAACAGACATAAGTAATGGCTATAGCTACTTCAGCATGTAATATGTACATACGTAAGTACTCGACTTGTGTATGTGTGTGAGTGCGAGTGTGTGTGGGTGTAGTTGGTGTTAGAACTAAAACGGTTACGGGTTTGGCCACGTTGACGCATTTAATAAGAGCCCAACCTTTTTACAGTCGGATTCCCGCAACGGCGGCGCATATGGAAATTTATGTAGCATACTTTTGAGCATAAATCATTTTTGCACTGCCAGCTGCGCCGCCTACCTCGTGTCGCCCTCTACCGTCGTTACCTCGACTGAATGCGTAAGTGTAAGTGCGTGTGTGTGTGTGTGTGTGGAGACTGCGCCATGGCACTGATTAATGATTAATCCATAGGCATTGCGTCGTCTGGGTTGCTTGCGCTCATTTCTTACGGTTCAATTTTTAACGCTTTCGCACAACTAATTTAATATTTATTAATTATACCCAGTCAAGCATTAACAGCGGGTATAACAACATATTCAGCTTAGTCGCGCCTGCTTTCTGCTTGTCTGTTATACGCATGCAATAGACAGTCTTGTTCACAATATTGTCAAGTGTCGGAAAACTGTACAAAATAATTATTAAGCTCTGTGTGAAAACTATGAAATATTCTTGACCATCGCCAATGAGACGATATAATGCTGTTCTCTGCTGTTATACTCGATTGCTGTACTCTTCTTGTGCACTTAACTGTTATACTTAATTGCTTTGTTTATCTTTTAAAATCAACTGCTATAATAAACTGTTGTACTCGACTGTTATACTCAACTGTTATACTCGACTGTTATACTCAACTGTTATACTCAACTGTTATAATGCTCTGTTATACTAAGCTGTTATACTCAATAGCTATACTAAAGTAATGTAATCCCATGTTCTATCCAACTGTTATAATGAATTGTTATACACATCAGTTACGCTAAATTGATGTTCTCCAATGTTATATCCACCCGTTATACATACATGAAACTGTAATACACGTGTGGTATACAAAAATTGTATGTATAACTGTTATACTTTATATACACATGACACATACGCTATTTCACTGCGTGATTGAAAATTGCACAACAATCTCACATATTTGTATTTATTGATTTATTTATGCGCTTCCTTTGATGGGCATTTTTAAGATGATGTTGCTTTAATAAAATATATACCACAGCTGTAAAATGTTTTAACTGTTGTGCTGTTCGTCATTATTTCTCATATGACCCCTTCCCTGACTTTAGCTCTGTCTCTTTGCCTTTCGTCCTCCTCCAGCCTTGCTCTGGTCATGTCAACAGTAAAATTATGATTCATTATGTCGGCGTGCCTGCTATTGTAGTCACATCATCAAAATCTCAGCCATCTTGAGACACGAGACGAAGCAAGCACAAACACACACACACACACACACACACACACACACACACACACACACACACACACATACACACAGAAGGCTAAAGCTAAACTGGGGCTGCTCACATGCAAGAGTAGCCTATCATAAAGTATGTACTTGTATTTGTATGTCTGTATGTATTTGTGCTGCTGGCTTTTACAGCCTTTTGCCAGCATTGTTCTTGCTCCTGTTGCTGTTGTCCCTTTTTTTGTGTTGTTCTTGCTGTCATTGTTCACATTATGTGTCCCTTTAAGTGTACCCCTCTTAATTGTACTTGTCCTTCTTCAGCTTCAGCTTCAGCTTCAGCCTCAGCTTTAGCTGCTCCCTTTTGTTTCCAGCAAGTCATTTACTTTGCCATAAAACTTGCCCAAATACGCATTAAAATTTGTGCGTTTACTGCTGCGCCAGCTGCTCAGCTGCTCAGCTCACCATGCTTTTTGCCGTGCCTCAGTCATCACCCATCGGTGCCACTTTATTTGCCATAAACTAAAATGCCACTTATACAATTTTAAAGATTCGCTGCACAGCTGCAGCATAATAGATTAGACGACCAACGGTAGAGATTAACATCAACATCAATATCATCTTGCAGCCACATTTTATGGGCTTTGCCTCAAAAAAGAAAACTATATTTGCAAATTATGTCAAGTCAAGTACAACTTGTCAAATCCACAAACTGTAAGGCAAACCAATTGTCACTTTTCAAGGTGATTCCGCTGGTAAAAAACAACTTGCGAAAAAAACAAACTATTCGATAGTAAATAAAGACAATTGCTTAAATAAATGTTATTGCGACTATCAATTAATGTTGTACAAACATTACAAACAAACAACATTGAGTTGACCACATAGCTCTATTGCGTAGACAGGCAAATGTTAATAATAGGTAGCTTAACATTTAATAAACAATAAAGCAAACAGAGTACACGCAATTTATATTCAGTGGAATATTAAAATACCATTTAAATAAATTATTCTAATTAGTTTTTGTAAATGTGTGCTAAGAAAATAAATTATCAAATTGCAGTAAATAAGAAAGTTGTACAAAAATAGCAAACAAAGCTATTGCAGATACTCTAATTGATTAATACTCGATCAAATGAAATGGCATTAAATTTGTCTAGCAATGAAAATATGCTTGACAGCAAAGTGACTTAAACAAAATGTTATTTGTTTGCAAACGAGTACTCGTATTATGCATAAAAGAGCTGTCAATGTGTGTAGTAGTAATACCATAATTAAATCCGAGTGCGACCAAAATTAAAATGTGTCCATTTGATGAGCGATACACGGGCCGCAACAAAACCGCAATACCTCTTTGTGAGAGTATCAAATGGCTGGCTGGCAAATAAAACATGTGTGCTCTGCGGTTCGACATATTTCCATATATATTACAATGCACAACGCAAAAAGGGGGCGGAAGGACTGGACAAAAGGATGCTGCTATTACAATAAAATTGATAACAAATAACAAAAAAGAGAATGAAATTGGAGAGAGGGAGGCAGACAAAAAGAATATGGTGAGCGTAGGCAAACAAATGGCAGCTCATAAACCTGAAAGGGATTTTCGAAAAAGAAAAAAATAAACACAATTTCGTTATTATCAAAACGTTGCAAATGCAAATAAAATTATATGAATAAAGCAATAAAAGCCACAGCCACAAAGCCAACAGTTAGTGGAAGGAGCAAAGCAGGAATGGAAGTTACCGCACGATTTTATTGCGGAATTATAAAGCATTGCAACTGGTCATAAAAACAGAGAGAAAGGAAAGGAGACCCAAGCAAAGTACAATTCAATTGAGTTATCTACCAGCCCTAACAAGACAGGTGCCAAGACCACACAGCACATACGCAGCCAGTCTTATCATGTAAGCCTCAATCTAACACCGACATAAGTAGGTGCCAATGCCAATACTTTGGGAGAGGGGAAGACGATGACGAGGTGCCTAAGTAGCCTCAGATAGCGTTCGATATCAACTGTTTTTGTTTATCGACTTGTAATCATTTTTACAGCTTGTCATCATTCACAAATATTTTTAGCAATACCCTGCAGTCATAAAATCTGTCAAAGAGCTTGCATTGATGTATGGGAGCTTAAGATCTGCATATACTCGTATGCTGAACTTTGCTGGCATAAATAATGAGCAGAGTGTCTGCTAGTCAAGCACACTTTGTTTAGGACATGCTTTATGGCTGTTCAAGTATTACAGGCACCTTTTGCAGCTCAATGAAGTCAAAAGATAAGTGCAAGTACTGACATTACTGACATGAGACAAGCCAGTCAAAAGACTTTAAAGCTTAGCTTACTATAATTTCCTACATTTTGAATTTTAATTTGTGTTATACTTGCTCTCACCTGTTATACATGAGCACATCCGGCTTCCATAAGCGATGCGGTGGTATACGCAAATCGCGAACGCCCCCGAATTCGCTCGAGTTCCAGCGCAGATTCATATCGTTCCATTCCTGGAAGAGAGGCCGAGAAACAACACAATACAAAACGGTACATTTTAATGTGTTAAAAAACAAATGAAAATTCCAAAAGCAAATTTCTATTGTTATAACTGCTTGTTTGTTTATGTGAATGTGTGTGTGTGTGTGTGTGTGTGTGTGTGGAAAAAGGTCAGAATATTGTGCAAACAGTGTCAGAGTGTCAACAAAAGGATTTCTGTCGTTGATGTCGGACTTAATTAATTACAGTTTGTAAATAAGGCACAGTGGGGATGGCAAATACTTATGCACTGGCAATCTGAGCATGGAATCTGTTTCTAATTTCGGCAATGCCATCAATTTCATTAAACTCTTTCTATCGCTCTCTCTCTCTCTCTCTCTAGCTATGTCTTGCTCATATATGGTAAATTCTATTAAAACAATAGCATTTTTATTGCCCAAGTTGAGAATGCGATGCTTTAGATACTGAGTGTACTTTATTTTCATTTCAAACATGGCAACCATTTTGTGGCTTGAGCCGAGCGCAGCCAACTTAACGTTGCATGCAAGGAGCTATATTTTGAAATATCTGGCAGCACAGAAATTGTGTGCTTCCGAATTATGTTCTTCGTTTCCAACTGAATACACTCGTATTAGTGCTTAGGGTATTAAGTCTTTCTTTGTGCATTTCTCAAGTGCTGCCAATTAAATGCGAAACTAATAAGCTTATATAACAAAAGTGCATCTATATTGTGTGCATAAAAATAAAGAGTAGTTCAATTTAATAATCAATTCAATATTAAACATTTTTCAAATTGATCAATTCTCCTATCTCTTCTCTTGTTTTACTCTAGTCCCTAATCGATGCCAAATTTGATTGATTTGCATTTTGAATACTCTGCAATT
Source organism: Drosophila pruinosa (assembly GCA_018150935.1). Taxonomy (NCBI): domain Eukaryota; kingdom Metazoa; phylum Arthropoda; class Insecta; order Diptera; family Drosophilidae; genus Drosophila; species Drosophila pruinosa. Next base: position 17,647,447 of record JAECWR010000194.1, on the reverse strand, counting down.
TAATTAAATGTCCCTCTTTTGCGTGTGTTATTAATAAGCCACATATCAATTAGCCGTGACCAAACATTTGGTGAGGTTTCCTCTAGTTACAATTTACACATACTCTCCTTCTCTCTCTCAATCTGTCGCTGTTGCACTCTAAAGCTCCCTCTCTCTCTCGCTGCTTGTATGTGAGGTGGCTTAATCATCAATCATCGTTAAGTGCGCATTTATGGATAGATGGTCACCCACTTGCGGATGGCATGAGTGTGCGTGTGTGTGTGTGTGTGTGTGTGCGACATTCTACACAAGCTTAAGGCATATTGTAATTGTATTGGTGGAGCTGTCCAACGCTTATCGTAATTAAATTTGTTGCTTTTGTGACACTTAAGGCGATTAGCGAATCGATTCAATATGTAAAAGTGCCAGTTATTTCTTCACACAGACTACAGACTCTTTGCTTGCTCTCACCCGGTTTGTTGTTCTTTTTGGTTTGCATTTGATCGTATCGATTAATCATATAAGCGGCAATTGTTAGCCACTTACCTTTCTTTGCTATTTGCTTTTGCCCTTATTATGACTATTACACGTATTAATCATTTACGTATAACCTTGGCACGTGGCTGGACAATTTTAGTGAAATTAATTTGTTAACTGATTCCAAGTGGAACCCACAACTATCTACAATTAATATCTGTAATTATCTCGTTCAGGTTATGACTGTTAGTTGTCTTATCTGGCATTTAATTGTAATGAGTTTTCGTGGAAAGCTTTTAGAATAATTATTTTTGCATATTTATCGCACAAATTTATTCATTACTGCAATGCATTGTTTGCTCTTGGACATTTTAATTGTTTAGTATATCTAGCGGCACAAATAATAGTAGTTGCAGTTAATGAAAAAGTTATCATTATTTGACATAAACATATGCAAATTATTTATTGTATTGTACGAGTTTATTTCAGTTTCAAGCTAACAATAATAATATATATATTTTCGGCATAATTTGTTTATCAATATAATATAATTTTGAATTTAAGATTTGACGTAAGAGAGTTATGAATAATTGGCAAATAAAGCCAAAGTTCAATACAAGGTAAGTTGTGATTCGTGTGGTTAATTGCAACATTCGAAATATTTACACACTTGCAAATGGCAAGTGGCATGTGGCACGTGGCACGTGGCAAGTCGGCGAATGAGTTGGCAAAGCGCAAATTAAAGAGCTTACAGTATTTAACATATTGCTTAATTTAAGCCTGATGACTGCAGCTGACATTTCAATTAAATGTGCAACACTTGCCACGCAATGCTGTGCGGCATAAAATTCGGCATTTTTGGCCACAATTTGCAAGTTGCAGCTGGTCAACATTCGGTCTGTCCAATGCCAAATTAAGTTGCCAATTGTTTTTCCAATTAATTGCCAATTCTCTCAATTTGATGTCATTATGCCCATATTGCCCTTTCCTAGCTATAGTTCAAGATAAAATCGCATACTTTATAGCGATTTTTCGATTAGATATTAAGAAGAGGAGCAAGAAGAAGGCTCCAGAGGATTAACTATTTTTTCTTTACTATTCCAATATCTGAAATTAAACATGTAAATAGTTTGTTGATGATTAGGATGGATAGCTTTTTTCAATTTGTATCAAATGATACAAAATGCTTTCCAAAATAAATAAATAAATAAATCAGTGCATTTAAATGGAAATAGACAAATGTTAGAGAGCGAAGGGAGTGGAATTTAAGCAATTTAAGCTATTAAGTGATTCCTTTTGCTGCTGCTCACATAATTTGGCAAGTGCCACTTTTCTGCAGCTTTTTCCATTCCCCTCTATTTGCACTTTGTCTGTTGTTGTCCTTTGACAAATTGCGGCAATTTCATTTGTTGCACTGTGCGTATGTGAGAGAGCATCGAGAGTATTGAGCCTAAGGCTGTGCCCAAAATTTATTGCTTGAAAGGCAACAAATCTTTGTTGGCCAAAAAAAAAAAGACGACTCATGTGTGTGTTTGTTGCGATATACAAGAAAGTCCACAACAATTTGTACTTTGCATTTGACTAATGTCTGTGCAGCCCTCTCTTCCTACTCTGCCCACACTTATTACTTAATATTTGGCTAAACACTTAGGAGAGCTCTCTCAGATCTATGTATATATTTATAACAACCAGCAAGATTTAATACCCTGTGGGAAAGCGTTATTTTTTGAATTTCTTTTCTTTTTTCTATGCTCACATATAAGTAAAATTAATGGCAGCATTTGAAGCCATACGAGTATTTTATGTAATTTGAAATAAATAAATAAATAACAAACATTTGCTATTTCAACTGCTTTTTCTACTCACCAATTTAAGCCAAATATTTGTGATGAGCAGCTGATTTTTTTCGTCCTGCAAAGAAAGCAATGCATAAAATGGAATTAGAATTAGAATAAGAAATTAGCAAATACAATAGATACAAATTGTACAAACAGACAAACATACCATACATATATTTCAATCAATATGTGTACTTATGGGAATGCAATAAAATTACAGCGAATTAAGCTTTTGTTTGATGTCTCATAAAAAGAGACTGGCAAGACAATTGAGAGCTGATACTTCACTCGATGGGCCACTAGACTCACTGTAGTCAGAGCGAATAAGTCTGAGTATGCGTCTGAGTCTGAGGCTGAGTCTGAGTCTGAGTCTGTATTCAAGGTAAACCAATAACAGACAATTCAAATAAATTGCAAGTGAAATCAAAAGAAAATAATTTTCCTTTATTTGGTTGCCCATTCAAATAGACAGAACTGCCACTGGAAGACCGTGCCAGACAAAGAGAAATAGAAAGAGAGAGAGAGAGAGAGAGAGAGAGAGAGCGAGTCCTGTTGAGTCCGCAGATTTCAACCAAAGATTTTGCCGGCAATTGTATGCAAATGAATGTATTCACATACAGTATATGCAAATAGTTCTTGCCATTACTCAAATTCCTCGCCTCAATGCAGCAAACTTTGCTAAAGAAAACCATGGCTAACGAATCAAATTTGAGATGATATCTTGGCCAGTTGTGCGACTTCGAAATATCACTTATCGCTTTCCATTAACAGATTAAATATTTTTGCAATAAATTTAAAACCAAACTAAATTATCAGATTATTGAAAGCCAAAATAAATAAGCAGATTACATTTTTTGCAAATGAATTGAAAGCCAAAATAAATTAGACATATTAATAAACATTTGGTGAGCTAACGAAAACCAATAATTAAGTTTCGTTTAATAATATATTATCCAATAAATATAAAATAGAACGAAATCAATTAAACTAGATTTGGATTTATATATCGCACTAGAATAGCATGTATCGATAAAATGGGACACGCTGTCATCTCTAGCGATTGCTTTGCACAGAACTTACAAAAAATGCAAAGCAATTGAATCAATGAAGCTATGTTAATGAAATTAGTTGGAACTAAGCAAACGATGAAAAACGAAAATTGAATAAGTATTTCACAAGTAAGCGTATTTCTCTTTAGTTTGTTTATCGAAATGTAGTGAAGGTGCTTTGGAAATGGAAAAAAATATGAGTGCTGCCTGAATGCTTACGAATATATATGAAAATTGAATGTTTTATCATTCATTTGAGTTCAGTTATGTATACGCACCGTTGGACTTATTGATGGCAGAACGAAACGAAAGCGGGCAAGGGGGGAAGTGAGCGGGAAATTCATTGAGAGGGAAATAGAGCTGGGGATGAGCACAAGGAAGATGACGCCTGTCAACACTGGAGCTGGGCAAATAATGCTGTCTGCTGTCGATTGTTGTTGTTGTTGTTTGTCGACTGTTGCTGATGTTGCTCATTAAAGAACGGAAATCAAAATAGACAATGAGCTGGCTAAATTGCATTTGAGGCGTTTTGAGGAGACGAGTTGGATTATTTACTTGGCATTTTCATATCCAAACTGTTGACTGTTGTTGTTGTTGCTATTATCATTATTACTAGTTGTTGTTGCTATATTTATGTAGCTCAGTGATTAACATATAAATTAAAAATGAATTCGTCGGAAGACGCCGACTGCAGCCTCTGCCTCTGCTTTCGGCCTTTTGCCAACGTGCCCAGCATTTGAAAGTCCAGCAGGCAACTGGCCAATTGTTAGCACGAGCTTAGGATTTTTTGGCAGCCGATTTTGGTAACAACAATGTTTGACCTTTTGGCTTATTAGGGGTTATTCGACTGCTAAAAAAAAAGAAGCAAAACCAGGGCATTTTGTGGCCAAAAGCCAATTTGTAAGTGGCAACAACAGAGTGAGAGAGAAACAGAGCAAATTCGACAAAATCGCATTGCGACCAAATCTATGTTTTAGGTGACGAATGTGTGCTAGCGGTTTTGTTAAATGGCTAACTAAAAGAGCTTCGGGAGCCCCAAAAGAACAGGAAATCAAACCCCAAAAGCAGCATTAAACAGCAACAATAACAACACGATACTGTAGCAGGAACATTAGGCAACTGTTTAAAGGCGGAAGCATGTGTGGCCTGGGGACATGGGTAGGAAATGGTGCAAGAACTGTTATAAATTGTAAAAAGCTTAACTCCCAGTCACGCCTACAGCCGCCTCTGTTCAACCGCAGCACAGAGGCGAGAGAAAGCGAGAGAGAAATAGATATTGTGCATAGCCACAAGACAAACAAGAGCCAAAGCAACTGCAGCCAGCTAAGTTTGTCTTTTCCTCTCTCCAAATAGACTTGTCTGCCTCTCTTTGCTCACAGCACTCTTCTTCTTCACTTTACTGCCTTTACTGCCTTTCTCTTTGTATCTTCGATTTTCTTGTGTGTTTGTGTTTCCGATTTGAGTTCATGTGCAAGTGTTATTTTGGCTTTGATGCTGATTTTCGAAAATTACCCTGTACTTGCAAATTGGCTGAAAATGGATTTGTTCAAATTCAAAGAGCGTTTGTCAAGAGCTTCAAAACGCACACTTCGATAAATATTATTATGTATCGTTAAATCAATAACGTAATTTATAAAGACAATTAGAAAAAATGTTAGGTTATGTTGAATTTCCCGTCTTTACTTTGTTATCTACTAGAATTATCCTTACTCTAATTACACCTATTTAAAGGGTATGTGCAATTCGCATACGAAGGATTATGGAACTAAACGGCTTTAACACTTTTGGGTCAGTTGCCGCATTTGTTGCTCCCCATACAGATATAATTCGATTGGATGGCATTAAAGTAAAGATACATTGGGCGGAAATTTTCGCTTACAGCAACAACAACAATAACAACGTGTATAATAATAACAACAGGAGTATTGAGCATAACATGATCAAAATGAGAATAATCATTGACAATTGTCAGTGCAACATAGCGTTGTATGTGCGTGTATGTGTGTGTGTGTGTGTGTGTTTGTTTGAGTGTGTTTGTTATCCCTCAGGTTTAATAGTCGATTGTCGCTTATGAGTTTATGTCTCTGATTGTACAATGATTATCAATCAATTTTTTTGCCCACGTTGTCATTTTTATTGTATTCTCTCCCCCTTGCCATTTGGCCCTCACTAAATGCATGTCATTTGTCATGTACATGCGAATTACATGTACTCTGCCCGCTACCCCGAATGCCCGCATGTCCCCCCCCCCACCATTTGCCCACTGCATCACTGACATAACAATCAGTGCAAAATTTGTTTGCCTTTTGTCAGTCGACGGCTCCTTTGCTTATGTCTGTATGTGACTATGTGTGTGTGTGTGTGTGTGTGTGTGTGTGTGTGTGTGGGTTCGTGTGCGTGAGCGTGTGGGTAAGTTTATCAGTTATTCATAATTATAGTTAGTCTTTTGTTGGAGGATTTCGCAATCAATAGAGAACAATGGCCATCTTTATTGATATGCCTTGGCATCAAATTAAATAAGAATGTTTGCCTAATGTGCAATGTGTATATAATGTACAGGATATCTATATTGAGATTATTGCTAGCTTTCAAGAATCTCACAATTTTCCAATTAATTCGCAATTTGCCATTATTATTTTTATTTTTTTGCTCCGTTTATCGACTATTGTATACAAACATTGATGCATGCACATTCATGTTTATGCATGTATCAAAATTTTATGAATTATTTATGGCAGTCAGTGAGTCAATGGCTTTTAAATGGCACCCTAATAGCCATATAAGTTTAAATGCTGCATGCAGTTTAAACTGCCTGACAAGAAAATATCCCAAAATGAAAGCAATTCAATTTATTAAATGCTATTGCAATTGCTTTGAGTTAATCTGGTGTAGACATTCAATGTTCATTTCCTTTTCCTCTTTATAATCTTAATAGGTAAGCATACATATATGTATATATGACTTTAATTAACGGAAGCTATTATTTAAATGCAAAACGATTACTTTATACCGAACAAATTATATATATAATTTATACTTACATTACAAATGCAAAAACAAAGCAAGCATTCGAGTGTGATTGACACAAAGGCCTCAATTGATCGATGTGTTATTTTTGACAAGTCCACTTTATCACTCACACACACGCACTCACTCACATTCACACACGCGTAGGCAATTTTCTCAGAGCAAAGTCACAGAGCCACATTCCTCTACCCACTTAAATTTAAATGTTTTCTTTATTATAGTATTATATATTGTCCATTAGATTGTAATAATCTATTTAATTTTTTTTTCCGCAGTTATCGTTGAATAGAATCAAAATCTGCTATTCTAATGAACAGCTAAACATTTATGCAAATCCAACTTGATTTTTGCGTTTTTCTTATCTCTCTATTCCATTTTACAAAAACAATGTGCAAGCGATCAACTAACGAAATGGAATGTGCAAAAAAAACCGAAATTTATTTTTACTTCTGTTGCAGTGCTATTTTCAAGAACACTGCTGTATGTAAGAATAATAATTAATAAGTGCACATTAAAGATGTTTGGCTTTAATTATGTTTATATTAAATAAGTATAACAATTAAATTGCTGATATTCACAATGCCATTATTAATACTGAATCACAATCTATACATCTCTTCGATGTGACCCGTTCCCATAAATATATTAATACTGACGCGAGTAATACTGTTTTAGTATCCTGCTAATTTTTAGGTTCGGTCACTTTAGCCCTTTCACAGAGCGGCAGTTAAGCGAATGCTATTTAAAATATTCACAAGGCAAAAAGTGCAAAAGCAACTGGGGATAAGCGCAATTTGATATAAAAGTGTTAGTTAAGAGTGCAGCTTGCAAATGAGCAAAACCATGGTCAAGTCACGTTGCACTTTTTGCCCTTGTCACCATTGCAGACTAAGTACACAGTTGCACAGTACTAAGTGGGCACACCGAAAGCAGCCGCGCGAACCGCACAAAGAGAAATCGCAAGAGCGTGATAACGTGGTAGGGAACGAAAGAGAGTGAGATTAAAGGACTTGTGTGAAAGGTGGATTCATTGCCATTGCCATGGGTCGGGTCTGTGTATCAAATGCAGTTTTTAAATCACAAACTCAAAACACGCATTGATGGTGACGTTGACTGCGAAAGCAAACAGCGACATCGTTGCCATTGACATTGGTGCTGGGACTGCGACTGCTACTTATTGCTTTCGCTGCTGAGGCAAAAGTTGCTCTCTCTAGTTGGGCTACGTTTTAAGTTCCGGTGGCATTTCGTTTTATTTTGCTTTCTTTTCACTTTTTTTTTTTTATTTTTATTATTGCCATTTCTTTGGCATCTCGTGCAGGGTGATAAGTTTTCTTCAAAGGAAATTAAAAGCGAAACGACAAGCGCCCATTTGGTGTTGCGTGGGTGTGCGGACCAAGTGGTCGGGAGGGGGTCTGTGTGGCTTGCACATTTCCGTTGCGTGTGGGCTGCCGACATTTGCCTTCACCTTGACTGGGTCGAGTTCACAGAGTGCTATCCCGCTGCCGGTGCCCTTTGCAATACATGTGTATATGTGCGTGTATGTGTAGCTGATATGGCAACACAAGCTGGCGATAAAAGTTGCTTATTGGAAAAGTTGAGCTCTGCAGCTTTAAAGCCAATTGGCAGCCTGGCTCTGATAAATGGCCAGCGATTTAATGTCCGACTCCGCTTACAAATACATTCATACATGGGTATGTATAACTGTGTGTGTGCATATGTATGTATGTACATATTTTGGGGTCTATGAAATGGAAAAGCTGTGGCCACAATGCAAATCAAAGGCAATGGCAATGGTAACCGACAGTCCGCGGCTTTGTCCACGTCCGCTTTTCAGCAGCCACATCAGTAGAAGAAGAATAGAGAAATTAGTGTTGTTCACCCACACCCACAGCCACATACACAGATCTGTACATGTATGCGTGTGTATAAACAATCAAAGAGCTCGCTCACCATAGAAAAACAACGTCGACAGCATCAGCGTTCGCGTCAAGCTCTTTAAGCTCACGTGGCGCTAGCTTTGTTTTACAATTGTCTGTGCAAACAGCAGCTGAGCGCAGCGCATGCAAACGGTAAAAAAACGTACGCAAAGTGGAACAGCAGCAAAAAAGCAAAAGGAACACAGCGACAGAGCAAAGCGGAGCACAAAATCGAAAAAAAAAACAAATGTGCACTGCAAATGCAGAAGCTAAACAACAGCAGAAACCGCGACAGCAACAGCAAACACTGTAAAAGGAACAGCAACAACAAGAAGAACCGCAAACACAGACGAGTGTGGCAGTGATAAGAGGGAGTTAGTGAAAGTTAGACAGAGAAAAAGATAGAGAGAGTGAGTGCGTGTAAACGAGAGGAAGAGAGCTTGTGGGTGAGTGCGCCGGCAAGCTCCATAACCTCTAGCGCTCATGCTGCTCAGCTGCTTTGGCCAACGTTAATTGAATGAAACTAAGTGTGTTTATGCGTATGTGTGTGTGTATATGTTCAGATGTGTGTGTGCCGGCATTGCTTCATTTAAAAATAGCTTCTTTGTTTATGCTGCGGACCTATTTGGGTTGTGTAAGGTGCGCACACACTCGCATACACATACATACATACGTGTTCACTGTCTGGCTGTGATTGTTCTGTGCACTGTGACAAAAACTGCCAGCTACAAACTAATTTACATATACATACACGTACATATGTATGTAAGTGCATATGTATGTATGTACGTATGAAGTTAGTGCATAATTACATATTTGAAAAATACACAAAGCCAAGTAAGCATTTTTATTTGGTATATCAAGCATGTGTAAACCATTTTCTTGCAGTGTAACTAATTTGCCATGGAGCACGTCTATGATATGATGATATTTTCTTTAACCGCAACATTTATTATGCTATAAATTTGCTACTTTAAACATAGACAGACGCCGCAACCAATCAAATTTAATTGTGGTGGTGCATTTTCACCCTCGCGTCGCGTCTCATAAATTATTATATAATGTGGAAAAATTGCAAGTATTTATTTATGATATATTTTAGTACTATGACCAACGAGGGGCGGTCCCTGAATAATTTTGTGGTTCTTTTTTGCAATGGTTCAGGCAAATTAATTATCCAACGTTTTCTCTAGCATAAGCGCAAAAAGCAATTGAGAAAATGAAAGTGCGATAAATAAGGGTGACCATACTCGCACAATGGAAATAATACCTAGTATAAAGCATAATAATGTGAAATGCAAATGGGGCCGGCAAAATTGTTAGATTTGATTGCACTTTGAATGGCGTTCCAAGCCACACCGACCACAAAGAGGACTAAGAAAAAACAAAAAAAAAAAAAAAAAAACAAAGAAGAAAACTAATTAAATGATGTAAAACAGAAAGCGAAGTGAACGGAAAATGTACGCCAAGTGAAATGCAATAATGATAGAACACACATTTTGAATTATCCATTCAATTGCAGTCATAGAAGAGAAGGATTGCTGGGTGGGGCATGCCACCAAAAATTTAATTAAACGCCGCTAGCGATTAATGATCAACACAACTGGTTTATTTATTTATTTTAATTAAATTTAATTTATTAGGTCACCACAATGCCAAATGTAAAATACCAAAAAAAAAAAGTGCTTACGGTTTTAGCTGTACAGACTCTTATTACGGCAAGTTGTTGTCCCTGCCTCTGCCTCTTGCCAATGGCCACATTGATTGCGCAATTATGCACTAAATTAAAAACTTGCCACACACTCACTTGCACTTACATATGTACCTCGTGTGTTGCCTTATTTGGCATGTGTGAATTTTCATAGTTGGCAGTGGAAATTGTTGTGCGAATTTGTCAAAAAAAAAAAAAACAAAAATAAAAATATTAAACTTTCAAATTGCGAAACGAGTCAAAAACAAAACAGCAAAATTGAGTCGCATGCAGCAGTGGCAATAACGGGTAGAGGACAGGGAAATTGAGACTGGAATGCTCTCTGGCAGAAATGATTGTTTTTTGCAGCTTGCTGGCAAATAGAAAAAGTAAAAGACAACTAACTGCGTGAGGCAACTAGTGGGGAGTAGAGTATTCCCTGCTGTGCGGTAGAGGGGAGGGGAGTGTAGTGCAGGGTCTGTGAACAGTGTAAAAGTTCGATGCTTTTTGTTGTTTTGTTTGCTTGTTTTGCGGTGCTGCGTAAAATTAATGCATGCAAAATTCAACAGACGAAACAGCGGGAGCGAGGGGGGCAACGACGAGTGCCCAGGGAGCAGCCAAAGAGAGTGAGAGAAAAAGAGGGGGGTGGGGAGGGGGATAGGGAGGTGTTGGGTCAGTAGTTTGCTCTGGACATGTTGGCATTGGCGATAAATATTTTGTAAATTGGCCCGCATTTTGTTTAGCGTCAAATGCAATTTGAAATGAGCGACAGCCAGACACACACACACACGCACGCCCACACACACAGCGAGTGGCATGTGGCGAGTGGTGTACCAGCACGTTGGGTGTGAGAGAATTCAACTCAACAATTAATTAGAACACAGTACAAACCACACAAATAACACACAGACACACACATACACTCCCACACTGACATGCAGCATTCTGCGGGTGCTCGATGAAGGGCAATGCTGCACTCCCGTCAAAGCTGCAAGTGCAAGCGAGAGAGAGAGAGAGAGAGGGAAAGAGAGAAAATTGTTTGCATTTGATATTAAAATTGGTTGCTTGCTTAATTTGAAATTCGCATATCATTTTAAGCTTTTGACGTTACGCTTTTCAGTTGCCAGCAATTTGTTTTTTTTTTTTGTTTGTTTGTAATGAAATAAATAGACAGCGACTAATTAAAGAATTTCGTTTTAATAAATGAAATTGCAATGCATTACATTTGTTGCTATAGCTTTCTAAGTCAGCAAACTGAATTTCACCTGCATTTCACAAAGCTGTCGTTGTCGACTCTGTTAACACTTCATTGCCACTTTTCAAGCGACGTTTATTTTTGTTGTTTCCCACTCATTTTTGCGGCCGAATAAATGACATAAATGGCATAAGCGAATGGCTTTTTAAGCGCTTATGCGTATGGCGTGTAATTAATTAATGACATCCCAGTTTTTTGGCTTATTTTCCGCCAATACCCTGCAGGCGCAAATACACAAAGGGAGTCTTAACTAAAAGTCTGTATTTATGTAACTTAAATATAAACTGCAATATTTTAAATATGTCATGATCTTCTGCTTAAACATGGCTGCTTCTTCTGTATGTCTCTTTTGAAATATTAAAGTTATAGCTTTGAAACCGTTATGTTTAAGCTATATATTTTGAAAGTTGCATAATATTTGGCGAGCATTTAAGTTGCTAGAGGGCAACTTTTAGTCTCGCCCTCCAAACAATTGTCCACATTTGTTTAAAGTTGCTCGTTTGGTCAAGCAAACAAACAACAATATTATTGGCCACTGGCTACGACAACCAGAGAGCAATGATAACAACAACAACAACAACAACAACACAGCATACATTTAACACAAAATTTGCCGAGAAGTGGAGCAAAAGTGCCGTTAATAAGCTCCGCACGTAGAGACTCGGCGAGAGGGGGGTGGGTAGAGTGAGGTCGCTTGCTGTGGCAAGTGGCAAGTGCCACCAGTTAAGTAGGCAGCTTAACAAGTAGGCAACCTCTATATGCAGATAAATCGATAGATATCCTGGCAAAATAAATGCGAGCTGCAATTGAAAGAGGCAACAACATACCCTGCTGCCTTGTTATTAACAGGGTATGGCAACAATAAGTGCAGAAATATTATTAAATAAATGCGTTGTTTTTATGCCAAAGCCTGGCTCAAAAGAGAGAGAGAGAGAGAGAGCGAGAGGGAAACAGGCTGGGACTGTCGTCTGTTACGTTTGTTTATTTGTTTAATTTATGACCGTGGGCGTGGCAAAGATCATGGTGTGTGTGTGTGTGTGTGTGTGGCTGACCAGCTGACATGCAGCCATAAACACATATTGCACGTGCACGAGTCTGCGTGTGTACCACTACATACATACATATGTAGATCTGGCAGAAGCAAACAAAAATATATAGCATACTTATCTGCGCCTGCTGCGTGCGTGCTTTGATAATGACTTTTGTAGCCAGAAGATGCTACAGTGCGATAGACATCAGCCAAGGGCAGATACTAGGTATGTACTAGCTATGTGGCAGCAGTTGGCAGTGACAAGTGCATATGGCGAATAGATTCAACTGTGGTCAGCCTACGTAATTCCAGTTCAAGTGTACGAGTATCTGCTGTGTGGCTTTGGCCTGTTCAGGCTTGTCCCGGCTTCGGGTTGCGGTTTATAGCTGCTTGTGGTTATGTAACCATTGGACCATTGGACCATTGGACCAGTGCGTGTCTGCGTGCCTTGGCTATTTGTAAGCACATCTCTCTCTCTCTCTCTCTCTCTCTCACACTCTCTGTGTGTGTGCGTGCGTAATTTGATATGCCAAAGTTTTTCGACACTTAGTGAAACATATTTCAGCAACGTGCCTTCATTCATATTTAATTGTTTCAATGCCCCCCGCTGAGCGACAAATGTCAGCCATTTTCTGCACACAGCCCGCGACAATAACAAAGGGTCAGCACAGCGGGGGAGGGGGTGGAAGAGGGGGAGGCCAGTGAAAAACTGGCTGCGATTATGAATTCATATGGCAAAAGCCAAAACGACAATTAAACACTTGGCCCAGCTAGAAAAATAAAAACAAAATAATCATCAATTCTGGCTATTCGGCAATTTGTTAGCCTTGTTCGTTTATTGTGTTTAAATAAACGATTAACAGTCGTAAGGCAAAGATATTAATCCTAGAGTGGCACGGTAAGTTAAGATTAAGCAATTAGCGATGAAGAGAAAGAGATAAATTCATTTTTAATAGCATGTTGATTAAATATTTTATTATTTTATTTGTACGTTGCTTTTATAAGTAATTGTAATATTATTTAAGTTTCTAATTTTTTTATTTTCACTCGTTACTTTTTATATTTTACTTGTCATTTCTTGTTGTCAACCATGTTGAGCTTTTTAATTTTTCCTACTTTTAATTGATTTGTCAAAGTCTTTTTATTGTTTCTCTTTGCAAATAGTGCGTTAGTTTTTTTGCCACTCTGTACTATGTAGTTGCTCGTCACTTTGTTGAAATGATATTTGTAGAACTGTCTTGCTTTTGCCACAGCAATATTTAAAGAGCTTGCGCAATTGAGTTTACAGCAAGTCGTTGTTCTAATTGCCAACTTGTCTTATGGCTCATGATGCACATTGTTCTGATGCTGCTGTGTGTGTGTGTGTGTGTGTGTGTGAAGCGGTAGCATTATCTGCGCCATCCACTCTACGTATGCTGTTACTCGTGCGTATACTTAATATGAAAATACAAACTCAACAGGACACGGACACGGCGAGGCATGCTGTTGTTGTTGCTTGAAACCGTCACTCAAAGTCAGTGTGTGTGTGTGTGTGTGTGTGTGTGTGTTACCAGCTGGATAACTATGCGTAAAGGGACAATTACACGCATTACGAGCATCAACGCCAGAAGTGCTCGCACACACACACACACACACTTGCATTTGAGAACAAACATTAGTTTTACTAAACATAAATGCTCCTATTTTGTCACATAAAGTGTCAACCGTTGACAGTCTCAACTTTGCACAATTTACGACATTTGCCGGGGAATTACCCGCCCACACCTAACCTCACTTTTGCATACTGCAGTTGCCGATTCACATTTACATTACATTCAAACACAACACACACACACACACACACACACACCCGTACATAGACAACACTACACGAGCCCTACTCCATCTTCTTGTCTGAAGTCTGTAACCGCAACAGCTGCGCTCGGTTGGTTTGATATGGCTTACTTGCCAGGGGGGGGGGGGAATGAAGTGAGGGGGCGTGACTAGTTGTATTGGCCATATTGTTGGCCTGGTCATTTGTTATAAAACGACAGACACATCACGTTAATTGCCAATTAGAAATGTGAAGCATTAAGTAGTTGTTTATTATACGCAGCTGCCATGTACTTGTCCCCCCCCCACCCCGTTCCCCACTCCTTCCACCACTCGCTCTGCCTGTGTGTCTAGTAATTGCCACTATAACGTGTTCTTGCTGCTGTTGATTGAACGGCAACAGCTCGTGCCAATGAGGTCGTTATTAATGCTTTAACCACGCACATATTTATTGGAAAACTTCAGCCAAGGTAAGCAGCAGTTTCAGGTGGAGTTAAGTGACTTATCAATGGTAAAAGTAAGCGACTCTTTGTCTGCCTTGAGCACACAATAATTGAGCTTCTTAAGGGATATCTCAATTGGCTTATCACGCAAAAGAAGCTTTAAAAGAGGAGACTACAACTTCAACTTCATTTAGTTTACTCTGTTTTAATATATTTATATATATATTTATTTATAATTAGCTCAGCTTTAATTATGGCAAACACCTATTATAAATTTATTATTAAAATAAAGCAGCTTATGAACATAAAATGCAGATAATTACACAACGAGATTGATGAACCGATCCTCACATGTTCAAGGACCATCAATAAATTGCTGTGAAGAGATCTAGAGGTTGAAGCTGACAATGGTGGAGATAAGCTGATGAAGTAGCTTCAATTTGGGGTTCAACGGGTTCTCGAGGCAATCAATGGGTAACAATAAAAATAAAAAAAGAGAAAAGCAAGAAAAAAGGAAGAAAGTCAGCAAGAAAATCTGTGCCAGAGCTTTGGCATCTTATCGCTTAAATGGCACTCGATTTACACGCATACACCCATACACCTTTGCACACATATACACATACACACCTATACACCTATACAATGCCTTCATTTTTATGTTGTTTCTTGTTGATATGGCCCGACAAAAAAGAAGCGGAAACGGATACAAATATTTCGTATTTTTCGGTATTATGGACTTCAGCTAGCTTGGATTTGTGTGTGGCATAAAGCAACAGCAAGAGGCGCAGGCTCTCGAGTCAGGTGTGTGTGGCAAAGCAATAACGAAGGGAGGCAGCTAGGAATGTATAAATGTAGACAAATTGCGTATACGACACGTAGCACACAAAAGTAGCATGGAAATTACTTTAAAACAGAGCGCAGGCAAAACGATTTTTGGGTGGGGAGGAATGCAGATAAAAATGTAGATGGAGATGGAGATGGAGATGGAGATGGAGATGGATAAAGATAGACAATTGCTTTTAGAAGTCGAAAAGTTGCGACTTACACAAAAAAGCGCAAATAATTTCTTGCTATTTTTGTGTTTTATGTGTTGAGCAAAAAGGTTTCGCTGTCTAGAAAGAGGGAGGGAGGGGAACTTTTGGCATTGCCTTGAACTCAGCTTCAAAATAATTTGCAGCGAATGATGTCATTAAACAATAAGACTGAAGTTGCATGCTGTGTTGTTTGCTGTTGTTGTCACGCCCCCTTCAACGCTTACGCCCACGCACTTACAAGCTCAGCTGAAGTCATCTCAAGTGTGACAAATATTGCTGATGCATACTGTCGGGCCATAAAAATCACTCATACGCAGCATGCAACGATGCAACGGCGCAACTATCGCGCTGCTTTTTCTCATTTTTTTTGCACACAATGCGGCATCCATTAAATGCCAAGTGCAAAGTGCAACAAAAGTGCTGCACAAATGACAGTGCGAATGTCGAAGAGCAAACAGGGGGTGGCGGAGGGGGAGGGGCGTGTGTAAAAAGGCAAGCATGTAGCAATAGCTTTACACACACACACACACACACACCAGAGACCTGGAGGGCTTTTGGTCTTGAGCTTAAGGCGCTGCAGCTGCTGCCATTGACAATTCTAAAGAAATTTATGTGCGAGTGAACTTTACAAAAAGATGTGCAGCTGCAAGAGAGAGAGAGAGTGAGAGAGCGAAAGAGAGAGGCAGACTTGTTGTTGCTTTTGCTGACCTGATTGCTGTTTAGCTGATAAGCTCCCGCACGCTCTCGCAGCCCCCTAGACTTGGGGGCGGGCAGAGCAGGCGTCACTTATCAAGTGATTTATGTTTGTAATTTACTAGTGCACTGAGAGAAAACCAAAGAGGGAGAGAGAAAGGGCACATAGTCCCAAAAGTCTGCAATGGCAAATTGTCAAACAATGCGATGCTTTTATTAGTTAAGTCACAGCAAGTGAACTGGCAGTGACCAGTTCCCATTATAGACTCTCCAACTCCAACTCCAACTCCAGCTCCAATTCCAATCCCAGCCCAGGTCCCCAGACATGCCACATTACTATTACTGTCAAGTGTATATGTGGGCATCAGTCGTTTAGCAGACCAGAGAGCCAGCACGACTCTTTATTAACTGGCACTGGGATTGAGCTTTGCGAGGTTTGGGGATACGGATTGGGCTTGGGATTGAGATTGCCTGCTAATGGCACATGGAGACTACGACTACGATGTCTATGACTTCGACTAGGGCTTCGCTAACTTAATTAGCAGCCAAGGCCAAAACCAAATGATAGCTACTTACTTCGGTTTGTGCCGTAATCGCAGGTCACTAAAATTGCTCGTCATTAGCAGCAGTTGCGCCACAGCCGCATGCTCTTTCACTCGTTAATTTAAACTACGAGTAATTAATGTAACGAAAGCAAACGACTAAGAAACAACCAACATTTCATTCTCCGCCTTTGTTCGCCATCATTCAGCGCTTTGTATGGAAATTAGCAATTACCTAAGCTCAAGTCTCAAATAATCATCAACTCTTTAATGCTAACTATGTGCATAATTTATTCGCCACTCGTTGTACCAATCGTTCGACTTAATTATTATTTTTATACACGCTACCCATGGGCAAGAAGTCTACTGGAACTGCAAGAATATGTAACAGACAGAAGAGAGCTGCTCCCGAGACGCTAAAGTCTTCTTCGTCTTTATAAAGCTCTCGTTGTTTTACTTAGTATATTTTTTAGTATATTTTGTTACTCGCTCTTAGCTGTTTCATGCATTTAAAATGTGTAGCGAGTATCGCACGGTAAGCTCTAAAGCCATGGCGCTCAACTCGTCCTTTTTTATTCGCTACTTCTAACACATTTTACTCGTTATAAATATGTTGGGTGTTTTTGAGTTCTTCAATATTATTACTAACAATGTATTTGTTTGCTTTACAATTTATTTTTATTTTTCCGCTCTTCTAATACTCCCATTGTCTGTTTCTCAGTGCTCGTTACTGGCTACTCGCTACTCTTTAGTTTTAGCTGGATACTCGCTACAGTTTAATCTATAATGTCAAGTGATTACTGGCCACTCGCTATTCGTTGCTGTTGACTACTCTCTACTGGCTACTCGTTAGAGATTACAGTAGTAAGAACTTGTATTTTTAGCTCTTTCTACTGGGCAATGTCGCTTTTGTTTACTCGCTATTTAATACTTTAGTTATTCAGCTAATTAGCTGCATTCATCACTTGACTTTCAACAACAACATTCAGCTCATTAAAAGGTACTGTTAACTCTTTACCCGCTGCTCTTCTTTTGTCCCTCTCGTTACTCGCCATGTTCCACTGTGGTTTTAATGTCGTCTTGGCCTTTTGCTCAACTCCTTCTGCATAGAGTGTGTATTCAAATGGAATTCGCCAACTCGCCACTCGCTGATTCTTGCTCTCTCTCTGCCTCTCCCTCTCCCCCTCTCTACTCGACACTCATCGCTTTGTAATCAAAAACTGTTTGCAAACAGGGTTCGCGGGCAGTGGCACTTTTAATTAGCGCACTTCGAAGCTCACTTTATCAGGTACAATGCAAAGCGGACAGCAAAGCATGGCTGAAAAAAGCGTCCTCTTCTTCTGCTGCCTCATTTCCGTTTCATCCAATTATGGCTGCTTTGTCATTGTTTGCATTCTACTGATGCGGTTATTCAAACTTTCAGCTCTTCGCAAATAGTCGTATACAGCACTGCCAGTCCGCCAATCTGAATACACATAAACACTCACACATCGTCTGCATGACGGACTACAGGTTGTCTGTCAGAGGCCAACGCCTTCTGAAAGTTCAGTATCTTCATCATCATCTTCATCATCATCATCACCATCAACGTTATCATTACATTTTATTGTATTTTATTTGAATTTTATGCTTACATTTTTCACAAGCCTCATCACCACTAAGTTGCCTCAATGTAACAGAGATTTGTGCTCAATTTGTATTTCATTTTGTTATTTAAAGTCAACTAAAACTTAAGTTTTAAATTATTTACTTTTACATTTTGTGTTAAATATTATACATTTAAAAACAAACAACAAAACATGATGCAGTAATTGTTTATTAAAGACCTAGCAAATTGAGCTCAATATTGCCATAGCATTCACAAAAGACCAGTTTAAGCCATAGCACCAATACACCCATACATCAATACACCATTTAATCACACAGCTTTGCAGTCGTTTGCAAAGCAATTAATTGATAACTTGAATGCAACAAATTAAGCCTTCTTTTTATACCCGCCTACTCCTAGAGTAAACAACTTTGTGCCATCTGAAAAGAGACAGAGGAAGACATCTCTGACCCGATCGGCGTCAACAGCCAAAGACATTATGCCATTGTCCGTCTATGGAGTTTGCATACACTGTCCAACCCGTTTGAGGCCAACAATGTACTAGACTTTAGGAGATTGTCAGCCAGAGATTTGCCAATTTGTTCTTAGCAAAGTCAGCGGCGTAGCAATTTAAAAGCTGTTGTTGATGGCAAGGAATTCGCTACAGGGTATAGCATAAATTGTACAGGGTATACGAGTATATTATACTAAACGTTCGCATGAAAAATATATGCAAATTGTGTTTAGCTAATGCCTTTAAATTCGACACTCGACACATTTGATGTTATTTTAATGAGTTGCGAAATTGCAGGGTATCTCGGCACAGTTCTTGCCCTTGTTACAAAATGTTGTCATCGTTGGTTTTTCATTAGAATTGTAAGACCGGAACTTGGACATGTTTGCTGGTGTTGATTTGGTTTGGGACCATTTAAAGCTAAAAGCTGAGCTCAGCTGACGGTCGGCAAACATTTGCCAAATGATGGCACGATACCAATTTCTGAGCAGACTCTGTGTGCGACTATTTGTGTGTGTGTGTGTGTGTGAGGACGAGTGAGTGTTTGAGTGCGTACTGTATTTATGTGCTTCTTGCCTCTCGGAGGCTGCTGTTCAACGACATTATGCGCCAGGGATGCCAAATTCGAAAAACTTCAGCGACGCGTGGAAGACAACACAAAATTATGCCATGAGTGCACATTATGGCCATTAGCCAGAAGTGCCAAGTTTCTACCAGGGTGTGTGTGTGTGTGTGTGTGTGTGTGTGTACAACGAAACTGTAGAATTTTAGCAGGCAGTCGGTGATTTGTTTTAGAACCTGCGAATGAGCCTCAAATCGTTACACTTCAAAGCAGACATTCCAGCAAATGGCACATTGCAATAATTCAGATTTTCTCACTGCATTTCCAAGTGATTTAATTGTCACTCAAGCAGTAGCATTTAATATGTCATTAAGGCAGAGAGCTTTTAATAATAATTGTGCATTATGATTTAATAAATTCAATTGGTTTATAACATTCATGTTTGACTTGTTAAGCTGTGTACGAGTATGTAGCATAATTGCATAAATAAAAGCCGACTTACCACATCGATGATTTGCATTAAGGTCAGGCCAAAGCTCAGCTGCAATGGATCGGATTCGTTCACCACGGGACGCTCCAGGCTGTTGTAGTTGTCCAGCAGGGCGTGGAGCAAACGCTTCTCATGCGGACCAGCGGAGCAGGCTGTAAGCAAATCGAACATAAAATACACATTTTAAGACCTGTCGACCCCAAACCAAATATACAATAGTACTTATAAAGAGGGAGAGCTGCTTAGTGCCCCACAATGTTACGACTCCAATAAGAAGTTTGAGCTTTAGCTGCGACTTGCAACTCAATTCAATTTAATGGATGTGAATCTCTGTGTATGTGTGTGTGTGTGTGTGGAAGTGTGTGAATTGAACGTGTGTTTGGCAATGACATTGTCGGCTGGGCTTAGAGTCAGCCAAGCGTGGCGGCAGTTAAACCTGCATTAACGTATCGTTGACATTGTTGCTGTCAATGTTTTGCTGTTGCTTTCCCAGTGTCTGCTTCCTAACATGCTGTCCCTTCGTCCTGTCTCCTTATTGCTGCTGCCAATTAAATTTGTTCAACCAATAAGTGGCTTTGGTTCGGTTTGACGTTAGCAACAGTTTTAGTCCCAGCAGCTTAAGCCGGCAAAGCCAACAGCCAGCAGCCAAGAGCCAGGAACCACAGCACCTGCTTCAGCAGTAGGAGCAGCATCAGCTCTAGCTTCTAGCACACTTCATGCTCCACAATGCCACAACCACAGGTGCCTCCCCCCTTTTCCCTTCCACCAGCTCCCCAAAAGCAGTTACATTGTTCACTGTACGAGTAGCTTATAAAGTACGCTTACTGTTACAATGTCCGGGCATTGGATTTTTTCTTTATTTTCCGACATTTGCCTCTTCTCCAAGCGGCTTTTCCCCCCCCATATTATTCGGCTACTTGTTATTGGAAAATATTCATAGCCAAGCAAGCCGCTTACAACATCTCGGCTTGAAAATATTGGCAATAAGTCGCTGTTGCACAAAAATTAAAGCAATTGATATTTTAATTTAATTATTCCTTTTTTTATTTTTTACACATTGCTCGCAATTTGAGCAAGGTTTTATTAATCTTATCAATGGCAATTGCTGGCCATCCATTTGTTTTTATTATCGCACACATTTATGGCCATTTTTTTGTACAATATTTACTTGCGTGTAATATTTGATTACCCTAGAAATAGCTTGAAATATAGGGCAGTGTTTTTCTTTATAATGAATTATACAATTACTCGTAATAATCTTAGTACTGCTTGCTATCCATTGAGTTAATGTTTCATATGCAATTTATTTAATATATTTGTCTAGGGTATCTAGCTAGTCGCACACTTAACGCCATGTACAAATAACGTTTTATTTTCTGCCAAACTTTACATTTAACACGTTGTCAGAAAGTGTAAATATTTGGCCAACGACAACAAATAAATAAGAAAATTGCTGTGAGCGAAAATTTAACCGGTTTTTTCAACAGTTGCAAAAATGCAGCTGAAATTTAGAACAATTAACAACTGACCTTAATTGAAGTCTCTGTCTCTGTGCTACACTCTGTTTAGTTTAATATTTCAATATGATTAGATATCATATATTTGATATCAATATCAAATACACACAGAAGCAACATTTGTGGCAATTTTCCATAACAAACTTAAAGATTTAAAGAGCAGACAATATAATATAAATATATATATTTGAAATAGTTGAGCTTAAAAAGCTAAATGGCTTGGCATGGAGACAAGTTGTTGAGTTAAGCGATAATCAGTTGCTCAATTTGCAATTGTATTAATAGCAATTGCAATTGTATGGAAATGTTACCGTTGGGAGCGAACTCAACTTGTCGGCCAAGTTAACCCGATTGCCTGTGGGACAGGTCAGCAGATCATTATAGACAATTGCTTATGGAGCTTCAGCGCCTTGTGCTGCATATTAAAGGACAATCTCAGGTTGCGGCACGTACTCACAACTGGCCCAAAAGATGAACCAGCAATAACAATAGAAGAGCAGAGTTTGGTCAAAGGGGGTGTGGTGGGGTGGCTAAGGGGTAAGGGGTAAGTTGGCAGCTAGGTTAGTTGCAAAGGTAGCTAAATAATTCATGGCATGCTTAAGGCACATCTTCAGCTGTCGGCAGGCCGACTAACAAAACAAGTTTACTCTTTATTGATGCGCCAAAAACTTCTGCCTCATACAAGCTCAGGAGAGGTGGTGAGGCAGCAGGCAGAGGGGGATGATGGGGGGGGTTGATGCTGCAACTACTTTACAAGTACTCGAACTTACCGAATACCAATATGAACTATACTCGCTCGACTTGTGCCACAACATTTTTATCGCTCACCTCGGGCAAAACTTTTCTTCTTCTGTTTACCCAACTCGTGTGTTGGAGAGTGTAAGTGTGTGTGTGTGTGTGTGTGTTTCAGTTCATAAATCTACATAAATGTATATCGCATTACGTAAATATTGGATGACTTTTAATGGCTACTAACTTACATGAGGCTGCAGCAACAATGCTTGGCTGCTTTCGAGCGAGTCCACTCAACTAAGCTTACCCTGTAATAGGCGCTAAGCAAGGAAGAAGAAGCAGCCTTTGTACATTTTGTACTTAATTGGAGTAGCAATTAAAATACTCAGTTTAGTCAGAGCTTATCTATTTGCAACAATTGCCAATTAGAAGGTATCGAATTGACTTGTTTTCTAAGCTTATGGCTTATTTGTTTTGTTTAGGCTGCAGCTGTTTTAACATGGCTTAAAAGCAGCTTACAAATATTTACCTAATGCCAAATTGTGTATCTGTTGCATTCATAGCTTCTTAGCCGGATAGTTTAAAATACGAACTTGGCAATGTGTAAATTTGGTCATTTTAAAGCCAAATATTGAACATTTTCGAAAAGTTTCTAAATTGGCCAAAAGAGTTGGGCACTTGTTAACAACTTTTGCATTGCATTGCATAAATATTTAAATCATTGTTAATTATAAATATTTGTGCTTAGAGCATAAGTTGTACCTTTCTGGCCACAACTACTTGGCCAAGTAGTCGCTTTTGTTGTGTCAACTGTTGTTGCAACTTGACATGCCACAGTTGCAACTTCAAGACAACATTGGAGGATTAAATTGGGTTTTGCTTGGCCGCATAACGGGGCAATTTGTTAAGTTGGAATTTGAGGCAATCTTCGCATATATAAGTATACTATACATATACATATGTATATGTGTGTGTGTATGTATTTGTATATGTATATTTTGGTTGGTAATAAAGCGAGTAAATCGCATCACGTAGGCTCCATTTTAATGTAGACGCGATTGGATTGAGCTCTAACTAAGGCATATGGCATATGGCATATGGTGTATGCTATTTGGTGTGTGGCATGTGCAGCAATTTGTGGCGCACACACACACACACACTAAACAAGTTCCCATTTGAGCCCTCTCGTTGTTACGTTACGTGTGGCATGCATCAGCGATTGTCCTGTTGCGGCAGAGACTTTATTAATGAATGCCATTAACGGTTCTACGTGCGGCCTTGTTGTCATTTTGGCAGTTGCCAGAGAGATAGAGAGTGGGGGAGGGGGGGGAGGGCAGGACGCATATTCGATGTTGGCCATGGCCATGACAGGGCACTAAAGTGCCTGGCCATTAACGGCTGCATGTCAGCAGCCTAGCCCAGCAAGGTGGCAAGACAAGACCAACTGGCAAGTGGCAAGTGGCAAGTAGCAATTGTAATTATAACACCGCAATGGCCACCAAAGAATGCAAGAGACGTTGATGAATTCCAAGGAAATCCGTTGTGGCAACAACAAATGTAATGGCTAATTGCAATTAATTGCTCAATTAAGTGTTGCAACACCGTCCCAGCTAACTTGCCCCACTCAAGTTGCTCTCAAGAGGCACAAAAAAACAACAACAACAAAGGCAATTGACGGCACGCGAATGCTGTGCATCAGCTGTGCATTTTGTTTGGCTTTAAAGTGGCAGGCAGCAGGAGGGATGTGTGGCAGGGGCAAGGGAGCATGGGAGGATGGGAGGAGGCGAGGCAGACTGGCTTTGGCAGTAGTTGTGCCTTGCGGTTGAATGGTTGGCAGCAGATGCCATAAATTATGCATGGCACACACTTTGCGGCTACTTGGCCCTCACTTGACACTGTCCGTGTGTCACTGCCTGTGTGTGTGTGTGTGTGTGTGTGGCATGTGGCAACAGCAGTGTGGCAGTGCATTATCATGCAGCATATGTAATAATCGCAATAAATTTGATTACCTCTCTAGCATATTTGGAGCGTCTCTTTAGATCGCATGATAGATGTGAGATGCCACAGCTGCCACAGCCACAGCCACTGCCACGCCCACCACACAACGCCCACCTAGCACATTTGCATGCGAATGTGACGCAAAAGCAAAAGTCGGCATTGATTTGCTGGCAAGTGGCAAGTGGCAAGTGGATTTGCCCAGCTAATTATATGGCTAATGCTGCAACTAACATTAAAAGCGAGCTGGGCCACCAGAGGGGGTGCGGGGGGAGGCCCAGAGCGGAGGGCGGCCATTAAAATTTTACGCGTTAACGGCAAAATTATACGAAATCATTTTCGGAATGCAATAAATGAGGCCGCAAGTTAATTCGTTGCGCGTTGCGCGCTCAGCTAAATAAAATGTAATGTCCCTTTAAATGACCATCAACCGAGCAGCAGCAGTCTACTACTACTTGCCCCTCCAATCACCCTCCCCCCTCCGGTCCCGCCCAGCCCAGGCCAGGCCAAGTCAGGCAGTCGACCGATAAGCCGTGTCGCGGCCGTGCCAGAAATTTAATCGAAATGCTTTAAGGGCCACAGCGACGACGACAACAGACAGCAGACGTTGCTCCTTTGGGCTGCTCCTATGCCAAGCGTCCTGCTTGCTGACTATCAAGGAGTGTCATCGGGAAAGCAAAGCGCCGCATTGGCACAATGGCAGCCACAACCACAATGGGCTGGCAGGACAGCGCCCAAATGTGGTGCGATCGTTAAATTTAATCGGTTCTCGCAAAAAAGAAAAGCCGGATACGAAAACGAAACGAAACCAAGGAAATATCTAATTACCATCTCAGTGCTGCTTGGCGATATTCAATAAAAAAAGAGCAGCAAGAAAAGGCAAGGAAAGAGTAAGGCAAATAGCAAGAGATGTTTGGGCAAATAAAGCAAGTCATTGTGTGTATTATATATGTATGTGTGTGTATGTATGTATGTAAGTGAAGCAAGGAAGATAAAAATTGATGCGAGATGGGAGATGATAAAAGAGCGAATGCTATTAAAATAAATACAAAAATATGCTATGCTATTTTAAATTCAATTGGTAACTAATAAAAACCATTTTCAAAATCAAATTAAATGTATGAATTGTATAATATAAGTTATTGCTATTGATAGTAGTCAACATTTTTATTTATTTATTTATTTAAGTCAGCTAAAGGCAGCCGAACAGATTAATTAACAAATTAAAGAAAGATAAATTAAAATTATAATTTAAAAATAAAATGATATTAAAACCAATATTTAAAGTATTTAAAAGTATGTAAAATGTATGTAAAATTCACAATAATTGTGTTAAAGCAGCCAATTCAAATAGGAGTATTACAAGTTAATAATATTACCATAATATGTATGGCATATATTAAAGCAAACACAGCATTTGCAACAACTATTGCTCTTGATTGCTTAGACAATTTTGTTAATCGCATCGTTAGCATTATTACTATCGATATGCTGGACATTTGTAATTAATGGCAATGGACTTGGCCAAATCAAAAACTGTTTGTATGCCTCGCCAATCTTAGCTTAGCTTGACGTAACATACGACTTGGCTTGGCAAACTTTTCAATGAATACGCAATAACTCTATCGATAGCTGATTATCGATAAGCCCAAATCTAGCTAGAGAAATAAAGCAGGCGAAAACTTTTCTAAGGCAAATCCAAACTCAATTATCTTCAAGTTGGCAAAAGTCTGGCTTAGGGGGAAAGCAATTTATAGACTTGAAGAGAGGGGAGGAGGGGGAAGAGAGAGAGAGAGTGTGTGTGTGCGAGCACACTCGCAGTGGCATGCATCAAAAGTTTTTCGGCTGCTTTTGTTAGCCTTTTTCTAGCTGGCAAGAGCAGCAGCAGCAGGAAGCTGCGTTTCCCCCTCTCCCTCCCTCTCTCTCACTCGCTCGCTCGTCTCGTCTAGAGACGCACATAAATTACACCACAATACACAAACCACCACACACCAAACGGTAGAAGTGGTGAAAAAGAAAAGAGAGTGAGAGAACTACCGTTAAATAGTTTCGCTGGCAGCGCAAAGCTAATGCTGCTTTACAATACGTTCCTCCCTCTCTCTCTCTTTTTTAAACTTATGCCATTTCTATGCGTCCCTCAGCTCCCCGCACTTGCAGTCCTCTCTTCTGGCAGTCGCTGTCTTTGGTTGCAGCTGATTTAATTTTAGATACGCATAATAATTGCGCTTTCGCTCATAGAGGGAAAGAGTGTGGCAGTGCGGCAGTGTGGCAGGGAGGGGGAAGTTGGCTGGAGTGTATTACAAATATTTGCATTTTCCCCATTTGGTATTCCCCAAGCAGGTCGCCCTTTTGGGCGTGTCCAAATTAAGTGCTCTTCACTTGGCTAAGAAAACGCCTAGCGGCTCGAGGCGCCACTCAACTTGACGCCGCACTCTACAGGCAGAGGGGAGGGGTGGGGGGGGTGAATCGTAGAACGGTCACTTCCGTCACATCCGTCAGCACAACATCCGCAAGCATTTCACCAGCTTCCGCTTGGACAGGCGATGATGTTGCTGCTGGTGCTGCTGATGACAACTCGTTAGGGTTGTCATTGGGCCAGCGGCGGCGGCAACCCTGCAAGTACACTACAGGGGGCGGGGCTGGGTGTCATGTGTTTGGGGCATGGCAATTACCAGGTGCCGGAAACTGGCGCCCAAATTAATGTTAACGAGCCAAGTTAAATGCTTAAATTGTTTCTTGCCGCACTTGCCACACACACACACACACACACACACACACACACGCAGAGCTGACAAACTGGCAATGCGGGTCACGGGTTAACTTCCTCCACGCCCTTACCCCCCCTGGGGCCCCTGGAGCGTCTTGGCTGCCCGAAAAACTCAACACGCTGTCAGCTTTGTTGTTTGCCTCTCGTATCGGCGGCAAAAGTTTTACTTGTGTTTTTGCTTTTGCTTTTGCTGTTGCTTTTCATGTTGCTTTTGTGCACCTTTTCTCACCTGTTTGCATGCGCTCACCTGTTTTGCCTTCCTTCCTGTCTGCACCCCGCTGTCCCCCCCCCCTGTCTGTTTTTCTGTCTGTTTGCGTGTTCGCTTATCGCTAACAGCCTTCAATTTAACAATTTCACTTTGTCACGTGCCCAGCACCAGACTCAGGCTCAGGCTCAGGTCTAGGGCTTGGGTCGTGACACCCTCGCCCTTTTACCGCCACGCCCACTTCGCACCTTCTCTCTCTCTCTCTCTCTCTCTATTTCACTGCGCCACTTTAATTTTCCCTTTGACTTTCCTAGAGTCAAATATTTAATTTTATCTTTTTCATCGAGTTTTGCGGGTCCTTGTGAAAAGTTTTTTTGCCTCCTCATGCTCGGGCTCTGTCCACGTTCCTTTATGCTGCATCCCTTTTGACTGGCATTGCCAAACAAATAACTTCGCCCTCCCTTTTCCCTTTTCTTTCTTCGCCCACTCATTTTTTCTTCTTCTTTCAATCACGTCGCCAAAGATTTGCAACGCCGATCATGTGCTTTAAGTATTAACAATTTATTTTGCTAATTGAAAATTTGTTAAAGTTCAAAGTTTTGCCCAAATAGTCGCAGCATGACTGGCGCATACCCTGTAAGTGCAGATAGGTTTTGCTTAAAGAAAATTGGCTTTCATAATTACATTTGATTCAATTTTATTCATCTGCTGTTTTAGTGCAAATATATTTCAAAATTAAAATACAACTTTTGTGTTATATATTTTGTTAGACAATTTAAAAATGATGTATTTCATTTTGTTTATCATTTGTTCGAAGCAAAGAAATATCTGCATTCCATTTGCCAAAATCGAATATATTATTCTATTAATTTTCCACAAATTACATGGCATTAACAAGTCGATACTATTTGCCTTGTTCGTGCTTCGAAACATTGCTGTCGAATTTGTAACAATTTTTTAGAAAGATGTTGTGCCATAAAGCAAAAGTGTTGACAGACATATCAAAGTTCAAGAAACTTATTAAACGCCTTAGACACACACCTGCCTTACTGGCACACACACACACATACACACGTACACTCACACATACAGAGAGAGTCAGGAAGACACAGACCTATCTTTAGCAAACACACACCTGCTTTTAGCCACTTAGCGTTTGACATGAATGTGCTACTAACGAGCAGAGAGAGAGAGAGCGAGAGAGAGAGAGAGAGAGAGTGCTATGCAGGAATGTTGCACAAACCAGCAAGAGGCGAAACACAACACAACGCACGCACACGCACAGAGAGAAAGACACACACTTGGAAGTTCCGCTGTTTGTACAAGCATATGTTGCATGAAATTCGCTGGAAAGCGAAGAAGTCGAGTTGCAGGGGCATGCTGAAAGATGTCGACACTTTGTTTGTGCAACGACATTGCGAGAGACATGGAAAATGAGCAGCTACAACGAATTGTAAGTGTGACTCGGGCTGTAACTGTGACTGCTACTGAGCCAGCTGTCAGTTAAGTAACTGCTACTGAAGTAACTGCTACTGAAGTAACTGCCACTAAAGTAACTGCTTCTGAGTGAACTGTTACTGTGGACACTGTTAATGGGGAAAGGTGTAATTGGTAATGAAGTAACTGCTAGCGAGGTAACTGTTACTGTAAGTGTAACTGTTATTGTATTTGTAACTGTGACTGTAACATTTACTATGACTACAACTGTCATTGTAACTGTGACTGTACCTGTAACTGTGACTGTGACTGTGACTATGACTGTAACTGTGACTATGACTGTGACTGTCATTGTCACTGTAACTGTGACTATGACTGTAACTGTGACTGTCATTGTCACTGCAAATGTAACTATGACTATGGATGTGCCTGTCACTATAAATGTAACTGCAACTGTGACTGCGACTGTAACTGCGACTTTAAAAATAACTGTCTATGTCACTGTAAATGTAACTGTCACAGTAACTATGACTGTGACTGTTACCGTAACTTTGACTGTAACTGTAACTGTCACTGTGACTGAGTGTTGAAGGTGTCGTAACTGTTGTAACTGCTACTCTAAGTGTGACTGTAACTGTGATTGCTGTAAGTGTGATTGTGGCCATAAATGTGACAGTCTCATTAATCGTGGCAAACAGCGCGACAAGTGACAAACCGAGGCAGTCAAGCAGCCAGCCACACATCTACCCCCCCACCCTGCTCCCCCAAAGCAGAGCTGTGTCCCCTGCTGGGAAATGGAGGCAGGTATGGGAGACTGTAAGTCAAGTCAGTAAAAACGACAGAGCTTCTGTTAATAATTTGAAACCCACAACATGCAGAAGTGCACTGATAAGCGGATGTGTGTGCGACTTGCTGCAGGTGTGTGTGTGTGTGTGTATGTGTGTGTTGTGTAGTATTAGAAAAGGTGGAAAATGCCAAAGGAAACTTATAGAAAACTGAGCAATTGCTAGCAATGAGGAGACAACAACAATAATGCTAATACGCTTAGTAAAAGCCTGCTTAAAACTCGCAAATACTACGAAAAGTCTGTTTGTCTCTTTCACTCGCTCGCGCTCTCGCTCTCTCACTCTAGTGCATAATGGGGCGCCTCTTCAAAATGCGTTGACGTTGACTCCTCCTTTGTCCTCAAGTGCCCAGTCTCCAAGACTCCCAGAGTACATCATAGCCTTCGCTTTCGCGCTCATCTTACACTACAACTTCTTCCCCCTCCCCCTCCCCCTCCCTCTGCCCACACACGCTTCGCTTAAAGCGGCAACAAGACAAGTTTATTATGCATGCAACTGCGATTGTTGTTGCTTTTGTTGCTGTGCATTGTGGCACAGACCTTTTTTCTCTCTCATTTCTTCTTTTTTTATTCCGTTTGTTGCGTCGAGAAGAATATTGTTTTAAGTTGGCTTTCAAGCGACGCTTCACATGGCTACAACTGCTCCAGTGCCTGCTCCTGCTCCAGCTCCCACTCGCACTCTCCCTGACAATGCTTCGCTCACTTATCCTGTGGCATGAACCATGTCTGCGGTTTTGTAGCTGCCATTCAAGTGAGGAAGTTGTTTAGTGTCGCTGCCATTCAGCCATTCAGGCGCATTATTAAGTGGCATGCCACTCGCCAACCGCCACATGCCACCATCATCTCTCCCTCTGCCACTGCCCCTCCACTCCCTTTGTCTGTCTGCCAGCTTGCCTGTTCGATCCACAATCCAGCTGATCCTGCCACTGCGCGCCAATGAACTTGAAAATTAAACTGATTTTGCTTTTGTTTATTTCTTGCGCTGCCTCCTCGCTTGCCTTTCCTTTGCTGTGGCTGCCCAAATGGGTTAATCCCAATGCAATGCATTCAATTTATTCCAAAAATGTATTCATTTCGTTGGTGGTTTCTTTATTTTGGTTTTGGCCACAAAACGAATTTAACTGACACTAAGCTTATCAATTCTGTTTGAGTAGGTTGCCGCTCATTTAGATGCTTAAGAGAGCTCGAGTGGCAAAAACAGAAACAAAACATTTTATGTGCAAAAAAAACAAAGCAAATTTGTATCTCTCTTAAGCGAGTATTAAAAAATGTGTAGCTTTATAAATTTTCATTTTTTGCTTATCACAAAATACAAGTAAAATAAATGCAAAGTCAATAAAAACAGTTAAAAAATATGTTATAAATATATTTCAATGTACAAAGTAATTTTCTGTACATGAAAGTGTTAATTGACTTTGAATATTAATTCCATTTTGAGATGAGCAGAGTAAAGATTTTATATAAAAACTGTTGAAAATCGATGGAATTTAAATGTAATATGTGACAGTCTAAATGCTAAAAGGTTGAACTTCTTCTCCCCAAAAAAAAAATACATTAAATGAATATCGTATTTGTCGCTTTTGCCAAAATTGAATCGAACCCCTCGGAATGAGTGGCAGCTGAAGAAGTAGAAGTAGAAGATGTGGAGGAAACTGGAAATGCCATTTATCAATATGACGAAAGCGCCCATTTGTAGCACTTTGCACTTTGCAACATGTCAAAGAGTCGCAGCTCAGACATAACTGTAAACATATATTGCATACACAAGTGTGAGTGAGTGTGTGTGTGTGAGCAACTTGGCTAACAGTTGAAGAAATAAAAAACAAGCGAGTTGGAGAGTTGGAGTTGAGTTAAGAGCTTCTTTTGGCATTTTCCTGTTTTGCAGACGTTTTCCTGATGTTTTTTTAATGGTCAACATATTGCGGACACTTTATTTGGTTTTAATTTAGCGGCAATGCTAAATGCATGCCATTTTATTTACACACTCCATTTGTTGTGCCCCCAAAACTTTTGTAACATTGTTGCTGTTGTGTTGCACAACTTGAACTATGAGTTTATTTACATTTACATTAATTTTGCGTTCTCTGCTTTCGGCTGGCTTTCCGGCTTTTCTTTTCTTTTTCTTTGCTTCCTTTTGTCGTTGTTGTTGTTGTTTGCAACCGCCAAGAGTCTTGAATAACTATGAGCATGGTGCAACAATACTACTTGCAACAGCGAGAAAACAGTTGCTCGACTGACGGCGTTAACTTCACTAACGCCAAAAGCACAGCCCGCACTTCATATAATTCTTAACTTACTGAACTTATAAAGTTTGCTTTCATGTTGCACACACACACACATATATACACCCACACCAAGAAAACAAACGAGTCTGCCAGACTGACTGACATTCGTTTTTTATGTGCTCAGCAGGAGGGCAACTTGAGGCGACACAGCAGCGCCAGTGGCAGCAGCCAACACCGGACAACGGTGCGTATGATTAATGCGGCGCATTGCTGCTGCCACGGCTCCATGGCAAATGCAGTTTTCCTTTTCCTTTTTTTTGCGCTCTTCACATTTTTTTTTTGGCCAAGCCAACTGACTCTTCCCTCCTTGGCACTTTGTGCATTTAAACAAATTTGCTCGATGCCAAAGTCTTGGCAACGTTGGCTGCACTCGCATTGGGGGTTTGCGAAATTGGAATAGAGCTTAAGAGTTAAAGCGCAAGCAAAAGACAATTTCATTTGCTGTGCATGTTTGTCCCAAGATTATAATATGTGCTTTTACGTTGCTTTTGTGTGCACTGTATAAATAAACTATGACAAATGTATTTTAAATCATTTCGGACTGCAGCACAGTTGCCTCGATAAATCAAATCCAGCTGAATGTCACGTTGCAATGGGAAAGTGCAAAGTTTCGCAGAAGGACAGGAAAATTCCAAGACTACATGTTTACATTTGTAAGAACGTGTAGCGAGCATAATTGGCTAAGGCAAAAGGTGCTGCAGTGTTTTAAGCAACTGTTTGATTTAGGGATTGATGAGCAGAGAGTGTAATTTCAGCAACATTGCAAGCAAGCAATTAACATAACAAAAGTACATAGTTTCTTGCAGAATGCAACGAATGTATCGAGGAGTGAGAAAATCATTTAACAATTGATATCCATGAAAATTGCGCAAAATTCTTGTCCAATTTCAACTCACGGAGTGCATAGCTAACGTTATTAAACATGAAATGGAAACTGTCGTAGCAAGTGGATAAATTGTGTTAACTCGAACTCGCTGGAATGTGTGGCATAATTAAGCGAGTTGAGAGCGAGTCAAAAGGTTAATTAACGAGTGTGTGCCACAAGCGAGCAAACAGCGAGGTTTTCGCTCGGCAAATAATGTAACGAGTCGCGACTAGTTGTCAGTGTTTTGATATGAGCATATGAAACTGTCAGACGACATGAGCTCGTTTACATTTCTCTTTGTCTCATTATTACGCTTCTTATTTTTACCCGCTAGCCAGGCAGTGGTAGGGTATTATGACTTGACAATAATAATGCTATTTAATATACCTGATAAAAGGCACACAGCACATTTCAATGTATAATGATTAATTTTAATTTATTAATCAATGCTTTTGCTAAATTTCTATTGCACTTGCTTAAAATGGCTAGCGAGTATCGCCAAGTCGAGCAGACTCAACTGCGGCTTGCCTACTTCCTGTTTCTTTTTTTGACTGCAAGCCAAATATGAGTGTGTGGGTGTGCAACGCTGGCTTGCCACGTTTGTCGCTAACTTTTTGCTAATGCCGACTTGACCGCCACAGCGTCAACTTTTGTGCACGAGTAATTCGCCAGCGCAACGAGGACAGGACGAGGATGAGGGGCAGCAGGCGGAGGAGCGACTGTCTGTCAGCTTGAATTGTTGGCATCATGTTGGCGAAAGTAGGTTTTCTTGTTGGCAACAGTCCCCGTGAACTTTTTATACATACGCACACATGCACACACACACACACACACACACACACACACACAGCGCTAGAATGTAGGCAATAAAAATATGAATTTCCCCACAAGTCGCCGTCGCCGTCGCAGTCGCTGTCGACGTCGACGTCGACGACTCTGTCAGCGCCGACGAGCTCTGTTAATAACAGCAGTTATTACTTAAGTCTCTTGTTTCATTTCAATTTCATTTTTTGTGCCTTGCTTGCACATTCTCATTCTCATTCTCATTCATCGCACTCGTTGCCCGCTGCTGCTGCTTCTGCTGCTTTTTTTATGATTTAAATATTAATCATACGCCTCATATGCTCTACTTATTTGTACATATTACAATGTCGACTCGAATGACAGCTGCCAGCGCCTCGGCATTGGGTTCAGCTGCAAGCCAGCAGCAAGCCTCCGCCTGCTACATAAATGTTATGCAATATATGCTTAAATTGCCTTCGCCGCCCACTCCCTTTCCCCTATCGCCCCTTTCGCGCCCAGACCACTCGAAAGCACAAACTCATGTCGGTTTTGTCATTGCATTAGCATAAAAATGTTAAGTCCTTGTAATGGCAGAAGCAGCAAAAGCAGCAGCAGTTTCTCTCATCGATTTTTAAAGCAACTGCAAAAGGGAATATCCCAACTGCCCCCCCCCTTTCCCCCACTGCCACCCTCTCTTTGGTGTCCCTCTAGTCAAGCTTCAGTTTTTGTTTTAATGCGATTCTATTTTATAGAAATTGCAATGCTTTTGGGCTCAGCCCAAAACGAAATCACAGCCGCTGCTGCAGTTGCAAGTTGCCAGTTGTTGCCCCTGCCCCTGCCCCTTGTTCCTGCCGCTGCCTTTTCCACAGTTTTTGTGGACTAGTCTTAAAAATGAGTCGAAAGTCTGTTGTTATGGACAGCATCAATTAAGTAGCTAAAGTTTTTGGCAAAAACCGGCTGACGCTCTTAATTTAGTTTAACAATTGCGCAACTTGCACAATTCTTGTTGACTGACGGACAAAGTGATTGAGTGACTGACAAACTGCCGCACTGCCGCACTGGCACAATGACAGAATGACAGCCTGACTTGCAGACCTACAAACTTAGTTTGAGCTTGCAAATGGCAGAAATAATTAGCTTGAAACACAGTCTGCATATATATGTACATGTAAATATATACACATATTTATATATACCAGAGCTTAAAAGTTGAAAGAAAGGCAGCTCAAGTGTTAAATCTTTAAGTAAAATGGCCACTTGATAAGCAGTAATTCTTATAGTTTGTTTAGACAACTGATAGAACTTAAAAAAACATTATACAAAGGAGATATCTTTATTAACAATCTGACTGAGAAAAGGTAAGAGAATATTTGTACAAATAGAAATTCAATATATATATAAATAAATAGCTTTAAATATACATACATATATGCATTTATTTAGAAAATTAAGTATAGTATTCAATACTAAACTAAATAGGTTCAACTAGCACTTTTTTCTCTCGTATATTAAAGAACTTTTAACAATTATGTTGCTTATTCAATTTCGCGCTATGTCGGCTCAAGTTGGCTGGCTAAACTTTTGTATAGTGGGAATTCATTTAAATGTACAATTAATAAGCATAATCCATAATCAACTCTTTCGCTTAACTTGATATCGTAAACAGCTTTCAGTCAAGGTAAGCCCTAAAAATGCTAAATAAATTGCACAGCCCTTGCAATTATTGCAACTGTAAACGGTGCAGCTTAATCGGTGTGGACGGTGCGCTAATGCAAAGCGGCTTTCGGCTTTGGCAGTTCGTAACCAGTATCGAAAGAGAGAAACTGTGCGCAGCAATTATTGAGTTGACTGGTCACACTAATTTAGTGCAAAACTAATTAATTATTCGCATGCTGCTGCTGTTGCTGCGCTATCGTTATCATTAAGCGATTTATCGCTACACATTTTCCAGTTACAGTTACAGTTACAACACACTGACCCACATATTTCCCCTCCCATCCAAAAAAAAAAAATTGAATATACACTGCGAACTTTTGCCAGTATTCCGTTTGTGCCTGCTGTTCTTGTTGCATTCGGACTGTGCAATTTTGCACACAGTTTTCTCATGGAAAGGCTTAAAAGCCGTTTATATGAACTGCTCGCATACACACACACACACACACGCTCATTCACAATCATTGTCACACAAATACATACAGTTCAATTGGGCGTCCACTCGATAGGCGGATTATTGGAATTCCGATATTAATTTACATACTTTGCACTTCATTGCCGAATGCACGCGTAATGTGCTGTGCGACGAACTGTGCAAAGTGCGGGAGAGAAGAGGCAGAGAATGAAGTGAACAAAAAAGATGGTGAGAGAATGAGCAAATACAGTTACAGTCGCGATTGCTTGATTTCTACTGAATGCAACAACAAAATATGCTATTTTTCGAGAATACCCACATACGAGAATATACAAAAAAATATATACCAAAAAAAAATACTCGACATAAATAAGACATATTGTCACCAAATTTGGTCACTCTAGAGAGATCTTATCTCATGTGCTCAATGAAGTCAACGATTGACATTAATATATTTATTTAACTATTCGAATTACGAGTATAATCATACTCCACTTCAAGTTTAATTATTTAACAATTTATAAAGCTCATCAACTGACTTCTCCATGACCAAATTGGTGAATCGTTGGTTAACGATACGCAACAATCCTCTGATGTCCAGCATGCTGGTAGCCACAATCAGATTGGGAAGTGCTTGTACATCCATATTGTTCACAAATTCCATATCCCAAATAGCCAACTCATCCTGGTTGGCCTCCAATGGCCTATCATTAACCTGCTCATCGTTCTTATGCTGCTCAGCCCACTTCAATATCAGACTCAAAGTATTTGTCTTCACATTCGACAACACGATCACATCCTGCTCCTTATCACTCATATCCAGCTTCCTCTGATCCAGCTTTGACTTTATAATCATCGAACACTTGGCCAAGTGTTCATTTACATCGATCACGTCTCCCTCAAATGATTGCAGTTTGATATTTTGCATTTTGAGTGCAAAAATTTAAATATTGTATGCCTTTATTACTACGAGAATTCTAAATTCAATTGAGCTGTCTAAATTATAAGCTAGTAAATCAATGCTTACTCAGAGCTGCATATTTATGAAATAGTTTTTTAGCTTCTAGTTCAAAAAAAAGTTATAATATTCTTCTACCCTATGCCTAGGTATAAAAGAGAAAGACAGAGTGTAAGTTGAGACAAAGAAATTGAATTGAGGAAGCTTTATTAAATAAATTCAGAAATGATGTTGTTTATATGACAAAAAAGTGGGAAAGGAAGGTGAGAAAGCGGAAAAAGCGAAATCAAATGTAGAGTAAGAGACAAAAAGAAAAATAAAGAGAAAGAAATTGGGTGAAATTGGAAAGAGAAAGTTTTTTGAAATAAAGTAAATGGAATGATTGAAAATAAAGAAAATTAATAAGAAACAGCACAGATATATAAATAGAACAAAAAGGAGATGAGAGAGAATATGACAAATAGGAAAGACAGCTGGAGAGTAGAAAAAAGAGAAAAGAGGGAGGACAACTTGCGTGAATAAAAAGAGTAGTGCTAATAGACCGCTAGATATAAAAGACAGAAAGAGAGAAATAAAAGATGAAAGAGTATTAGACAGTTTGGCGAGCCAGAGTCTGGATTGAGCTTGCGAAGAGGCTTAGTGGGCTGCGGCCTACGTGCAATAGCAATGCATAAGCCTATGAGCTGAATCTGCCCTCCCCTCCCCTTCTACCTGACACCCACAATAACAACTACAACAACAACAACTGGCAACCTCCGCCCACATCCTTCCTCTCAGGACCCCATAGCTATCATCCGGTTGCTGGCAAAAGTAATTTGCATACAGAGTCACAGTTGGCAAATGACTTGGCAATTTTCGGGCCGCGTTGTAGATGAGTCGAGCGGGTAGAGGGTGGAGGCAGGTGGGAGCGGGGGGAGGGGGGGGATGGATAGTGCTACACATCTAACATGCAAGCCGCATGGCAAAGCCGAAATCGTGAAGTGCAACAGCGCAATTAATAACAGGCAAACGGCATCTCAGCATCATCATCAGCATCACCATCACCATCATCATCACCATCATCATCATCATCATCATCGCCATCATCATCATCATCATCATCATCAGCGGCAGCAGCACCAGCAACGTCGTAAACCAGCAGCAACAACTACAACAACACTAGCACAACACCTCCTGTCTGCCCACTCACACCTCTCTTGCCTTAGGCATAGCCTGGCAACCCCTCCCCCTACACAGCTGTAAGAGCTTGTCCTTGTCTCGCCTGTATTTGCATGCAAATGGCATGGTTAGTTTTTCACCGTAAGAAGCGAAAAAAAGCGGAGAGCAGGAGAGATGAAATCGTATCCGTTAGGCTGCATTTTATGAGACTGGAGCCCAGCGAAATGGAATCTGACTCAAGATTTGTGGGCCCCAAATCTATGCAAAGAACAAAAAAAAAAACGAAAAAGGAAAACAAAAGAAAAGAAAGGAACACTTTTAACCAGCTCCTTAAACCTTATTATCAACTCGTTCAACCGAAAACGGGAAAACACAAATCTATTTTCCAACTGCAGCTTCACATTCAACTTTACACTTGCTGGCAATTCAGCTTAAAAGATTTTTCCGCTCATCTCGTAAATTAAGCGCTCTGCTTGAGCTGGTAGAAAGAAATATAATGCCGTACTTGAACAGATCAGTGAAGAGCTAAGATATAACCAATTTGCAATAAATGAATATATCATTTAATTAATTAAAATTGATGTTTTAATTAAATGTCAATTATATTCAAATAGTCATAATAACAAGCTGTATCAAGTAGCCCTAAAGCTATCATACTCGTATTAGACAATGGTTTCAGATAGAATATACTATGTAAAATAGTTGCAAATGCTCTTGGCAATTTGATAATGAAATGAAATGCGAAATTTGGTAAGGAACAATGGGAAATTCTCAAGGATTTATTACCTGGTTATTTTAACACAGCATTTGCAAACTAAAACTCAAACAATGTGGTTACAAACTACGAGTGCTCATCATCGCGTACTTGTATTGTTGCATTTTATAGTCTCCCCCTGCACCGCACCCTCTCAAATGATGGTAGAGAAATGGTTTGGTAAATGGCATTCGAGGCACAACTTTCGACTGTTTATAAAAAGAATTATTTGCGGTCGTAAAATAAATTGAAAGTTTTTTACAATCGCATTTGCGAATTGGCAATTGACAAATTGTAGTTTACTGATTATTTTGCAGACCTTGAAAGTGTGTACTTAGTGCAGGGACAGTAAGAGAGGGGGAGAGAGAGAGAGAGAGAGACAGAAATGGCGAGGGCAGCAATGAGAAGTGATAAATTTCATTTGGCCTTATAAATATTTAAGTGCAACATCTTTCTGCGTAGCTAACAAAAAGTTGTTTGGCTCCTGTCGCAATTCCATTATCATTCTTATACCCATTCGCATTTCCATGCTCATTACGAAACTTGCACAGCGGGTATGCTGATTGTGGTGCTTAGTATGTAACAGCTTTTTAAATAGTGTTTGGCATATATGCTAAAATATTGTATTTAAATGAAGCTGTTTCTTTGGAATGAAAAATATTCAAATAGAATTATGTTGTTGAATTAATTTTCAATTAAAATACAAGTCTATAATTAGCTTTATTTTGCTTTAAATTAAACATTTTTTGCTTGCAATTTAAAGAAGCAACATTTTGGTAGAGTATTTGCAGTTTGGCTGGCTTCAGCTTTGTTTTCTCCTGCTCATTTTCATTTACATTCCTTGCTGGCCATAAATGCTTGTTACAACCGGCAGATGGCTGTTGTTGTTGTTGCTTTTCCCATGCAGCGCTCCTTGCTGTATTGTATGTAGTTGTTGATGCTGTTGATGCCGCTGTTGTTGCTATGGCGTTAATTAAATTACGACTCATGGTTTGTTGTCAGCGACAGCTCGAAAGAGATTCTAATCGACAAAATGAATACCAGCAACCAGAGCAGCAGCAGCTGCAAAGAGGGGGTGGTAAAGCGAGGGAGGGGAGTAAGGGTGGTTGCCATCTGATCTTATCCAGAGGCATCATTTCACATTTTTAATGCTGCTTACCTGCCATTTTGTTGGCAAATTCACAGACTGAGAGACAAAAGAGGCTGCCATTGAACTGAGTTACAATCTCCTCCTCCTCCTCCTCCTCCTCCTAATCCTTCACTGTGTAATGCCGTTGTCATTGCCACGTTCCAGTTTTTGCGAGAGTTCTTACTGCAATATTGCCGCATGATTGACAGACTTTATGCTCTGCCCGCATATGCAAAGGAGAGAGGCCACGCCTACTCTGCCCTACTACTCCGCCCCAGCAGCAGCCCAGCATATGCTGGATGGCTTACATTATAGTCTGGGCTCATAATTAAAATGTGCACAACAACAAAGAGGAAACCCAACGAGATGAGCATTAGTTTTTTGGCATCAAACATTCTCGACACAACTTCACTCAGAGTCCGCCCCCTCTGCTGCGCTTGTGGGTGTGGCAGCAATGCAATATGTTAACAAGCCAGTCTCCGTTTTCAGCTGCCATCTCTCTCTCTCTCTCTCTGCCTTTCCTGCTCTCAGATTTTTGACATTTCAACGTAGTTTTGGTGACTTTTGTCCAGCCTATTTGAGATATTTTGCCTTCGCCTATGCTGTTTCCTGACTGCCAGGCATCCTTTTGTGGTGCCACACACCATTTGCCCCCAACTCTTGCATTATATAGGCATTTCTTTTTCGCTTTTTGTTGGCTCGGCATGCCGCCAGCCACCCGCTATGCGTGTGCGTGTGTGTGTGTGTGTGTGTGTGTGTGTTGCATATGTTATGGCGCCGCATTTGTAAGTCTTTCATGTGGAGACTCTGCTCTCTCCCCGCCCCGCCCCTTCCCCTCATCTTAAACTGTGCAAAAAACCGAGAGAAAACACATGCACAGCTGCCAAACCAATTTCAATATTCATTTTCGTTTCCGCTTGGGCTTCAATGTGCAGAAATTTCTTACTTAATCTTGGTTTATGTAATTTTTATATGCCTATGCCAGTGCCAGTGCTTGTGCCTGTGTGCACCTTAGAGCCCCCTGCCCCCCTCTGCGCCCACCACATGGTCCCCAGGGCTGCGAATCGACTTTCAACTGAGTCCAATGCCTGGAATTGTTCAAAATCCTCGAGACTGCCACCGTGGCACCTTTCCAAAGCCTAACCGGGCTTCTCGATGGAGCTGAAGCCAAGGCAAATGGTCAGGCAAAAGGCAATGTCAGCGCACAGTGGCAGCAATTTGTCATTTAATGGATAAATCTATCTAAATGTGTACAAAATGGCAGTTATAAAAACAGTTTTTTAATTTGCAAATAGCTTAAAAATGCAAAAAAAAACAATGTTGCTAGTTGGACAAAGAAAACTATTCAGTTGACATTAAAAATAAATGCTTATTAAATTTGCTACTTAATTTTACAGCAAATATTTGAAGTTTTAACTAGATTTTAAAGTATTTGACATTTTTTTATATTACTACTATATAATACTATTTGGCATACTAAACATTTCAAATTTCAATTTAAGATGCATACTCTGATAGATTTATTAATTTTATTTGTTAAATTATTACCATATTTATTTTAATTTAATCCTTTTATTTTCAACTACTTTTAATATTTGGAATAATTAATTAATTAATCAGACACTTTTTGTTATTAATTTATATGTTAGCTTGACTTTTTTTAATCTGCTGCTAGCTTAATTGATTTGCTAGCTAATTGAATTTGAAGTTTGGCAAGCAAATGCAAGCATTTGCCCCACTGTGCATTGTCAACGTAGCTGTTGTTGTTGCTGCCACTGTCATGCTGAATACTGCAAGATTAAAAGCGAAGTGCTTGAACAGTTTCTCAAAAAAAAAGAGAAACACAGAGAGCAAAAGAGAAAGACAAAGGGAGGGAGGGAGATGAACGAAAAATCGGGTGCACATGAAATGAAATAAAATGATGGAAAAGTCTTAAATGTCGGCTTAGTGCGGCTCAGTGAGATGGTGGAAGCCGTCGCTGAATCTCTGATAGTCGTCGTAGCAGCCAGTGGGATTGGATTGGGATTGGAGATTGAAATTGAGGCGAAGGAGAGGGAGAGGTGAAGGCGAAGGCGGAGTCTGTGACTGAAGGGGATATGCGAGTAGCCGATACCGAGGACTGGCACTCCTTTGCATGTTACGGCTTTATGTGGCTTAGTCCAGCAGTTGACCATGGCCAGTCAGTCAAGCAGTCAGTCGGACAGTTGGTCAGATAGTCAGTCAGTCAGTCAGTCAGTCAGTCAGTCAGTCTGTCTGTCTGTCTGGTAGTTAGGCGAGTCCTGCCTCGACAGGACGTTGGCGCTGTTGACCCTGTTGCCCGTCGGGCTCCATTTTGGTGCATGTTCTCTGAGTTTGCCAACATATTTTGCAATTTTTCTGATTAGCTTAATGGATTTATGCGCTGCAGTCGCCACATTAGCACACACATACAGATACAGATACCGAGAGAGAGAGAGAGAGGGAGAGAGAGACTGCTGTTGTTGCAACCAAAAAGCTCAAATTGAGTTTTCGCTCAACTTTTTGTGCCAGCAAATTGGCAGTTGAAAATGCACAAGTTTATTTAATATGGCCACAAACACACGCATATCCTATTTGAATGTTGTTTCAGCTAATTTAGCCACGTCTAATTAGGGCCAACACACCAAACAGTTAACCAATCAACACACACACACACACACACACACACACACACAAATAAATCAGCTTTCAAATGCAAATGCCACTCTTTGTGTGCTTTTGTTATTGTTGTTGCTTCTGTTTCATTTTAGGTTCCGGTTTTGGCTCGTTATTAATATTTTTATGGCTTTGACTCCGCTGAGTTGTTAAAGCCGCAAGCAGACAGCTTAAGTAATGCCCAAATGCATCTAGAGCGACTGTCAAATGCTCTGCTATACAGTGCGTATACTTAATGTGTATAATTGCAACAGTAGTGCAAAAAATCCTGTGATTTAATACGTTTAATCATTGCGTATACTTAATACGTATACTTGTTGTGTCGACTGGAAAGTGACATAATATTCTGTTGTAATTACTATTAAATTAATCGCATAAACTAATGCATATTTGTATGTTTATGTGCAAATTAAATACATAAAATTCACATCTTATCCGATTTGCCGTACATTTAAAACAAAACTGATAAACTATTAACGAAACTAATGAAACAATTTGCGATTACTCAACCCACATATTAGGCGGATTATTTTAAATTATTGCCAACTAAAGTACATCTTAATGGCCTTTAGTTTAATTGAATTGTTTGTCGAATTCAGTTCGTATATTTTAGCTTGTTTTTTTTTTTGGCATTTTATCAGTCAGATTTTAAATAGTTTTTCAATTATTTGCGGCATTTTTTT
Source organism: Drosophila pruinosa (assembly GCA_018150935.1). Classification (NCBI taxonomy): domain Eukaryota; kingdom Metazoa; phylum Arthropoda; class Insecta; order Diptera; family Drosophilidae; genus Drosophila; species Drosophila pruinosa. Next base: position 17,604,595 of record JAECWR010000194.1, on the reverse strand, counting down.
GCGGAGGTAAGCCGGCAACATTTGGTTAATTATTCAGTGGGCAAATCACAGGGTATTTATGCATGCATATGCCTTTCAGCTCGCCGCTCTGCAAATGCAACGAATGTTGCAAAATGCTGTCGTCGTTATTGAAGTTGTTGTTGTTGTCGCTTTTACAAATTGATTGAACAAGAGCGAGAGATAGAGAGAGAGAGAAAGGGACAGTGCACGATTGGGGACAACTTTGCCACATCAGTTGAATGTGTTTGTGTTTATTTATTTTTGGGTTTTTCTTCTTATTATTTTCGCTGTGTGTTTTTTCATACATATTTCCATGATGTGCCGCAGTCGACGTCGCAGTCGACGTCGCAGCAGTCACAGTTTAATGCCCATGCAGCGATAAATGCGGATTGTGAATGGGAATGGGATTGTTATGGTAGGGCAGAGGGTGGCACAGATATGATGGGCCCAAGTACAGGGATTCGGTGAGATTTGTTGAATGAGGGGAGGGGAGGGGAGGGGCAGCAGGAGGAGGATAACAGATCAGAATGGTGGACCACAAATGCAAAAGCGGTCGAGGCAAAGAGCGAGGACAGCAAGCGGTCTGCTTTATGCGCTTAACGGTCGAGTTAAGGTTTTGTCTGTGACTGTATGTGTGTGTGTGTGTGTGTGTGTGTGTGTGCAGATTTTTGGCATTTTGCTGTTGAATTTAACAACTTGGTCTGTCCGTCTATATCAATGTTGCTCTCGTCCTGGTCTGGTCCTGCTCGTTCGTCTTTGTCGCAGTCAGCGCCTTTTGCGTGCGGCATTAAAATTTATGTCAGTCGCGCGTCGAAACGCGACTCTCAACGCGCATTGAGTTATTTATGTGACCTCCCCTACCCCTCCCCCTCCCCTATCGCTCCCTTCGCTCGGCATTGCTTCAATAAACTTGTTAAGTGTTTTTTGCCATTTGCTTTTGGTCAGAGCCCAAAGGCGTCAGTTTGCCAGCTTCGACATCTCGCGTTGTGTTTTCTTCTTTTTTTTGCTACTGTTGAAATTATGAATTCTTTTGTCGTGTTGGAGACGGACACAAAAATGCTGCAAGTAATAAGCGCCATCATCATCAACATCAAGCGCAACATTCGGTGGCAAGCTATAAAATGCGCTAGAAACTTTTGCTTAATGTTGGTCAGAAAGAGAGAGAGAGAGGGAGAGAGAGAGAGAGCTGCCAGCTGGGTCAAGGGTCATATCTTTTTGTGGATTCAAGCAACTATTTTTAACGACAGCAAGCATTGATGACAATCAATGTGGCGACTTCCGCCTTGCCGATTACAATGCCATTAAGACAGCATGTTGCAAGCGTCGCATGTGGCAATCACAACTGCAGTCGGCAAGAGCCTTGAGTTCATTTCAGTCATTATTTGGCATTAGTTTAGCCTTTTTTTTTTGTGCATTACACAACACTCAGAGTCAGAGTCAGAGTCAAACACTCAGTCAGACTCACAGCTGGCAGCTCTAAACGTAATGTGCATAAATCATGCAAGCAAATCACACAACACACGCACACACACAGAGCACACGCATACATGCACACATTGCTGGCCTAGTCATTTGTTAGAGGATTTGAGATGGAGCTGCAACATGAGGCAACTGGCAGCTGTTCCACCGTGCCTCACAGCAGCAAAACAAACATTTGCCGCATTTATAACCAGGCAATGCCTCATTCTTTCTGCTCTCCTCAAATTGATTTGTTGGCCTTATTTACTTATCTCTCTCTCTCTCTCTCTCTCTCTCTCTCTCTTTTCCATCTTCATTTACTTTGTTTCTTTTCGCTTTAGTTTGTTTTCTTTTTGCCAAGATTTTCACATATGCTGCCCATTGTCGAGCTACACGTATTTGTGGCTGCAATTAATGAAGATTTGCTCTAGGCAATGCGTCCCTATTGCCCCCGCTCCCCTCCCCTCTTGCTATCATTCCCCTGCTGCTTCCTTTTCTCTCTCTCTTTCTCTATCTTCCTTCGACTTGCCAAAATGTGCTTTGGTTTCGTTTAACTCGTCGACTTTATCTTCATCCCGCTCGACAGCCATCAAGAACATCATTTTTTCAATACCCTATAGTCAAAGGCATTGGGTGTGCTCACTTGCAGGCTGCTAGAGAATCATAAACAATTTAATGATGTTATTTTTATTCCTTTTAAATGGAAATAAAGGAGAAATAGAAGTAAGTCAAAGCCATAATTTGTATGATCTTTTCAAATTGGTTTTTAAAATATAGTACAGGGCATGTGCAAGTCTTTGCCTTTAAAGAACTCAAGTTAGATATAAAATATATTAATAATGCTATTCAGCGTATCTACAACAACAGCTATGCCTTCGCAAGTTACAAATTGCACCTTACTATTTATGGCAAAGCATTTTATTGGGAGTAGAGTAGAGGGTATGCTAGCAGTCGAGCAGTCGAGCAGTCGCTCAATGTTGGTACATTTTTATAGTTATTTCGGCAAAAGATGCTTGCATATTCTTGGGCGGCCTGCAGAGGGGGGTAGGGGTGGGGGAGAAGTGCAGCATCGACGCGCTCTTTTAGTTAAATCGCCTCAAATGCCGCTTGTGCTCGGTGTATTTCGTGGCACATGCCGCAGTCCGTTGTATCCGGAGTTGGAAGCAAGCAGCAGTAGCAGTAGCAGTAGCAGCTGACAGGCACAGTTGGGGAATACTGCGAGTACGTGCCGTGCTTTTGGTTAGATTTTAAGTACACTTTGCTGCCGCCATAAAAAATGCACCAAAATGCGCATTTGTGACAGCTGGACAGCTTGAAAGAGGGGGAAAGAGCGGGGGGCAGATGCGAGGCAGTTGCAACAGAGCTCTGACACGCCTCTCTAGCAAAGCACCAGCTTAGCTCGTTTAAGTGAAAGCGAAAGGGAAAGGGAAAGAGAAAGAGTAAGAGAGTGGCAAACAGACAGAGAATGAGCAAGTGGGAAACGAAGTGATTTAATAACTGTCTGTTGGCACATATTTTCATTTGCATATTAAATGCCTTTATGTCTTGCCTTGAGATGATGAGATTAATATGTATCCTGATTGCATTGCACGTCTTTTAATAAACTCGATTATATCGTACTGCGCTCTGTCAGCATTTGCAACTGTCATAGGGATAAAGCAGCTTTGCTTTTAACATTCGTTTAACATGGTTGGATAACAGACAACAGTACGCATTGCCTGGCGCTGTTAAAGTTCTGTTAAGTTGTTCTTCAAGCGATAACTTATGTTAATGTTAGAAGAATAAATCAGAAATAGAGTTAGCATATGTAAATGCTGCTAGTTGAAGTAGAAAAAAAACTACTTGATTAAATAATGTTAGGGCAATAATGACAGCTATTTTAAAACCCCCTTTAGTATTAGCAAAAGTTGCAAAGTATTTGCAAACTAAAATAACAGCTGTCAGCTCTGTTATTTGAATATGCCAATGTTTTATTTGCTAACAACAAGAAAGTAATTGTTTTAAATGAATAAAATACAAATTCTTTAATTGTGCATGGTATATGCTTAAGACACTCTGTTAATACTGTTACTGCAACAGTTATTTATCAACATAGTACTGTTACTTTACAGCGCATGTTACAATCGTAAATGAAATGTTAAATTTCAGAAGACAATATTTACAATTGCGAGTCTCGCGACCTTAAATCTTAGACCGTTAGAAAAAGTGTTAACACATTTGTAAAAATGTTAAGCCATGGCATTAAATTTATTACTTGTGTGTATTAAATTCATAAAAGGCGCTTCAGCCAAAAATCCGACAGCAAGTTTTGGTAGCACACAGCAGAGTAGTGCAGCAGTGGCAGCAGTGGCAGCAGTAGCAGTAGCAGTAGCAGTAGCAGTAGCTGTGGCAATGGCAGTGGTGGTGGCAACAGCAGGAGTGGCAATGCGGCAGGACGCTTCCTTGTGTTGATTTATGCGTTCACTGATTCTGATACACGTAAAATGCCTTCCCAGTAGTCCATAGTCTGCTTTTGTGTGGCTCGTAGTCAGACAGCGGAGCGAGAGAGAGAGAGAGAGAGAGGGGGGTGAAAGAGACAGAGCGAGTCGCTCAGCGAGGCTGAAATGGCCGTGGCAAAATTATTAGCAACATCAACGCCAACGTTTGTTCGAGGCTCCAAGCTCAGAGAGTTCTGAGGTGAGCTGTTGGCGGTTTGTGTGGTTTTTGTGGCTGCCCCTCCCCCTCCCCCTCACACACACACACACACCCCAACTTCCCCACGATATGACAGCCGCTGGCTATAACCGCACGCTGTTATCTTTATGGCCGCGCGCTGTGGCTGCCACATTTAGCATGATACTTAATTCTAATTTTGCGACCAAAAATTAAAGCCAATTCAAGTTGGTAAATACGACTGCCCGTACACCCCCCCCCCCTTCCCCTCACACCTGCAGCTGCACTTCCTTACGCACTTTTATTCATATTCAGCTGCCGTACAGCAAGGCGTATGTGTAGTGCCATCTCCCTCGCTCTATGGCTGATTTCCTCTGCTTTTTTTTTGGCTGTTGTTTTTGTTCTCATTGCGCCTCATGGAGTTCAATGGCCCGTGGCAGAAACTGCGGCAAAAGATTGTTTGTTGCAAGCGCAACAATAAATGCAAAAAATGCCGAAAAACAAAAAAGTTGCTCATACGCCGTGCTGTGCAGCGACAATGTCCGCTGGGTTCAGTTTGGGTTGTTTTTGTTTCTTTGGCCGTGGCAATCTGCGCTTGCTTTGCCCCTCCCCGGCTTCCTCCCCGCCTTGACCTGGCGCTGCCGATCCGCGTCTGCAGCGGAAGTTCGGAGTGTTGATAAAGCGGAAGCTGTGATAGTTTGTGCCGCAGCGCCTGTCTGCCACTGCCACAGCCACTGCCACTGCCACTGGCACACGCTTGCCACTCGACAAAGCTCTGGGGCACTCGCTTTTTGTCTCGGCTGGTTTATTTGTGGCACACGTTGCTATTCTGCATCATTTTCTCGCAATTTTCGCCTTGTTCTTGTTTTTTTTCGGTGCTCTCCCCAGCCGCCCCCCTCGTCCCACCATCGCATGTCCAACAAATGCTTTTTTTTTTTTGTTGCAGTTGCTCACGCGTAAGAGGCAACTTTTTACAGTTGTTGTTGTGTGTTCTCTTACGCTACACTCAGCGCCATAAATATGCAGACGAATTTTATTTTAATTTTCTTTGCTGGCCGTTGAAAATGTTGCTGTTGTTGTTGTTGTTGTTGTCTCACTGCGTTGCTCGTTACACTCGAAAGACATGCACAAAGGACAAATTGGAAAAGTTTTATACAGTTTTACACACTCGCACACACACACACACACACACACACATACACACTTATGCGTAGCGCCCATAGGTCGCAGCAGAACATAACAACCCACACACAAAACGTGTATGCAAAAGTTTTAAAAAGAGCAAGAGCCGGGGGGTGGGAGGAAGCGAGGAGCGAAAAGGAACCCGCATAAAGTTAGCCTGATGACATTGATAATGTTATTAACCCAAAAATATACTACACAATACACACGTACTATATACATATATAGCAATGCTTTGACTCGATTCGCTTCAAGCAATACTGTGTGTGTGTTTGTTGCAAAAGCAACAACAAAAGCAAAGGCTTTGTGACAAACAAACAAACAAATCAACTTCATTTCAAGCATCAATTGCGCTTGTACATCGTTCAAATGCATTTCATCAAGCTTGAAAGGAGAGCAAGAGAGTTTTAATGGAGTCCGCGAACTCTAGATGGCGCCAGGGTGCTGTAACTTTAAGTTTGCTCAGCTACGATGCATATAAATATTTTAGGGCATATTAATTTAGATTCGCTGATAAAAAGTGTTATTCATATATTTTCATATATTTTTTGTCATTTTTTTGCTTTAGTAATAAAACATAAAGTCTGCTATAAAAGCACACAGAAACTTCTTAAGAATTCAACAAAAATTGTTGCTTCTTTATTTCTTTTCGCAAGGCAAATAGTCTTAGCATAGTTTGTCTAATGGATTTATTTCGAAAACTTGTAAAAGCAAAGCTCGTGAACTGATGAGCAATAAACTTGTGTTGCATATTTTTCAAAAGTCAACCATAACTATGGAAAAGCTTTTACATTTCGACAACAGCTTAATTAATATTTTGAATTTGCTGATTTATAACATTCTATTGGATTTGTATCTTCTTTCTTCAGACTTGTGCCATAAGTCTCGCTCTGTTTTTCAACTTTATTGCCACTGCAATTTCCCACGTTCCCATATTTTCACCATTTCACTTGTCGTACTCTTTTTACAGTCACTGTACGAGTATGCAGCGGACTTTGCGGAAGCTCAGTCAAGTGAATGCTGTCAGGCTCTTATCCTGTTGCCTCAACATAGCGGTCACATATGAGTCAACTGCTCTACCCAAAAAAAAGAAAACAACAAAATCAGCCGCAAAGCGGATGTCAGGGGATGTCAGGGGATGACAGGAAGAGGGGGAAGGGACAAGTAAGAAAAGAGGACAGCAGCATTTTTATGTGTGCGGTCATTTTGCAACACACACTTTGCCACTTTTGCCAACAGTTTTCTCACTTTGCTCACTGCTCGTAATAAAACGTGTTGTGTGTGTTGTTGTGTTTCATTATTTTAAATGCTCGCCGGAGCAATAAAAATAATAATGAAGGCGGGTGGCCAGTTGCAAGTGGCGAGTGGCGAGTGGCGAGTGGCAAGTGAATATTAAAAGCCATTTACCCAAGCTGCAGAGCCAACAGTCGCATCAACGTCAGCGACAACACTGAATGCCAACTGCAAGCTGCCAACACAGAGACGGAGCAGTTTTAATTACGAGGCATAATGAAATCTGCTTGATTTATGTGCAATGTCATTGTTAGAGAGAGAGAGAGAGAGAGAGAGACAGAGAGTGTGAGTAAGAGGAGGGCAGTTCAGGTAAGTAGTTGGCAGGACAGCTGTTGGATGTGGGTGCATTTAAAGAAGAACTGGCTGACAGCAGCTGCCGCCATTGTCGATGCCGATGTCGATGCCGATGTCGATGACAATGTCGATGTCGATGTCGATGTCGATGACGTTGTCGATTGTAGCCACAATGGAGCACCAAGTGCGCGACTGTCATACGCGGCGTATGAGTTATGAAAAGAGCAAGCAACGACACAATTACATAAATGGCAGATGGCAGAGTGAGAGAGCGATAGAGAGAGAGAGAGAGAGGGAGGCAGAAAGAGCATGAGATATCAACTGCGTCTTTGGGGATATGGGATGTGGGCAAAACGGTTGACAGAACGCTTATTGAAATTGCATTTGGCATGTAATCGAGTAATCGAATGCTTGCCATTCGACAGCTTACGAGTATAACGATAACTGCATTTGCAACACCACAGTGTTCAGTGTGTTGCAAAAGCGAGTGGCAATAACAAAAAAAAAGCAGCACATGAGAATGTTGCACAGCGTAAAACTTAATTAGTTCTGTAAGAGACGCTATGCCTTAAGTAGCTGACTGCAATCTGAATTGCAAATTCGATAAGCTGCACACTGGTAAGAACATGTGGCAACTGCCACTGCCACTGCCACAAGCTGAGCATTATTGAAGCTATTAATATGCCAAAGTTGAATTTTAATTAATAATTAAATTCTCTGGGAACAATAAGTCACTTATAAGTTTAACAGCCTGTATTGTTGTGTTGACTATATCGAATAGTATGAATAGTACAGTAAACTCATGATGCCCATAGATAACAAATATAACAATAAACATATTAACTATAAAGCAACAGCATAAGCTGATGTTTGTAAACAATTATTATTATATTACAATGTTATCCAACAACAATCAATAACTATCAAAGTAGTCAGAAACTCTATCAAAGATGCTTCTTCTTGCCACTCACAACTCTCAATTCATCAAATATAATTTGTAGAAGACAAGTACAGTGAAGCTACAAATATTCAAAGGCAATTGGCAAAAGACTGAGATGGCAAAGTTCTAAGGAAAGCACAATTTCCATCATAATATGCAATGTCAATTTATGGCTGTCTGCTGCACAAATGTGTGGCACGTTGCAGTTAGCGTAGCTGCACTGTGCCCTTGTGTGTGTGTGTGTGTGTGTGTGTGCGGCACATAGGTGTCAAAAATGTCGCAATCACAACTCTGCAACTTTCGATGCATGCGGCAGAATTATTTCATTTCATTTGAATTCAATTCGAGCTGTCGTCGCTTCGTTTTCGTGTTCATTATTTTTGTTTTTGTGTGTGGCATGCGAGGCAAATTGTCATCAGCTGTTGTGGCAAGCAGAGTAACAAGCTTCAAACTTGAAATTCCGTGCCACGCTAAATACTCACAGAGAGAGAGAGAGATAGGTGGGTGGCACTTATGCAACGTGAAAAGCGTGTGGCAAATGCGTTAAATGTCGCTTATCTTGATGTATTCAGATCCACCAAAACTACTCGTTGTGGCAGACACGACACTGTGCCTGCAACACACACACACACACACACACACACACACACGTGCTGAGGCACAAGCTCCGGCACAGTAGCAATGTGGCACTTACGCAAACATGCAACGCCTGCAGCATATTTCCAATTCAAATTGCGAATATTGCAACAAATTTCGCTGCCATCGAGACCCCCACAGCAACCATGCCACACCACTCCCCGCCCAACAAATATGTAAGCGAATCGGGCAAAATAAAAGAGAATAAATAAAAGAGACAGAATGAAATTCAAGGGGGGAAATCTATGCTCAATTTCGTTTTGTTATGAGCGACGTTTTGCAAGTTTTGATCGATGGTTTGGTTGAGTGCTAGCGCTGAGTAGGCAACCCTGACAGGGGAGGGACATGGGAGGGGGGAGAGCATGTTAAACTTGGTCGCTGGTTAGCTCTTCATCGCCTCTACCTCTCTTTTTTTAGCTGCCTTCCCTCTCTCTCTCTCTCTCTCTCGCTCTCTCATCACAATCGCAATCGCACGGAATCAATTTTTGTGAAATGTTGCATGTGCTGCTTTGCGTTTCCATTGCCTTGTTGCGCAGCTGTTGCAACCGCCACGAGTCGCCACCGCACACCACTTGCTCCTCACCACCCTCCACCCTCCACCCTTCATTTGCCCTTCACAGTCCGCCTCGTTGCCTCTGCCATTGCCCGTCAAAACATTTAAAGTGCCTGCCCCCAATTCTTTTCGTATCTAGGCTCTTTGGTGATGAGAGCATGCGTTTTTTTTACATCGTGTCACGCTTTTAAATTGAAATTAAAATTAAATTAACAAACAAAATGTTACTCACAAATTACACACTGTAAATGTAAAGCAATACAAATGAACTGCACACATTTTAGCAGCATACTTTAAAAAGACTTTTAAATATTTTGGACTTCATTTAGTGCTGTCATTTAATTTGCTTAAGTTATGTCGAGAAAACAAAAATGCAGCTGTTAAATTCAATAAACTACAACTCAAATGAAGCATACATTGAGTATATAGGTAGCTGATGTATTAATATATATATATAGAGAGAGAACACGTGTCGTGCTCACTCACGCGCCCATCTCTAGCTGCAGCTGCACACGCATTGAGCTGGCGAGTTGAAATTGCTGTTTATAGAGTTGTCGCCGGCAGGCAGTGAGTCAAAGTTGTCAACACATACCACAAGCCACGATTGGAGTTCAACTTTTCACACACACACATTGCTGTCTCGCTCACTCTCAGTTTGAGGCCAAATGCTGTTTGCTTTACTTTCGCTTGGCTTTTTATTACAATCTGTGTGCAACAACAACACCAAGAAGAGCAACTGCTGCTACTGTTACTTTTCGTGGCACTTTTTGTGGGCCTTTGACTGCTCCCAGGCGAAATGTATTACTTCTTTAGCCACACACACACACACACAGCAGACTGGCTGGGCTGGCTCTTTGACAAAAACTTAAATTGAATAGACCTCGGGCTCGGTCTCGGTCTCCAGCTCGCTCTCGTAATACTTATGCATATAGCAGAGGGCAAAGTTGATGCCCAAAACGAGCGTGTCTGTTACTCACCCACTCCACTTCCTCCCCCAGACATAATTTGCACAAGATATGCACAGCATATGCACTTACAGTAAGTTCAACTTACTGGCTAACTAACGAGCTGACGTAACTTAAGCAACTATAACTATAACGAACTAAGCTTGCGTGCCAACACTTGATGTTGTTGCACAAAGTGCTTGCCTAATTGCTCTGATCTCTAAATTGATCTATTCTGCTTGCTCACTTTCTCCCTCTCTCTCTCGCTCTCTCTCTCTCGCTCTCACTTTCGCTAGTCCCATTAGAATTTCACTTCAGTCTGTTATGATTCATTTTTTGATGGGCTATCGAGCGAACTTATCCTTAGCATTGACCTTAATTTGTTTTCCGTTCTATTCCTTTTTTTTTTTGCCTTGGCGCTTTTTAAATTATCGCTTAATCATGCTAAATGCCGACCAGTTTAGAGCTTTTAATTGGCAACACTCTCGGCAATTTGATTAGTTTTCTATTAAACCAGCCTTTAGCTCTTCGTCTGCCTTATCGTTAAAAATTACTCGCTTTGCTGCTTCTCGTTGCTCTTCATTTATTTGTCATTGCACTTTATTATAACTGCTTTAAGTTTGCTTACTGCGTTGTCCTTTTCTTGGTCTTCACTTTTTAGTATTTTCGTATTTTGAATTAGAAAACATTTGCTGCCACTTGACTATTATTAGTTAATTGCCAATATCCTACTCTAATATATTTGCAGTTATTTAACTAATTTAGCATTAAAATTCAATTAATCATATCTTTATAGTAATAACAAGTAGGAACGGCTACAGTCAAGCTTTGACTGTACGAGGTCATGGATTTTTAGTGTACATGAGCAGCGTTTAATAATGTTATCAAATTATGTGAGATACTCGTAGCCATGGAAGAATAATAAAGAGCGACCATCGAAATATTATATTATTCAAAAATATACTGGAAAATATACTAAAAATATATACTAAAATATACCAAAAAATATAGCGAAATTAATTTTGTTCTAAATGATTAGCTTGGTAGCACTTCATTATGTTTATTGAACACCATTTTTAAGCCACTGAGTGACAACTAGCTGAACAGGTGCAGCTGCACCCGATTTCGCCTTATAAAAGTAATTCGTTAAATACTGAGGCCACAAACGATTTAGCGAGACAGTCAAAGAAGTAGATAGAGAGAACGAGAGAAAGGAAGAAAGAGAAAACGAGAGAGAGAGATTGCAAGAGAGAGATAGAGTGAAGGGGAAGAACTTTAAAAACGGCTATGACAAGAAAAGTTTAAATTGGCAGTTGAGAAGGAAGGCGAAGTTGTGGCTGATGGTTGCAAGCACTGTGGCGTGTGGCATGTGTCGTGTGGAAAGCGACTCCTAAATGCATTATCGCTGCCATTCACTGCATTATAGGCGGGCATGTAAACAGCATTAGGACATCAAGTGTTTTGCCTTCACTTAATAATTTAGGCAAGGCTTTAAGCGTTGCATGTTGCATGGTGCACCTTGCACTTTGCAACAGCCTGCCACGGCAACAACAACAAGAACTTGTGCTCGCGTATGATTATGACGACAGCTGCTGCCACTGCCACTGGCACTGCCACAGTCAATGTTGCTGTTGCTGCCACAAACGATGCTGCCCCAAAGTCGAGCAGCGAGCTTAAACGGCACAGCGCATTCGAGCCGCGTGTAAATATTTAATTTGCTACTATTGCCAGTTGCCAGTTGCCAGTTGCCAGTTGCAACCAGCACTCTCCCTCTCTCTGTCTCTCTCCAGCTGTGGCAGCCACTATCTCTGCTGGCAGTCTGTGCCAAAGCCAAATTAGCCAACACGAAGTGCCACAAAACTGTGCATTAGTTTTGACTGTGTTGTGAGCCACTTAGCTCGCCTCCCCCTCCCTAATTAGCTTTACGAATTTGACTAAGCTTTTCATTTATGAGCTCCATCGAACTAAGAATTAACTTGCCCATACTCTGACTCTGGATTATACTAGCTTCCCAAGAGCGCATAGACGAATATAAGTAAGGATAGAGAGCACAAGTAGCATATTGTTGATAAAAGTTAGTGCTAAGTCAGATATATACAAGTATAATATATATCTAGCATTTTATTTTACATTTTTCCAATATATATTACAACATACATAAATGCTTAATGCTTTTTAGTTTAGCATTTTTCAACTAGTTGTATTAAGCGTGGTAATTATTAAGTCATAATCTCTAATTACATAGAGAAAGAACTCAACTAACAAAATTATATAAACACAGAAAATTTAATGAAGACTTTATCGAGATAAATAATTATTAAGAAGTCATTATTGAGAAATCAATGTAAGTATATAAGTTGACATTTTTTCTTTTTTTTCCTTACATTTAAGTATTCTATGAGTCTTCTAATGTTCTAAATCATTTTTTTATGCTTGACCTTTTATGCAGTTTATTAATGTTTGAAGGGAATATTTGTTCAATCTCAAGCATTTTGCCACTATTGATTCAATAAAATACTTATTAGGGATCTATATTGAATGCAAGGTTTGCTATATGTTAAGTCTTACTCTGCATCAGCTTGCTCTGTTTACAACAAATACAAATGCAAATATGCACATCTTCTATAATCGACTTACATTTCGTAAAGTGCAGCAACTTTATAAGCTTAAAAAGCAGCTGGGCACTTGAGAAGTGACGAGCTGTTGCACAAGTGCTAGCTACTCGTTGCAAGGCAACTCGTTGCTTTGGGGCTTACTCGTTGTCTGCTCGTGCTCGTTCGTTCGTTGTCGTCGTGCATTGTTTAAGCCGTTGACCCCAAGCAGGGCGGTGCAATGGGCTGGGCAGACCAGAGTCTGGCGGTCAGGCAGGCGACAAGCAGGCTGTCGAAATTATTTTAACCGCACTCTGCATCTGCATGTGCATGTGTGGGTGTGCCTCAGTCTGAGTCTGTGTCTGAGTATGTGTCTGTGTCTGTGTAAGCACGTGACACTGTCTCTCCGTCCGCCTGTCTGTATGTCCGCTTGTCTCTGTCTCTGTCTATGTTTTGCTGCTTCTGCTTTTGCTGGCTGTGGCGTTTTTTTAATTGCAAACACAAATATGGCCAGCCAGAGACAGGTGGCAGGTGGCAGGTGGCAGGTGGCAGGTGGCTGTTGCACAGGCTGAGCCGAGGCCCATTTGTATGCACGCGGCTTGCCACTGCAGCCGCAACTTTAAAATATGGTCCAAGTTAATGCCACGCTCGACTTGAGCATGTTCTCTACTCCCACTCTCTACTCTCCTGCCCTGACGCCATCATTGCCGCTGACAGGTGACGGTGACGGTGACAGTCGACTAATTGGCCCAGCTTCGGCTTCGGCATCAGACCACGACCTACAATCTGGGCAAGCAGTCAGTGGAGCAGCAAAGTGGACGACGCTTTGGGGGAGGGGGACTGAGACAGGCATGCCTTTGGTTTAACATTTCCGTTTCCGTTTCCGTTGTCTTTGTCGCTTAGCTTGATGTCCCAGCCATTTTTCACTAAGGTGATAGGTGTCGTTTCTCACATTCCGCTTCGCTTTTTCTCACTTTTCTTTTCGCTCGCTTGCCTTGCATTAACAATTCACTCGCCAATCAATTAATCAAACAATCAATTAAGCCCAATACGAATCCGACTTTCATGTTCGAATGTTGCAACATTCGATTCGTTTGTTGCACTCCAATCGCTTGTGGCGCCTCCACCATTAAATGTCAGGCCCGCTTTCGATTTGTCGCATGTCACTCACTTGGATTCACTCGCTCATTCACTCATTTATTCATTCATTATTCATTTGGCCGTAGCTTTTCAGTATTCGATTGCATTCATTTGTTGTTGTTCTCTCTTTTATATTGCTGCTAATTTCATGTCAATGTTTGTTCAGCTTCAACTGGCATTAGTCGCTGCTCTCGCCACTGCCACTGCCACTGACAGGGCTGCCAACCTGCTGGAAATTCTGCCGCATCTGTCAGGCGCATGTGTTGTCGCAGAATTAACTGTACAACTTAGAACGTTCAGTACATTTTTTTGTTTTTAATGTTTATCAATCTGGAAAAAGCCTTTTTTTTCCACAGCCAAGAATTACAAAAATATTAATTCCTCAACCCAATCAAGTTATAAATAAATAAAGCCACCTGTGACATTGCAGAGCTATCGCTTATGTGTATTTAATATGAATAGATTAACTCTTAGTCGCCGGCTTTTACTTATTTATAGTGAGTATTTAAAGCATTCAGCCCAGCTTAAATATTTCATGTTTTCAGCATAAAAACCATCATGTCAATGCAATAATATAAAAAAATCCAATTTGATGCACATTTAAATGTGCAACAGTGGATTAAGTACAACAACTATATTTTTTCCCCACTCAAGTGAATGCCAAACCACAGCACTCTGTTTATATCTGTTATGAAGCTTGAACTTCTGCGCAAATTAATGGGGGGGGGGAAAGAAGGGGACGAAGGGAAGGGAAAGAAAGATTGTGTTTGCAAAGGCATTGGCAGCAAATTGGTAAATACAAATTTTGTGCTTATTGCATATAAATGCACGGCATATTCATTTTCATATTCATGAGCTATTCATGAATATTATCCACTTTTGTCTTGAATGAGATATCTCGACTAAATTTATGCAAGGCATACACAAATAAACATAACAAATATGAATTGTTTACACGCCACATGGCATAAGTTGAAGCCAGAAGCCCTCATATGCATATGTATGTAGTGGGTTCTGCCTAACCCCCCTACCCCCCACCACCCCACTTCCCAACCAGGCTGCAGGCCACGCTGTGTGGCGACTAATGAGCACATAATATGAGCATGATATTCCAGCGCTGCACTTTTGCCCGCAAGCAAAAGGTCCTGGGAAATGTTTGTAGCCAAAAGTGAAAGAAATATGTATAACAAACTATTGTCGTATATAGCATATAGTACAAGCTTAAACTTTGATTCTTGAACGATCATTTCCATGCCAAATATTTGATATTTGTTTACCTTACTTCAGTGGCAACAAAATGGCTTCAGACAGCCTTAAGTTAATTTGCATACAAAATTATAATACCCGCTTCAAGAGCACAAATAAGTGTACTCGCTCATATATATTTGCAGTTCTTTAAAAACATAGCAGCTGGCGAACAATTCTGCTTTATTTTACATTATTCCACTCTCTGCCCCCCTCACGCCTTCCATACTTTTGTTTTGCGAGTGTTTTTGCTGTATTCCGCTTTGCAGTCAACAGTTTCAATTGCCAAGTTTGTTGGCCATGGCCAGCAGCTAAAGTCAAGCTTGTTAACTAGCCCCGCCAGGCAGCTTCCTCTTTTCTATTTGTTTTTTTTTACTTCTTCCCTCACTTAGGCTTTACTACTATATATTGTTAGTCTATGATTGAGGTCGCTGGCAAGAGTCGAGTTAGCCTTAATTTACACTTCTCTCTCTCTCGTTGCTCGCCTTAAATCATTGCATAATCAATTTAATTATGCACAATAATTGTTGGCAAAAAAGAAAAACATCAAATAAATTATTTACGCTGCACGCACGAGTTTAATTAAATAAAATCACGCAAATTGTCGCTTTTTAAACACCTATTTCACATATGTTCGAGTGTGAATCAGATACAGTATATTTCAATTGGCTTTATGCGCTGTTGCCACACACAGCCAGTCACGTAGTTAATCTTTAAGCCTGCCTGCCACTCGCTGCTTGACACTCGTTATCTGCTGTGCCATTGAACTGTCTCAATTTTTCGACAATTTCGTTTTGGTTATCTGGCAAATAAATGGGCTGTTATTCTATTTGTCCCTCATTGATTGGGCCACGTTTTATCGCTGCTTGTTTGGCGCGTGCTATTTATATCATTTCCTTTCATTTAAAAATGCCTACTCGCTACTTTCTACTCGTTGTCTTCGCTCATTGTGTTCTTCTGCCGCTACTTGTTTGGCTCGTGCTATTTTATACTACTCATAGCATTATTGCATCCTTTAATTTAATAATGATTAATCGCTGCTTTCCTTTTACCAACGAATTGTACTCGTTGCTTTCTCTCGTTTGTTTTCTGCTCATTCCCCTGACTTTTCTTATCTGTCAATTGTCTTCTTGCTCGCTGTCCATCTGTCATCGTTCCCTCGTTGTCCACTTCCACTTTGTTCAGCTCTCGTCACTTGACTCTCGCTTTGGCATCTTTTGTAGTTTATCCGACTGTCTTTCATGCACGCAAACTGCTCTGTCTCTTGTGCAGTCGCCCCAAGAATCGCACATACGTGTCACAACGGGCTCAAAGAGGGAGAGTGTCAGGCTAAGCTGTTGGCCATGTTTGACGAGTGTTGCTTGCCGTTGCCTTAGTAACAGATTGATGCCTGATTTCCATATGCCTCTCTATCTATCCTCTATTCTCTTTCCCCTTGATGCGCTCTGTTGTTTAATTCAATTTGCCACCATCTTTGCTGTGGGGGGGAAGCTGGCTAAGTAGCTTAAATGCCATCATCTTTATCACTGAGTGACTGTGACTTTAATCAAATTTACCGCACTGGGTGGGAGGGAGAAGAGATATGTGGGAAAAGTTAAGGCCATAAACTAAACTGCTTTTATGTGACACACACTAATTATGATTTTAATTACTAATACGCACTGTGAGTCAAACTAAAGACCTTCGGGAGGGCGTAGCAATTGCTACTTGGAGAGCACAAAAATCCACTTGGCAGGCAGCAAGAAGAAGACAACACACATGCGCTCTCTCACTCGCTCTTTACTCTCTTGCCAATTGCCTTGACTTTTGCGAACATCAAATGCTTAACGCTGTCTTTATCGCACTCTCTCTCTCTCTGTCTGTCTCTCGATGTGCGTATGTGCTGAAATTAGCAAAATTATAGCTACTTATGCGGCTTGGTGTTTTCTTAGCCATTTGCGAATACATTTTGGCCAGGCCAAAAGAAGACGCCGCAGTCATTAAAATGCTTAATGCGAATTTCGCCAGACGACTGCCGTCTGACGATGGATGATGTCCTGGCGCAATCGAAAGGCCAAATGCTTCAATTGCGTTTTGCTGCTGTTACCTGATACCCTGTAATTGGCTAGCATTAAAGAGGCAGGCATGAGGGAAATGTGTCTCACAATGTTAAGTACATCGTTTGTCTATTAAATGTTAGTTTACGATTGGAAATTAGAACTGAGATTAAGGCAAGAACTGAATGGCCATTAAAAGTTGGAGCAGCAATGTTGCCAGCTATTGCCAGAAGCTATTTAAATAATAAATAATAAATTAATTAATAAGGTACTTGTATTATGCATGCATTGCTTCAACTTTATTTCAATTTCGATAATATTTATTTAAAGTTATTTATTTTATAATGAATGTAGTTTTTAATTTATTTTGCTTCAATTGTCAAATACTTGCTTTTATCTGATGCCATCTCTTTAATTACTCGATTTAATTTTAGTTAGTTTTTTGTCAACTTTACCACATCAGCAAAGGCGTTTGCTTGTGGCTGAGGGCGTGCCAAATTTATGGCTAGTTTTTGTGGGTCGATCGCTTTTTTGGCAGCATTTGCAGGGCATGTTGTAGCTTAGTGCCTTTAATTGGCTATTAAAGGCTTGCATTGTACGCACATTTCACCTGCTACAAATGTAACTGCTGCAGCCATAAAATGTGGTCAACCAGACTGGGACACACACAACTAACGCCCACTGTTGATTTACTTGTATGTCCCAGGTGTTGCAGTGCCATCTATCTCACTCTCACTCACTCACTCTCTCGCTCTCTTTGTTTAATGACTGTGCTCCACATAGAGGGTATTTGCAAGTCGTTCACTCTGCCAGCTCGCTGTTTGTCCGCTTGCTCAATAAACATCGTAAATAAATTTCAATTCAATGGTATTTTTTATACAAGTTAAATTTATCCCTCACTCTTTTTTCTTTCTCTTACCCAATCTCTCGCTCTCGCTCTCGCTCTCTCTCTCTGTCTCGCTTGGCATGTGTATCATTTATTTATACTACCACCATGTCTCGGCATGTGTGTGTGTGTGTGTGTGTGTGTGGGTGTTTTATTTATTATTTACATATCCGTTTACGTTTATTTATATAAAATTGCTTTTTGTTCGCTTTGCTAACGAATCTTTTTCATTTTCCATTTTCGTGCTTGCCAAATGTGACGCTTTATTTACACGCACATGCTCACACACACACACACACACACACACACACACTGACTGTATCAACGCATACCATTTGAATGTTGTTTAGTTCTTAACTTTCAAATCGCATACAAATTGTATTCATTTTTGAAAATGATATAATCAGGCTCGCCCTTTTTGCATTCTCCGCAGAATGCAAACAGCATTTGTGCATTTTGCAACACTGTTATTTTGGCATTTCACTATTCAGGCATTCGCATTCACTATATGAAATTGATAAGCCAGCGAAATTCAGTGAGCGAAAAACTATTTCATTTCAAAATCCACTGGCAAAAGTGCATGAAAATTAATACAAAATCATCTACATTTATCAAGTTGCATTTTCACCTGTTCAATTTGCAGCATTTTGTTGGCGAAAATAGTTTGTGCAGCAGTTATTTTGGCGAAATTAGATAGAGTTGCCCTCATGCTAAATATAGTAGGGCAGTAATTATGTTAAGTGAAAGGTTAATTTAGCTAATGAAGAGTCACATCAATACGATGATAAAAGTACGATAAACTGGAGTTGCCAAAATAATAGAGAGATATTCCTTTTGAAACAATTAATTACACGCCAATTAATACGACCCCATAAAGCATATATATTCTTGATCGGCGTCAACAGCCGAGACGATATAGCCCCGTTCGCCCTGTCCGTCTGAGCACCTAGATCTCATTGGCATAAAAACGGTGTTCAATAGTCATAATAAAGTGCTACCAAGCTAGTCATTTTAAAAAAGTTAATATCGATATATTTTCAGTATATTTTGCAGTATATTTATTGAAAAATATATTTTAATGCTCACTATTATTTATTCTTTTATCTCACAGCTCTTCTTGTTTGATTTTAATTTCATTTCAACTATAAATACTACTTGAAGTGGTAATAAAGCGGCTGTCTATAAAAGAAAATCAAAGTTTATTAAGCTATAAAAATGTGCACTTCCTTATTGAATTTGACTTCGAAAAGTTTATGCAAAAGTTGTAGTAAATAAGCTAGTTGAAACTTTTGGCCGACCCCTTTAATATTTGACTGTTTTTAGCCAACACATGAATATGCAATTGCCTGTGTGTGTGTGTGTGTGTGTGTGTGTGTAATCCCTGATGCTAGTAACGAGGATTTAATACTGTGCCAGCAATATCTCCATTTACTTTGCTATTTTTTATATTTGTGATACTCAGGTGGCTTGGGGCTGATGTGTCTGATGGCTGACTGTGCGGCGGATTCAAAGGAAACAACCACAAAAACAAATTCAGCCAGTGGCCACTTTGTAATTTGATCAACGTTCGCTTCATCACTGGATGATGAGCCTTCCTTTCAGTTGGAAATTCAATCTTCATTTCCTGCAGCAGTTCCGCAATTTTTAAATACCCTGTTGGGCGTGGCGTGACGCAAATGGGTCGTTTGGCATACTCTACAGAGTCGCCTCTACATATTTGTAATGCTTCGATTACAGGGTATGCTGAAGGTTACTTTCAAGCACACACTGTCGAGACAGCCGTGCGAGGGGGCGGGGCGTGAATGGGCAATAGGCAAACGAGCTGTTCGAGACCGTCTGCCGTTGATAAAAGCCCCCAAAAGGGATACACTTGTGATGCGGGACAGGCAGCTAAGTAGCCGCACACAGCCCCTCCCCCTCCCCCTCCCCCTCCCCCTCCCTGTACAGTCTACCCGATTTGTCTGGCGCTTAATCCATTAGATATGCATTCACAAAGAACAAAGCCTGGCGTAAACCTCGTGTGCCTATGCCAATGCAGTTCACAATGAATGTGGGCCATGCCCACATACAAGCGCCCACAATGCCCAACCAATATGCAGGCAAAGGGTTTTTGGTTCACACCCCTTCCCCCTCCCCCTCCCCATACAGTGCAGTGCATTCATTTGAGGCGCGGCAAAAAAGGAGAAAGAAAACTGTGCAAAGCTTGGTTACTTTGCATAATTTATTAAATACGAGCTGCTCCCCTCGCCCTCCACCCCTCTTCCCCTCTGGCCCACCTTGCGTGACCATGTTCGTAACCATGTTACAGTTACGCCCCGCCTTTTGTTGCACCTCTTCCGCCATCTCTCTCTATCTCTCGGCTCGCGTTGCTTTTGCGCTTTTACTTTTTTGGCAGCGTCGCTTTTTTTTCCTCCTTTTGACTTGGATGAAATGCTTATGCTAATGTTTGGCACATATACCGCCCCTACCTGCCCCCCCCTGCTCGCACGGCAAATGCTGTAAATTTAATGAAACCTCTCTCTCCCTCTCAGTCTCTTGTTTGCGGGTAAGACTTTAATGAGCTTACCATGCGGGCGCAGGCAAACACTGAAATGGGGTGGTGGAGTGTAAGGGGGGGGTGGGGGCGCCTTGCCTGTTTTATTGTACTTAAATTGTGCAGTTCAGTTTTTTCATTGAAGTCTTCCTGCAAGTAACTTCCTCATTTGATGCCCACCACGAAAGCTGCTTCACTGCAGTCGCCTCAAGAGCAAACAGCAAACAAAGGCTAACACTGAAGAGGTGGAGACTCAGAGTGAGAGCTTAAGGAGCGCAGGGGAGGAGGGGCATCAGAGGTTGCCTACTTATGCAAATGTCAAAAATGCTCTGCAGTGCAATGACAGGCGCCCTCATCTCATCTCATCTCATCTCGTCTCATCTCGGCGCTAAGACGACAGCCACAAGACATTCAGCGAGCCAGAAGTATTCACGACGACCCCCCTTCTCTTCTCGTTTCTTCTCTTTGCCGGCAAGCGGGTTAGGCAGTTGAATGCCACAGATCGCCAATGTGAACTTAAAGTGCAGCATACCCTTTAGACAAGCAGTCTTTCAGTGGGGTAGCTGCAGCTGTGAAGCTTTTGAAGTTAGAGCAGCTATCGTTAGTTGGGAATGCAGTGCAGTTCATAATGCGATATTTTAATGAAATATTTGAGAATAATATGTGGATAAACTATAGCAGCTTACATTGTAAATTAAAACGATGGTCGAGCCTAACAAACAATACAGTTAACAAAAAGATGTTCATTAAAAATTATGCTAAATTGGTCGATAAATGTAAGATATAGATGAACAATAATAGGCAGTGAAAAAGTCAAAGGTAAGATTATAAACAAATCAACTACATTGAAATAAATGTTCAAAAATATAGAAATAAATTAAATAAACATAACAAAATTTAGAATTGTTATACTCATTAATTGCTGATGCTATAAATGTACCTTATTTCGGTATGAATCAAGTATAAATTAAGAAGGTAATTGATTGAGAAAACTCTATTAATGTGAATGGACAGCAAAGTTCCCTTCTAAACTTTAATATTAATTTGCATTTTTTGCATTTATTTCTTTTCCATGTCGTAGGCCAACTACCCACCAATCATGTACAGCGTACAGGGTATGCAAATTACATTTGCTTAGCCGCTTTAATCAGGCCGCCTTTGTGCTGGCGCACTTTTAGAATGTTAGGGACACAAATTGAAATTTGCTAATATTAACACAACAAAGTTTACCATGTGCATATCGTTACAGCATTTATAACTCAGCTATGCCAAAGGGATAACTGCTCTCTCCAGCCCGCGCTCTCCCTCTCTGCCAAAAGGTAAGTGCCTTGCACTTGAGTTACAGTTTGCCAAAACTCAGCTTTATAAATTCGATTTCAATTTTTGCTTTTTTGTGCTTTTTTTTTGTTTTTTGAAAAGGCTCTCAAGAGATTGATATGCAGCCACAGTTGGAGCATAAATCAGTGCGAGGGTTTGGGACTTGAGGTTACCTGTTTGCCGCTTGTTTGCCGCAGCTTTTATTGTATTTTTAATCCACGCAACGCTCAACAACTTTTGTGCTGGCTGCGAGAGATGGGGAGAGGGGAGAGGGGAGGGAGGAGTCAGCTTCTTGGCCATAATTTAGCTTAGAATTCCCAGCAGCCACAAGGCAATGTGAATTGTTTTTCACGCACACAAATACACGTGTGCAAGCTCACAGAGTGCATAGTTTTTCACACACACACACACACACACACACACACCCACACACACACACAAGCGATTTTAATCGACCGCCAACAGTTTCAACTGTGGCTCAACTTTGCGGTTATTTAGCAGCCATTCACGGCTGGCTGGCGAGAGTGGAGGGGTCTAAAGTGGGGTTGTGGGCTGTTGATAAATACGAGAGCATCCTGATTCGGCTACCACTCTTTCTAAGACACTCTTTCTCCTCACCCCTCTGTCCGCTTTGCCTACTTGCTTGCTTGTCGTCATGTCGGGTGATGCGTCACATTCTTTTAGCAGCTGCCGCTGTAAGAAACTTGCTAGAAATGTTTTTTGAATTAGTTTTAAAGCACATGCCACAGCATGTCCTCATTCCACTCGCCTCATTCTTTCTTCTTTTTTTTTAGCCGTAGAGCAGCTGCTTTCTTTTCAATTTAACGCCGCTCAAAATCGATAGACATGGCAGCAACTTTGACTTTGACAAATTTCCTTGGCCCCAAACTTGTGGCCCCCCAGCACAGACAGGACAGACCGTTACCCATTCAAAGAGCATTGTCTTTGGCCATGCCACCCCTAGTCAGGCAAGCAATGCAAAAATCAATGTGACTAATGTTTTGGCTGGTCCTTAAGGTTCGTTTTTGTGTGGAAAAGGCTGAAATGAAATATTGAAATACTTTACGTGAGCTTGCAGCGAGTGCAGCCAGCGAGAGATAGAGGGAGAGAGAGAGAGAAGGGCAGAGAGAGGCAAGGAGTTCATTTCAAGTGGATGAGCCAGATACAATCAGAGCTTAAAATCAAATCACTGTCAAAGGCTAATTCAGCGTGCAAGTGTGTGTGTGTGTGTGTGTGTGTGTGTGTGTGTGTGTGTGGCAAAGGTGTACTCATCTACTCAGTTGCAACATCCTGCAGCTGCAGCTCAATTTGATTTGACTTCAAGTGTGTGTCTGTTTGTCTGTGTGTGTGTGTTACAGCAGTGCGTGTGTGTGTGTGTGTGTGTGTGTGCATGTGTGTGCGTCTCTCGATATCGCCTCAATTCTCAACTCAACTCGCAAAACCTTTTTGGCTTTGGCATGTTGCACTTGCACTTATTGTGCCGCACTTTATGGCAACTAACTGACTGCGCCTTTTTATCGCACTATCTCTGCCCCTCTCTCTCTCTCTCTCTCTCTCTCTCTCACTCCAGCTCTCTTACTCTCTCACCACAATAACAAAACACTTTGATTTATTAGCACAATCTTTGGCGCGGCAAAAGAAGCAATCAAATACACGCGAAATCTAAACCGCAGCCAGTCTGGAGCCGCACACTGGTGCCAATATTCAAAATTTGTATATTGTATATAATATGTATATATAATATAGTGAAAAAAAAAGAATTTAATCAAATCGAAAGAAGATAAGCTTCAACTGCTAAAATGCATTTTTGAGTTTAAAAGAATTTTGTTGTTAAACAAATTATTGATTTGCATTCATCAATTTTTTAACTTTGATTAACAAAACTTCAACTTTACACAATAAATTGGATAAATTATAAATATATTTGTAGACAACCAATTGAATTATCAATGTCTGATTTTAGAAAAGCGTCACTCCAATAATATAAAATAAATAAATAAGTAATAAATAAAATAATAAAACTTTCCATAAAACTTTTATTAAATGTGTACTTTAAGGTATGAAAGGTGTAAAATAAATTCATTTATTTTTTTTAGTAAAATTTAAGTGAAGCAAAAGGATCTTGATCTTGGTTCATCTGTAGAAACTATAGAAAGTATTATTTACAAATTTATTCATTTAGGCTTACAGTAAATGTTGTAGACAATCAATATAACTATCTCTGACCGATACACTCCAATTATTGCACATACCAGAGTGTAATTAGCATTTTTGAGGCATTAACCAACTGGTAGAGCACACTGTGCGTTGACAAGAGCATTGGGGAAGCGCATGGCTTTGGGCAGTCAGGTGGCCCAGTGGCATGAGGGGAGAAGGCAGAAGGGAGGAGGGGCTGGAGAGTGGACGGGGACAGTTGGAGCTGGTCGCATCTGCGTTCGACGGCTGCACTTAGCTGCCGGCATTTATAGTCGCAATTGCTATTTGGTGTGAATTTGAGTGGCACTGCGACTTGGAGAGATGTTGTTGTTGTTGTTGTTGTTGTTGTTGTTGTATATACCCTTATGGCTTTCCCTCCCGTGTTTATGCATTGATTCATGGATACTACTCGCAGCAATGCTGTTGTTATGTTTGCACGACTCTGTATGTGAGTATGAATGTGAATCGTTGTTGTCGATCGGCTCGTTGTTTCCACGCCCTCCAGCAACGACATCGACATCGACAACGACAACGACAACGACGACAATGTTCTCTACCGTCCTGGCGTGCATACATTGTCGAGATGCGTGTGACAGGATAATAAAGGATGCCTTTTGTCGCAGGGCCAGGCCCAGGCCCAGGCCCATGCCAGAGAAGAGCAGCAGAGCAGAAACCACAGTCTGGCCACACTAATTTATGGCCCTCTGCGCAAATGCATGACATGCCAGAATTGTAAATGATTTCAAGATGAGCATGACATAAATGCGGCGAGCACGCTCCAGCAATCTCCCAATTTCCCAAAACAAAACCCAGCCAACCAGAGCAGCAAATCAAACGCAAATGCGAATCTATTTATTATTCATTTCGGCATTATTCAGCTAAATATTTCTGATAGCACTACAGCGAGAGAGAGAGAGAGAGAGAGAGAGAGAGAGAGAGAGAGAGAGAGAGATTTGGTAACTCTTTCCAGCGTCTGTCTATGTTACAAAGATTAATTAAGAATTGTTGGCGAAAGAAAATAAAAGAGGAATAAACAAATACAAAAATACTATTTAAATAATTTTATTCATTAGTCCAATGCTTATTTATTTATACATATTATTGATTTATTTCAAATATAGCTAGGCATAGTTATTATATAATATTATTAGCACAAGTTATTTATTAAATGTTTCTCTTTTAAAGTTTGTTTGATTTGAAAAACAAGACGTGCTCAATAACTTTATAAACTCATTATAAGCAAGGCAACATTTCAATTAAAATACCCTGTTTTAAAACTGTTATATTAGCCATATGATTACAATTAAACTACAAGAGTTTGAGTATTCAATCAATATAGTTTTAACTTTTATTGGTAGCGCATTGAAATGCTAGTTGCTTGATAGCAACAACATTGTCATGTCGCAGCTCAAATTATTGTTATTATGGAAAATATGTAAAGGACTATTTGATATTATGCTTTGCTAAATAGAATTGAGTTCTCACAAGAGGCAAACACTTGAGAAATGCGAGCAAAATGTCAGCAGACTGACCAAAAAGAAATGAACTGATGGCCGACAACTGATAGCTGGCAAAGGGGCTGGCAGTCAACGACGAGGATATTGATATGCCAAAGGAGACTGGATGCTATAACCAAGCTCAAGTGGAGATAGCTGGCATTCAATGCAAAGCAGAGGGGCGTGGCTGCAACGCAGGTGGCAGAGAGAGGAGTCAGGCTACTAAAGGCGGAGAGATGCAATGCAATGCAATGGTGTAGTGGCATGTAAACTCAGTGTCACGCTCGTGCCGCGACAAACATGGCAAGAGAAAATAAAACTGATGAAAAAAAGACTGCGATTTTTTGCCATTGTCAAAACATTCGCCCGCCTGCAAATTTGATGATGTCGCCAACGTGGCCCGGCACAATCTGATGCACAAGTTCAGCCGAAGAGCTGTAAAAAAAACAAAAATGGGAATTGAAATCACCAAAAGTAACAGCTGGACCAGAAGCAGGTGGAGCTAAAGCTGCAGCTCAGGCTGCAGCCCAAACTGGAGGCTGTGTCTGCACGTGCTGCTAACGCATTGAATAACGCAATGCTGCCAACTTGTGCACAAAGTTGGAGCCAAAATCAGAAAGAATGCAGCACAGACAGACAATTGCACAGACGGACGGACGGACAGACGGATAAACTGCCGGACAGACCGTGGTACATGCAGAGAATAAGAGAAAGAAAGCAAAATGCGGCGCACGTTTGCCAAATTGAAATTTACCACGCCGAACTGCAGCAGCAGCAGCAGCAGCAACGACATCAGTTCAAAATCATTCAGGCGAGCCGCAACAGACAGCCAAACAGGGCGTGGCTGGCGTGGGGGGCGGGGGATGGCAGATAAGGCAGGTTTACAGCTGCCATTGCTTAGTGTCGTATTTGGCCAACAGTTTCGTTGACTTGGCCATAAACATTGATGCGCTCCAGTCGATGGCTACCAACTAGAAGCTGTGCCCAAAAAGCGCCACATAGTGTGACCAAATCACCGAAATTAATATTTAATTCAATAGTTCAGCTTGAGTAGAAAGCAGACACTTTAATAATTAATATCTTATTTATTTATACGCTCTTTCAATATCAACACACTTGCTGTTTAAGCTGCGTCCGTCTGTCCGTCTGTCTGTCTGTCTGGCTGTCCGCTCTTTGAAGCAGCTAGTTGCATTCAACTAGTCGAGCTAAAGTTATCAAATTTGCGGACAATATAATTGTTGCCAAATATGCCGCTTTTGTGCCACTGTGCAGCTGTTTGCTTGGTTCAATGCTCTCTCAGCTCTCAGCCTGAGCATTGAACTCAATGCACTGGGCGCTGCTCGAAATGTGGGCAAAGTGGCTGGCAACCATGGACTCTCATACCTGTAGCACGCTCACATACACACACACACACACACACACACACAGTTGCATGCATTATTCACTCATACAGAGCGAGAGAGCGAGAGAGAGAGAGCCATTACTCAGATTGTTTCGCTTGCATAATTGAGCATTTGTTTGGCTAATTAGCATTATTTGGTTGCAAGCTAAGCAACTAAATCAAAGTTGCAACAAGATTCCAGGTGTTGCATGCTGTAATTAAAGCCGCGTTTTTGCTGCGTACATGCAGCACATACCTTGTTGGCCAACAGGCATTGGCTGCCATCTGGTCGACAAGTGTCAGTAACTGAACACGCCCAGGGAAAAGCTGGAGCTGAAGTTGAAGTTGCACACAGGAGAAAAAGTGGAGGGGCGCATCCAGAGGCGCTTGTCAAGCAATTTGTCATACTTAATTGCAACACGCCATGAAGTTGCGTTGTCAAGTGTGTTGCATGCAGCTAAGCTGCATTAATTGGCTGGGCATTAAGTACTTCCCCTCAGGCTTGATACTGATTTTCTAATTCCGATTCGCCACACCCAAAGACTGCTGTCAGCAGCAAAGCAGCAAACAGCAAAGCAGCAAATCAACAAAGCCGCAAATGGCAAATGGCAAATAACAAATAGCGCGTAATTTGCATTAGCTTCTGCCGGCTAACGTTGCGTATGCGTAATGTTGGCTGTTTACTGCAACAACTGCCGCATAAATCAGTCAAAGCAACAATAACAACAATGACACCAACTTTGATTAAGAGTTTCGCACAAAAATATGCAACGATATTAAATTTTAATTCAAACAAATTGCTGGCAAAACAATTGCAAAACTGCAAACACTTTCCCAGTAGACAACTCGCACTTTAAATGCTCATAAATTTATGCATTTAAATCATTTTCGGGCCAAAAGCGAAACACACAACAAACAACTCAACTTTGACCTGCAAATGGTTTGGCACAAAATAAAATCAATTTATTATTGAACGCCGCACACACACACACACACATTTGTTCAATTAATTACTATACATTTATTTTCGGCAATTCTTTTTTTATTTGCATTTCAATTATTGCCTTTGTTACGTCGCTCGGCACTTTAAGCCGACTTCTCGCGTGTATTGTAAATGTGCTATATATTTTTCTATAATTTATTGACATTTTACCTGTGAATTTTCTTTTGTGCAAACATGTGTTTAATTTATTATTTGCAAAAAAAGCGTTTGCATATTAGATGAAGCGTGCAATTTAAATTTCAAAATCATTGTTACTTGCTGACAATTTCCGCTTTAAATGCAATCCACTTTGAATATGTGAATGTATTTGATATTGCAGTTCTTTTCGAAAGTGTTTAACAAAAGTAAAAACAATATTTTGCATATTTTCAGTGAATAATTTTAAGTGAATAAAGCGTAGTCTATTATTAGAACTGCCTTTAATATCTGCAAATGTTTTTCCGCATTGACTTGAGGCAGTTTTTAGACAACTCTTTTTATTATAAATGCCCAATGAGCTCCAGCAAAAAATGCATATGAATAACAAGAATTTAAACATTTTTAATACCAACTTGTCTGTGGAAAACTCTTAAGAAATTCTCAAAAAAAAAATATAAATATATTTTTTTTTATTTTGCTGTTTTGTATTTTTTAGCTTAGAGAGAAATTAAAGACAGAGAAAGGGAATTATTTAAATAGAATTTTGGCAAACTGCTTTGCCTTGTGAGAATAGAAAAAGAACTTGAGCTTGAATGGTTATTGAGCAAGCTGGCGAAAAGGACACAGAAAAAGCAAGCATAAGATATGGCAGATATAAATATATAGTATATGTATATCTGGCAAAGAGATTTTTGCAGTAGCTACTTTCGAGGGCAGCAGCATTAAATGACATATTTATGCAACATGCAACAAACAAGTTGCCCCCCACAACGTTCGGCAAATGTTGCATGCATTGCACTTTTGCCAGGGCCAACAAAATGGTTATTGTTCCAAATTTGTTGCTATGCGTTTTTATCAGAGGGAATAAGCAAAGAAAAAACTACGCAACAAATGGCAACTGCGACTCCTCAGCAACAGTTGCAGTTACAGTTACAGTTACAGTTACAGTTACAGCTATAGTAACAGCTACAGTACGGCTACAGTTACCTGTGGAGGTAACGAATAAAATGACAAAGGGAGTCAGAGCGAGAGAGAGAGAGAGAGAGAGAGACATATCGCAATCGCATTGAGAGCGATTCATGAATATTTATGCCTAAAATCAAATTGAGGCAACCAGTGGAAACCGGCTGGCAGGCAGAGAGGGGAGGAGAAAGGACTGGGGGGGGAGAGCGACGTTTTTGCAATGGGAGCGTAAAATTAGCATGCATATTGAAGGCGGTCAGTGTTTGGCACCTGGCGCACAACCTGACTGAGGGACTCGATGTGAATGTGGATGCGGATATAAATGTGAATGTGAATGTGAATGTGAATGTGAATATGCAGAGGGAATGCCTGAACTGTGACTGTAGATGGGGATGTGGATGTGGATGTGGATGTGAAGCTGAACGGGCATGCCACTAAATGTGTAAGCTGGCAAAAATGCTATCGTGCATGGCCAGAGATAAAAACAGAGTTGACAAAAGCAACAAAACATCGGCAACAACACACAACGAAAATGAAAAGGGAAACGAAAAATGAAAAACGAAAAACGAAAAAAATGAAATATAAAATTCGCCTGGAATTCATATAATAAAAAAGAAGAAGCAAGTGTGTGTGTGTGTGTGTGTGTGTGTGTGTGTGTGTGTGGCAAAAATTCATAAAACTGAAAGAAACACACAGAAAACATGCAGAAATACTTGAAACAGCAGAGCAGCAGTCAGGATTATTTTCAAGTAGGTTTCAGCCCAAAAGTTGAAGGGACATCAACAACAACAACAGCAACAACAACAACAGCAACAAAAACAAACAACCAGGACATCACAACAGCGAGACGAGAGCCATGTAGTTGTGTGCAAAATGAATTGAAACGTGCCACAAAAGTTGTTTTATGCATAACTAAAATGCGACGAACATCCGGCGAATGTGTCTGAATGACCTCTCTGATTCATTAACCCCCAAACCCCCCCCCATCCCCTCTTCCCCTCTCCAACTGTGCTAAGAGCATAGCTCTTTTCCTTTCTCTACTCTCTGCTC
The DNA here is from genome assembly GCA_018150935.1 of Drosophila pruinosa. NCBI lineage: Eukaryota > Metazoa > Arthropoda > Insecta > Diptera > Drosophilidae > Drosophila > Drosophila pruinosa. The sequence goes on along the minus strand of JAECWR010000194.1, from coordinate 17,574,668 downwards.
CACTGCCAAGGTCTTGCCTGAAATCCCAACTAATGAAGTGTGGATCCAGCTTATGCAATACATTTTGAAAAGCAACTGTTACTCTTGAGGGCCGACTAAGACGACTAAGCTGATGCTCTAACACTGCTAACTGAATGTTTGTTGGAGGGGGGAGAGCAAGCAATGAAGCCTAGACAAAACTATAAGATATGAAGCGTATTTCTAATGTTATACTCTTCTTTTCTCCCAAATAGATTTTAATTCAATCATTATGAATAATAACAGAAGTAGTATTTGATTTCAGCTCCCAGTATTCATTTTATTTAATATTCGTATAAAATTTAAATGTTTTTGCTTTGAGTATATTCAAGAATTGTATTGCTTTTATTTTATTGCGCTTTACTTTCTTCCAATTTACTTTATATCATTTCTTATTTGCACCAACTACTAGTTTGCTTAAACACACTATATATGTATGTCTACTCCACTTGCATATGAAGCTGCTCGCAACATCAACAAATACTCTTACAGCATATATGCTACTCGTTGTAATTCATAAACTTATCTGATAAATTGCAGCTACTTATTTTACTACGCTTTTTGCCTCATGGCCCAAAATAATACTCACTTTTCCAGCTCATTGACAAGCACTCACTGCACGCTGTGTTGTTGTTGTTGATTACTTGAAAATCCTAGACAGATTTTATAAGCATGATGTCGTTGTCGTTGTCGTTTGCCGTTGTTGCTGACGTTGTCGTTTGCCGTTCGTTGATAACTTTGATAGTAGCACAAGCTCATCAATCTCCGCGTTATAACCAATTCAGTGGGATTTTCCACCTGTCCCCAATTTACTTTTTACCTTTAGTTCTCTCTGTTTTTTTTTGGGAATACTCTGACTGGCAATGCAATCAGCGTTGTGCTGCTGCCGTTCATCAATCTAATTGTCGTTCGTTTTGCGAAATATATATACCGAAAAATTTGCTTGCCAGTCAACTTTGAGCGCTTGTCAATGGCAATTGTATTGGGGCATGGCTACTTGCAACACGAACAGCACCAAGTACGAGCCAGCATGGCTGCCTCAACGGCTGCTGCACTTTATTTGTCGTTCCACTTACCGCAGTTGACTTTGATTTGTGCGCGCATTCGGGCAAACAGTTGAGCAGACGCTACGTCCCTCCCCCCTCGCCCTGCGAGTGTGCACAAAATGCAATCAAATAAACAAATTGCCAGTCGTCAGAGTCAGAGTCGTAGTCGTAGTCGTAGTCGTAGTCATAGTCATAGTCATAGTCAGCTGAGTGAGCTTCACATTGCCATTCACTATTCACGACGAGAGCAGCACACACGACACTGCCCTGGGCATTAACTCTCGAATGCGAGTCTTGTTTAATTTGTTGCCACGCTGCGTATGTGCAATAAACATTTATTAAGCACCCGCTGCGTGTGGCACTCCTGGACGACGAAGGGTCTGCACAATGTCTTCCATCAGCAAAGGCCACATTAAATAGCAAACCAACACACACATGCACACGCACACACACACACACACACACACACCATCTCAGGCATTAATGTGCAGTGCGATAATTTTCAATTATCATTACAATTACTGCACGTTAAGTACGAATTATTTTCAAATAAAATGACAAATTGAAAAGCTTAATTATAATTATTTTGCGCAATTACTTGAAGCTGCAGTTTAAATATATATTGCCTTATTTTTGAGCGCGATTTAATTAGCCATAGTCCTTTAAATTCGATTGTATTTAAATCGCTTTTTTCTAACCATTAATTAACCTATTAATTATTGCAATTGCATTACAAAATGCGTTGATTATCTAGAAATAAATCAAACTTTGCTAAACACAATTAAATACATATTTAAAAAAATATTGAAAAAATATATAAATCATTTGAGTTCGTTCTTTTCATATTAATTAATTACAAATTTATTGTTATACCATTGAAGTTGTCAACAGCATTTTGAACAACTCTCCTCAATTTAATTGATTTCACATTATTATAAATGGTTCTTTTGTACTTGAAAAGTAGGCTTTAATAGTTGCAATTAATTGTTTTTGGGGTGCACTCACCTGGCAGCAGTGTTAGCATTAGGCATCCGAGGGCAAAGGTCAGCCACCAGCTGTAGCTGGCTGTTGTCGTTGTGTGCGTCTTCTGTGTGAAACTCATTCTCATAATGGCCACAATGAGTCGCATTTGGTTCGTTCAACTCGAGTGCTAATAACTTAGCTTCTTTCTCTTTCAATCTGTCTCTTTTTTGTTCGACCACTCTCTCGCTCTCGCTCACACTCTCTCGCTCGCTCGCTCTGTCTTTGTATTTGCAATTCAATCCATGCAGTCAGCTCGATCTATTGCCATTTAATTGTTGTCTAGCAGACAAATCTCAAGTCTGTTGCTTTGCAACCTCAACCTGTGGCATGCGGCCAAGCACTGTGTGTGTGTGTGTGTGGCAATGTGGCACGGCAAAGTGATGTCCGTCCGTTTAGCAAGACATATGGCGCATCGATCAGGCGGGGGCAATCGATAAGCAGTTGAGTGCTGTCTCTCTACTCAGACCCCGGACTCGAGACTCGAGAGTGTCGGATGCGACTGGCGGATACGCTTGTTGACTGGGGCGGGGGGCGGGGGGGGTGGTGTAGTATGTTGGCAGACAACGAAAACAATTTTCTACGGCAATTGTTTTCGTGTTTTTTTTGCTTCTGGTCTGTTCGGGTTTTTCCTCGAATTTTCTGCTGGCCTTTTTATGAAAGTCTGCTGACGCTTGCTAATGCCACTTCTGCGCTTGATGGGACGGCTCTGCTTTTATTATTGTTGTCGTTGTTAGAGTTGTTGTTGTTGTTGTTGCCCTTATCTGTGCCACCTTTGCTTTGCCTCTCCTTGCTTTTTTCTCAATTTTCGCTTGGCGGAAACTTTTACTTTTGGCTTGCCGCAAAATTTTTTGGCTCTGCCATTTATCAAAATAGAAAAGAAAAAAACCGACGAATATTTGGCGGGCTGCTTGTTGTTGTTGTTGTTGGCCGGAAATCGAGTGAGTGTGTGTGTGTGTGTGTGTGTGTGTGTGTGAGGTAAGTTTCTATGAAAGCGTCTCAGACACTGTCTGTGTGAACGCAACGATGGCAAGGTGCTTGTGTGCAACACATTTGTGGCATCTCCGGGCGGTCGTTGACCTTGACGTTTTTACAGCTTGTCAACACAGAAAATTGACTCCTTTTTGGCCGATAGACAGGGCAATCGCAAAGGGCTATCGGCTATCGGTAGAACGGTAACGGACTCTGATTGATTGCTCTTGCTCAATTGTAAGGCTGCTGTTGCATGCCACACACATATATTATGCATGAACTCATGTGCGAGACTCGATTCGTTTTGTTTCGATTTCGATTTTCCCCTTTTTGTTTTTGTGCTATTTTGGCAATGTTGTTTGATGTTCGACTATATCGAGATGCGCTTCCGTTTATTTATTTATTTTCTCTCTCTTTGCAATTTTTGTTTGTTCGTTTTTGTTTTTGTTCTTCTTTTTTATATTTCCGCAACTTGTTTACGGCACTTGCCGGCTACTGTGTCGACTGTGCCGTTTGCTGCCTTGGCAAGTTTTGATTACTGCTGTGCTTGGCTAACAAGTAGCCGACTTCGATTTCGATTTTGTTTGGCAAATATTGTCGTTATGTCCTTTTCACTCCCCCATTTAAAATGCAATTTGAAAATAGAATTTGATTTGGAATTTTCTTATTGCACTTTGTTTCTTTTGCTTCTTGTTTGCTTTTTGATTGTTCTTACTTTCTTGCTCTCCACATATGTGGCAAATTATTGCAAGCACTTTTATTTATTGATGACCAGCCACTCTAAAGGATTTTCCACAGCACTTTCCAAAATGTATTCAATTTGTCTCTGCACCTCCTGCAACTCCTCCAACTCTGCAAAGTGGCTGCTGCAAAAGAAAAGTAATTGATAATGCACAATATGGTTAGAAAATTCATTAAAATTATTACAATAGAGCAGAATTGTGGCTCAACAGTCGCAAAATATAAATCAAGTGTGCTCTCAGCATATTGTCTGTACAACATTTACAACTACATACACACATACAGTACAACCAAGTGCTAGACACACATACAGTTGCATACGCATAAATTCATTTTTAAATAGTGGCCTATAAAATGTAACTCGCTGGCGTTTTCGAGCCCCGTATCCTGTAGCCAGAACAGTCCCAGTCCCAGTCCCGGACAGCACAGTATTTATTATACCCTGCGGCCTGCAAAAGCCACAACAAAATAGGGGTATAATAGTTGTTGAGCAACTTTGTTTTGTTCAATAGCAATAGGCTGTCTAAACTTTGTTAATTGTGCAATTTACGCCAAGAAACGGCAGTGGCGCCACCTAGCGCTGGTAGTGCATAATCGTGAACTAGCCTCTGTTGAAATATTTGGCATTTTGAATTTGAAGGGGCATCTGGCAGTCGATCATGCTCGCCTCGAGCATTTCCACTTGTTTTTGCCATACACTTTTTATTGGTATTTGAAATTGCGCTCTCATTTTGGCATTAAAATTGCAGCAAATACTTTGAATAAATGCGGCAACCGCATGACAAATGTCTTGCATTAAATATAAAATATGTCCCAACGGACCGAGACCCTAACTTTGTTCTACTGTGCCAGTCCAGTGCAGTCCATTCTCTGTCGAGTTCAGTTCAGCTTGCAACTTGCAACATTGTGTGACCCACAAAAATGCATAAATACAAACGACAGACAGACAGACAGACAGACAGACAGACAGACAGACTGATGGACAGATGGACGGACAGCGAACAAACGAATGGGCAGATAGATGGACACAGTGTTGGATCGTAGGCAATCTAACATTTAGTTAGAGCTAACATAAAAGGGTCTGACTATTTGGCAAGCCACCAATTTTCTCATATTCTGCTGCTGCTGCAATTGAAGCGCTTCCCCATCACGTTTGCAGTTGGCAAAAATCAGAGAATCATTGAGCATTTTGAATTGCAATTCGAAATTAACATTTAATGACATCTTTTATGAGGCAACGTTACAAGCAGTTCATCGATAACATAATTGCTGCCAATTATCGATTATTTTACGAGCTGCACAAATGGCATTTCAGTCTGTTCAGATATGGAAGACTTCTTTATAAACTTTAAGTGTTGGCATATTGTATTTTGTTAACTTTAAATTTGCTGCTAAAATCAAACTGTTTATAAAATACATTCAACTATTTACTTTGGCATTTTAGAGAGACCCCTTTTAGACTGCTGCCAAGTTGTGCATAAGTTGAAATATTGCATGACTTTCAATGTTACACAACGAGCTTAACAAAGATTAATAGTGTTGAGTAGCGCATCGAAATAAGCTTAAAGCCAAACAACACTTGTATATGAGCAGCAGATATGCATAAATTGATTTTATTCACACATCAGTCGAATTTATTTATATGCCAAACAAAATATGGAACCCTTTTTGGTACTCGCTCATCATAAACATCTAAGTGTGAATAACATATGTCTGCCACACTCGTATACATACATATATGTATGTTGCACGAGTATGTTGATATATTTGCTTACCAGCATCGTAATCAGTTAAGGATAGTTGAGGCAGCAAGCGTTTTTCAAGTTTACTGACCAAATAGGTCAACGCCAGAAGATGAGCCTATTTTTGGGATACCTTTTTCGCATACAATAAACTACAATAAATCAATTTACTGCCACATAATGTGAGTTTGTTTATGCCAAGGCACACACCACCAAACACACACACACACACACACACACACACACACACACTCTCACACCTTGGGGCTGTGTAGTAAACGTTTCGTATCACAAATTACATGACGCTTATCGTTAGTTTTACAAGCGTCTTCCTACAATAAACGCTCCCTTCCTGACTGACTGACTGACTGACTGACTGACTGGCTGACGACTGGATGAGTCCTGTGGCTCAATTTGTTGGACGGTCTCGACTTGAGTCGAGTCGAGTCGACTGAATGACACGCCATTCGAAGGCGCCGCTGCCGCCCACGCAACTGATTGCTGTCTCAATATTTTGGTTGTTGTTTCGCTTCTCATTTGGTTCTTGGTCTGGTGGAAAGGTCCAAGAACTCTCGGCTTTCGGTTCGCAGCTTTTTTGTATGCGATGCTCGCATTGTTTGCCACAGTCAGTCTCAGCCGTCGACCATTTATCATCTTTAGTCGCTCGCTTAAATGCGCCTCAAAATTATGTTTAATTTAACAAAAGCATTCGCGCAGTACACAAATTGAAGTGGGGGGGGAGAAACAATCACTTGACTAACTTTTCTATTTACCAAATGCCAAACACAATTTATGTCTGCTTTGATTAACTGAAAATGCTCTATAAATTGCCAATAAACGAGGCCAAGTCGTCCTTTTTTACTATCAGCAGCAACAAGCGCCATGCGACACTTTCAGCCCAGCCCAGCAATCACACACACATACACACATCGACACTGTGTGTGTAGTAGTGGGATGGGAGCCTTGAGTGCTAGATTTCTCTCTCGATATGAACAGCAAAAGTACCAAGTGTAGGCGCTGTATTAAATGTACGTAAAACTCAAATTAATAAAGTAAACGTAATTGTTTTAGAAGTAAGCGCAAATAAATGATGAATAAATAAATATATTAACATTATATATGGCACATCCAGTTGCTGAATTAACTACATTGTTGCCTTCCATTTAACTGAATTATTATACTAAGCAATCGAATTAAATTAAATTAATTTCTACAGCTTGATAAGCATGAAAAATGTCAAATATAAAAACAACTTTGTAATTCAACTGAAAGTGTTTATCAAACTAATTCCAATTCAATTAACAGCTAATAAATATGGATCAAATATTATAGATAAGTTGAGCAAATTTGATTGATTCGTTTAAATAATGTGATTAGTGTTTTTTTTCCTTCTTCTCTTTCATATTTGTGTAGAGCAAGTGATTTGTATGACAAATTTGTGGCAGGAAAAGCAACTGTAGGTGAGCAAGCAGGCGACTAAGGACTGTGGGCAGGAGATACGCAAAAAGAATGACCCGAAACAGCGTGCGTTCAATTAAAAGAAGATGAACGAGCATTAGCAGAGAACGGCATCGTTTGTGCACTGGAGAGGGGTGGCAGGGAGGAGAGTAAGAGCCAGCAGCCATGGGCCCAGAATCGTTTTCAATTGGGTGGCAACACGCGTTGTGGCAACAGCCGCGGCAATGATGCGTAAAAGACGCTGAACTGGCAAACCCAACAGGGAAAGAGAGAGAGAGAGAGAGAGAGGGAGAGAGAGAGAGAGAGAGAGAGTGAGGGAGAAAGCAACGCATCGTAACGAACCACATTGGCAGCAGTTTGGCCTTTGCCATCTTACTGTCTTTTGGCCTTCAGGCTGCGGCTCTGCCTTTTGGCTTTAAGCCGGCAGAAAAACAATAACAACAAGCACAACAACAACAGGACGTTCATTAGGATTACGCACGCGGAATGCATCATGCGGCATGCGGCATGCGGCATGTGGTACAGGATAAACGCATAAGCAACGAGACACTGAATAAATCAACAGTCAACTCGCTCGAACCATAACTCTCTCTGTCTCTCTCTCTCTCTCTCTCTCGGCGTATATTGGCAAAGAATATTTTTAAATAAGCGCTGCGTTTGTTATTGAATGTCATTGACATTTTTATGATAGTTATTTTATTATTATAAAGAAATACTGCACAGTTCGTCTTAAGATTTTATATAAATAATGCTCGAATAATAAATTGCTAAGGCTTCAATTCCATAATTAAATATATCAAAAGCCAATCGAAGGAGCAGAGCTGCATAGTATTAGATTAAAAACATATTAAAGACATAAGCCAATCGAAGCTAACAATTTGCAACTGCAAATTGTTTTTGGGGCACTTGAGTCAAAAATGTGGAGTTGTAATTCAAGAATGCCGTCATGTCAGTGCATGTACGAACATGTCGTCTGAGTTGTTTAATTAAATCAGTCATGTGCGTTGACTGTGCCACGCTTTAGCATGACAATAGAAACACGAAACTCTGCTGCCTCTTCCACTCCCCCCCCTCCAAAAAAAAGGCGAATGGCAGGCCCAAGCGAGGGAGAAAAAGGCAGAAAATAGGCAAGTTGGAGTGGGGGGAGCTGAGAGCTGAGAGCTAAGAGCTGAGCCTGTGCTCACATGCCCTGTTATTCCCTGGCTGTGACTTATCATTTTTATTAAAGGACACTGAAATATTTTCACACTGAGACGACAAACACAAAGGCTATGGCCACCTCCTCCCCCCCTCCCATCCTCTTGCTGGTAGGCTGCCGCTATTGTCGAGTAGGCAAAAAACCAAACAAAATATATGTGCTAAATGTTCGCTCTGTACGCCTGTGTGTGTGTGTGTGTGTGTGTGTGTGTGTGTGTGTGTACTAACAGCTGAGCCTGCAACTCTGCCATGGAGCAGTTCATTATTGCCCCTTCCCCACCATTTGCTGGCACACGTCCCTCTTCTATATGTGCTCAAAAATATGCTTTAGATTTTCGTCTTTAATTCGTCTATTTTGCTTTGACTTTTCAAATTACGTTCTTTATAGCAAATTGTTCAAATTGAATTAAAGAATCGAAATACCGCAGATTTGATGGTCCTGCTAAGCATTCTACTTTTGTAAAAACTTCACAAAAGAGAGCTAATATTGCAAAAAGTTGTTAGCAATCAAATATGGCTTTCGATTTAACAAAAGCAAATAGCATATATAATAATAGTTTACTCAGTCTGCAACTTGAGTATTTATTTTGATTAAATGTGACATTAGCTTAAATAAGGTTTTGTTATTTTCCAAATCAAAGACTTCACTGCAAATGTATTTTTTCCAATTAATTATTTCCGACTAAAACTTAGCGCAATCTTTAGCTTTCGACTAAAATCGTTGTCGCTACAATTGGCAACAATTTGTTGTAGTTTTAAACAAGAGTGTGAATGCTGTTTAAGTACAGATCATTGAAAAGTTGCCAGCTTCAGTTGCTCGAACATTGAGTAGTAAAGTTTTAGTGCCAGTGCTGTATATATAAAGATATATATACGAGTAGTAGTATATTGAGCATACTATCGAATAGTTTTGGGGGACTTTGAGTTGACTTTATGTTCGTGCGGCATTAGAATGGGGCCTCGTATAATAGCTATTATGTGAGCAGCTCTGCTGACTAAAGTTAATTGAAATGGTTGTGACATAAAACATTAAACATTTTGTTGTTGTTGTTGCTGTTGTTGTTGTTGTTGTTGCATGTGCCCGGTGGAAGCATCCTAGTACATCCTTCAATGTAATTTCAGCAGTCTGTTGTTATTGTTGCTTTGGCTGTGCTTGTGCTGCTCAGCAGAGTGAAGGCTGCTGGAGTGGGCGTGGCATAGCATAGTTTTCAGATAAATTGCATTACTTTGCATTTTTGTTTTGTGCTTTGAATGAAATAAACAAAGAGGAGCAGCCAAGCAGGGGGGGGGGGGGCTGGGGGGCAAACAACGGCATGGAACGTGGCACATACGAGTATCCGAGCGTACATAGGCGATGGCCTCGATACTCAAATCAGCGACAAATAAAACTTTTTACAACATCGCCAACACAGAGCGAGAGAGAGAGAGAGAGAGAGAAAAGGATAAGCAGAGCAGACAATGGCAGAAAGAGAGAGAGAAACATGAGACCTCTTTTGGATTAAGGAAACATTTTTGTTAGCCTTTCGCAAGGCAAGGCGCAAGGCGCTCGAAGGCGGTAATCGAAATTGAAAAAAAGAGCGAAGGAAAAAAAAAAATAATACAAAATGGAAATGCACAGGGAAAAAAAAACAGCAGACATAGCAAATGGCACATGTGTGCAGCTGTTTGGCTGCTCAATAAGGAAGCGTAGCCTGCGCCCCAATGTCCCGTCTGTCTGTCTGTCTGTCTGTCTGTCTGTCTCTCTGTCTATGATGTCCTCTTTCTGCTTGGCATAATGTGGGACAACAATGAAATTATATGTTAAAAAATGTTTAACCAAATGAAAAGAGAAAACGAGAAGTAAATCGATCTTATTGCTTCCGCACACGACATGGAATTGCTTTCTAATCAACAGGCATGTGTGAATCAGTGCCGTCTATAGTTTATCGTCTATCGTCTATCGTCTATCGTCTATCGCTTATCGCTTATCGGCATTGTTATCAACAGATATGCTTTGCCATCCCTTCATGTGATGCATTGTTTGTGGTCTGGCCTGCATCATGTCAGTGCATGCACTGCTTGACGGCATGATTGATGGCTGTTTGCGGCGCAAACACCCCGCCCCCCCGCCCCCCGCCCCGCCCCTCTGCCCGCCCATTGCATGCTGGCAGCGACAGCTGCGACCACAACTGACTTATCAAAGAGAACACAACAACTTGCAACAGCTGCAGTGGCAAGCACACAAAGGCGCCATCAGTGGGACGCCAAAATGGCAAACCGCAAGCATTATGCATTTCAAATTATTTCCCTCTCTCTCTCTCTCTCTCTCTCTCTCTCTCTCTCTCTCTCTCCCTGCAGCTCTTGCGCTCTCTCTCCTTTTAATTCGCAAAGCACACAGTCAAAAGCGAGTTGCAGCCACACTTTGTGATTTATAGAAGCACAAACTTTGCACTCCTTTCAACTTGTCAGCGAGGATCGAAAAAAAAGGACTCTTATGAGCTCAAGGGATTTTATGAGCTTGCATGGCGTTGTTTTAATGCACACTTTGTGTTAAATATGCATCAATAAAGCGTACATTTAGCGCTGCTAATTGTTAAATGTGCTACTTTAATATGCATTTAATTTAGCTACTATTCATTGTACCAGTCTGATTTCAATTTAAAATTGGCATATTTCGACTTGATTGTTTTAAATATGCACTAAACATAATCGGTTCTGTTTTCAATTTCAAATGGACAACATGCTAAATTGAAGCCATATTCAGGCAGCAAACTTGTTGACTTTCGCAACAAGCGCAACAACTTATTGGGTTGAGAGATTTGCCAAAGTGAGTGAGGGGGGAAGGGGTGGGGGAATGCGATGGGCTGGGGAAGACACCTTTGAGCACGTTTTTGGGGCAAGTCAATTTGTGTAGCGTTTTGTGTTCGCCGGGGCTTAGAAATGTACCAATTCAAATTGGAAATTCATTCGTTGAATGAAATGTGCAGATTAACTGTAAATCGTTGCATTTATTATGTAGCACACACACACACACACACATACAGTCAAACAAGCTGTGATATCGCATGTGGCATATGTACAAACAAATAAGTAGGAAACTAGCAAGCAGAGAAAGGTGCAGGTGTCTCCCTCCCCGCCGGTGTCTCCCTCTCTCTCTTGCTCTATATGTGCGTGTGTGTGTGTGTGTGTGTGGGTTCGCTTGGGGCTTGACTTGGGTCAATGGCGCAACCTTTTTGTCTCACGTAATCAGGGAACGGCATCGCGTCATGGGCTTCAGCTTTAGCCTTAGCTTCGGCACGGTCATTGGACTTGGCTTGGCTTGGCTTGGCTTGGCTTGGGTTGGGTTGGGTTCAATGGCGGCAGCAGGTTTTGATTCAGGTTTTAGGTTCGGGCGATTTTGCAAATCGAATTTGTGTCACAATTTTTTATTTTTGTGCTCTTTTTTTTCCTCTCTCTCTTTTTAGAGATGCGAAAAAAGGTAACACGAACAATGGCCGCAACGGTAAAATCTTGTGCATTGACCTTTTTCCAAGCGAATGCCGAAGACCCCGGGTTAACATGGCCTGTAATCTTTGTGCCAATATATATATACATATATATGTGTGTGTGTGTGTAAGTGTGTGTATATGTCTGTCTGTCTGTCTGTCTATCTGTCTGGCTGTTTGTCCTTTCCATTTTGGCATTCACATTTTGGGCGAGGGCTTAATTATTAACTAGTTTTGCCCCGCAAAGAAGAAGGGAATACTAAACAATTAATTGAAGCCATTTGACAAATGGAGCGCGCTCTTAAGTTTTGGCTGCGTTAACACTAACGATATGTGATATTTATATACATACGTATGTATGTATACTGTATATAGACTGACTTGCCTCGATAGTCACTTTGGAATCCAAACGGCAAACGGCACAAAATGTCAAGGACGTTAAAATTTACGTTTTTGAGGTTGCCACGCTTCGTTTGGCACTTGGGCAACGCCACACAGCAACAACCACAACAAGAACAACAACAACAACAACAACAACTATGCATGGACAACATTTCTAAGCTAAAACCTTTGCGACAACCAATTCCATAGACCACATACGCTTTTACAAGCATTCCGAACGCAGCATGCCTGCTCTCGTCCTCTCCTCTCTCCTACTCTCCTACTCTTCTACTCTCTGCTTCCGTCTCAGTCTCTGGCTAATAGCGCGTATGAGTAATATTCCATGTGGTCATGCCTGGGGCAGCTTACGGCAATACTAACGAGTGCAGCAACAACTACAACAAAGACAACAAAGAGCTGCAACACGAATTTATTTATTTGCCTCCACCTGTCGCCTGCAATTGTGACTCGAACCGCAGTCACTTTTACAACACACACACACACACACACACACACATACAGATAGAGCAGCTGGCAGCTAACAGCTAGCAACTACTCATGCTGTGCCAATTCAACGCCCCCGCTTTGCTGGCCACATGCCCATCTCAAGAACAAAAACTTTGTCTCCTTTTCAGCAATTGCAATTGTTGTGTGCAATTTTAAAGCGCACACACACACGCACACACACACGTACACACACACATACACAAGCGCAAAACCAAGCAGCACCAACAGCAGCAATCTTAGGGCCTTTACAGCCAGTTCATCAGCCTAGCAAGTCCAACTGCTGCTTGCAAATGAAGTGCTCGCAAATTATGCTCTTTGCCGTCGCAATTCCGAGCAATTGCCAGAGCAATTATGGCCAATTTATATATGCAGCTAGCTTACTTGCTACAGCAGCAAATTGAAAGTCAACTACTACGACTTGACATTGAAAGTGCTGTATTAAAAGTTGAAGTGTTAAATGCTCTAAGCTGGTATCGAATGGCAGCGACAATTGTAAGACAATCGTTTAATAATCAAAATATGCTTGGCTTTATAAACACTCTCCAATTACCTTTATACATTGTTTAAGCCCGAAAGTTTTGCAATAGTGTGTACATAATATTATATTGTCTAGTCTGTGTGCTACTGTGGCAACCCTGTTAGACACCTATTAGTTAAGCAACACTATATGTTAAGTTATCGATGTCTATCGCAGCTAACTTCACTTTAGTTCTTCTAAAATTACGCGCTGAAAAAGCTCGCGTCTAATTAACACTTAAGACGTTTTGACAATAAATGAATAATAAAGGTTTATTATCTAAGAACAATTGATGGCGTATTCTATCCGCCATACTACCATAGCACTGGCGCCACCTACTGTTCGACAGTTGGTTAGCTAAGATTATCACAACCAATTTGTATAGCATACTTTTTGGGGCAGCGCAAATTTTCAAATTGAAATCCTAATAAGGAGCAGAGCATTTCAATTTTCTATGCTACAAAGACAAACTTAACATTGATATTATTAAAAATATTAAATATTAAAAATATTATTTAAAAATATGAATACCTTGCAAAAGGAAATTTGCTACAGCCAGCTGTGCTTATTTCGATTGGCATTGTATGGAAGAAGTGAGCGACACAAATTATCTGGCAATTTGGCTATTGAGCCGAGTTAAGAAACTGGCGACAAAGCAAAGCGTCGAAACTGGGTGTAAAAAAATGAAATCAACACACAAGAAGCAGCACACAACAACAACAAAGAGTATAAGGGAAAGGAAAAACTTTTTCGAACGTCGCTTTATGACGTTTTCAGAAACTTAAAATGCTTTTTTAAGTGAAGGAAAAGTCACTGAGGTAGAGCAATTGAAAGGTTGCATTATATACCCTATACGAGTATAGCCGCCTGCTACAGGGTATGTTTCTGCCTCACAAAGTTTGCCATGATCTGCTGTAATACGCATATTTAGTACATGCTTACCCCCCCCTGCCCAAACAGCCCACCGGGCACGTCAGTTGGCATCTCGGCCGTGTTCTTGTATAATTGGGAGTATCTTTCGCGAACGGCGGCTAAGTAAATTCATGCATAATTAAGCGAATGCGAGCAAGTGCCTTATGTGCAACGTGTCCCGTGATCAGCAGCCACAGTACCTTCCCTTCCCTATCCCAATTTGCCACTCCTTGCCCCTCTTTCCCATTGGCAGAACGAGTGTCCTCACATGCATATTTAATATGGGCACATGACTCAAAAGCCCGCAATTAACTTGCGATGAAGGGGCCACTCACTCACTTATTTCCACACAATTAAGAGCAGAGCAATGACGAGCAACAACATCATCATCATCAACATCATCATCGTGATGCTGATGATGATGACAAGCACACACAGTTGGAATGGATGTGGACAGCGATGATTCAGAGATTGTTCCCCAAAGTATAAACAGAGCTTAACTCACTCTTGCTGTCATTGTCTCTCTCTCTCTCTCTCTCTCTCTATCGCTCTTTGCACACACACACGCAGCAAATGCAAATGGTATGCGAAATAAAAGTGGCTGCCGTCACAAAGAGGCGTATGAGTAACATTACGGTAACTAAAAAGTGCGCACATCGCGTATACGCCTTCAATTATTAAAGTGCCATTCGACCATACATCCCCTTTCCAAACCTCACCCCCTCCCCCCCCTCGCTCTTGTTGTTTGTGCCTTTATGACGGCAGCATAAAATGAAAAAATGAAATTAGAAAACAGAAAACAGAAAACAGAAAACAGCAAAATGCAAAACGAAACGGCAAAACATGTATCGTCCTTCGCGAGAGAGCTAATGCAAAGCTGCAAAGGATTGCAAAGGATGCCATTGCCAGACAAGAACAACACTCGATATAACGCATCAAATATTAAGTATACTAAAATATCATATTTTATATCAAGAGCATATTTTAAATATAGTTTCGACCTTTTGCGAAATTCAACTTGCATTAATTATGTACATACATTTCTATTAAAATCTTAATTAAATATTAGTAGTATATTTTTTGGGGCTTCACCATTAAGATACTAAAGAAAATACTGAAGTATAAAATACTTTAGTTATTTCTGTAGAACTTAATCAATAAAAAGATATTCTATATCTTGTAAAATAAATAGGCAACTAATATGTCAACTCCACTATTTGTATTCAGTATTTAAAAGGAGGAAAGGAGGTTTACTTTTCAATTTCTTAATGTTTTAAATAAATATAGTAGTATCAAATATTTGATTTAATAACGTCATTTCAAATAATTGAGAAGTGTTTTTCAATATCGTTATTGACTTTTAGCTTAGCATTCTCTGCACTGAATTCTAAAGAGTAGCAAAGCATCGGCTTTGCTTTGAGGCAGCAACATTTGTACAGTTTGTTTGTATTTCTTTTGGTTTCTTACATTTTTCGCTTTCCTCTTTTTTTTGTTTTCTTTTTGCCTTTTTCGTTATTTTTGTCGTTTTTCGCTTTTGCACTTCGCACTTTTACCTGCTTCTTATGATTATTACTTGCTGTAAATTATGTTTATATTGTTGGAGCGTGTGCAAAAGGCAGCCAGCGTAAAGAGAAATGGGGAAAGAGAGAGAGAGAGAGGGGAAGTAGGGTGGGTGGCTTGGGCGAGATACAGGCTGCAATCATAACTGGCGACAGCATAAACTGTGCTGATTATGTGGCGCCAAATGGCCAGCAGGTGCCAAGGCAGCTGCGAGCGCAGTGCAAAGCAAATAGTAGACAGTTGGCTAGATGCCCCTTGGCCCGGGGCTGGTGAAAGAAACCTCAAAGCCAAAGGCGACTCCGAAGCCAAAGCCAAAGCCAAAACCGAAACCGAAAAACCCAAAAGCCAAAACCAAAACCAAAAGCAATAGCCGTGCGGCAAGTTTGGGTCTTCGTCCTGTGTGTCTATGTGTGTGTGTGTGTGTGTGTGTGTGTGTGTGTGTGTCTTGTACTTATACTTGTGAGCACTGCACGCGGTTTTGCCTTGTCTTTCAAAATTTCGTCGACTCGAGTCGAGTCGAGTTGAGTTGAGACGAGTCGAGTTGAGTTGAGTATTCATTACGGTTTAAAGTTTAATGAATTCTCGCGCCCCGTTCTTGCCACTTGCCAAGGCAGAGCAAGAGAGATAGAGAAAGTGAAAGAGTGCAGTCGCCTTGGGGGCACTGGCCGCTTAGACATTCATGTTGTTGTTGTGCGTACAATTTTGTTTGATATGAAATGCTTGCTATTTTTAATTAAATTATCTGGGGCAAGCAAGCGGATTTTGAAGTTGTGCCCAACACTTGGCCAAAAACTTGCCAGCCCGGACTTGCACTCACATTCACACTCACACTCACACTCACACTCACATTCACACTCACAATTAGAGAGCCGGCGCTTGGCCAAGTTCACAGCATTTGAAAGGCTGCCAGTCTTCAGTTGGTTAAATGAAAAGCCAGCTACTAATTAACAGCAAATAGTATATGAAAATAAAAGGAAAATAAAGAAAGCACACACAATGCTGCCAGCAGACACCAAAGGAATACACTCTCTTTTACTTCAACAAATACTTCAAATTATTCCATGACAATAAATGAAATGCCACTCGGTTCTATTAAGTATACGTCAGGTCGTCACAAGTTAACAACTTAAGTAGCAATATAAAAATGTAAATCAAATATACGTTAGCTCATCTGCCCAATATACCCACTCTCTCTCTCTCTCTCTCTCTCTCTTTGATGCTCATTGATGCTACAAATTGGAAAACACACGAGAATTTCACACAATCAAAAAGAGCGAAACGTGCTATAATTATAATGGAAATGCCATAATGCTTCCTCAGCTCCTGCTTCGAGTAGCATCTCATATGTGAGCCCAGCATGGCATGTGCTTACTTCGAATACGTTCTCTGGCTTATGTGCTTATGTAAGCACTCATATGCTTCATGCACAGTCGCATGTGCAGTGCACTCTGCTTGTCCCCTTTTGCCTTCTCTTTCTATTCATTTGGAACTACTAATTTCCACTTGCCCTTCGACCTTAGTGCTTTTGTAATTATCGTATATATTTTTACAAATTTGTTGCAACTGCTACTACTTTTAATGTTATTAATTTGAACTATTTTCTTTAATTTCCCCACTTTTCTTGCTCTCCCTTTGTTGCATCATTTTACCAGTTTTATTGGCTTAACTCGCACCTATTTCCACTGTTGCCTACTCGCATATTTTAAGCCGATTATTGGCCACTATTTTACAATGTTATGCATATTCTTTCCCTACTGAATTATGACAGCCATAAGTATGGGTATGGGATAATTAAATGGAGTCTCATTTAGTTGTGCTACTTACTAATTTACTCACTGTTCACTGTTATATGCTAATAGGCTTATTACTACCACTTACTACTACATACTCGCATCCACTTTGAATGCAATTGGCACTTCCATTATTCAGTCTCTTATTGCTATTAGAAAGTCGACTCGAAGTCTACGGTTACTCGTCCGTCTTGTGCCTTTACATTTATTGCAATTTATGCGACTCCTTCGGCTTTGACCTTTACTCCTACTCTAATTTCCAGCATCTCCCACTCGAGCATTAAAACGAAGCGTTTATTGAAAACCAAGTGACTGCCTCAAATTAACTTCTGGCTGCGGCGTAAAAGTGAAAAGTGAAAATGAAAGCCAAAGCCAAGGCAGCAAAAGTACCGTTATTGCTTTCAACTGTCCGGCACGATTTTTCTCATCTCTTTTTTTTGGGGCATAAAGCACGCCAGACTGCACGCCTTTTGTCGCTTGTAGATTGAACTGAAACTGAACTTGAATTCAACTCGACGCAAACTCGACTCATACGAGTAGATGCTGCTTAAGCACAGCTAGCACTTCCAGTCAGAAGACACTTGTACTCGCAGGGCAGGAAGATGCCAAGGAAATCACATCAGCAATAATGTTTTATCATTTTCATACCCTTACCGCCAGGGACTATAGGCTGTGTACTGTATGCTAAAAAGGAGTAGACAACAAATGTCTGTATAGCTGCTGTCTTTATTTAATAGCTATACATATTTGCATATATATATTGCATATATATATATATATATTTGCACACATACTCGTATATGCACTTACCTCATTTTTTTTAATCAGCTTATTTCTTTATTTATTTAGTCATTGACGCATTAAGTGTATACATTAAATTTGTTACTATTAACATATTAATTAAATGCATGTCATCTAAAGTTCCTTGCTGACTGTTGTCTTCTAATTGCAAACAACACTTTTGACTGCCACTTGAGATATCAAGCTGACGTTAATGAGTTACAAAGTGAGTGATAAAATGCAGCAGTCTCTTTGGCTGGCACTAGGGTATCACAATAATACCCGTAAAATGTCAACGTGTCAAAATATGCCAGCAACTTCCTTCCGTTTACGTAGTGAAAAACACAAAAAATATTTTAACATACGCACACACACACACACACACACACAGAGAGGGCTCGAAATCGGCGAAAATGCGTAGCAAAACATGAAAATGCACAGCCCAAAAAGCGAGATGAGAGATGAAGCCAGAAAGAAGGAAGTGCGGAAACGGAAATGCTGCGAATTGTGTGAGCGAAGCACTCAGCCAGTGCAAGTGTGTGAGTGTGAGTGTGAATGTGTGAGTGTGCATGTGTGTGTGTGTGTGTGTGTGTGTGTGTAATATGTGAGGGGCCATCCTAAATAAACAATTTAACAACTTGAAAATTCCATTTATTAACCTTTTTCCGCATAATAAAATTTGAAACCTTTCTACACATACGCACTATGCAGGGGCAGGAGAAGAAAGTGAGAAAGAGAGAGAGAGAGAGAGAGAGAAGGCAACGCGTCACTGAAGAATTGCACAACGAAGTGAAGAAAAAAACAAGAAATAATGTGCCAAAACAGATGAGCAACAGCAACAACAACAACCAAACACATACCAATACCAGCAACAACAACAACAACAACAACGAGAACAACAACAACGAGAACAACGGGAAGAAGAACAACAATTTGCTGGAGTGGATTAATAACAAAGTCAACAAGGATAACACGCCTTAATTATGTATGTACAGGCGTTAGTGCGCACTGTGGCCGGAGGGAGAGACGCTGGCAGGCTGAGGGGCTGAGGGGCTGAGAGGCTGAGAGGCTGGCAGGTGGACGGCTGAAGAGCAAATTGTTTTTCGAGAGACAAGAGTCGGCTGCTGGGGAAAAGGGTAGATGCTGTGGGCCGCGCTAAACGGCAGAGGAGTGCAGATGTTTGCGGCCGAATGACGTAAATTGTAGTCAAGCAGACAACAACAAGCAGACAGACTGAGAGACAGACAGACAGACAGACAGACAGACAGACAAACAAAAGCCGAAGCCGAAGCAGAAACAGTCAAGCAGCCAACTAACAAATACACGTAAGTAGCAAGTACAACATGTAGATATGCGGGTCCTGGCGCAGCATAGATCCTGCCCCGTCTCTGCCACATTGATGAGCAGCAGCAGCAGCAGTGGGGAGTGGGGAGTGGGGAGTAGATGTCGCCCATTGGGTTTGGGTAGCCTGTAAAAAGCAAATACTTGTTAACGAATGCGGGCAAATGCCGCCACAGCAGCACAAAAGCAGAAAGCGGGGGGGGGGGTGTAGAACACTTTGCTCGTATTTTCATAAATTAATTTCATTTGTGATTCCAACTGCCAAAAGGACTCTCTCGATACATTGTTGTTGTTGCCATTGTTGCTGCTGCTCCGCTTGTTGTTTTTAATTTTTTGCTTTGCTTAATTGTCGTGGCGAATTTTAAACGAATTTCACTCGCTTTTCACATGATGCTTCGAGTGTCATCAGTGTCGCAGTGCATACATTGAATAAATTAAAAACAAAATGCCTGAAGCACTTCAAGCGTTTGCTCGTTACGCCGTTATGCAACACTGTTTCCCAACCTCAACTCAACTTTGAGCGATCGCAAAAAAACTTTTATTTTGCATTTGTTTGTGATAAACGAGGAAAAGCTTCGCCATTAAAGACTCGTTCTATATGCCAGCTTTTTATTAATAAATTACAATACATAAAAGCTCAAATAATGATCAACTATTGAACAACAAAGCTGAGTTAACTTGAAATTTAAAATCCATTGGAAATACATATTATTTAAATGCTTTCATTTTTTACTTTAGTCCGAGCACCACAAAATTAATTTATATTTTTCACAACACTTGTGCGTCTTCCTCAAATGGATTTAATTGATATTTCTGTAAACACTTTAAAGTCTTCCATGCAAATTTCAAATACAATATACGAGTATTTATTTCAAATTTTTGCTAAACAATCAAAGTCTTTAACAATTAAACACCAGCATTTATTTCACATTTAACTGCAATGGTAGATGCTTTGGAGTCGCAACTGGTTGGCAAGTGTCAATAAAATAATAAAAAACAAATTCCCACAGGGAAATCAACTTGAGCTTGGCATGAGCAACAATTTGAGATTATATTTAAATAAATTGCGACAGGCATGCAAAGTGAATGCCATGAATCATGTTGCAGTTGCAAGAAGAAAATTTAATTAAGCAGTAAACAACAAAAGCTACAGATGAATAAGACTCAGATACAGATACATTTGCAGTTGCCTAAATATGCAAATTGTTGAGAGTTTCCATTGAAGTTTCAGCTGGCGGAAACTACACGCGGATCTTGTTGTTTACCGCTGCGGCAATTAAAATTCTTAATCGCATCCATTAGCCCGAGACAGGCGGACGGACAAACAGCTGGACACGCTGACAAACTGACTGACAGACAGGCGAATGAGATAGATGGCC
Source organism: Drosophila pruinosa (assembly GCA_018150935.1). Classification (NCBI taxonomy): domain Eukaryota; kingdom Metazoa; phylum Arthropoda; class Insecta; order Diptera; family Drosophilidae; genus Drosophila; species Drosophila pruinosa. Next base: position 17,553,843 of record JAECWR010000194.1, on the reverse strand, counting down.
ATAATTTAATACTAACATACACACACTCCTCTCTCCCCCCATGGAGTTGCGGCTCATTGAAAGCGAATGCTGAAGCAACAATTAGAGCCCATTAAAATTGTATCATATGAAATTGAAGCGTTAATGAAAATGTGTTGACATCAAATCTCCACAGTCGTAATGTCCTACAGCTCTCTCTCTCTCTCCGTCTCCGTCTCTGTCTCTGCCTGGGCGAAAAGAGAAAAGATGGCTGGCGAAATACGAGTATCAAATATGAATAGATGCAATTAAAAAGCATTCAACGAATTAAATTACAAGCAAGCAGCATTATCTTTCTTCATTTTGCGTATGCTTGCTCTTCTTTTTCCTTGTTCCTTTTTCGATTCGCTTGAACTTTTCTCCATCGCACGAATTTTCGTAATTGCATTTTGAATGCCAACTTGATGTTGCCACATATCGTCCGACTGTGATCTCTCGCTCATCTCGCTCTGGCCAACAATTAAAAAGTTGTTCTGCTTTTCGCATTCGCCAGCAATAACAAAACTGCCAATTATGTAAATTATTCTTAGCCAGCGCATGCCAAATTATGTATTTGTTAAAGTGGTTTTATTTTAGATTGTTTCTTTTTATAAATGTTAATTCACTTTTATACAGGAGCAGGTAATTTTTACATAGCTCAACAACTAATTGTAAAAACTTTTGGAATTTATTTATGGCTAGACGTGAGTGAACTGTGCAAATTGTTTAAACACTATTATTTATTTTTGCAATTTATTTATTATAATTTTAAGCTACACTTTTGTCACACAAGCCAATAAAACAACACTTTAACATTACATTCAATTACAATGTTATTCGCTAATTCAAATGCAAACTTTTACAATATAATTTTCAACTAATTTCGAAATATTGCCAACAATAGATACAAAACATTATTGGCTAATAGAGCTGAATATGAATGCTGTAAACTTAAGCTTTTAGTTGCCAATGCAATACAAATTCAATTCTTTCTGCCTACTTCTAGGCGCAAAAGGAAAATATTTACCATACACTTTGCTAGACTAAAGTTCACTTTCAAATATAAATGTGGAAAATTCTAAATACTTTGCGGCAACCAAAATGGATCACTTTAGGTAAATTAAATAATTCTAAAATATAGTGCGGCTCAATTTGAATAAATGCTGCCATAATTGTTTTGAGTTGTTTCGAGCTCATTGAATTAATTGTTTGTAAATTTGCCAATTTTTGACGAAATTAATATCATTTGTATAGCTTAGGTTTCTGTTTGTTGTTGACCATTGCAAGCATTCTTAAAATTCACTTTCAACAACAATTAAGAACCCGTTCAACAGACCAAAAAGCAGGCAATGCTAATTTGAAAGCATTCCTTAAAACATGCTGGGAATTAGTTTAATTTGTCTAAATTGTGGGTTTTAATTTTATTGGGGGAAATACGCACCATATTTAGAGACAGCTCCAGTTGCTCGATGCGCCAACGCAAATTTGTTATTTGCCTGCGTCTATTTTGTTTTTTTTTTTGTTTTTTGTTTTTGTTGGTTTTTTTGGTTTGCACAAAAGTTTTTGGTCCAAAAATGAAATTAAGCACAATACTTAATGGAGGGCGGAGACTGTGAGTGCGACTGCGACTTGGAGCAGTCCTTTAAATACTTTTGGAAAGTCATTAGGCTCGTCGTCGCATTTGGGGGCTTCAATTAATTCGAACTGAATGGGGAAAATGCCTTTGAAGCACTCACTCGAAACTTGACAATAATCATAAAAATGAACAGAAGCAACAACACAAGCGGGAAAAGAAGCAAAATGGAGGAATCGAAGGCAAACGAAAAATGCGGGAAATTGTTTACTAAGTATGTCAATGTTAGCATATACTCATATGTACATATGTACATATATTCACTTACGATTGCACCGAAAAAAAAGTGTGTTGTGAATCAAAGAAATGCACCAGAAAAAAAAATGGCGCACAGCCTCAATGCGATTGGAGCTGATCTGGCCTGGCCGCAACAAAAAAAAATGCTGGATGTTAACGCGGCCTAAACGCGTTTTGCGGGATTCAACAGACAAACAGGAGAAACAAACGATGAACGGGCACGTGGCACGTGGCACAAGGCAAAACCGGACTACGGATTCTACGTTCAAATTTTGTTGTCGTTGTTGTTGCTGCTGCTGTTGTCGGTGTTGTTGTTGTTGTTGTTGTGTGCTGTCGACTGAAGAGATGCGATTGCAAAACGAAAGACGTGTTTTGATGGGGATGCGACTATGTCGACCGCTTCATGCGAGACCACGACCTCGACTGAGCGGCGGCGACACGAGTCGACACGTCAACACACAACGACGGCGACTGCGACTGCGACTGCGACTATGACGATGACGATGACGACGACGACGACGACGACGACGACGGCAACGACGATAACGTCGACCACGACCACGGACAATATAGTATGTGTATATGATGGGAGACGGAGGCGGAGACGCGACTCGCTTGGCTGCACTGCTTGGACTGACTGAAACATAAAATTCTAACTGAACTGTATTGAAACGAACCAAACCGAACCGAACCGTACCGTATCGCACCGCACCACACCGCACCGCATCGAACCCGAACCCAACCGAACTCAATTCAACTGAACTATGGGCAGCCACGTGCAGTTAGCCGATGCTGCCGAGTCCTCTCGTTACAGCACTGTTAGCGCCTCTGTTAACTAACAGCTGCCGGAATGTTAACAAATGTAAACAAATAAAAACGCAATGCTGACGTCGCGACGTCGTTGCCTTTCGCATTGATTCGTCTTTCACTTCTCCTTTTCCTTTCGCTATCGCCTTTTCTTTTCCGTTCACACTCGCTTCACTTTTAGCGAGCGCTGCTTCTTCAATCACTTCATGCTGCGGCAACCACGTGCCACTCCTGTGGAGCAGCTAAACGCTTCACTGGCTTCGCCGGGGAGGCTCGTCCTCATCCCTTTAATCACATTCTTATATGCACTCAGGTTTACCCTATAAAATGATAAGAAACAACAGCAATTATGATTTATGCAATAATAAATTTGAATAAAAATATTTGTATGCATACCTAACTAAATTGAATAACTAAATTGAATAAAATGAATAACTAAATTATTTAGACACTGCACTGCACTATATATTCTAAAAAAAAATCACTTTTACCACACAAAAAAAAAACGCGATAACGGGTTTACCGTTATTTTCTTATTCACTTTATCCAACTGTCCGTCTGCTCTAGCGCGTAACCGCGATCTGCATCCGTCCCCACATGCTGCCGAAAACGCACTGATGTTGAGGAGCCAGAGAGCGGCTGCCGATAAAGTGATCAGCAGATTCACCATAATGTGTACATACAATGTTTATATACAATGTATACATACTCTACACCCTACTAATACAAGTCAGTTTCAAACTCTTAATATTTGAAGATTATACAATTCAAGCTATGTACACTAGAGGGTATCTCATAGTCATTATCTAATTCGCAAATATTATGTTGCACTCATTGTAAAAGTAACAAGAATTTGCAGAAAATTCTGCATTTTAAAAATCAAATCTTTTGTTTTTGCCAATTTGTTAAACTCTGTTAGCAATAATTGTAATTAAATACTTAACACTGAGAGCAGCTCGCGCTGTACTTCCTGTTGATGTTGCGCAAGGATAAGGATGGCAAGGATGGTAAGGATGGGCCAAAGCAGCGGGTACCAAATGAAAGATGCGGACATTTTTTAATTAAGTAAATGAGCAATAAAGCAACATTTGGGGAATCGAGAAGCCAAAGCAAAGGCTATTGACAAAGGCCAGCGAAAAGCGTGGAAAAAAAGAGAGAGAAACGATTTAGTGGCACGACTTTTCGCATTTCCCTTCGAAAGGGGAGAGGGGGGCTCAAAAAATATACAAACAAAATGAAAAGAAAGCCCAGCAAGTAGTTGGCCGAAAGGAAGAACGGTACAGCAGACAAAAGCTGCCCGAGCTCGTAATGCTTATTTCTAAATTATTCTAATAAAACAATTCCCCACTCCCATCTCTCTCTCTCTCCCTGTCTCCCTCCAACACCCGTTCCACACAAATGCACAAAATGGACAATTTTCTGTAATAAGTTGAAGCCAATTTTAAGCCAACAAATATTTATAAAACAAATTTGATGTCCTTTTCTTCAAGGCGGTTAAAGTAAAGTGACCGACAAATTTAATAAAAATAAATTTACAAGTTTGCTTAATTTAATTGTAGATCTTTTAAATATTATAAATACTAAAATTCTAAAGCAGAATTCAGTTCATAACAACTGCAAATATTATTTTAATTATTTAGCTTATTAAATAGGTTTCTTAAACATTTTAATAAGATTTTCCAAAATATTTAATTTAAATTTTATGGTATTTATATAGATTTTATTTTTTATATCTTTTCAATTTAACAGCCTTCCCTTGTATGAGATCTTGTCCCGACTAAAGCTTCTTTAACATAGCGTTCAGTTTTTCAATGTTAACTCAACATTTCGTCTAGTTTATAGACACGTCAAGTCTAGCGTTCGTCAAATGTGGAACGCATTATTTACACCTGCCATAAAAACATTTCGCCCTTTCCATAGCATTCGCCATAATGCTGCTGTCCCAAAAAGCTTTTTAAGTTGGTCGAAACTTTGAACACATCTTAGCCTAGACACAATCCGAAGTTGAAAAGCTTAGCTAGACTTTTAATTGTGTTTGTGTTTTAACTGTGCATTGTTGCTCTAGTTTATTGACCTCATTTCGTAAAAAGCTACAGTTGTGACTTTAATCCCAAGCAATTTCCAATAGGCAGCATCAAAGACGTTCCAGTTACACACACACACACACACACACAATACTAGGCAATACTAGAACACGACTCGCAGTACGTTCACTTGGAAGAGTATTAGCCGTAAGGGTATCTTTTAGAAATACCCTGTAGCCATAAATGGTAAAAGGAGGCTTGGCAGATATAAATCAATTTAAAAATATAATGTATAATTTAGATAGTTTAGCTAAGTTGTAATAATATTTCTTAATAAACTTTTTCAACTTTAATTTGTTGTTCTGAATTCCAGGGTATTACTAAATCGATAGGCTAACAAGCGAAACAAAAGAAAATAGCAATTGCACACACACACCAAAAACGTATTGCCTAACGGATTTCGGCAATATATGAATAAGCAAGCATGTATGTGCGTATGTGTGAGTGCTAACAGGACAATTGTTGACGTCGAAATGTAACTGTGCTAGATGCATGCATACATATGTATGAATAGAATATACATATGTACATATGTATGCAAATGTATGTATATATGATTGTACTTAGGACAGGCATGTTTAAGCATGCTTGTTAAATGAAGTTTGTATGTGAAGTTTGTATGTGCGTATGTACATATACATACATATACATATGTTGTAGAAATGCCACATATGTACATATTATTATTATATTATATTTTCTAATTATTAATGTATATTTTTATTCAAATAACAGCTTATTATTTGTAATCGATTTCAGTTTTTGCTTAAGATAATGAAATGTTAAATTCAATTTATTCTTAAAACTAAATGCCAAGATATTGCCCCTTGCTACAGGGTATCACGTAGTCAAGTCATGTCGGCCACTGCTTATTAGACAACATATGTACATACATACATACATACATATGTATGTAGGTCTGAGGTATATAGTATTCAATTTTAAAATATTATACAATAAATATTTGCAATACATAATTAAGTGCAATCTCCAAGATTTATTGTATCGACTGACATCGGCTTATCAAACTGCATATGTATGTACATGTGTGTGTGTGTGTGTGTGTGTGTATGCATGGTTGTAGTACCAGCTAATACTAATCGATAACTGGTCCGGCTAATGATGCCAGGCAGCTCGTAAAGAGGCGGCTTTAATGGCTTTGAGATTCACGCAGATAAAAGCGATAATAATTAATAATAATTATGATAATTATTTTGAATAGTTTTGCATAAATTATGATGAATAGCTTTATTTAGTTTACGAATAACATATTTGTACTCACATTCACATTCACATATTCATATTCGTATTCGTATTCGTATTAAGTGATTATGGTTTTCAAATTTTTCAAACGATTCCAGCTGAATTTCTTGGTCGGCGCACATTAATTAAATTATTAATTAATGAGCGAAATAAACCCAAAGAAAGTTGCAAAACGTCTGCTCGCATAAAAAACGGAATTAATTTATTAGCTAAGCCCAACACAAAAAACAGATGCATTTAAGAGCCGACGTTAATTGGGCAGATGTGCACATCGATATACTCATAAATAATATATATCTGTCATAAACACATAGTACATACACATATATGCATATATGCCTATACAATGCAATACACATACTTATAAATGTTTATAAATTGCTTCTGCATTTTATTTGTTTGTGCTATTATCGGTGTCTCTTTCACTTTGACCCTTTTTGGCTTGAAAAAGTTTAAACACCCAGTGCAGATTTGCATAATTAAGCCATTTAATGTGGTTTGCCAATTTGGCGCATTAAAGATTCAAATGCGAATTGACAGCGACGGCAGGCAGCGCCTTGAGCGACGCACAAATACCCTGCAAATATTTTGGCAGTGCAATTGAAGCAGTAAGACTTGAGTTGAAGCAAACTAAATATAGTTTCAATTGTTTTAAGCATTTTATATGCATGTTAAATTTAATAGTTAACTGAAATGATACCCTGTAAATATGGAACTACTCAAATGCTTTGTCCTAATTAACAACCAATTTAGCTATTCATATATTCTAATCGTATTTAAATCACAACTCTTTTTTGTCTACATCAAAAAAGTTATATATAGAACTGATGCCATCAGAATTTTAGCCTATTTATTAGCATAGTTATTCTATCTATTCTACAAATTTCAGCGTGCTAGCAATATACTAAATTACAGGGTATTATTTAGCAATGTTAATGGCAAACATGACATGAAATATGTAGATTAGATTATAATTGAAACACCTTTATAAATAGACAAGTGAGTGTGAATTTTATTGCAAAAAAAAAACTGAAGAATTTATTGAAATTACAGGATATCTCTTAGTCAAACTCATTGAAATATCTAATACTTAAATGTCAATATTTCATTTCATTCATGCGAAATACTTCTATAATAATAACAGTTATAAAGTTAATTAAAGTTAAGGCTAGTTAAGTTAAGGTTATACAGGGTATATGCTAGTTGAGCAAATCGCATTGCTGCAACCGGTTTAGTTGTCCATCGAATTCGCACAGCTTTTGGCAATGACAGAGATCTTGGCATGTACATATCTACATATGTATGTATGTATATATGTATGTGTGTATGTATGTATGTTGCATATAAACAAAATATAATAAATGCTGATATTTTATAGCTGCATTCAAGCTTTAATGGCTTTTTGGAACAACAACTGATCAGCCACATCTCAGACTGAATGAATCTGTTGTAACGAGACTGAGTGTGGCATGTGGCATGTGGCATGTGGCGTGTGGCATGCTTCACCGCTTTGCCTTATCAAAGTTGGCCGCAAGCCGAGAGTGCGCGCCATGATTAATTGGGGCCGCTGATTGGGGCGGCAAATTGGGATTAACAGCGACACTATTACGACATCCAATACAGCAGCCATCAGACAACAGACAGCAGAGAAACAACAAACAACAAACAACAGACAACACCCAGACAAGAGACGGCTCCCTAGGCAACTGAAACTCGAGTGTTGGTTGTCGAACAGCTTGACTTTCGAATATATGTATAAACACACTCATATGCACACTCACACTCACACTCACATTCACATTCATACTCACACTTGATGACACTCGACTGCAATCAAGTCAACTTCTGTAATTTGCAATTGTCAAAACTTAAATTACTTGCAATTTCATGGCCCACATTAATAAATAATTGTTCCGCTTTTAAATTATATTTTTTATTACAGTTTCATTTTGTGACCAATACGAAATGATGTGCGCATTAATTATGTTTGAATTTTATACAAATATGCTTGCATATTTAAGTATTTACTTTTATTCATACATCAATATATATTTGTTTTTAATGCGTCATTTAATTCAAGATTTAAAAATAAAAGCAGCAGAAGAAGCTTATCTAATGGAAACGTATTTAAAATATATAGTTATAAAATAGCTCTAGAGTAGCAGGATTTAAATACAGCCTGTGATATCAATTTACTTATTTAATAAATAGTTTTTATACCCAACCAATACCCATCCATTATTATACGAAGCAGAAACAATGCCAATTCCTATTAACGCTTCCTGTATTCGAAAACAATGTGTTTGTGGCGCCATCTATTGCACGGTAGGATGGTAGGATGTTGTAAAGATACGAGCATTTCAAATTAAAAGAGAATTAAACGATACTCTAAGTCTCCTTCATAAGCAAGGGGCTGAGACATTATCGAGCACATACTAACCAACATTATTATTATATTATTATTATATTTGTAACCAACATTATTGCTATGGTTTAATTCTTCTCTCACTTTCTCTACTTCAACTCATGGAGCATTCATATTTAATATTTATTGCATATGATTTCAATGTATTTTTATTTAACCATTTCATGCTCATTTTATCAACAAACCCCATCGAAAATGTTGACCCGAAAACTCTTTGCCAAAAACTCGAAACAAAATGTTTTCTTTCTACACGAGAAAGTTTTGCAATTTGCGTCAATAATGTGACATGCGCAAAAAGCAAAGCAGGAGAGAGCAGGCTAGTGGGGCTTGCTGGACTGCAAGCTACCCTGTTTGTGGAGCAGCTGAAGCTGCACTTTGTATTTACAAATAATAGTAATACATTCTTATGGCATTTATTAACTTAAACTAATGGATATTTTAACCTACTAAGTGAAACAATTATCTCATTGACTAAAATAAATGCTAAATAAAATAAACACTTTGAATGTAATAAATTCAACTAATGGATCTCAATAACTGATTTTCTAGGATTCAAATAAATCTTAAATCAAATTAATGTATTTTATTTAACGCATCAAAATAATCGAAATTACAACTGCAATTAATGAGGGAAAAATTCAATTCAAATTTTCTTAACTGATTTTCTTTGATTAAAATAAACGCTTAATACCATATAAATGAATAATACATAAATTGTATTTATTAAATTGCTACAACTGCTTTTCTATGATTCAAATAAATGCTTAATAATGTCATTGTATTTATTAAATTGAACCAATGGATGCTTCACATAATTATGTGTAATTAAAGAGGCATAAATAAATACAAATCTGCTTAAGGGCATGTTAAGCTTATCAATGATTTTCTCTGATTGAAATGAATGCTAACTTAAATAATTATATTGAATGTACAAATTGAAATAAATGGATGTTAAGATTAACAAATGTTTTTTTTTTCTCATTGGTAAAAATAATATGTTTAAAATAATTATATGTAATTAAGGAATGTTAAGAAATACAGTTTTATAATGCTGTCAAAAGCAATTTTGTAATATGATTTTTTTGTACGCAGTCACAGCATGTCAACTCGATGTGACAGTGCTGCCAACTTGTCAAAGTGATAGCCATAACTAATTAAAGATGATACAGTGCAATTAGACTTGAATTTTGCCATGCAGCTGAATCAAAGAGATCGCTCTTTGGTAACAACACATAACGCGAGACAAACATATGCAGCTTATTTGGCCACAGATTAGCTATTCCAGGTCGTGAACTTGCTCAGCGTTGGCGTCAATTAGCAGAGATAACTTACAAGTTGTTGTTGTGTTTATCGAGCGATCGTTGTTGTTGGTGTCATCAGAGCATTTCTCTTCGCCATCCGCGCTGGGGCCGGGATGCTGATGAGGTCGTATAAATAGGGGCCATCGAGCATGCTAACCATATTAGTAACTGCTTAAGCCTCAAGGTTTAACCTCGTCTACACAACAAGAGCTAACGCTGAACCCAAGCACCATCGACAACACAATGAAGGTAAGCTGGCCAGGATGGCAGGACTTGCCAATAATAGTTCTCAATACTAATGTGCACTCCTCTTACCTCAGCTGTTCGTTTGCCTGTTTGCCTGTCTGAGCTTGGCCCATGCTGGCTTCCTTGGTGGAGGCGGCGGTGGCGGTGGCTGGTCCTCTGGAGGCGGCGGCGGTCCTGCCACTGTAGTCAAAGTTATCCACGAGGAAGGCCATGGACATGGCGGCGGGGGCTTTGATCATGGACATGGCTTTGATCATGGTCATGGTCATGGCGTCGGCGAAGTCAAGATTGTCAAGGTCATTCACGAGGAGGGACATGGACATGGCTTCGATCACGGACACGGACATGGTGGCTTCGAGCATGGCGGTGAGGTTAAGCTCATCAAGGTCATTCAAACTGGTCACGATGCAGGCTTCTCACATGGCGGTGGCTTCGCCCATGGCGGTCCTGGCGGTGAGGTGAGCGTTGTCAAGGTGATCCATGAGGAGGGCGGACACGATCATGGACATGCTGGTCACGATGTGCATTTTGGTGGCCATCATCAGACGCAGGATGTGAAGATCGTCAGTGTCATCCATGAAGGCGAAGGCGTTGCTCCTGGCTGGTCAGCTGGTGGCTCTGCCGGCGGCTGGTCAGGCTGGGATTAAGTCCCTTCATATACCACACATCCACATACTTCCACTCATTCCCCCTCCCTACCCCTTGTGATATGCCAGGCAAGCGACTCGCTTTGTTTTCTGTTGTTCGAGTCGAGCAAACGGCATTAGCCTTGTAGATGTTGTTACTATATCTTTAATCTTTTTTTGTCTAGTTTATTAAATTTACAACTATGTTGAAAACCAACCAAAGCAGCTCTTCTTCTTTCCCCCCCATCATCAAGTTCAGGGTCGAGCCCTTAATGATGAACTGCTGTGTGCTGTGATCCATCATCAAAGGCAACTAATTGACCCAATCAAAGCAATTAAACGATGTTTGGCAATTAACAACTGCATCATTACCATCATCATCATCACGATCTCTGCTTGATGGGAAGTCTGACTTGAACTATTTCCCAAAACTTCAGGCTTTTACATAAATATAATTTATTAATAATGCAAAGTTGATAAAGCTTGCCATATGTGCATAATTGTTGAAGAAAGTCAGCTATGGATTTTAATTGATTACATTTAAATCATCTAGTCTTGACAGTTACTGCTCTAAATTCTATGCCCAAGTTAAGAACAACTAAACAAATAGATTTAAGAAACACTCAATTAATCCAAGACTATACGAGTATATAAATAATACGAGAACAAAGAAAGCAGCCAGCAAAAAGACAACCACAAAGCAGAAAAAAAGTGGCTGCCACTTTGGAGAAGGCGGAGGAGGCGGAGCACCTTCCTCGAGTACCAACCAGAGGATGAACAAAAACGAGCCACAAGATGATGTGAAATAAATGAATGTTTCACATAGCAAGTCAGAGAGTCGGACTGGAAATGATAATGATATACGCCACACGTAATAATAAATGGCAATTCATTCGGAGAGGGTCGGAAACTTTGATTTAAATAAGACCCATTAATATTTGGCCATGTAGTGAAAGGCGTCGCATCTGAATCGCATAACCCCTTTGCGAAAAAAGCACAAAAATGGAGCAAGATAATTTATGTATGACGAGCATTATGTATGCTGGACTCATCTCTCTCGCTCTCGCTCTCGCTCTCGCTCTCTTTCTCTTTTTCTCCCAGCCAAGTTGATGCTTTTGTTTTCATTCATTGTTTGGCCCATTTGACTTCGTTTTTATTAGTTTCATGCATATTAAGTTCATTTAATTAGCCATTAGATACATAAGCATATACGTGCATATGTATATGTGTGCTGCAGTGTTGTAAAATGCCAGCTTGTCAAATTAGAAATGTAAACAAGCTCGTAAAAGTTCACTTAAGGTAAAACTTAATAAGGGCAAACTGAATTCTTATTATAGCATTACATAAATAATTTGAAATAATGTATTTATCTTGCATTTATTCATTGTTTTCATTTTTCTATTTGTATCTATAATATTTATTTTGTTTTAAATTCCTGAATTGCTAATTTGTCAATGAACTTTAATTTATTTGAAATCCAAACTAGGACTTGTTTTCTCTGCAGCTAAATATAGAAATAAAATAAATTAAAATATATACATAAATTAAATATAAATATCTGCATACAAAGTTCAAAGTTGTTATAAACAAATGTTTGCATTTAATTAAATAATTTAAAATGCAATAAATCTTTCTCAAAATACCAAGCTATTTGCTTTTTTCTTACCTACTACTACATTAAATTTTGTAAAATACTACAGTTGTGATTAAAATATAAATGTTATTAGTTTTGCATAGTCTTTGTAGTGTTGCACAACGCGGCAAAGTTTGCACTACGAGTCATCTGCAATTGCGAGTACTCGAATTTGTTCATCTATATGTTTATCACATAATTCCCCCAAAAAACATTTTATTTGTAATCTCTTTTTTATTGATATTTGCTCATCCTACAAATTTCACAATGCCACAATAGTAAACAAAACAGTGGTGTGTGTGTGTTGGGCAATAAGAAACCTGTTTCGGGGATTTTGCTTAAAAAATAGTGAAAAAAAATAAAAAAATAAATTTTAAATGAAGTTTCGATGAAGCGAAACGCCAAAAACTGAATTGAACTGAACCCTCATCAAAATGATTTGCTTGTATTTGAAATCATTCTCGTAAATTGAATCAAGTTTTAATAATACGCATTGCATTTGGTTTATGCTCGGTCTGATTATGGGTTTGGTTAGAGTTTAACTGTGAGATGTCGTGACTTTGCTGTGGCTTCCGTCATGAATCGAAACGAAACGAAACGAAGCGAAGATGAAGCAATTAACGTGGCCCAAAGATGAGGCAAAATTATTACATTCAGTATTTGCCATCTATCAAGTGTCGAAACGAAGGTTGCTCCACCTGTCCACCACCTCCCCCTCCCTCGACCCAGCTGTTCTCAACATAAAGCTGCTCAGCTCTGCAGCAGCATTTAAGCATTTAAACATTTTGTGGGGGCCAACAATTAATATGCATGCCGAGTGAACCCCTCGAGCATCGCGGGGCATCGAAATCGAAATCGAAACTGAAACTGAAACTGAAACAAAGAGATGATAGCTGCCGTTCTTTTTCTTTTTCATTTTATACCCGCCTACCCAAAGGGTAGAAGGGTATTATAACTTTGTGCCGACCGAAAATGTATGTAGCAGGCAGAAGGAAGCATCTCCGACCCCATAAAGTATATATATTCTTGATCAGCGTCAACAGCCGAGGCGATATAGCCATGTCCGTCTGTCCGTCTGTCCTTCCGTATGAGCACCTTGATCTCAGACACCATAAGAGATAGAGCAACAAATTCTAGACAGTATGTCTTATTATTGCACGCAGATCAAGTTTGTTTTAGATTTTTGACACGCCCCCTTCCGCCCCCGTAAATAAAAAAATTCGAATTTCAAACGTCATTTTAAGCCTAGAACGTTCAATTCTGGCACGCACAATACTAATCATCACCATCATCATCATCATCTTAGTGATCTCTGAAAATTTGGTTACAAACGGATAAAAAACACAGAAGTTATTAAAGAATTACTTTTATAAGGCGTAATCAGGTGCAGCTGCACCTATTTAGTTGCTATGACTCTCCGTGTTATAATAATGGTGTTCAATAAACCAACATAAGTGCCGCCAAGCTAATAATTTCGAACAAATAAAATGTTGGTATATTATTTTGGTATATTTTTAGTATATTTTTAAGTATATTTGCCAGTATATTTTTTAAAAATATAATATTTCGATGATATTGGGTGGCGGGTATCTCACAGTCGAGCAAACTCGACAGTAGCTTTCTTACTTGTTTGCATTGTATTTTATTTTGGCCTAAACGGATGCAAAATACTCTTAACAGCATGCCGCATTTGGCATGCCCTTAACAGTGAAAGTAAACATTTAAATAGGCAAAAAATAAACTAAACTATTCAAATGTCTATTTATTATTTTACACAAAATCCTTCTCAATTATTTTTATCATTTTAAATCGCATTTTTCTCTTCATTTGTTTCTCTTGTATGTTGCGAATACAGTTGCCTCATTTAAATGGCAACTACGCACAAAGCCTTCTTTAAATAAGCTGATTTAAGCTATTGTTTTTTGTCAGCTTGCAAGCAGGTTTTGCCAGTTTATGCAGATATTTACTAAGTAGAAGAATTATGGAGTAAGCCAATCAAGCAGAGTCCAACATAACATAAAGCATGCAGCCAATATATTAATTATTAATCTATGCTTCATCTTCATGCAAGGCAATCGACTGAGGCATGAGATCATATTGTATATCAGGAGTATTTTACCCTTCTCCGCAAATTTGTCTAAGCATTTGTCACCCTCTCTAAATAATGCCTATCAGTAGCAAATAACAAAGCTACTACTGTAAACTGAGGTCAAAGATAGCTCAACCTCGAATACCCTACCTTCAAGATGAACATGAATGTGAAACTAGCAGCTAGCAACAAAAATGATTTAGCTCTGTAATATACATATGTGTATTAATGGAATATAGAAAAACAAATTTAAATTATTTAATTGTGGCATTTATATATTTGCTAATTGTATACTCTAACAACTCTTAAATTGCCTTGTGTTGTCGAATATATTGTATATATATTATATATAATATTAATTGTGCACTGAAACAGCTCTGTAGTTTATGTGTTTTAAAAATAAAATGATTTAATTGTATTGTATTATTTATGTATTTATTATTTTAATAGTGAAAACCAGAAAACAAATTAAATTATTCAACTGCACTGTGTTGTTGCTATTTATAAATTTGCTAATTGTAAACTGCAAACTGTTATGGAATATCGACAAAAACATGTTTTAAATATTATTGTATTGTGGCACATATATATTTATTACAATTAGTGCAAACATTTTAGGAATATATATTTTTATTTATTTATTTTTATTTTAACAAATTAAATTTAGAACTAAATTCTAAACCTAATATAAACTTAACGAGTGCTAGCTACTTAGGCCTTCGACTCAGGAATATATAAAAATCAAAAAAAGTAACAGCTCTGTAATAAATTCGTATTTAAAAATAAAATAAAAATTTATATATTTGTTAGTCATTAAATTGTGTCGCATTTTCGTAATTATATATTTATCAATTTAATGCAAACAGTTAAGGAAAATAGAAAAATATTGTGGTATATATTTCTAAATTATATTTACTGCAAGCATTTAAGGAATATATGGAAATAAATTAAAATTCGTAATACAATTTTATTGCAGTATATTTATTTGTCATAAGTACGCCAAAGCATTTATGGAATATAGAAAAAACAGTAAGGATTGTACATATTTTGGTATTGTGGTACTTTTATATGTATCAATTGTATAATGCAAAGATATCTTAAATCATATTGTATAATTTACAATAATAATAGTTGTAATTAATAACTGGAAGACAACAGCACTCTATTTCAACTTGTAAATTATTATTGTCTACTATGAAATATACCCAACTGTGTTGGCCGCCACAACTATAGTACTCGTTAAGGCTTTTTGGGCCAGGGTATCGTTGAAGGTGGAGTTCGATTTGAAGTTGGGAGTTATGTGCCTTTGTTATGTTAGCATCAAGTTGATGTTGTTAGTGATAGATGTGTTGTTGTTATTGTTGTTGCTGCTATTTTGTTGATGGATTACATAACGAGCTAATAAAGAGCACTGCCAAATGGCTGGCCGTTACGAGGGCTCTGACACTGAGCTGAATACGAGTGGAGTTAACGGTTAAGCGGGTGTGAAGACGCAGATGGAGTTCGAGACTGAAGACTGAAGACTGAAGACTGACAAAAAGACTGAAGACTGACGAATACTGGAGGCTATCGACCGACACCCCAAGCCGATTGCATGGCCCAGTCTCAGTCTCAGTCCCAGTCTCAGTCCCACTCTTTGGCCGCTTTGATGATGGCATAATCCGATGCGAGAGCATCGCGTGGACAAGCAATTAGAGTGTCATACATTAGCATATGCTTCGTGTTATGTTTAGCCAGCGGCAGTCTACAGCAAGGGAGGGCAGCGAGAGGGGCAGGCACTGAGCTTAAGCTTTGGCTCTGGCTGGTTGTTTTGTCTTTTGGGCGCATAAAAGCAACTGCTGGGACGCTGCATTGGCACAGTTGAAGTTCAGCTAACGTCGCACACACACCTCCTCTTAGCTCACACACACACACCTTGCACACATCGAGTGTAGCCAACATGAAGGTGCGTTTAACTGGATATTTCGTAAACGGATTTAACGAATTTCCAATTTTTTTTCTTTTTTTATTGTGCTTAATTTGTGAAAGTGTTCTGTTATGTTAATTATGTCCATGTCCTTTTTTTTAACACACAACAAAAGGTATTCGTTTGTCTGCTGGCTGCTTGCAGCATGGCCCATGCCGGCTTCCTTGGCGCTCTTAGCTCCGGCGGCGGTGGTGGAGGCGGTGGCGGTGGCGGCTGGTCTTCAGGCGGCGGTGGCGGCTATGGCGGTGGCGGTGGCGGCTGGTCTTCAGGAGGCGGTGGCGGCTACGGCGGTGGTCATGGCGGTGGTGCCAGCACTGTGAAGGTCATCAAGGTCATCTCTGATGCTGGCGCTGGAGGCGGCCATGGAGGCGGCCATGGAGGCGGCTATGGCGGCGGCTATGGCGGCGGTTATGGTGGCGGTTATGGTGGCGGCTATGGCGGTGGTCATGGCGGTGATCATGGCGCTGCTGTCAGCACTGTAAAGGTCATCAAGGTCATCTCTGATGCTGGCGCTGGCGGCGGCTATGGAGGCGGCCATGGAGGCGGCTATGGCGGCGGCTTTGGCGGTGGATATGGCGGTGGCCACAGCTCTGGTGGCTGGTCCTCCGGTGGTGGCTATTCCGGTGGCGGCTACTCTGGCGGCGGCGGCGGCGGCGTACAAATCGTCAAGGTCATTTCCGATGCTGGCGCTGGCGGCGGCAGCTATGGCGGTGGTCATGGCGGTGGTCATGGTGGTGGCTGGGCACCACAGGGTGGCTGGGCCTCAAGCGGCTGGTAAACAGACTCTCTTTTACATCTCTTGTTTCCCCACCCCCTCCCCCTCTGTTACCCCACTCTCCCCCTACTGTTTTCTTTTTATTATTTTTTTGTTTGTTTTTGTTAAACTCTCAAATTGTAAATACTCATTAGAACAAAAAACAAAACACAATAAAATAATTAAATAAAAAGTCAAACCATAAAACAACTCGAATTGTGTTATTTGAAAATCCAAACAGCATATAAATCATACGACCCGTGTGCCGCCTCCAGCTATTATACTTTGTTCTCTCCGCTCTGCTCTGCTCTGCTCTGTTCTTTTATTCCCAAGGCCCTCGAGCAAAATTCATTTGCGTTGTTTTAACTCCTTCTGCGACTCAACAGGTTAACTGGCGGGACTGAGAGGAGAGGGGAGAACAGCACTTCAATGCCTTGCGACAAGAGCATGAGTAGAGTAAGATTGAAATTATTTAAAATTGCCATCAGTTGTGATACAATATATTGTAACAAGTGCAAGTTGTGCTTCACTAATCGCAATAACATTTTATTAAATGCCTGCCCTAAGACATGTCCTGAGGGATACCCTCGACTTGACTGGCAACCAAGTTGCTAAAATATTTATGTTTTATTTAATAACTCTATTGTTGTCCTCAATCTGTTTTCTTTATATATGAGCTGTCCTTTCTTTATATATGTATATATGCATATTTTGTCTGCCACATTCTGTTATTTGTGCACATCCTTGCTGTATTGGTATAATATTTATATTTTATTTAATAACTCTATTTTATTTAGCATCCCAAATCTTTGTTCTATTTATCCATCCAACCTTTTTATATATTGCTCACTCTATTAAATATATAATATAATATAATATAATATACATATACCAAATATCATTATTTATGCTTATTTATTCGCGCACATCTTTATTTGTTGATTACAGTCTTAAAAATCCTAGTTGGTTTGACATTTATATTTTATTCAATAGCTCAGGTTTAATCATTTGTTTTATTTATATTGTTAATTGTTCCAAATTTTTTTATATAAACTGTCCTTTCTTTATCTATTAAATAAATTATATATAAGCACTTACTCCTTTCAAAATATTGTCTTCCAAATATATATTTTTTTGTTTTTATTTATATTGTTATTTTACTTATATACTTTATACACACCTTTCTTTGAACTGCACTCGTAATTGTAGCCCAGGGTATTTCCCAGTCCCTGTTTTTGCACATTTCTTGCTTATTTTTATCTCAGCGCTTAAGTGAGCTTTTCAAGGCAAGCACGCGCAGACAGGCACAAACATGTCTTTAGACTGACTGCCATACGCAGTATATTGCGTAAATAATAATGTGTGCGTTTATTGATATTAGATTATTAATATTATTTATGGAGTACAATAAAAGTCCCTCAAGTCGACGCCAAAGGACTGTGCATGTTGTCGACTTGGATTTGATCAGTGAAAACATGAAGAGTGCTATTAGAATACCCTGCTATTTCTATAAATAATGTTTTTCTTGATTAAATGAACTGTCGTTGTAAACCCACAGCATTGTATATTTTTAAATAATTTAGTAAGTGGCTACCCAAGAGATTCTAAATAAAATAAACAGAAAAAAATTAATAATTATAATAAATAAGAAACATTGCAGGGTATTTGTAAGTATATATTTAAAAAGTGTCTCTGTAAATATTCTATTGAAATAATAATTTATGGCCTTAAAAAATTGTTTTTTAGAAATAGTACAGCATACGACTGTATAATTTGAATATTTAAATTGAAGTACATAAAGATGAAGACAACTGGATTATACCCAGCAGTAAACTAATTTTATTTTTGACATTTATATGACTCAAGTACACTCTGTAATTAATTTTATTAAAATTGGTATAAATACTAAAAAAATACTAATAGAAATCGTATCCAGTGAATAGCATAAATGTTGTATAGCTTCAAATGAAAGGCTGCCTCTTTAACATACCCAGTGTGGTCGACTGGTCATAGGGTATGCGCGAGACGCTGTCAGCCATCGATTGCAGGTGCAAGCAAGATTTCAATTAAGGTCTCGCTGCAGCTGGACAACTGAGCAGCCATCAAAGCTGGCCCCATCGGGAGCAGTCTGTCAGCTTTGAAACTAACAACAACAACAAGAACATCCGCTGGGAGGACACCAATGAGAAAAAGTTACGATACGCAAAGCTGAATCCCTGGACTGATTGGCTCGCGGTAGAGAGCGCCCTCAACTCCAAGGGCTGTCAGTAAAGAGGGGGACGTGAGGGGGGAGTGCAATCAAAATCGAAGTTACCTTCAAGCCATTGCCAAAGCTTGACGACTGAGATGTAAATGTCAAAGTCAGATGTGCTACAGCTTCTGGCTGCAATCAAATCGAATGCACTTTAAGTGTTGCAAAACGTACGCTGACATCTAGATTAACCTTCACTCCAAGCAGCTAGCTAGAGATGTACAACAGTCACAATCACAATCGCAATCAACTTCAATTTCAATTTCTATGTATGTCACTCATAAAATTCAAATATTTCATTTTTCTTGCAGTCTTCTTCCTCTTCTTCTTCTTCTTCTGCTACTGCCGACAACACATATCAAAGTTCAGCTCAATAAGTTGACAGCGCCACCGCATGCACGAGTTGGCAGCGCTTGTCAAGCAAACTGTGAAATGCATTTGCCACTGTCAAATGCCATGCTGTACTGTGCTGTGCTGTGCTATGCACAAAGGTGGCAACCCTGCATCTAATATGCATAGATAACATATTTGTCATGCACATGCAAGAAAGGACAATAAAAAAACGGACACGAAAATACAATAGACAATTTGATGCAACCAAAATTACATTGCAAATATATGTATATATTTATTTAACTTTAAGCTGGTTACATTTTAAGCTGTGTATGCAATTAGTTTTTAAATTCGGCTAACACGCAATCTGTAGGTGGCAAATTGCGTTTCAATTAGGTAAAAAGCCTATACAAGTCTAGTGTTGCAGTTGCAGTTGAAAAAGAGAATGATTTAATGCGTTCACTCAGTTGCCAAAGTTCTCTTTTTTTTGCTTTGTAAAGTGAAACAGAATCAATAATGTACAAGCAACGACTAGTTTGACCAACTTCCCCCTCTCCCCCCCTCCCCCCCTCCCCTCCTTTTGCAACCGCATGGCCTGGCATTCGAGCAGCTTTACATAGTCTGTCTATGGTTCAGCAAAGTCAGAGTTCGTGTATGGCAAATCAATTAGCCACAAGCCAAGCTAAAAGTCGGATGATATGAAACAAAACTGAAGCAGACAAAGAGGAAGAGGCAGACAAAACGAAAGAGAGTGAGCGCGCGTGAGAGAGGAAGAGCCTGTGAACTGAGAGAGCGCAGTTATAGAGAAGGTAGCGAAGCTCATTAACGCTAAGCGTAGCATACTTTTAGTTGGATGGAGAGAGGGAGAGGGAGAGGGAGAAAGGGACAGCGACAGCTGCGTGTGAAATTTATTACGCATACACATACACGTACACATGCATATGCATATGTGAAGCTATGCAAATGTGCGAATGTGTGCTGTGAACAATCAGCGGGTGTTTTGCCGTTATTGTGGTGTGGTCTGGTCTGGTGTGTGTTCCCGTTATACGAGTACGTCTAGTTCAGGTGAAAATAACTCACTTTTGATTTGTATAGACTGGAGTGCAAACAAACAACAGATGTCTTGCTCTCGATGTCATAGACCCAGATAAATTGCAAAATGGAATGCAATATATGTATATTTAGTCCGACCTTTGACTATAAATACAGCTAGTCATAATAAAAGTTGCTGCTCAATTGCAATGTTGCTCGCTCCAACTAAAGCTAAAGCTGGGCTCACCGTTCTGGGGCTTGGGCTTGGGCTCATCCTCATCCCTTTGGCTGCCACCCAAAACTATTGCGATCCAAGTCTATGTCCCGGCGGTTTGCATCACGTGGTCTGCGGCAACAGCGGCGTAAGTAGAAGCCACAATTTGGCTATAGTTGGCACTGCAAATGAGCACATGATTTATATCAAGCTTATGACATTATTTAACGGCAAATTGCATTTCAATAGACAGCAAATATGCTCTATAAAAATAGACTACATTAATTAAGGCAGTATGTGTAGGAAAAAGCATTTTTTGAACACTATAATTAAACACTTGTATTTGATTTATTGCTGCAGCAATTGTCGCATTTTGCTTTACATTTAATTTTAACAGACATTTTAAATTCAAGCAGTACCATTTGAGTAAAACATTATTAGCCATTTTCTGAAACTGCATTTATTTGAATTGTTTTAGCAACTTGTGCAATTGCTTGTTATTATTTATGGGACTCAATTTAATGGGTATTTATTTTATTTACATTAAAAATGTACTCCTCTTTATGCAACTTAATTT
The DNA here is from genome assembly GCA_018150935.1 of Drosophila pruinosa. NCBI lineage: Eukaryota > Metazoa > Arthropoda > Insecta > Diptera > Drosophilidae > Drosophila > Drosophila pruinosa. The sequence continues at coordinate 17,532,375 of JAECWR010000194.1, read as the reverse complement.
CATTTGTATTCCACGCCATTGCAGCGTTTTGCCAGCGGCTGTAGCGGTGAATTTGTGCCGATCGATGCCCATATACCGTTAATACTGCAACTGCACAATGAGAAACGCAATCTTGTGGCTGGCGGCGGTTTGTCCGGATTTCCCAGTGCTTTGCATATGGCCACAATGAGTTGGGACTCGACACTGGCCCAGTTGGCTGCCTACAATACGCTCCAGTGTCGCATGGCCCACGATGAGTGTCGGAATACGGCCACCTATCGCTATTCCGGCCAGAATCTGAGTGTTCTTTACACCCGTAGTGGCGATATAGCGGATTATTTACGGCAACGTATTGCGGGCTGGTTCGATGAGTATCATTACGCGACCAGTGCCGATATGGAGGTGCACAGACCACGAGGCGGACCGTAAGTCATAGATATAATATATTCATATAGATATATATATCATATCCAAAATCTAACTCCGATCACAGAGCTATCGGACACTTTACCACCATGGTGAATGAGCGTAACAATCGCATCGGTTGCGCCATTGCGCGATACACGGACTCGAGTGGCATGAGTGGCACATTGCTCGCCTGCAACTATGCGGTGACCAATGTTCAGAACAATCCCATTTATCGGGCTGGTGCACCAGCCTCCGAGTGCACCAAAGGTCGCAATCCGAATTACAGCAACTTGTGCCCGGATAATGAGGTCTACAGCTATAATACCTGGGCAGGTTAAACCTGCTGCTGTTTTTAACATATGTATATTCTCACTAAATTCTCACTCAATTTCCCCTACACTCAGTTTCCCAGTATAAAATAAACCGCTACCACTGCACCATTATTTCTGTCCCAAGTAAGGGTTGCAGCTTTAAGCTGAGCTTTTGAATTCAATTTATGTACCCCTATGGGACATTTTGTATATCGTAAGTTAAAGTTTTGAATATTATCCAAAGTTCAGTTTGCTATATTGCCTATAAAGGTCATTTTTATTGTCTACAACTTAAGGGATGTTTTATAAATCCCTCAAATTGTCTGGGCATTGAGCTATAAAATCCTTGCTAGATTACTTGGGCTGCTGTCTTGGCTACCAAGAATATTTGGTAAATTGCCAGGCTGTCAAAAGGACTAAAGAAGTTGCCTACTTAGGATAAAATATAATTAGGATATTCCTATCTTCTTTCTAGATTAGATTCTCTATTACCTTTCTAAATTACTTGGGCTATTGTCTTGACTACCAGGGATATTTCATAAATTTCCAGTTTGTGAATTAGTTTTGTTTAATGGCTCAGAATTAGAAAGACTACAAAGGTTACCTACTTGGGTTTGAATATAATTAGGAAATTCCTTATCTTCTTTCTAGTTCAATTGGGCAGCCATGACAACAGGCTTCCAGGGATATTTCATGTACTGTCAGTTTGTGAACCTGTTTTGCTTAGTGGTTCATAAATAGGAAGACTATGGACTTGGGACTAATTATAATTAGGATATTCCCTATCCAATATGCGAACCAGTTGACGGTTTACATTTGAAATTATCATTTATCATTAATATCTTGACAATCTCCGAATAGCTAGCTAAATATGATGATATCATAAAATATAACAATTTTATAAAATGTACTCAATCATGCGTTGACTTGAGAATACGTATTATGATGGGTATATCCTCGACTTTGGTCGGATTTGTGGTCGAATGCGTAAAGGGCTCAACACACTCCCGCTTGAACTGCGCCCACTTGCGTGTCTTGATAAAGTCATGGAAGAGTGTCTTTCTCGAGGGTATACAGCGGTCCAAATAGAAACGCATGCGATGCCAAATATTAGCGGGATTCTGATCGTGTTCCATTAGCCAATAGCGCGGTATCAACAGACACTGTACTGTGGTGCGAGCCATGAGAACACGATGATCGCACTTCTCACCGACGCCGCAGACGCCGCCGAACCACATGGAGCCAATGTCGATGAAGTGGGTGACATAGTTGTTGTCTTTCTGAAAAAGAAGCCATTACGATAGATGTTTCTTTACAAATAAACAAATAAATAATTCAAAAAGGGCAAAATAAATCGAGTCTTTTAAATAACATTCTTTTTCAATAGAGTATTAGGTTAAGTATGTGATCGATAACTCGAAACTCACTCGCTTGTGCGATGTCACTTTTGGCGGTAAGACCTCACTGGTTGTTGATGAAGACGATGAAGCTGTAAATATTTCCGATTCCTCTTCCTCTGCCAACTGCGAGAGACTTTGTTTCGGTGTTGCATTGGGAATAATTGAGTTATTTTCTCTCTCGCTTTTGCTCGACGAACGCAAACGCGTCTGGGGCGTCACGAGATGCTCTCGCTCGCTCTCATCATTAGACATCTCCATGTCGTAGTCCTCAAATTGTTCCAAGCTCTTCCCAATCTCTGCATATTTTACACTGGCCGGCAACCTGGTCGTTCTGCCCGAGTGACGATTACGATGAACTGGCAATGGCTGCTCCACAATCAATTTGGCTTTCTCCTTCAGCGACTGGCAATGTGCTTCGATTTTGGAGAATTCCGCCTTGCGTTTCTGCAGCCAAAACATGGATAATCTTAAGAAATGCATAAACGAATTGTCTCATCTCTCTCCTACCACTTTCTTCTTATTATGGCCATGTTCATCCAGCGATGAACTCGAACGCAGTAGCTCAGTGACATCAAATGGCTCAGTCTTGTCCTCATCCGCATCCTCGTCGCTCTCCTCGTGCACCACATCGGCCAGCTCATATTGTGTCTCGCCATTCGCCAAGTGCTTCTACATTCCCAATTCAAGAGTGTATACAACTATACCAGTATAAAGAAGCTCAGACACTTGCCTTCATATAGAGACACTGGAGCAGCACACACTCGCCACTTAGCACAAAGTGCACATAGTTGATGCTGTCCTCCTCGGGATAGATGGTGTCCAAGGGATCGAACTGGCGTAGTAGACTAAACCTACAGGCGCCCACAACCTGCCCAAAGGCATTCACTATACAAGTTCAATAATTATGCATTTATTCGCACCTGGTCCTTGTTGAAGAATCGCAAATAGCTTAGCGAGCCAATGGCCTTCTTTTTCTCAATCCAAACCTTCTTCACATGCGGCTTCAATAGCGTATTGAATTCCATATCATCGAGTAGTAGAATTTCACAATTAGCTAATGGCATAATTAAATATGTGTATTAGTTTATCTATTGCAGCCAGGTATTGCCATAGACTCGTACTTATGGCTTTGTAGGTATTCAATCTAGTGCTCTCCTCTAATAGTTCCACCTCACCAATCCAGTCGCCTGGACCACAGAAAGCCTCAGGTTTTGCATCGTATTTGCGGGTAGCCTGTGAGAAGTAGCAGTAGCAGTAGTAGTAGTAGTTGTTGTAAAACTTATAGGCTAGAGAAGACCATGTTAAGAGCACGCTAAGACTATACTAACTAGACTAAGAAAGACAACAAAGGCTAGAGCGATGAAGGCAGCAGAAGTGGTGGCAAAAGGGCTATATTAATATAGGTCATATAGGTCAGCTTGTCGACTAGCTAAGACCATGCGCTTTTAATGTGTGCAATTTGATTTGTTGAGCAAACAAAGCCTACATTGATGAAGGCAACTATGCAGGACTATATAAATATATGATACTCAGCGAGGCTAAACCAGGTAGTTGTACAAAGGTTAAAGAGGTGTCTAAGGTGCTAAATAAGTGTATGGTGATACCTATAGACTAGGTAAGACAACAAAGTATAAGGCGATGCAAACTGTAGCGGTGGCTGCTATATACCATGTACTTTTAAAATGTGCACTGATTTTTGAAGACATCAAAGTATAAAGATGGCAATTAATGGTGGCTTCAAGTCAATACAATGAAATAAAAAAATTATAGACTGTGTTAGACCATGTATGTGCAAAGTGAGTTGGTTATATTATAGTACTGAACTCACTTTATTGAATATCTTACGCGACATCTCGATTTCTCCGCTGACCACGAAGTAAACGCAAGTGGGGACGTCTGCCTCCTTGATCAGGACACGTCCTGCAGCCAATGTCATGAAGCGCAAATGCGGCACAAGACGAGCGCGAATTTTCTACATAATATCACATTGCATGTCCATTCCAATTAGATATGTTATTTCGTATATACTCACTGGTGGCACCTGAGTAAAGCAGCCAAGACCGGCCACAATTGTGCAGAGCTTCTTGCGCTCCTCGACTGTGCGAGTCCAGTGCGCAGTAGCCAAGAGTCCTTTTTGCTGCAAAGATCCCTTGCACTTGGACTAAACTCTTTCGATAATAAGTCCAACTTACCGCCATGGTGAGAATGCCTGTCTTGTGCTTCTTGCGCACCAACATCGCCACATTCTTCTTCACATTGAGCGTTATGTTGCCCTCGTCCATCTCGCCAATCCACAGCACATGGGCCAGGCTGACACGCATCAGTCTCTTGAAGCGCAATCTGGCCGCCTTCTTGCGCTGCCATTCGTCCGCTTCCTTGTTGCGCTTCGACATGTCTTGCCACTCTTTTTTATATTTTGTGTTGTGTTTTATGTGGTGTGAAAGATTCTAAAGTTGCCTCCTAAAATAATATTTGTATTATACTGAATTGAAGTTGGAGTAGGGAACTACTAAGTTGAATAATTTACTGCATAAATCTAATGAAAGAAATGTTTAAATATCAATTTAACTGATGTGTAAATGAAGTATATAAAATAAAGAAAAACGATTAAAGAAATTATTTATTCCTCGCATAATATATACTCTAATATACTGTAAAATATACTACAATATACTGTAATATATACTATAATACACTGTAAAATATACTACAATATACTGCAATATATATACTATAATATACTGTAAAATATACTACAATATGCTGTAATATATACTATAATATACTGTAAAATATACTACAATATACTGTAATATATACTATAATATACTGTAAAATATACTACAATATACTGTGAAATATACTACAATATACTGTAATATATACTATAGTATACTGTAAAATATACTACAATATACTGTAATATATACTATAATATACTGTAAAATATACTACAATATAATGTAATATATATACTATAATATACTGTAAAATATACTATAATATACTGTAATATATACTATAATATACTGTAAAATATACTACAATATACTGTAATATAAACTATAATATACTGTACTATATGCTATAATATACTGTGAAATATACTATATTATAATGTAATATATATTAAATTATACTATAAAACATACTATAATATATTAGCATATATAAACTATAATATACTGTAATATAAAATATATACTCGAAAAATAGAATAAATGTTAAGTAGGTAATGACACTTTAATCTAGAGCAGCAATAGCTGCATACCTTGTAAAATTATCTAAATTACCATTGAGGAAAAACTGAAGAAACACAGCCATTAAACCGTTTACATTTTCAAGAATCTACCAAGAACTCAGAATGCGTCAAATGCATACAGCGCAGACAGCAGTTGATTAAATCTGTACAAACTCTGGCAGTTTCATGACACGAGAAGAATCGGCTTCGCAGCAGCAGACAAGACACAACGTTGAATAACAATGTAATCAAGGCAAGGTAATCATTTCAATCAAGCTCAAGCACACACTATATACATATAGTATAACTAAACCATGTCCACTTGAACTCACCCGTCCAGCGGGCAGCAGCAAACATAACTCAAAGTGAAACTCACTCACTCAACACATTGCCCCTTTTATCACTCAATTTACCCCAGGCACTGTATAAAAGCACAAAGCCAACTATTGGGACAACGCAGGCCGCAGCGAGTGTGGTGAGTCTGCAGCGTGAGTGCAAGCGTTGAGTGTGCAGCGGGGGAGAGCCTGAGTGAGAGAGCAGAACTGAGTGGAAGAGAGCGCTTTCACTCGCATGGTATGAAAGCAGTTGAGCTGTTCATTTGGATGCTTAGCAATGGAGCTGTAATTTTGCCAACGACAGTTCATTACGGTTTTCGTTTTCAAGGATATGCGATGCCCACGTCCTGGCCGCTCGCAAAACTCAAGGCATCGACTCAAATTCAATTGTCGTCTTTATACAAGTTTTTAATGCGCTCGGTTTTTTTTGTATTTTGATTTTGGTTTTGCCTTTTTTACTTTTTTTTGTAAGTGTGTTTGTGTGTGAGAAAAAAAAAATATAATGAAATAAATAAATAAACGAAAACAATTTCAAGTGCACAAATATACATAGTTATAGTAATTGAAGTGAGCGAAACTATTTTTTGAATTTATTTTCGAGTGCAGCAAACAAGTGTGAATGAATTATCATTGAGAGCAAACAGCACAGCCAAAGGATTAAAAACCATAACATAAAACTAACAAGCCAAACTAATCGCATTAGCGCAATTTCGGAATATGTTCACAACACCACGCTCAATTTGACCACAGAGTAAGGCAGCGGGAGACAGAGACAGAGGGAGAAAGAGAAAGAGATAGGGAGAGGTGAGTTGCAATTAAATCAAATCAAATATAAATGTGCATAAAAGTGAAAGACAATTGCCAGTTTCCAGTTGCTCCACTTGCTGGCATCCTCCTTCTTCTTCGTCTACTGCTGCATCCATTTCCGTTTTCCGCTCTTTGTTATTCGCACATTTCCTTTTAGCTTTTAGCTTGCAGCTCACCCTTTTTACCGGATATTTAACCTGTTTTGATCGTCGTAATCCTGGAGAGCTTTTGCTGTTCTTTGTTCAATATGTAGATTTAACTGCAAGACCCTTCTCTCTCACTCTCTCTCTCTCTCTCTCTCTCTCGCACAGGATGCAATTTATGGCAAGTCGCACATAAATCTATCGATGCCAAGCTATAAATCAAATACACGCCTCTCCCTTCTCCCCTCTCCCAACGACATCCAATTTTTTCCACCAATTTTTATAGCTCCTGTTGACGTCAAGGTTAGCAGGTTCAATTAAGTGTGAAATTAACTCAGGCAACGTTATCGCATCCAATCGACAAAAACTTGACAGGCCGTTTTTCTAAACTATGTTACAGTACACTCTTTAATAGGTAGGCCTTAGTCGTTTGCAGCGTTGCCATTTGCATTTAATTCGGAGTAGTTGGCAACGCTGTGCACTTTAACATGCAGTTAAGCTAAGTTGTAAAGCGACCACATCTTGCGTTAATGTTAATTGTATTTTAACCGCAAATTAACGTAGTTGACAAAGTTTACTTTTTGCTGTCGACATTACAAGTTTAATCGAGCATTTCAAATACTTAATTAAGATGCAGCAGTGGAAAATGCAATTGACTTTCATCTTAATTAAAATTTCCCTAAGTTAACAGTAGTGCCATTTTATTTATGGCTTATACAATACTTAATTTAAATTTCGTGGCATTATTGAGTTGGTAGTATTTATTGAATTGATTAATTCGCAATTTGAAATTCTCAAATTTTATAAATGTATATTTTTCCCTTTGTATTCCAATCTATTTTCTATACAAACCATATTTCTAAAAGATCGAAATACTGTACACTTACACAGTTTATCTGTACTCTTATACTGTATATTTATACTCTTATACGTTTGTGTAATAATCACTTACACAATTTTGGAAATTAAAGTGAAAAACTACTTTTACAAATGTCTCCCATTCTTGTGAGTATTTTGACTGAGTCAATGTTAACTTAGTAACAAATTCTAAAATAAATACTTAAAGTGAATGCCAATGTTAATACCAAGTTGCTAGTCTTGAGTTTCATAAGCATAAGCATAGATTAAACTGCTAAGAGAATGAGAAATACTTTAATACGAGTATACTTATTTAGCTTGACAAACTTTAAACTTACACAAGTTGGCTCAACATCTTCGATATCTCCCGCAACAACAAGCGACAAGTTAAGCTGCAGGTTAATGATGACTGCAAGCTTAGAATATTAATCCAATTACAGATTGAGTAGCGCTAAGGCTCATTTAATCGTTAGGCTGTTGTCGTGTGCGCTTCTTTTCATTTCAATCGCAATCAAAGTAAAGCCAAAGCCAAAGCCGAAGCCGAAGCCGAAGCAGAAGCCTTTTCAATCTCATTACTCGCATTCTCGTCCTTAAGCAATTTTAAAACTAGAGAAACAAGCGGATGGCATTCGATGATTAAATCGTTTTGTGTTAAACGCAAATTGTCAAATTAATAATATTGGTTTTTGTTTGGCCAATTTGAGGCGAGGACATTCAAGCTTAAATGGGACACCAGTACGAGTACGAGAACAAATAGTACTCGTAGATAAACGCATCCTAAGTTTTGCTACTTGTTTTCTTTGTATTTTCTTTTATCGTTTGTTTTTCTTGCTTGAACATTCTTCGTGCAGTTTTGCCCCGGCCAAACAACGTGTTCCCCAATAGAATTAAATAGCTTTCAAAAACTTTAATTTGTTTTAACTTTGGCGAACAAACGTTTTTACCTTGACTCATCCAACGACTTGAAAAAAACTATTTCATTTTGACTCGTCCAGCTCGACTAGCTGCATCACCTGTAGTTGCTTCTAAATTACGTGAACTCCTCCCATTGCCTTCGATTGGTTCCCAAATGAAGATTACAGTTTGCACTTTTCTGTCCTTATGAAAACTGGCAGATGCTGCTTTTCTTTTCTTTTTTTTTTTGTGGGGGGGGGGGCGAAAAACTTACTGATACATATTGTATTATATTGTATTTGGTGGCGCAAAAAATGTGTGTGGGGCAATTTAAGAAAAATAAATACGAAAAATGAAACCTTGAAAACTTTTCAAAAAAGAACAAGCATTTCTCTATGGATGCTTTATGTTGTAGTAATATTGTTGAACAATTTCTAATTTATATTATGCCACAGCAAGAGAGTTTTTTGGACTCAGTTTGACTTTAAAATGTTAGCAATTTGTGAACACAAAAAAGTTCATAAATAAATAAATTTGCCAAATGCATCATTTGCTTGGCTTGTGATATTTGTCTCCGACAAATTTATAATTACTTTAGATCAATGTGGAAGCCATCCCCTTTTTCTAGTAATAATCCATTTAGCTAAGACGCAGATTATAAAATTGCTGGAATTACAAAAGGAGCAAGAGCAAGACGAAGACATGATAAGTACATCGTACTTACATGGGGATATACTCGTACGTACGTGCATGTATGTGTAGCAATTACATATGTGTGCTCACAGCTACAAAGAGAACAAAAAAAAAAAAAAAAGCAAAGCAAAAGAAGAAAGACAAAAAGGGAAAATGCTTAAAGGGAGTCACAAAAAAGTTATCTAGGCCCGTCCACCCGTCCACCCGTCCTTCCATGTAAGCCCCAAAACGTCAAGCGGTTGAAGAAGTTTCTAATCTGAGACTGAGTCATACGCAAAGTAGAAGAATTTGATGTAATGAGCACAGCAGGGCAGGATGAGGGGGACACCTAGGGGAATGGAGGGTGGAGGGTGGAGGGTTGGGTCATAGCCCCAAAAAATATGTGTACAAGACTTACTCGTAATGCGTAGAAAACAAAACAAAGCACGTTTTGCACTCAATGGGGCACAGCAGGTGCTGCACTAACCCAGCCAACTCTACCCCCTGCCCCAGGGGAGTGGGGGAGATGTAGGCAGGAACGGCGCAACCAGATCCCTGGATTCCACGGGGTTAGACGCAGCGTTAAGCGTTAAGAGCTAGTTAGTCAAAGTCAGGTAAAGTAGAAGAACAACAAGAACGAGAACAAGAACAAGAAGTATAAGAAGAAGCAGCAGAAGAAGAAGATGAAGAACAAGCGAATGCCTGATGATGACGATGATGATGATTACAGAAAGAAAGGTGGGGGGGGTGTAATGGAATGAGGAAATGTGAGGAACTAGGGGGAATGGCAACTGGGCAAATAAAAGAAAGCGCCGCAAAAGACGTGACAGTCTGCAGCTGGGAGTCAGTTGCTAATGTGCTTGTGCTTATTCCTGTAAAGGCCAACATCATGATGACCATCTTTCGTGATGATTATCACGTTTTGCTGATGATGATGACCGTACCGAGAGAATTTCATAAAATGAAAATTTTTGCTATACAAGCGCCTGCCATGGAGCTCATTTGACTTTTATTGCCGCTGTGAGTGCGCCACTGTGTGTGTGCGGGTGTGTGTGTGTATTATGAGAAAATCCTGCCTGTTGTCCTTTAAGTGCAATTAGAATACGCAAAAGCTTTAAGCCTTCCGCTCGTCGCATTGTTATCCTTGTCTAAAGCAAATAGTGGCTCGGGTTGCCTTTAAATTCAACATCCTTCTGCTTCGTATGCTTCTTCGCCATCTCCTTCTTCTGCTTGTTGTTCATCATTTGTGATTTGGCAAAAATCAAATGTCAACAAGGAGGTAACAAAAGGGATGCGTTGAAACAACAGAACTCGACAAAAATCAAAACCAAACCAAACCAAATCAAAAATGAAACAACGAAAGCGACACAGAAAGCAGCAAAAAAGAAAAGGGCATCAAGTGAGGAAAAGATGAAGAAACAGTAACAATAACAGCAACAGCAAGAGCTGGAAGAACAACAACAACTTCACTAATATAATATTTATTACGGTGATTATGTCGTGAGCCAAGGGCAAACAGCAACGCCCACCATGACGACCCAGTCTCAGAACCAGCCAGCCAACCCACCACCCCACATACTCACCACAGTGCCACGCAGCGAACGCACCAAATTCAATGGCAAAGTGGAATTCGAAAGGAGCGGCACAGCGAGAGGGAGAAGGCGAGGTAGAAATGTAATAAGCAAGTATATTGAGCAAGTGGTGAGCGGAGCGGGCGGGGAAGGGGGACAGCGGGCTAGCCGCACATAAACTATGATGGACAAAGACAAAGATGAAGATTCAGACAAAGCTTGAGCCAAAGATGAAGCTGTAGCTGCAGCATTAAATGCGGCAGACGAGGAGGGACGGGTATACTCGGAGAGATAAAGATTGGGACTAAGACAAACTTAGCAAAAGGCTATCGCCGTAGGAATAAACTTTGATTTCTTTTATTCAGCTGTATTACGCCAATAAAAACTCGCTTTTTAATGGACTTTCTTTACAAGTTGTCAGTGTAGTTGAAAACATAGTCGGACGCCACGTCCCCGCCCCAACATCCCTCTCTCTCTCTCCCCCCTCTCCACTTCCACTGCTAGTTGTTATAGCTATAAATTGACAATGTCCTGCAGTGGCAGGAAAGAATGTTGTACGTCGTTTGAACTCGTCAAGTGTCAGTCAAATTTTATTCATTCAAACAGGGAAAAACTAAAAACATAACCTAACTTTAATGAATTATATTAACTATTGCCAACATAATTTATGTATGAGTGTGAGACAACAATGTAAGGAAATCAAAGAAAGTCTTAAAGTAGTTGGATACGAGATACGAAAATATCTGTTTGATAGTTATGAACATCAATTAAATTCTTGGAAAGACACAATGCAGTTCAAAATGGCTGACATATTCCTAATGAAATTATTCTAACATATCCAATCTAAACCAAACCGTATACTTTCCAATTTAAGACCAGAGCCCTAACTCAGTTTGTTCAACCTTTAAACAACCTATGTATTTAGTATAATTCTATAATTGCAGTTGCTCCAAACAACACGTCTTGCAATCACACTTAAGTAGAGCAGCAAACAGATGAATTGCAAATGCTGATCGAGTCCTGCCGATGGAAAGCGACGAGGGGCAGTTAAGGTCGTTGGCATAAAATGAAGGTTTCGGATTACCATACCAGACCAGAATATCAAAGTCACGTCATCCCGTGCAAAGGATGAGGCGTTCAAGAGTTAATAGCGCATCATTAGCATCAGCATCAATCGCGGCCCCAACGCTCTCACAGCTCCACCATCATCCAGAGACTAGGCAGCGCCACAATCACAGTCACAGTGAGGGACTGAGATTGGGATTTGGATTTGGATTGGGATTGGGATTGCGACCAGGACTGAGGCGAGGCCAGCGTCAAGGCCTCAATCTGCTGCGACTGCTTGCCGTTGTCGCTGTAATTGGCCAACGTTTTGCTCTAGGTAAGTACTTAAGTCAAACTACATATTATGAGCGCCAGATGGCGCCAGTGCCAGCGCCACAGCCACAAAGTGTGCGCTTCTTTTGTGGCACAACTTTTGCATTTATTAAGCGATGTTGTTGAAATTTGCGGGACACTTAAAAAGATTAATTAAGTAAATTAATAAAGGAAAAAAGTTAAGCACTCATATAAAGAGTTTTACTCTGGCGCCACTGCTTAAGCTGTAATAGTGTTCATTCAGCTTTTATTGAGTTCTTTGAAAGAAAAATCATTGAAAATTCCTATGAATTCATTTTTTGAATGGTATTTGGTCAACAGAACTTTGCCGCACATCAGTCAAGAGACAAATTCCATTGAAATGTGAGGGAATGCAAAGAAATTGATAGTTTTTAAAGAGAGTCCCAGCTGAAGTTCAATTAGAAATGTTACGTTTGCATTTCCGAGAAGAAAACAAACAGTTTGCAATGCAGTTTTCATGTAATGGCAACTGACATGCGTAGCCAGGATACTGGCTTATTTTGCACTTATCCAATGTTGACATTCAATGGATATGTCAAAAGCCAATGGCAATGCTTTAGCTTAGAGTTCAATTAGACCCAAAAAAAAGGGGGCATGTAGTGTAGAAAAAGGAAACTGCCTTCGACAACAAATCCTTCAAGTTGCAAAACAAAACTGAATTGAAGTGAACTTCCTTTAGGCACAACAACGACAACGACAGCAACTGCAACAGCAACTGCAGCGACATCAACGTCTGTGACAAAACAAAATAATAACAACAATACGGAGAATAATTTCTATTTTGATGAGCATAATACGACGAAAACAATAACATTCATTCCTGCTGCTGCTGCTGCTGCTGTTGTTACGACCACAATTCCGGAACTTGGCCAGATGCCAGATGCTGAGGCCACAACAAAAGCAACAGCAACGGCAACAGCAACATTGGCAGCAACAAATCGAGCTGCACTGACAACAGGACGACCGTCAATGAAAGCCCAAACTATTGGCATTGGGATTATCAATAATAATAGCACAACAATTAAAAGTTATAGCACTGGCACAATTGATTTATTGCCCACGGGATTAGTCACAGCAGCAGCAGCGGCAGCAGCAGCAACAGCAACAACAACGACCAAGAGTGCACGCAGCACCTCCTCCAAACAGCCCAACGATTCGACAAGGTCACGCAACCATTGGACCTTCGGCGGTGGCGCCACCGATGCCGAACGTTCGCGCACATTTCGCAGCAAATATCACCATGAGAATCACTATGGCCCCTTCTTCGAAGAGCCATCATCTCAAATTGATCCCGGCAAAACGCTGGTAGCCGCCGTACATCTCTTCACCGAGGCCGTGCTCAATTGTCGCGTCGGCATGCTCAAGGACAAGACGGTAAGAGATTGCCAACACTATATACATGTTGCAAGTCTAGCTGAGACTTCTCTATTATTGCAGGTCATGTGGGTTAGACGCACCACCGAGAAGGTCTCCCTCTTGACTGTCGGCAATGTCACATATAGCGGAGATCCGCGCATTCGTGTCAAATTTCAATATCCCAACAATTGGCGTCTACTCATCAATCCCACCCAGAGGGAAGATGCTGGCATTTACATGTGCCAGGTTTCAACGCATCCTCCGCGGGTCTTTACCACAAACCTCACCATATTAGGTAAGACTAGCGTCGAATTGTTGCCATACATAAATATCGTTTTATTTGACATCTTTCCTTTGAGAACAATACTAATACTAGTTATCAAATATAAGCCAGATATATGCCATATGCTGACAACAAATGGTCGTACAGATGGACAGACATTGCTCAACTCACTACACTCAGTACACACTGCAAGTTAAACACTTTATTAAACTTAACATCCTCTTTTGTACGCAACTTACTTTAGAGCCACCTTTACGCATAATTGATGAACATGAACGAGGCGTCGGTGATCGGTATTACAAGTCGGGCAGCACCGTCGATCTGCAGTGCCAAATCTCTAGGAATTTCTTTCAAAAGGAACGCAGCAACATCTTCAAATCAAGCGAATCCAAACTGAATGATTCGAGTAATGAGCTGAATCTGAATCTAATTAGCGATGCCAACCAAACGCATACAACATTCTCCAGCCAGGAATTGGAGAAATACTTTACTAATTTTATTACCTGGGCTAAGGATGAGGAACCACTTCATGCACTGACCAATAGACGATCTAGGTAGAGTATTGCTTATAGCTATAGTTCTCATAGTCACTGAAATGTCATAGTTATAATAAGACGGATTTGGCTGTATCGACTCGACTGTTCATTTTACTGGCAACAGCGCCCTCTGTTGTTCGTTACAAATTTATTACACCTTCCGTTCCACGGTAATATATCAGCTTCTTCTTTTTCAATTCATAGCGTATCCGATAAGTGGTTAACTAGCCGCATTTCCATAACAGATGCCAAACTCTCAGATAGCGGAAATTATTCTTGTTCACTTGGTAGGCTCTTTACCGTAATTGTGCAAGTGCAAGTACTTACAGGTAATATCAAGCTACCATATAATTGTATATGCCGATAAATATTAAAGTGTATCTGTCCAGGAGAATTACCAGCTGCTGTGCAACACAATTTGGCCCGTCGATCTGCCAGCTGCTTGCCATTATCCTGGAGTCTCTTCATCATTGTGATTTGCTTCTACTTTCTTAAGAGCCATTCATCGCAATTGCATGCCATCAAAATGTTGAGTGCTTGATAAGGAATTGCTATGCATAATTATTTCTAATCAATTTCGTTATACGCATTCGACATTGTCCAACAGATCAGATATTCGTAAAAAAAAAAAAACATTTATTCAACATGAATAAGAAAAATAATAAGCAAATGAAGACACACACACACAAATATATACATAGGGATTTTCTATATCAATTTACATTTTACATGACTTGCATTCACATTCTTCCTAATATCGCGTATACTTTATTTCTTTAGTAGAATTACGTTCAAGTATGAGAAATAAAAAAAAACACAACAAGAAGCGAACTTGCCCAACTTTCTTATATACATACCATATGTTACTATATTATAAACAAACAAAAAAAGGAAAAACATTAAAAAATTTGTAAGAAAAAAAAACGAAACGAAATTAAGCAGAGAAAACGAAAAAAAATTAATTAAGATTTGTTATACAGAACTTTGCTGAATAGCAATCGTTCTGATTATGTTCGGTTCGAGGTGTAAGTAAAAGTTAAACTATCACTTACATTTCTTGTGTTGTTTTATAATCTTTTTTTTGTGGTTTTCGGCCAATTAGTATGTTTGTAAATATTGTAAAATGTCAGACGTTTAAGGTGTTACCTTATCGGCGAAAATAATATGTAAAACCTGTGTACTTTACATAAACCTAACATTTTAATCCTCAATCCACTAGCCCAATTGTATTTACTACAAAAACAACATATAATATTATTGTATAGTTAAAAGGAATTTTCAATTGATTTGTATACATCACTTAGTTAATGGTATCCACTACAACAACAAGACAACAATAAAAATGAAAAGAAAACAAAATAAAAACCAGATTATTGTTAAATTGCGGTAATTGTGAATGATTGTCATGATTGTCGTCATGCTATATTACAAGTAAATCAAAATACATACTTTCAAATATAAGAACCATTCAAATTGTTTCACTTTGTCTTCCCGCTGCCCGGATAATGAAATATGTTTGCAATGAGGCTCTTAAAGTCCTGGCTGGTATCATAAATACCGAAAAGTTTCTTATTCTGTAACTTGTGTGGTCAGTACGAGTACTTTATGGGGTAGGTTCGCATAGTGCTCATCAAATTGCATGGCCAAAGTTTCATTCAAGCGGCCGCGCAATCGACGTCCTTTCATCATGCTATCAAGGGCGTAGCCATGATCAAATGTTGGGGAGGGAGGAAGGACAAAAATATAATAAATATTATTTTATAATCACAGCTGCAAGAAGCTAACAATGTATTCAGATATGGCTTTCAATAGACCGACGCGCGATGTTGCATATTATACTTTTATATATGCTAAATTCATAATTTGTTTATTATTATATTTCCTTTAACATGAGAGACGGCTGAGAATGATAATTTTTGTAAAGAATAACAAACCACATTGGACAGTCTTTCAATATTTTGTAGCATGCTCTTGAGGGTAAATTAAATTTAATCGTAGTCAAGATAGCCCCCATAGATGGCGCCACTGGAGAACTTTTGCCTATTGTGAACTGCCAACTGGCAAGCACTTTTTTGAATACAAAGTAAAGCTCATATCTTGGTCATCTACAATCTGATTCTTGGGTGTCCTGTGCTAAACAAAGCGTCTCAATGTGGACAATCATCACACCAAAGGTCATTAAAATCTTCCTTGTTGGGATTAGGGAATTTCGGATCTAATAATGGAGTTCGACTCAGACATTCGTTTTATAAAATACTTATGGATAATAATATGGATAAAATGTTAATGATAGTTTAAAGTAGGGGACCATATAAGGTTTAGCTCCGTTTTAGGAATATTCGTGCTTGCATAAATATGCATATACATATATATTAATAAAAAAAAAATACAAAATCTAAATAAATATTAATGCAGAACAAACAACCTGCATACCAAGCGTTACAACACACTCGAGTCACTGATAAAGTGCAACGCAGTATCGATAGTGCTGGAAAACTTATCGTACGGGTGATCGATATTTCGTGCAGACTATCGCATATTTATTTATAGCACAAATTTTTTATTTTCTTTTTGTTTAAATATAAACATACATACATAACAATATTAACCTTTTAATATTTAATAAATACATTTTTTGTTAAACGCTTAGATAAAAGACTGCAACTCATAAAAGGTACGTAAATGAAGAGGGAAAAGCCAAACACAAACGGCCAAGCAGTGTATTCAATTTATTTGTTTTTGCATTGCGCTATTGATAATATTCTACGCGATCAATACATACATATATAAATCTATTGATATATTTACATACGAACATAATCCGTTAACGTTTGACTCCAGCATAATCAAACAAAATTTAATTGACATAAAGACCGCTGGGCAAGAGGTAAGCGACAGCTGTGGGCGGAACGCAAATTAAATATACTATATACTATGCACAATGTGTGTATGCATAAGAAAAGCATTATTTATCGATGGGGAGCAGGAGATTGTTTGTCCGGCGCACTTGTTTCGTCTGACTCTGACTTCACCTTGACTAAAGTACACGAGGGCAATGCAAAATACACGCACAGACACACACACGCAGCCGGTGATAACAGAAGCACAACTACAACAAGAGCAATAACAACGAAAAGAGGAAAAAAAATAACATGCAATTGATTTCCCACAGTTTCCATCCCACAAGCATCGTGTGAATTGTCATCGTCAGCGCGAAAATGTTGAACCTACGTAACATCTGGTCTCTGGCCAATAATACCAGTCCAATCGCTATCAGGTAAGACACACCAGTTCAATATCCCAAACTCCGACTATCTTGCCGGCAGTGTGATAAGACATATTAAAATATATGTACATATAGAATTTTAATTAATTAACTGTGCATTTGCAGATCGCTCTCAACGACAGCCAGCTGCCGCGACTCGGAATCATGGTTCTCCAAGCTACTGGTGCGCAAAATCGAACCGACCAAGGAATCGCACAGTCGTATGCTCAGCGACAAGGAGATCATCTATGCCCTGCACACGCATAATGTACGACCCGATTCCATGGGTGCCTACCTGAACAACTAGTGAGTGTGGCAGCCTTTTAGATAACATTTTTGCTAATTTTCAAATCTGCTAATTTGACAATTGCAGCAAGAACACTGTGGGCTTGATCAATGATAAAAAGTCAAGCTTGTCGTGCAATTTGGTGGCTTCATGGACTGTGCAAGTGGGCGATATGGATCAGTGTCTGCATTTATGGAAATATACTGGTGGCTTCGAGAAAATCGATCAGGCCAAGGAGGATCTATGGAATGATCCCGAGTACTTGAAGCTCATGAATGAACGCTCCAAATTTCTACGTTCCCGTCATCTCCAATATCTGCTGGCCTTCAGCTATTGGCCACAAATCGAGAGTCGCGAAGGCAAAAATATCTATGAAATGCGGCAAGTTCTTACATTGAATTTAAGTTCAAAAAATTGCAAATGATAATAATTTATGTATGTCTGCTCCGTAGTTCTTATCGCCTGACACCGGGCACCATGATCGAGTGGGGCAACAACTGGGCCCGTGCCATTAATTTCCGGAAGCATAACAACGAGGCCTTCGCCGGATTCTTCTCACAGATTGGCCGTCTCTACAATGTACATCACATTTGGTGTAAGTTTTCGAATTAATGCCAGCTAGAATTGCTATTAAATTGATGCTCTTTGCAGGCTACAAATCGCTACAGGATCGCAAGGAGACCAGAGAGGCGGCTTGGCGTTCACCCGGCTGGGATGAGTGTGTGGCATACACTGTGCCTCTGATACGTGAGATGCACTGTCGCGTCCTGGCGCCCACTGAGTTCTCGCCCTCGCAGTAAATGTGAATAAATATGTAAAATGGCAGCAACTTGGCCTCAACTCTAATGTGGAACTGTAGACCGGCTCTAAACTACTTGCTTGTAAATAATGATAGCATTTTCAGATGCTCACACACCCACACATACATATATATGACACACATATATATATAGCCTGTAATATCTTAAGATAAAAGTGCATTTGTTTTCGAAAGTTTTACATTTGTTTCCAACACAAAATCTGCAAACTAAATTAAAAGTGAAATCAAAACAACACATGTTATATAAAATACGAGAATAAATCGTAAATGAATTGCAATATATACATATGAATTTACAATTTGAAGTTGAATTGAATACGTTATACATTTAATACTTTTGAAGTTGATATAGTAAAACATTGGGATTTATATGCAGGGTGGCAGAACCAAGGTGTATTGTCATCCCATTTGACAACTCCACAATATTTTCTATAGTTGGATCTGGCAGACAGTGGGGGCTGCTGCCGATGCTCTTTTTAAAATAAACATCATTAGACATTTTTTCGAATTGCATTATTAATAGTTTTATTTATTTTTAATAATCACATTTATATTGAATTACATATAAATTGTTCATACGACTTGACGGACGGGCAGATGAACATGCTTATATCGTCTGAACTAACTTATAATATGCACTCCTCTACCCTATGGATAAATGACTTAATTATGTGGCCACGTATTGGCGCATCGCCTTAATATGCTTTTTGCCCACAAGATGCTGCTGCAGGATGGTGATGTGATTCATTGCCTTGTTGCACATCTTGCAGTAGTAGGAGCCGGAGGGCGTACGGTACATGGAAAGATCGACATTGGCAAGACTATATGGTGCAGTACGCAACACGTCCAGCCTAGCAAGCTCGTCATCATTTTCACCGGGCACAGTGCCCAGTTCCGACTCCAGAATGTGTTTGCGTAAGTTCTTCTGATGCTTGGCGCCATCCATGTGCATTTTAATCTGTGACGCGGAAGTGACGCTAATTTGACATATGCGACAACTGAGCGAAGCATCCTCTGGCAACACCCCGTAGGCCATCGGCTCTTCGTTGTGGGTGGAATCGGGAGAGGCTACGGAAACGTTAGCGGCAACAGCTGTGGTAGCGGCAGGAGAATCAACGTCGCGCAGAAACAGCTCGCCAATGTGAAAGCGGCCATCGTCGACAAACGGTGTTTCCGCTTTGCTGCCGGTGCGGACCCATTTGCCCTCAGGATTATAATATCCAGCACCTGATGGCTTAGTGCGTTTCTGTTCGACCAGCTGATGCTTGCGTCCGGTATAGTGTTGTCGGGCATGGGTAAGCGATGTTAGTGGCAGATCGCACAGCTCGCAATGGAATGCATGGGGTCCAGTTGGACCTTGTTTAAGCATGCGCTTGATGGGTGGCGTCTGTAGGCCATTTTCGGTATAGTTCTTGGCTAACCAGGCGCTGATGTGACGGTCATGTGCCTTTGATTCGTAGTGATCCTTTGCGCTCTTCATCGAGGTCATCACCGACTTGCACAATTGACACGACAGCGGCAATATTAGCTTGTTTAGCTCATCAGGATAGCTTTCGTCGCGACCTTGAAAAATTACCAAATTGTTGGCTTCTAATTCGGGCGGTAATTTACGTTTTAATTTGGGCTGTGATGCAACTACAGGAATGGCTTCCACCGGCGCAGCAGCAGTAGCACCTCCCTGCATTCCGGTTGCCACAAAGCGATTAGTGCCCGTCGATGATGCAGTTACAGTCTTTGCAACTTTTAGTTCCACCAGGGGAATGGAAGCGCTCATTGTTGCGTCGAATGACGCAAATAATCAACACTATTCTACCAACTAAACTATAAAGAAACTCAAGTGTCAACTTCAAATCTATTTAAAATCTTGCTAGAGATGTGCATAATTCCACCGATATATTACTGCGCAGACTCTCATGTTATCGGCATCTGAACCCATCGCTACAGCACTGAAGGCTCACTGCCCACTTCACTGCACTCAAATAAATTACTCAATTTTGTATACAATTAATTACAAGCTTTTTTTATTTAAAAATTGTTTCTGCAACTTAAACAAAAAAAAAGTGTACTCATTTAATTGTCGGGCAGCGAGCGAATGATGTCCGAATCTCCAGGATCGGTAATGGACATGGTGCACACACGGAAGTATTTACCGCAGGCTGTGCCCAACTCAATGTTGGTGCCACTGTAGTGCTGGACCTCAGTCTTGGCCAACATGGCGTAGTACTCAATCTCGGACTTCCTGTAATCGTAAAAAACAATACATTAATTCACTTTTGACTTTAAAAACCATATTTGTCTGCCTAAGATTTGGCTTCAGAAAGAGTCTCTAGTAATAAAAGAATCGTCATGGCGATCGGAATTACAAAAAATCATCATACAATATTTTGTAGCAAACAATGAGTTTAGATTTCCTTACCCCAAGTATTCCATTTGATGCGTCGTCGTCACTGGTACCATTTGGAGCAGTGCGTAATGCAACAGAGCACAGCATAATAAGCTATCTCTCTCACTGTTTATGATTGAAATATATACTACTCCATAGTTTCCATCAATACTATTTGATAGGAATCATATTTCTCAGTCAGCATTAAGCAAGACTCCATATGGTTCCACCAACAACAACAGCTACTTGGACGTAATGGAAATCTACTTCTCTATAGTATTTAAACACTGTTTGTTCACAATTCCAAACACATGGTCTCGTGCGTTCTCACCTCAAGGCAGGGGTGTTGCTGGCGATAAGGACCAGTTTGGCCTTGCCCTGACGGAGGGTCTTCAAGGTCTGCTTGTAACCCAGGCAGTATTTGCCAGATTTCATCACCAGCGCCAAACGCGCATTGGTGCTCTCCAAAGCCTTTTTCTGAAAAATTGAAACAAAGTCAGGTTAAGTTGAACGGCGTCACATTTCGTGTTTTATTTAAATTTACCTGTTTCTTTACGGCAACCATGTTTAACGTTTAAGCGACAAAATTACTATAAAAATTAAAATAAATTTCACGTTTTAGTAAAATATTTACACCTTGGAGCGAAATATAATCACACCCACCTTAGTCGGCTGACGATGTCAAAAAGAAAGAACAGAGCCCGAAACGGAAACGCGATACTATTACCAGGGCTGAAGTGCTAGGAAGAGCGAACATTCCCGTACGACATTCTGCATGACAGAGCTGCATTTATTTCTTGAAAAAAATCGATATTAAATCGATAATATAAATTTAAAATGGGCTATTGTTAATCAAAATATAATAGTTTGTATTACTGCACAAATTAAATAAAGTTATAGGTGCCAATGTATTGGTTTTATGCATTATGAATTAATAAAAATTAATTAAACGTCATTGCCAATTCTTAGTAAAATATGCACAAATATTTATTAAAACAACAATACAATTTTTTAATTATAGCTTATAATTCATTTAAAGCTGAATTTCTTTTTATTGCTCAATACAAAAATTTAATAATTAAATTCGATAAGACAAGCGTTATCGACTTGAAAGTGTCCGGCAAAAAGTCGTACGGCAACAATAACGTCATCAAAATGTTGTCCACATGGATAGCGCGCAAATACAAACACACATACATATGTATACCATATGATTGTGAGTCTACCAATGTGTGCGTGTGTCACTAATTTATTTTATTTTGAATAAACGCACATGCTGCGCTACTGATAAATAAACATGCAGCGCAGAAAAGGACCCAAATCCGTAAATAAACCACCACCAATACAGGCAATCCCTAAAAAGACCGCATTCGATGGCGACAACGACATACAATTTGAGTTGGAACTCTGTTGGTGTGTGCAACAACTTCAGACGGCACTTGACAGCGGCAAACTCAACCCAAAAATTGGTAACGCTAATACTCAATTAAAATTGTCAAAATATATCATACAATTTTTGCGTTTTAGCCGAGGATACAGCCAAAAACTTGAAAACTTTGACAAGCAACACTGCGCCACTGATTAAAAAACGGCAGGTTATGAAGCTGGCGCTTGGAGATTATCGCTCGAAAATGCAAGAAGAATCAAAGAAGATGATGTTAGGTAAGAATACCATAAACAATATACCTAAATAATTATTAAACAAATTCAAATGAAATAAGTCAAAAATTTAACTAAATAAAAGAAGAGCCGCTTGGCTGAGACGAGGTTACCGTCAGGAATAATGTGAAGGAAGTTGGGCCTTAGATGACAGCAGTTCAATTGGCAACGCGAAACAACAGCTGCATATTATGTTTCTCCCTGTCTCCTTTTAATCTATGCTTTTGAGCTATCCCTTTAATTTGCATATTGATGCATATGCTGCAGTCAACAATAATAAAATTTCTTCGTTACAGCTTCCAAACAGATTAAATTCACACCTGCTACTGATTTGAATAAGAAATCGAGTTTTGTAAAGAAATCAGCCCTACTGACCTCAGGCAACGGCTTTCGTTTTAATTTTGCTGAACCCACAAACAACGAAACGGATGCAATTGCCACAGATTCTCATACAGCTGGTGAACCAAAGGAATCCAAAGGACCCTCACTGAGCAGTAGTCTCTTAGCCGGCAATGGAACTCCATTTATGTTCAACTTTAGCATCGATAATGCACCCGAAGATATTAATCTGGCGGGTCTAGCTTTAAAATAGTTAATAAAATCAGGTATTTAATAAATCCAATTAAAATTTAATACTTGTAAAATAGGTTTTATTATGTGCATGTATTTGTACAATTCAAGAAGTGAGAGGGTACAATTGTAAAAATATGGTATACGGAATATTATGGAATATTACAAACACACTTTGAGTAAAAAACCGCCAGTTTGCTGTTGATAAACTTCAATTGTATCGCCCTCCTCCATTTCTAGGGATGTGGGCGTATCATTTTCGTTGATTGGCTGGCCATCAAAGCGGAAACGCACTACTTGCATTGAAAGGCCCTAAAAGTAGATAAATATTATATATTATGTATGTACATATGTTTAAAAGTGTGTAACGCCTTAGATCTAAGTGCGAACAACATTGAGTGTTGAGTCGATCGTTGCCGATTCGAAATTATGATTTCGTATAAACAACTATTTTTTTGGGTTTTTGCAGTTTACGTCACTCTACAAGAGTATTTATTTTATATTATTTTTTAATGGTAAAACTTACAGCACGATCACAATATGCATTCATTAGTTTTCGCAAGGGAGTATGCTTCTTAATTTTAAATTGGACCACAGCATTATCCTGTCCCAGCACCTTCAGATTGATGTGTTCAGTTTCAGCCTTCACAGTAGATAAAAATTAAAAATTATATCCAATATAATTTGTTTTGCAAAAAAAAAAAAAAAACCAAAAATGCTTTGTTTATACTACACAATATTTTATTATTTCATGTTATTGCGTGCGCGCCATTTGCATGTGTGCGTGTGCGTATGTATATGTGTACATTGGTCGGCCGGCATTCTTTACACGCGCTTTGCTACAAGAAATATTGCAAAACTTAAAGCCGCTACAGCTTAACACTCACCTTTTTTTCGTCAGACATTATTAATAATTATTTTGTTTGGTATAATTGACTAAGCCGCTTGCAACTATATTTACCACAACAGAACAACTAACGTTGTTCGCAAACGTGACCGCACGTTTAATTAAAAAATATACTTTTTTAACTCCAATTATATAAATATACCGGAATATACCAAATCAATTATTTTAGACTGGCTGAAATCACTAACCACTAAACATACAATACGTATTGTATGGTTAGTGACTGCACAAAGCAAGTACATAATACCGGAATGTATATTCCGGTATATTTGTGAATATTAAGAAGTATATTTTGAAATTTATGTAGCGGGCACACTTATCACTGGGTCACATCACACAGCTGTTTGTGAGTTTTCTTTGTTTTTATTGTTAAATTGATGCAAATCAGACTTGGTGCTAAAAATATAATAAGAAATTCAAATTTTTGGCTATTTGTTGTTAGTAAAATTTACTGTCTCGTAAGCAAAGAATAATTAATTTAATTACGTACGTTTCATATGATTGATAGACGTGATTATCTAATTTTCTACCACAAACAAACTTGATCGTAACAAAAACTTCGAATAATATAATTATTATCGATAATTCGATGTTTATTAAATTGTGAAGGCAGCCACAAAAAACATAAATAGAATTAAATAAACAGCCATATAGAGCGACAGAGAGGGAGAGCAATTGTGTAGTGGCAGCCGGAAAATCAGTCAACAAGGCGAGTAACAATTTTGGAAAAATTAACCGTATCACAAAATCAAATTATTCACACACGTATTAAAAATAAAATAAAAAGTATTAAAGATATCTTAAAACATTTAATTTGGATAATATTATGGCCATTCGACCATCTACTTATGAGCATATCTAATATTTTTTATAATAACTGCAGTCACGGACGGATAATTTCTACGACGCAATTACCAGATAACCAGCAGTCGCAAAGGCAGCAGCAGCTATCGATTTAATCATCGATATCGATAGCCGGCGATCTTAGCTGAAACCCATAAGAGGTGGGTGGAGGCGGCACCGTCGTAAACATTTAGACAGCGAACACACAGACAGCAAGGACAAGGACCAGCAAAGTAGAGAAGCAAACGCGCAAAAAAAAAGGTGAGCTCATAGCATTGGCCATGCATATATTAATGTTTAATTTTGGCACAAACCAAAACAACAACAATAATAAATGTGCAATAGGCGCCGCGCTGCCAATTGTTGGTATCGACTACAACAGCAACAACAACAGCAACTGCAGCAAACTCGTGTTGCAGCTGGTAAAATGTCTGTGAGACTGCTAACAGCGCGACTGGTCAAACATGGTCGCTACGTTCTACGCAGCTATTGGAATCGTGAAATACACTCCAACATTTTGGAACAAAGCCATATAAAGACACGAAGCAAGCGAGGCTTTCCCCTTTCATCCGTCAATGTTCTGCGGGTGAGAATGCTCCCAGTCGTGGTTACTTATTCCTTTCTCAATTGACTAACCAAATTGCTTGTAGAACACCGCCGCACCGCAGCCAACGGCCAATGTGCTGCCACGATGCTGCCCCACAACCATCACGACGGGTAGTCCATCATCCCATGGCGGACTCTTTCGCTTTGGCCAGCAAGCACGCAAGCTGTTTATTGACAACATCTTGAGTCGTGTTACCACCGGCTATTCGGAGGAGCTGCGCAAGCGGGCTACACGCAAATTATTCTATGGCGATTCGGCGCCGTTCTTTGCCTTGGTCGGCGTTAGTTTGGCCACTGGCTCCGGTGTGCTGAGCAAAGAGGATGAATTGGAGGGCGTTTGCTGGGAGATACGTGAGGCTGCGAGCCGTTTGCAGACCGCATGGAATCACGACGAGGTCTCTGAAACGCTAAATACAAATTTTAACATTGATCATTTGGATGTTGGCCCGCCCATTGCCAAGGGCTGTGCTGCAGTCGTCTATGCGGCAAATTTCAAACAAAGCGCCGGAGAAACGGAGACTCCATCGCCCAGCGAGAGCGCCAGCAGCAGTCCCAGAACAATGTACACACAACCACTGAGCAGCAGATCCAATTGGAATCACGAGATGATGTCGCCGCTGCAGAATATGTCGCGTTTTGTGCACAACTTTGGCGGCTCCGTGGACAACATATACAACTACAGTCAGCCAACAGCAGCAGCTGCATTTGTGCAGGAACTGGGCATCGTGCAGGAGCAGGACAGGCAGAAAACTGTCGAGCAGCAGTCTCGCCAGTTGCACCAACAGCAACATGTACAGTCCGACTACAAATACGCGCCAAGCAGCGCCTCCATTGAACGATATCCTTTGGCACTCAAAATGATGTTCAACTATGATATACAGAGCAATGCTCTGTCCATTTTACGTGCTATGTACAAGGAGACGGTGCCGGCACGCCAGCGTCGCATGAATTCCAGTGCCGATGAGTGGGAACGTTTACTCCAACATCAGACTGTTGCCCTGCCGCCACATCCCAATGTCGTCTGCATGTTTGGCTTCTTTTGCGACGAAGTCAAAAATTTCACCGATGGCCATTTATTGTATCCCATTGCACAGCCGCAGCGCATAAATCCTCAAGGCTATGGCCGCAATATGTCACTGTATTTGTTGATGAAACGCTACGATCACAGTCTGCGTAGCCTGTTGGATGCCAGCGAGCTGAGCACACGCACCAAAATCTTGCTCTTCGCCCAGATGCTGGAGGCAGTGACTCATCTGAGCCGTCATGGTGTGGCACATCGTGACCTTAAGGCTGACAATGTGCTGATCGAGCTGCAGCCAAACGATGAGTCACCGCTTTTAGTGCTCTCCGATTTTGGTTGCTGTCTGGCCGACAAGGTGCATGGCCTACGATTGCCGTATGCCGCCAATGATATTGATAAGGGCGGCAATGCGGCGTTAATGGCGCCCGAGATATTCAATACACAACCGGGACCTTTTGCTGTGCTCAACTACAGCAAAGCAGATTTATGGGCATGTGGTGCATTGGCATATGAGATCTTTGGCCTGCCCAATCCCTTCTATTCGGCCAGCGGCGGGATGGCGTGTGCCAACGGCGAGCTCACCTATTCGCTGAGAAATTGCGATTATCGGCACGAGCAGTTGCCGCCACTTGTCGATGCCTGTCCACCACTGCTACAGCAGCTTATCTACAACATACTTAATCCCAATCCGTCGAAGCGTGTCAGTCCCGATATTGCGGCGAATGTGCTGCAGCTCTTCCTTTGGGCGCCGTCCAAGTGGCTGAAGGCAGGCGGCATGCCGAACAGTCCCGAGGTGAATCAAACGACAGCTGCTTTTGCTCACATTTTACTAATAAAATTATACTTGCAGATACTGCAGTGGCTGCTCTCGCTGACCACGAAGATCATGTGCGAGGGCCGTCCCCCGAGTAGCAACGAGAGCCAGAAGCAGACCGGTCATCGTGCCTATGTAGAGTATATGCTTATTTGCAGCTTTTTGGTGCGTGCGCGTTTGCGTCGAATTCGCGGCGCCCTCAACTGGATACAGAATGTGGTAACCCCTTAGATGGAGTGGAAATTTGAAACTGGAGCTGGAGAAACTTGTTGGAATTGCAAATATAAAATGATAAAAGCGTGTGATACATAAAATATATAGTACATATAGCATATATGGAGGATTTCCTTATATATATTGCAAATAATAACGATATAACATAATAATTTATTATGCAATATGTCTTTCATTTCGAACATCAATTTATTCACTTATGTGTACTTAAGTAACACTAGTTATACATATATATGCACTAACTTGGTGCACTGCCGAAGTTAGGTATATATATGCACTAACTTGGTGCACTGCCAAAGCTTGTCAGTAGACCGATTAAATCTTGAGATTCACTATAGAATTCCTTGATGCTTGCAAAGTTTGGATGCGCGGGAAACATTTCCTTTAACGACAATTGGCCATCTTCGACTTGAAGTATTATAAAGCAATTTTTTGCAAAGTCAAACCTATATAGCGATCTATTGTTTTCATCGCGACTTATGGACAAATTGCAGCCCAACTTGTCGAATCTTTGCATAAGTACATGAAGCAGTTGCTCGTCATTGTTCTCTGCAAAAATATCAATTAATATGGTTCGTAATCATTATATAGCATAAACATACCAAATTTATCCATGTTTTTTTGTATGGCAAGCTGCTCGTCATGCGTTTGCTGCAGCTGTTCGTGCAACTCCGTTAGACGCTGGGTCAGGGACGCCTTGGCCGCTTGATGACCTATGGACTCGTTGACGCTTTTACCCACTTTCTCCGCATAGCTGTTGACTCTGTTAAGCGCTGCAATCACGTTGTCAAGCTCGTTGTTGATTGTTTTCTTTTCCTTTTCAATAGACATTTCGAGCAGCCAATCAAAAGAAAACAAAACAATTTTAGTTGGTCACTTCAGGAAACGCGCCACTCACACGATGACGATAGCCCAACATAATAACCGATAACCAATTGGTTTGAGAAAAAAAATACTACATTTGTAAAAATACTGATATCGAATTAGCATAATTGGCGTTTATTTTTAAGTGACAATTAACTACTAAAAATAGTTAGTCTCCAGTCTGGTAACGCAAAGTTTATGATCATAAAACGAACAAGTCGCCATGTGTAGCCTCGATGTGTAGTCTTCCGATACATTATTATCTATATATGGGGCCCAATCGGCACCGTAACAAATGCTCGAGTGCTCTTTGAAGGTGCCCAGCACATTTAGGTCAGCGCTTAACTTGCCAGATGTGGCCATATCCACGACATTGAAGTTGGTGTACATGCATGCGGCCAAGATTAGATGGTTACGTTTGGGATGCGCCTTAATTCTCCAAATTCCGCCGTTCAGATTGATCTCGCCGATAGTGCGTTTCATGGCGCGCGTGTCGAATACTCGAAGTCGCTCATCGTAGCTACCCGTAAGTAGTAAATGCTCGTATTGCGGATGACTTAGCAGCGACGTGACACCAGACAGATGCGCCTCATTTGTCCAGATACGTTGTTGTTGGTCTTCCGGGCCGATACGCAGATCATATGCTTTCAGCAGGCAATCATCGCCGCCTGTGTACACACGATGTGGTGACCAGCGATCAAACGCACACGTCCAGGCTTCAAAGTCATGAGCATGCCATGTGCTTAAGTTATGCACCTCACCCTGTGACGTGTACTGCAACTGATGCACGTTACCTAGTGAATCCGACACGAGCAGCTCCACAGTGTCGCTATCTCCAGAGCGTTTCCAGTCGAGAGCCAAGGCTAGGGCTGCCACACCATCATCCGTCTTAGTACCCAGGTTGAAACTCGTACGCTTCTCCAGGCGACGCTCTGCGTGCAATAATTCGTAGATCTCTACCTGACCCAGTGCATTAACCGAGACCAAGAGGGGACCACTATCGCAGTTCACGGCTGGCAGCCACTTCATATCCAAGATGGCTCCCGTCTCCACACTCTGTAGATTGTCTAGTTCACCACTGTGCCTGTCAAAGGAATACAAATAGATACGTCCCTTGCGCGGTTGACTCGGCCTTGGTGAGTCGAAGGCGGCCAAATCTGGTTCCTCCGACTCGACCAGCTGATATGTGCCACAGGCAAAGTAACCTTCGTGTGTCTCATCTTGTGTACACCATTCTACTGTATCCGCCGAGTATTCCGTGTCCTCAGTGTGTTGTGTACTGAACTCAATCATAGCAACAATTAAAATACCTAAAGAAAACACTCAAGCACGGTCACCTCGCAAAACCGATAACGCTAAACATGTGATTGCTGAAAATTATCGATACGCATTTGTTCTTATTGCTCATTAGATTTATTTGTATGTTTTGCTACTTTAAAAAATTAATACGTACTTTCTACTTAGTGCTCGGTTTATGGGCTACAAATTATGATTTTAGGCTTAGTTGTTCACTTTTTGCTTATTACATTACATAAAAGGGTTATCGGTAATCGTCAGCGATTACCGTTACACTTCAAAAATTTTAAAAAGATTACAATTTCTATACCTATTTTATATGCAATACATTGTTAGTTGTTTCTATCGTTCTTCTTGTTTTAATCATCCTTTTAGCTGCATAGTTAATGTATACGTATAGTGCATATGTGTTGTTGTTCGTGTGTCGGTGCGTTTCGTTACTTTTCGTTTTCTCACACTGTCCTGGATTTTGGGCGACCATCATATTAACGCATATACATACACATGCATATGTATGTGAACGTAATATTGGCATATGATGGCTGTTAGTTCATTCCTTTTTACAGATTTTTGTTATGATATTGCACTGTCTATTACTATTGCACTAACATATCCTTAAAGTACTCGTTAAAGTTAAACAATTAAGTCGATTTTTAAGACGATTCTTATTTAAGAAATTGCAAACGCACAATATACAATACACACATACAGGTTCATATAAACATATATACATATATATAAAGAAATATGTATATATATACATATATATATATGTATATGGATTTGTACGCTTGTATGTGTACCTCAAAATTATAGTGGCAAAGGCCAATAGAACGCGAGCCTTAAAGGATATCTCTTTTGCAATTTTTTCTTTCTTTGTACAAACGCATCAATACCCAGGGGGGATATAGTTGATATTCTACAATAAAATGCTCGCCATCTTAGCAACAGAGAGCGAGTCACTGACGGTGTCTGGGATGTGAGTGTGTAGTGTGGGTGAGTGGTTGGCTGGGTGTGTGTGTGTGTGTGGTGTTGTGGTGGGGAGACGATTTTCGATGTTACCGACAGCAGCAAACGAGAGCGCCAACAATAGCCCAAAAATATACACACACATTCACATAATAAACACATACAATATATGTACATGTGATTGTGTGCGTGCATAGCTGCCTATAGTTGCGTGGGCTGATTGTGACGCTTTCGCGATACTCATTTGGTTTTCATGACAATTATCGGTTCGAGTATCTTAAGCATATCGTTATTCTCGGCTGTGCCGCTCGCCGATCCACCACCGCCAGCGCCACCGCCCGCCGACGATGACTGCAATTTACTGTATCCTGGCTGATGCTGACTTAGTGCGACCAATCGCTGTTGCTGCTGCTGATTGATGACAATGGCTTCGTGATGTGGCTGCTGTTGCTGCTGCAGGGTGCCAGTCATTTGCTGCAACTCATGCTGTTCCAGTTGCAGGGCTGCCAACTGTTGATCATTGGAGCCCTCGCCATCCAATTGCGAATCGGTTTTCACCACAAAACTATCGCCGCCATCGGTATCGTTATCGTATAACTGTTCAGTTGTCTCATCCTCGGTTTTGGCATGGAACTCAGCACTAGCTGTGCTGCTGCTGTTGCGCGGCGTATGGCTGCGCATGCGTCGCAGCCGAGCATATTCTGCCTGCTTGGACAGCCGCTCCTTGCGCTCCTCAACGTTCTCGGTGGCACGGATCTGGGCGCGCTTGAGACGCGCTCGTTCGCTCAATTTCTGCAGGCGCACCGAACGCTGCTCGGGCGATTCGTTGGCACGCACCGCCCGCTGATGGGCAGCCATTTTATCGAGCCGCAGACGTTTCTCATCCTCGGTTTCGTATTTGTTGGCGCCACTGCGTCGCGGCGTTGACGTTGGCGTCACAACAACGCCATCGCCATCCGCTGTGGAATGTGCATGTATGTGGCTCTGCTCAATGGACTGGCCGCGTCCGCGGCGCTGGCCGCCGCCGCCGGTCAAATGTGGTGCGGCTAGCATTTGATTAAGCTCCTGTTCCAGCAACGTATTTGCCTTGAGATCCTCATGGCTCGTCAATAGACTCGTCTTTCTCGGTCTGCCACGTCCCATTTTAGGGAACTCTTGCACCAATTGTTGTTGCTGCTGCTGTTGTTGTTGTTGTTGCTGCTCCTGCTGCTGTTGTCCCAGCCCAGTGACCGTCAACGTGGGATTCGTGCCCGCCGGCGCCGTTAATATATTGTATTGACCCGTTGCAGTCGGACTGCTGCCGCCACTGGCATTGGCAAAGTGCACTGGCGTAAAGGGTGGCGGTACCGCATTCGGTCCAATACCCAACTGGAAGCCATTGTGATACATGGGATAATAGGCGGTCGTTGTTGTGCCGGCGCCATTTGCACCAGACGTTCCAGTACCGCCCGTAACGGTAACGGTGCCCGTCGTGCCACTGCTATTGGCCGTTGCAGGGAACGTGGCCAGATAGGGGAACTGATTGTATAGATGAGTCGTGGTTGTCGTTTGTCCTGGCTTCAGTCCCTTCTGTTGCTCAGCGGCGGCCACAATCACTTTGGCCTCGTTTTGGGCTAGACTAACAGACCCGCTGTTATCATTTGAATCGTTGCCAGACTGTGTTGTCCATTCCAGACCGAAAAAGAGAAACGAAATTTATGAAAATATATGTATGTATGTTTGTATATGTAAATAATTGGCAAGATGAACAACAATTGCAAGTGCGTGCTCTCTCTCTCTCTCTCCCACAAGTTTAGAGGAGGCACAAGAAAGCGGCAATCTGAATACAATGCATTCACATACATATGGTAAGTATACATATGAGGGTGTGCTTTCAAAATCACAATAAGCTGTACCGCCATTTAACTACTATTCGTTCTCTCGCCTGCTTTAAGTTGGCTGCGCCTGCATTTCAAAGTTCCAATTTGACAATACTCTTCCACTCTACTTCCAGCCGCTCTCACTTTGCACAACTACAGTTAGAGAGGCAAGGACAAAGCAGAAAATAATAATAAAATCCGAGATTAAATTGCGAAAGTATTTGATACAAATAAATTTCTACTGGTATAGACTATAATTGTGCTAAATTTATATAATTTAACTAAAGGTTCTACTGCGAATGTAAATTTGTTGAAATTATCAAATTTATCTTAATCTATAGTAAGTTTTCGCTTCCAGCAAAGTAAAAAATATTATATGGCCTAATTTTAATGCCTAGCAATGTGAAGTTCGCAATTTGCTAAGCTGCAAAGCACTGCGGACAGCCGGCAAAAAAGAGAGGCAGCAAATGAATTGAACACATTTTAGGGATGGTTTATTTCCCTGGACATTTCACAGCGAATTTTTTTAATTATGCAATTTTTTTTTTCGATTTTCATGTTTGTATAACAATTTGTTTTTTGTGGGGAATTTGTTACAGTTTTTCAGTCTAAATTTAGGTAAAAAAAATATATAAATGTATATGGCTAGAATATAAGTGAACTTGAGTAAAGGTTGCTATCTCTCTCTCTTGTCATTCTCTCTCTTCTTTCTATGACTTGATAACTTCATTAAAACAACAAAGGGACTAGGGAAAACTTTGGCTTAAAGGATATCTCTCGCTCTCTCTCTCTCTTTCTCTTTGTCTCTCAAACTGTCTTTCTGATCTGGTGTCTAATCTGGCGTCGTTGCCTGGATACGCACCTGAAGTTCCTGCTTCTTAGCGTATTTGTGCTGATAGAACTCGAGCTGATTGGCAATGCTAAAGTGCGGCACATGGGCCTGCAGCAATTTACCAGTTTTGCCTGGCTCCTCGCCATAGATCTGCTGCACAAATATGCTGCCCGCCTCGGCCGCACCGCTGCCGCCTGCCACGCCATCTATCAGCTGTTGCGCCCCCAATGAGTAGCGCGGCTGCTGCTGCTGTTGCTGCTGCAGTTGTTGCTGCTGCTGTTGCTGCGGCTGCTGCTGCGGCTCCTGCTTCAATTGCATGGTCGGGCGCAGTCCACCTGGTGTGATGAACATATTCTGTCCCATATACTCGATGGTCTGGTGCTGCTGATAGGCGGCAGACGTTGCTGCCGCTGTCACCAGATGCTCATCGCCCGCACCTGCACCTGCACCGGCTGCTGTTGCTGCTGCTCCTGCTGCCGTTGTGACAACTGAGGATGGTGGGCTGCTGCTGCTGGTTGCAGGCACTGACGCTGTTACGTTTGCCTGATTTAAATGGATATTATGCTCATTATTACAATTGGGCCCGGCGGATGCAGCGGCGGCGGCGGCAGCAGCAGCCGCCGCTGCTGCTGATGCCACAGCGAGCACCTGCTGCTGCTGTTGCTGCTGCTGCGCGGTAAGTGAGTTGGAATTGGTGGTCGAATTGGTCGATGAGGACGACGACGACACCTGCACCTGCACCTGCTGCACATGCACCTTGTATATCTTTTTCTTTTCTCTGACCTTTTTGGCATAATCGTTCAGCTTTCTCAGTCTTTCCTTGCGCTCGTCCGCCGATTCGCTGGCAATGCGCTGCCTCGCCCGGGCCGCCATCTCGGCGAGCCGTATCTTGCGCTGATCGGGCGTCTCGCTGGCCCGATACATGCGCATCCGTTCCGCCAGCTTGGACAAGCGTTTTGAACGCTGATCCGGCGATTCCATGGCGCGACGCAATCGCTGTCGCGCCGCATTGCGCACCAAGCGCATGGCACGCTCAATGTCAGATTCGTTTTGGCGGCGCTGACGATTCGCCTCCGCGTTGCGCAACAAACGCTTGCGGTATTCGTCCTCGCTTTCTCGCTGTCGTCGCTCTCGCATCCTTTCAGCATTGCGTGCCAAACGGCGCTGTCGTGCCTCGGGGCTCTCGTTCCACCGCTGCTGATGATGATGTTGATGATGTTGCTGCTGCTGTTGTTGTTGTTGTTGCTGCTGCTGTTGTTGTTGTTGCTGCTGCTGCTGCTGTGTGTTAACTGACACCGAACTGACACTCGAGGCGGGTCCAAGGGGTGTCGGTGGCGGCTGTTGCTTCAATGAGAGGGGCTGTGAATAAGCGGGTAATGTTATTTGCAATTGTTGTTGATGAAATTGTTGTTGTTGTTGCTGTTGCTGCTGTAGGTGATGATGTTGCTGCTGCTGCTGTTGAAACTGTTGCTGCTGCTGCTGTTGTTGTTGCACCTGCTGCTGCTGCTGTTGCAATTGCAATTGTTGCTGCTGATGGGTCGACAATGGTAACAACAGCGCTGACTGATGATCGATAAGTAGCCGCGCATTTGGACCGTTGATTGCCAGCACATGCGTTGCGTACTGTTGCTGCTGATGGTGGTCAAGTGTCGGCTCTATCTTTATCCCATTGGGATCTGGTTCCATTATTTGGCAAAGCCTGAACAACAATCGAAATTGTCGTCAACTCGTTGCTGCTTTTGCGTTTGCTTCTTCGACGTCGTCGTTTTGATCGATATACTCTCGTTTTTGCTTCCAGTCAACAACGACCGATAGACGTATCCCTGTCCTCTTGATGATATCGATAACTGTTGCTGCGGCTGCTGCTATTGCTCGGGCGACAAAGACGTTGGCGTTTTGGTCGCCGCATTTAACAGCCGTTTTCGTGTTGTTCGTCTATCAATTGCTGCTCTCTTATGCCTTATGTTCTGTTTTTACTTTTGTTTTTTCTTGTTGTTGTTTTGTTTTGTTTGTTGCTTCGCAAATTGTTCCGTAGTTATATAAAGAATTGCGCTCAAATATCGTTATCGCAATCGGTATCGTCGTCTGTGTACATACGTAAACCTATATACACATATATAGTTAAATATATAAATAAATATATAATTTATATTTAAATATATATTGTGCGTGTGTGTATGCGTGTATCTATATTTTTGTTTGTGTGCGATTTCTTTTGAATAACTTTCGACTGCTTATACTGCTGCTGCTGATGATGATGCTACTCTCTCTTTCCCTCTCACACCGTACACACACTCACATACAGAACACTGTCTCTCTTACCGCCGCACTACTCGCTCTCTCTCTCGCAATCGGTGTGTGACTCTTGGTTGGTTACTGTTTCGGTTTCTGTTTCTGTTTTGCGCATCACCTTTTTTTATTCTTCTTTTTCCTTTTTTGCTTGTCAATCAATTTGCAATATACTTCTAAAATGTTGATCGTTTCTACTGGTACGGACTGCCTTTGATGACGCTGCCTCAGCTATTTTTCCTTGCTCTTACACTTCTTCTTCCTCTTAGTTCACAGTGCTGTCTCGCGCCGCCGCCGCCTGCACATGCAAATGTCAAAAATCATTCATACACACAGATGGCAACAACAAATGGAAATAACACGTACGGTTTGTGTCTCAGCTAAACGTATTGCGCACCTTTCACTACAGTTTGCTGCTGTCTCGTCTTAACGCAAATATTGCAATTTTTTGTTCGTTCTTTTTTTTGTATTATTGTTTTTGATACTGTGATTTGATGTTCGCGTGATTGCATTTACTTTATTATCGTTTTCCTAATGTTTCTTTTTTGCCTTTTGCTATTTTTTGTGGCTTTCGGTGCGTGCGCACGTTTCTTCTTCTTGTTTGATAGTAAATGACAATTGGCGCCGCCACCGCGCTATGCCTTCCAATGACTATACTTCCAGTAACTTCCAATCGATTTTTCACATGATTATATGTACACACACATGCACACATTTCTATAGGCAGGCATACTCGACACGCACACTCACACGAACAAGTTCACATCACACACCTTGGCCGAACGACGGTATCTACATACATATGTACATATGTATGTACATGTATTACGTACGATATTTAGTATATTTGTCTTCTACAAATATTTTGAAGCCATTTGGCACAATTGTTGCACGAATTCGACTATAGCTATTTGCTATTAACTTCGTTTCACTCGCCGCTTTAAATTGTCGGCATTGTGTGAGTTTGTGTTCATGTATATGTACATATGTGCTGCACCACATATACAGACATGCAACTTGATTCGCCTATTGAAATGTATTCCACAGCGTATGCATATTATTATACTGATTAATTGCCATATTTAGGCATTTAGGCTCACATTTTTGCACAATTCATTTATGTCCGCGACAACAAGACTAAAATAAATTGTTTGGATATTTGTCAATACGTTTTTTTCAATGAATTTAAAAAAACGCGCTAAAATTTCCGGCAAGCAAAATGCTCGGCCGTTTTCTGTACCAACGCACACAACAACACATTAAAAAATAAATACAACTGGAAGTAAGGAAACTGGATGTGTGAGTGTGTGTATGTATCATTAGCGATAACTCACGAATTTCCAGTACACTGCTGTCACAAAGATTGCGCGCAATTTCGATAAGTGCTACTCATATCGATAAGAGCCCGCGCCAACTTATCGATATGCAATATATTCAACTGCAATAAATGCATTTGTTTTCTGCATTTTAAAATCGCAGTAAATACGAATTGAACAATTGAAAATGCTCTGGGCTCTTAAAAATTGTGAATGCAACTTTATTCAAGTATTCATTTTTGTTTTTCGTTTGCTTTTTGTGTTTTCTTGTTGTTGTTTGTGTGTTGTTGTTTGTTTGTTTTTGTTTAGTGTACATAGAATATTACAATTACATAAAATGTATTTAATAATTTTACATCAAAACAATGTGGGGTAAAAATATCAAGAAAAACAATTTGAAATTTCGACTAGAACTTAAGTGTTACATTAATAATTTTTTTTTTATCGTTTTTCTGTTGTTTTTTTTTTTAATTGTGTCAGTGTGAGTGTTTGCAAAAGTGTTGGGTCCTTGCCGTGTCTTGGGAAGGGGGAGGCTATAATGTTGCTTGCTATAACAAATTGCCAGCCACATACAACCATACATATTTTTGCGTGGTTGCATGTGTGAGAGTGCCAGTGTGTGTGTGTATACACATAATCCTTCATGGATTGCTGGTGTCGATTTTCATGTGTGCCTGGCGAATTGTATTACAGCATAGGGGAAGCGCACACATACTCGGACATTTAGTTTTTGTTATTGTGGGGGTCCAACTACAATTTGTATTGAATTTGATATTTGCTGGCAACTGGCAGGTTGCAGCGTATGCGATTGGCCAAAAGATGTCGCACCTGTTGCAGCTAATGAGAAGTTTTTGTTTTGCTGTTTTGTTTTGGTTTTTTCGCGCTTATTGGAAGAATGCAAATGCAGTTAGAATATGACAATTGGTCCGGCCAATTTATTGTTGTGTCGTAAAATGTTGTTTGTGAGCCACCCTGTGTTTGCGGCCCCCGGGCACATATGTACATACATACATTTGTGAACACACACAAACAAACACGCTCATGTGTGAGTATGAGCATGTAGATACATATGTGTGGGGATGAAGTTAACTTTCTTGCATTACTTTTTTGGGGGGTTTGGCGCACTCGCTCTATTTCACTCTAACTCGCCAGCAATTCGTGTGTGTCTCGCTCATATGTGTTTGTCTGCCAGCCCATATGTATGTGTGCGTGTGTGTGTGTGGTGTGCTTTGAGTGACGTGCATACATTTACACATGACTATTTTCTAGGCGTTTTTGTGTACGTGTGTTGTGTATCTCTATATATTTTTGGGTGTGTGTGTGGTGTGTGTATATAACTATGTATATATATATATATACATATTTATATATATATATATATATATGTATGTATATATCGTAAGAATATAATGCATGCATTATAAAAATACTTTTTTACTTCATCTTCTTTTGTTAATTTTAACTTAAAAAAATTTACCGACACTTTCTACACACATATGTATGTACATATATATGCATACATATGTATGTATGTATATCAAAAAAAAAAGTGCCTTTGTTTTTGCTTCTTAATTATGTATGTTTTGTATAACTTCCAGTTGCGGAAGATCTGCCCAACTGCCTATCGTGCATCCTCTGGCTGCGGTTGTTCCTCTTTCTGATGCTTCTGCACTAGCTCTGCCTCTGCTTATTCATCTTTCTATGTAAATGTTATATGTTGTTTCTTTTTTGTTTTTTTTTTTATGTATACAATATATATTATTTATATGTTTTACTTTCTTTCTCTGCTGCTTCATAGCTCTTTTCTAAATATTTTGTTTTGTTGTTTTTTGTTTTTTTGCTGTCTAAAACGACGACGTTGATGACGTTGCTCCTTGAGCACACATACATACATAACACACAGCATAACATGCGTATGTTTGTGTGTTCTGTATGCGTTTTGCTCTTCCTCTTCTCCAGCTGCTGCTCCTCCTACGCTGCTGCTGCTTCTTCTCTCTGGTTTGTGTTCGTTTCCTGGGTTCTGATTAGATTCTGTCTGATTAGATGCTAGCTGGCTGTATGTATTACATGTGTGTGTGTGAGGTGTAGGTGTAGGTGTATAAAGGGTGTTGTGTTGCTGTCTCTGTCTGTGTCTGTCTGCAATTCATCGTTTCACTGGTTCACCTTGCTGGAGCCAGCTCCAGTCGCCCCTCTATCGTTCCTCCACAACGCTTAATAGCCCTTGAGGCGATCCTCGAGCGGCGGCTTAACCACCTTGGGCGCACTGGCGCGAGACACACGCATCCTTTCGGCTGCTTTGGCCAAGCGCTTCTTGCGCTCATCGTTCGATTCGCTGGCGCGTCGCAGTCGCTGGCGGGCGGCGTTCTTCATCAGTCTTAGGGTTCTTTGTACTTCGGTTTCGTTTTGGCGTCGCACGCGGTTCGCCTCGGCGTTCTTAGCCAAGCGTACGCGGTACTCCGCCTCCGATTCCTTCGATCTCTTGTCCCGCATCCTAGCCGCGTTCCGTTCCAGTCGTCGTTCCCGTGCCTCCACAGATTCGTTGCTGCGCCGCCTCGCCGCCTTTTGTGCCCGCGACGATTGGTGTCCAAGTGCGACGCCGGTGACGACGACGCCAGTGGACAAATGATGGTGCAGGGGATGCTGTTGTTGTTGTTGTTGTGTGTGCTGATGCGAGTGCTGTGTATGCTGCTGCTGCTGCTGTTGTTGTTGTTGCTGTGAGTGCTGCTGCTGTGAATGTTGCTGCGGATGCTGTTGTGGATGTTGCTGCGAATGCTGTTGCGGATGTTGTTGCGGATTACTCGACTGTGGCTGGAAGCTGTTCTCACTGTTGTTGTTGCTATTACTACTACTGTTGTTGTTGTTGTTACTACTGCTGGTGTTGTTGTTGTTGTTACTACTGCTGGTGTTGTTGTTATTGTTGTTGCTGCTGCTGTTACTACTAACGGCGGCAGCGGCTGCAGCGGCGGCAGCAGCAGCGGCACCTGTACTTGCGCTGGCAGCGGCGGCGGCAGCAACTGTCGTCGTGTAATTGTTGTATTCTATAAGTCCCCTGTTGCTGGGGTAGAGATGGTGCATGGGATTCTCATAGTTGAGGTATTCTGGCTTTATGAAGAACGGATCGCGGGCGGTCAGCGGTGTTGTTGGCGAATTGAGGAAATACAAACGGCTGTGATGATCTGTGGTTATGCTGCCTCCGCCGCCTCCCACACCCGCGGACATCGAGGGTTTGTGTGATCGCTGGGTCGCGATTTTGGGTTTCGCCTATCGATTGCACTTCTTTCCTCTCACTCTCTTTCTCTCTCTCTCTGTCCCACTCTCTGCCCACCTCTTCAACACTACTGTCTTGCTGTGCCTGCTGTGTGTGATTGCCTTTTTGCCTTCTTTTCTACTTTTTTATAAATATTTCGATATATTTTTGGCTCAGGCGTAGGCGATTTTTCTTGAAATTTTTTTAGCAAAATTTTTTTGCCGCGTATTTGAGGGAAACACAACACACACAATTTAACTGGCCAAAAAAATGTAGCGAGTAAACAACAAAAGCGACATAACTAATCAATATGGAAAAAACTTCCAAATTCTGATTGGAAGCATTCCACGATACACTTTGCCCATGCACGTACACACAAACACGCATGCACCAATATTTCGCGTGGAATCATGCCCACTCTCCCGCTCAGTTCGTTCATCAACTTCCAGTTGGGGCGCCTTCCAATTGTCAAAATCAAGCCGGCACGGTTGCACAGCACTACACAGCGTTGCCATGATTATGCTAATCGTTATCTATTTTAAATTAAAATTCATTTATTTCAAGTTATTCTCCCCATATAAACTTGTGCGGTTAATAATAAATACATATACATTAATTTACGTAAGTAAAAATAATTTTGTTATTATACTAATTGGACTGTTAAACCATAATCGGTACAAAGAGTTATCGTTCTTTAACATTCTATCCGTATATTATCGCTCGAAATGTGCGCTGTTTTACTGACAGGTGATGTGCTTTAGCAGTTTCATTTGAGTTACACGGCGGGTTAACAGTAACAGTGTTTGTTTACAAGGTTGCACAAAGAGTAGGGCGGTAAAAATAATATTACGAATGCAGATTTTGATGTAGCATTTAAAGTACCACAAAAATAATGTGTAAAGATGAAGAATATTTAAGAATTGTTAAAATAAATTTAAAATGTTAATGCACTTAACATATTATGTTATTATGTTTATCATGCTTTCTGCTTTGCGCATTTGCGACTCATAAAATGTGACGTAAACTTGCTCTGCACAGCACACGCTCTCAGAGCGAACAGCCGATGGCCTGAGAACGGCACCACACCTCGTAGGTTTTCGTCGTCATGTGCTGATGT
The DNA here is from genome assembly GCA_018150935.1 of Drosophila pruinosa. Classification (NCBI taxonomy): domain Eukaryota; kingdom Metazoa; phylum Arthropoda; class Insecta; order Diptera; family Drosophilidae; genus Drosophila; species Drosophila pruinosa. The sequence goes on along the minus strand of JAECWR010000194.1, from coordinate 17,490,986 downwards.
TTTTTGTTATTTGTTTTTTTGTTTTGTCTTGTTGGATTTTTGCCGTGAACGGACGTATCTAGTGAGTGCATGCGCTGCTGCGTCGCAGTTGGCGTAGTTTGATTCAAAACAATTCAATAAACTGTAGCAACAACAACATCAAGAGCGCATTCTGAGTTGTGTTTACATTTTGAATGTAATTTATGAAATAGCAACTAAGCTTAAACTTTGTGTGTCGTGTATTATTTTATTTTTTTGTTCATTTTTTTTTGTTATTGTCAGAGTTTTAATCAAGCTGACAAACTAAATGTTCAACATACGGGCAATGTGCAGGTGCAAAAGAACAAATAAGAATAAGTACAAGAATCAAAATCGCAAGACGACGAACAACGATTTGTCAACGAAATTTATGTAAGCAGAAAATGGCACATAACATAAATTACTTAGCATATACATAAATATATGCATACATATCTGTGGTGTACTCATGGATACATATTTATTTACATATATATTCGAGCACGAACAATAAAGCAACTTTACACATTCCAATTTGATTCTGTTTGTGTGAAAATCTAATAAGCAAAAAGAGACGACGAAGTAACAACAACAGTAACGGCGGCCGCAACGCCAATAACAACAACAACGTCAACAACAACAAGAAAACCATAGGCACGGCAAAGAAGAAAATAAATAGCAATTTCGACTAAATAAAGGTATGTATGTATGTATGTACGACGTTTATTTGACATACAAACACTATATTGAGATATAGATATGAATGCCTGCGTCTGTATGTATATATATATATGAGTGTGTGAATATGACTGTGTATGTATGCATATTTCGTTATTAGTTTAACTCTTCAATTTATTATTGTTATTATTACTGTTGTCGGTGTTCGCTGTGTGAGTGCGTGAATGTTGACTGCGTATTCGTCTGAGTGTAAGTGTATGGGTGTTTTGGCCCCGGTGTTATTGCTTCGCATTCGGTTTTGCCTCTTTCGCTAGTTCTTATTGTTGTTTGCTATTAACTATGCTCACTTGAGCTGAGCTACTGGAATAGTTACGTTAAATCAGTGCGTTACCTCTCTCTCACTTACGTTCATATTCTCTTTTGCATTTGTAAGTGTGTGCGTGTGTTTGGTATGTGGTAGGAGCGTCATTAAAGGGGGAAAGGGTTCGGGAAGGACAGTGGCAGAGATTACGTTGATAATGCTCAAGAAATGTCTAGAGAACTGTGTGCCTATGTATTTGTTTATTGTTCTTTTCGCATTTGATCACCCACATGATAAAGTATAAAAAACGTCAGGTTAAAACGTACAAGTACAAGTGCATGTAGTTATTTCTATACACACACAAACACGCGCGCGCCATACAATATTAAATTGAATTAAGTGAAATTTTTATTATTGTTAGTGGAAATTTTTTGTTGCTTGGATATGTATGTATGTATGTACATACAATGTATAAATTTAGTTGCAGAGAAATTTGTAGTTTCGAAATTTATAATTTACTCGCTGCCTCTATTTCATGATATGTCATGGAATAGCTCAATGTTTGAGATGTCAAATAAATGACGATATGCATTTATCGCTCTTTCAGTCAGTTGACTATGGAAATCGATTTATCAATACTGTTATGGCTTGAGTAAAATGGAAAGCTATTAGAATGTTGACAATCTTATTGGAACGAGAAGTTATAATAGGAGTCAACTCAAAATCCATTTCCATGCTGCTCTCGTTCTTTCTATGTATGTTACTCGCTCGCTCATTTGCTCTACAGTTTTGCCATTTTTAATGATCCTTTGCCCTGCCTTTGTTTGCCATCACTTGGCATTTTACGACACATACAAATTTAACATTACCATATCCATTTCCATCCTCTGAGTCAGATGCACGCACACACACATAGAGAGTCGTTAGTACGTATCTAAGTGGCCGCATAGTTGTTGGCTTAAACACATATACAGAGCTGAGAGAGGGATAGAGAGAGAGAGAGAGAAAGAGAGGGAGGAAGAGAGAGAGTCTGCGATATGCTTATGTATGTATGTAGTAACTATGCGCGAGTACCAGAGTATCATTAAATGCAGATCTCTATAATAAAAAACACACACACGTATTGTTGTTGTTGTTATGTGGTTTTTGCGTTCGTTTCATCGATGCAAACCAACAAAACATAAAAAACTAAAAGCCAAAACCAAAACCGAACCAAGCCAACAGCTACACACAAATGCATGCCTTCACACAGACGCACACACACACGTAGCCAAAGCAGCAATCCATAATAATCTTCCCGTAATTTATAGTCCAAGACAATTTATGTAATTTACAAATACCAAAAACGAAAGAGACGCCAAGCGACGGCATGCACACGAAAGAGCAAAGCAGCAAACGCTAACGTTGAGAGCGAATGCAATTGCAACTAACGATAATAACAATAACTGAAAGACAGAAAAAAAAAGAAACAACAACAACGATAGCGCAGCTACAACGACAACGTACTAAATAAACAATTCAACAAATTTGATCCGAGGCAAACACAGACAAACAGACACACACACACGCAAAACGTCGTCGACTCACACGCACATATAAATGCATATGAAGGAAAAAAATATGTGTGTGCAGTAAGAAAACGAATAAAAATCAACAATAAGTGCAACAGCAACTTACAGGCATCGCGCTCCAGCAGCAGCAGTGGCAACATTGCACGGGGCGGGGCGGGTGGTCGCGCAAAGCAAAGCAAAGCATATGAAACGGCGCGCCGTGCAAACAAACAGCGACGTCGACTGCGGCCGCGACGGAGACTGCAACGGCGACTGCGTATACAGAAAATGTCGTTCGTTTTTGTTTTTGCTTCTCAAGTTTTGTGAACGCATAAAATATCGAGAAGCTTAACTAAGAATGGAACGCACCGAAGTGTGCATACGCTGTCCGTCCAAACAGGTGGAGTTGCAGTCTTCTTCGAAGCGTTAGAATAATCAATAGGCCGACAACTGATAGTGTATGAGTGTTGTAAAACATTAGAATATCAGCGACAATGTTTGACAGCGATAAGATCTGGTTGGTTACTTCCCACTATGCCTTATCAACTTGCATGTTAAAGTGATTATACACATTTTTAGTTCAGTGTAGTGAAAAGAAAAAACTACAGAAAAATTATAAAACTTGCACAAACAAATACACACACAAAGCCATGCATACACTCAGTAACTCTCTCACATATATAAACACACACACACAATATTTACAAACACAAACACGCGACACAGACCCATTCGAGCATTGAATGCGGTAATTGCATTTATTGCACGTGTATATTGTAAGTACGCTCTTATGCTGCCTCTCTCACTCTCTTTGATTTGCGCTCTGCGTCAACCAAGCCCCGCTCAAACAGCCCAAGAACGAAATGCGAATAAAACTCAACGGAAAACGAAATAAAGATAGAAAAATGTTTTCTATGTTTTGGCATTCTATGTTCTCTACTTTGTTGCAAATGCATGCGCGACTGGGTGTAATGATTGCTGTTTGTTGTGCCGTTGGAAGCGGAGCATCTAGGTTAGGGCATTCCAAGTGCGACTTGCTGACGGGCTGATTCTGTATGTGGCTTAACTTTGCATTGCGTTGCATTAATGACGACACTGATGATGGTGAAGATGATGATGCTGCTGCTGCTATTCGGGCTGAGAACTAGGTGGAGAGTTGCCTGCACTCACACACACAGACAGATAAACACATACATAAGTATATGTTGTCGGGTGAGAGGACTCGCTGGCATCATTTATGGCGCTGCATCCACACCACCCTATGCCCCCTGCTTACGTGTTTCTGCCTACCTGCTGGGGTAAACTTGTCTAGGCGGCTGGTTCTTCTTAAGCGCTTCGTTCCGTTCCCCGTTTCCTATCTCCAGTTCGCAGTTCGCAATTGCCAGTTCTCCTGTGCGCTCTCTTACATCGCTCAAGTTGTTGCTGTTGTGTGCTTATCTTTACTGGCGTCGTTTGCCATTGCCAAGTTTTCGTCTAGTTTTGGTTTTAAACTTGTCAGCTCTTGTGTCTCTTTTGCGCTCTTGCGATCTACCTTTACTCACTCTCCTTTCATCATTCCTCTGCTTCACTACTAAGCACACCCACCGCCCACACGCATTTGGGTAAGACAGAGCAAGAGGAAGTATTTGTTGTTTAACTTCTTCATCTGTGTTCTTTAGCCTTTGTCTCTCATCCTACGTTGTGCTTGCACTCATCATCGCCATCATCTTCATTATCATCATTGAACGCAATCATCGCCGTCATCAGAATTATGATAATCGTCATTATCGGGCAATGTTTATTTTTGGCTTGGTTTAACGCATTCCTCTGTGTCCCAACATACTCCAAGTCAGATAGAGACAGATGTACGTAATGTAATTTGTAAATGTATGTATGTGTATACTATGTGTCTAACTCCTTTTGGCTCCCATATCACAATTTGATTTCTTCTCTGTTTGTGATATAATATAATCCCATATCCATTTTCGATTTCGCATGAATTCGTAATATTTACTTGTTCACTCCATTTTTTGTTGTATTTATTTATTTAATTTTTTTGCGAAACAATAAACCGAAACGTGTGTTATTATTATTTGGAAAATGTTTACACAATTTGGAACATGTATTTGGGATCAAAGATCGAATATCATTCGATGTATAAATGTACACACATATGTGCATACATATGTATGTATGTATGTTCATATGTATGTATATGTTTATGCTTATCATGCAATTAATATTTATCGTATATTTATTGTACTTGGATTCCTCCTCAGCCAGCTGTTTCAGAGCGACCGTTTTGCATTATTTCTAGCATATTCCACTATTTTATTCTCTTTTTTTTGGGGCGTTTCTTTACACTGGAGTCGTTGGGCCACACCTCGTATGTTAACGCATGATGCGATTGACAATCTTTCAGTCTTCCGATATGCGATTACGTACCAGAGATACGTGCATGTATGTATGTGTGTATGTGTGTATGTAGTTATTGTAGGTGTTGAATTTCCAATTCCCTCCCTACCACCATCTTCTTCATTCGCTTGTCTCGCTCTTTGTATTTAACTTGTCTCTTGCTATCTCGCCATCTACCTATCATATAATAAATATGCACATATGCGCGAGGCTCCACTCAACTCAACTCTTCTTCCGGACCCATTGTTATAGCAAGTACATGTAAATTATTGTTCACGTTGAGTGCTGAGCGTTGAGCTTGTGCTCATTGTCGTCGTGAGTTTGTAATTACCACGCACTCTTCGAAATCTACGCTCTATCATCACAAGCAGAGGCAGACGGACATACGGACAGACGGATAGACGGATAGACGGACAGACAACAACTACACCTACAAGAGAAAAAGTAGATTAATATTTGACTAAGCTAAATACAATGCTTCTATATATATACGTCGCATTTTAATGCTGAATCAATAAATTGAACTCCATTATAAATGGAATTTCTGAAATTTCGTATGCTTATGTCTTCTATAAATTATATAAATTAAATTATCTTCAAATCGATACATTTTGTTAAACAACAACTTTTCGCATAGAAATTGTGGAAGCTTAAAGGGTTAAAGCCTTAATAATAAGCAAGTAGGCTTCAGCCGAGTCTGCTCGACTGTGTAATACCCGCTACTCATTTTTTCCAATTGCAACAAAAATGGGGAGCAAGCACAAAAATATGCTATTCTACCGCAATACATCGAAAATATACCAAAAAATTATTAATTTGTTTGCACTTATATCACTTAGTGACATCGCAACTGAACAGGTGCACCCAATTATACAATATAAAAGAATTTCTTGAATCACTTCTGTGCTTATTGCTCAATCGTACATTTGTTAAAATGGTGGTCAATTACATACAAAATTAAACACAAAAATTAAACGTTGTAATTAGAATATGTACATATATTCAATAATTGATGTAACTGTATAACATCAATCTAACAGTTAAGATTTTTCATACCTTGAAATACCAAAAATGCGGTAATTAATGAATAATTATTGGTACAAACAATCATAATTACCATTTTAATGATTTCTTCAAATTTAGTAACGATAGGAAAAAAATCCCAGAAGTTATTCAAGAAATACTGTCGAATGAGACGAATGGGGTACAGCAGGCTAATCATTTCGAGAGGTATACTGCGGTATAATTTTTGGCATATTTTTTTAAATATTCTTGAAAAATAGTATATTTCTGTGCTTACTCTCATGTTTGTTGCATTCAGTGTAAATGGGTGGCGAGTATTTCACAGTCAAGCAAACCCGAGTGTAGCTTTCTTACTTGTTTCAATAAAATGTTAAAAATAATAAGAGAAAGAAGATCACAAAGAAAGCAGGCCCGATAATGAATGATCGCTAATAATAATCCACATAGCGCCACTGTGACTGACTGTACTAACTTTTGGCATGGCAAATTTTTAAAATGCAATGGTCACACCGAAAAGTCTAATTTTTTAATTGACTGTAATAGAATGTGGAAAAATAAAACAATGTATTTTTTATGTAATATCGAAAAAAGATCACACGAAGGTGCTAGAAAACAATAAGGACACAAAACAAAACATTAGTTCATCCTTTTTTTAAGTTAAACACTAATAACCCAAAAAAAAAAAACAAATGATGGTTGCTTTTTCTTTTATAAAAAGGGAAAGTCATGCAATTTACATACATATGTACATGTATTCTAGTTTCAATTTATAATTTTGCTGCAGCCAATAGATATGTATGTATGTTACAATTAGATCAGATGTAATTGAGCAAACTAAGAATTTAGTGGAATTATCTTACAGATTTTAATTGGAAAAACTTTTTATGTTGTGAATTAAATTTCATATGTATGTATTTCTAAAACTATTAAACTGAACTAGTTTTAAATTGATTTATTTTATTCTTCCTTAATGCTACAATAAAATAAATATTAAAGAATACGCACATATGTTATAAATAATTATTAACCGGGTTTAAATCTTTTTACATTTCCATTTATCAAGTTCATGCGTGTTATTTATAGAAGGTATTGAAATGAAATATAATATTATATGTGGAAAGATTGATATGGAGAGAAAATGGAAGAATGAGCTGGAGGTATTGAAAGTATTATTACTATAACAATAAAAATAACGAAGGGCATAACTTGTGTGGAATTGAAGTTTACTTGAGTTTATTATGCCCTCTTAGGATTGGGGAGGGAGGGAGACAAAACGAAGCGCAACTGCGTCTTCAATAGATACTTTCTAAGTCAACGACAGCGTTTAGAATTTATCTAGTGCGCACACACATACACTCACACACATATATATATATACACACATGCATGGCAACTTTGTCTTCAATCGTCGACGGCGCTGCCGATGTATGCATGTACATATGTATGTACATACACACATATGCATGGTGTTCTTCAAGACATTCTCTTTAGTGTTGTTTTCGGTTCTATGTTCTCATGTTCTGTTCGCTTGTTGTGTCCGCAAATATGCTCACAAATATTAAATTGTATGTACCACCTCTCTCTAACCCCACTCCCCCACTTAATTCCACCCGCCTCCCTGTGGCTGCCTTAAGAGCCAGTCGACGTCCGTGCGTTGTATAAATTTTCTGTGGAACTGTACAATAGCTAAATAAAAAAATACAAATAAAAAAAAAGTTAAAGCACACAGACCAACATTGACGACGACACACAAGAGTTGAGTTAAGTATTAAATGTACGTGCGCTCCGCACACACACTTGCACACTCGCTCACACACAGATTGAGAGATTGTATGTGTATTGTAGTTATGTATGGATATGGATAGTAAGTGTAAGTAGCGTGTATTTGTTTTTCTCGTCCTCCTGTTGTTGTTGTTTTCTTTAATAGTTGTTGGTTGGGCACTTCGACTTTAGCACACTGAGAAAAAAGGCCAGCAGGAACACAGCAACTGAAACGGAAAAATAGCAAAAACAACAACAGCAGCAAGAAAACAAAAAAAAAGTTGAGTTTCTTGACTTTTCTGCCATTACTATTTTGTATTAAGGCGCTGCTGTTGCTGCTGCACTTCGACCGTGCTGCGCTTGGCTCTCTTTGGCTCTCTTACCGTACGCCGTACTGTCTGGTCGGCAGCAATAGTTGTGCTGCCGCTACTGCTCTGCCGCTGCGATTGCTTTTGCTCTTTGTCTTCTATTATCCATGCCTATGCATTCGTTCGTGTTGGTTTGTTATAAATTGTAATATTTCCTCATATGTAAACCGCGATGTCGACGGTAACGGTGACGTTGATGTCGGCTTCGGCATCGGCATCGGCGTTAACGTTGTATTTGCTGCTCCTACTGCTGTTGTTGTAGCTGTTGCTATTATTATTATTGTGCTGTTTGCTGTTTTTCTTTACTATGGTTTCAATTTTATTTAATTTTATTTTAAACTCTAAACAAAAGACTCAAACTGAACAGCAGACTCGACTTGGACACACACATAATAAGTGCCATAGGGGATGTGTGTGTGTGTGGGGGGAGGAGGAATGTAGTGCCATATGCGGGCAGGGCACAAATACAAGCATGATATCGCTTATGAAGTACGTTCATAGGTATGTATGTGTGTGAATTATACAGATATTCAACCGTTTGTATAGTAGTTATATTCAGACAAGAAAAAGAGATGTAGACGGGAATTGTATATACATCTGTATGTATGCACGTAGCAAGTACTCGGCGTACAAATATATATTGCAAATTGGCTTGGTTTTCAGTTCCAGTTTCCAGGTCGTTGCTAGTGTCTCTCTATGTGTTTGCTTAAGTGTGTGCGTGCATATCTTGCTCACTGAATGTATGTGTGAGAGTTGCTGCATGTAAACGTTTGCGTAGTTATTGCATGTTCTTATTTCTATTTGAGGCTTGACTGCAGTTTCTAGATCTTATGATTTCCTTCTCATCGCGATCCCAGCGTACGAGCCGAACCGAGCCGAGCGTGTGAGCGAGCGCGTGCGCGCATCCCAATTTGACTTTGCCATTTTTTTGTTTGGTTTGGTTGTTGCTTTTATGCGTTCTCCGCTCTCTTGATTTCCATCATTTGAATAGTACAAGAAGTTGTTTTGTCATTTGAACTGGTGTGTTTGCGTGAACTGGTTCCATGCATTTCACATTCCTTAGTTTGTATTTCTTTTTATGTATTTTTAATGGATTTGCATTGGTATTTTATGGCTAGTGTATCACAGTGCTAATAATAGCGCATTTTATTGTTTTCGTTTTGTATTTTAAGTAAGCATTATCATCAATTTCGTTTAATTTTCAAATACATATTGTGCGAAAGAATTACATAAGCATTACAACTATATTCAGGTTTTTATTTATAATTTTATATTTGTGGATTAATAATATATGTAATTTGTTTTTCGCTTTAAATATGTTCCGTCCATTAAGAACTCTAGACACTCAAACTTACGCCGTTCTTAAACTTGATATCTATTGCCAGCTGCATTCGTTTAGCCTTCCATTGCACAGGATGCATTGCCCTTGGCATTTTGCGTAGTGTGTTTTGTTTACAAATCCCTCCGCTCCCTCCCACTTGACCGCCTGTGCTTACCCTTTACAGCACACACACACTTACATTGCTATATTAAAAGAGAGATGTAGCTAGATAGGTGTGAGTGAGAGAGGAAGATAGCTCGCGCAAAGCTGGGAGAACATGAATTTATCGTTGTAGTTTCTGTGGCGGTTAACCTCACCTCACCTTATCGTTCTCCCCCGCCCTCCCCACAGCCAAGCGTCGGTGGCCAGCTAGTGCCACTTGCCCAGACGTCATCCGGCTTCATAGAGTTTTATTTTATTTCGTTTCGTTACGATTTTTGCTATTATTTATTTGTTAGCTTCTCGCTGTCTGTCTCGCTCGCTCACCCGCTGCCGCTCTGCATGCATGTGTGTGTGTGTGAATGTTTTTAAGTTTTGTTTTTTTGTTGTATTTAGTTTCGACTTGTTTTCTTTTGTGTAATTTTATTTACGTTTGCGTGCACGTATGTGTGTGTATCAAGTTCGTATCTTTGTGTAAGTATATATGTGCACACATACATATGTATGTATGTATGTGCGCGCTACGACAGTAAGAATTGTATTACCGTCAACGTCGTTGTTGTTTTTGTTGTTTCTGAATCTACACAATAATAAAATATAGAAAGAAAAAAAACCTCATATATAGATTGAGTTTGCTTGTAGGTGACAGGCGCGAGGGATGGCCTGGGGCAGGGGTAGTTTTATTATGGCTGTATCTGTGTGCGTGTTTTTATTTTCTTGAATTTCAATTTTTCTGTTTTATTTTTTCCATTCGTTCTCTTCTCGTTTTTTCCACTTTTATTTATTTAGTTTTCGTCTACGTTTGTTTTTTTTCTCTTCGTTTTTTCATCTTTTTATGTAGCATGTGTGTATGTATAGATATTTATTTATTTGATCGTCTTTCTCATTATTAATAAAATAGTTTCTTGTTCTCTTTTCGTTCAGTTCCCAAATCAACGCCAATCCAGTCGCAGTCGCGTGACCGTGTTTTTCCGTCTTCGTTCGTTTGTTTCTTTTCGGAACGGAACGGAACACTTGTTGAGCTCATCAGTCGGAAGTGTCTCACAAAAATCTATCCCATCCCCCACCTCCACCAAATGTCGTTGTCGACGATTCGGACACGCGGGAACGGTTAAACAACAACAACTAAGGCAAGGAGCCAGAGAGGCAAACGTGTGCGTCCACGCGAGAGGAAGAGAGAGACGCCAGAGAGGAAGTTCTGGCATGCAGCTGGCTGGCTGGCCGGCTGGCTGCTTATACGCCTCCTCCAACACCAACATCAACTCCACATCCAACTCCAATTCCAATAGCTATTCCCATTCCTTTATCACGATCACGGCATCATCACCATCAAGAGCGTCTCCATTGCGGGACCCCGTATCCAATTCCAACACCAACTCCATCTCCGTCTCGAATTGCATCAGCTCGTGATTGGCGGTTTTCGGATACATCCAACATGGACGACGAGATATGCAATCCGCAACTATGTCGCATTTGCATCACATCGCACACAAACTCCATGCAAATGATATCCATATTCGGCGAGGATTCTCTTTGGCAGAAAATCACCACGCTAGCCGATGTCAAGGTAAGTAATGTATTGCAAACAATGGGGCAAACAATTATTAGGATACATTTCTAACGGTTATTTATAAACCAAAAGAGAACCTTCAAATAAAACATTTAAAATATGAATTGTTTTACCATAAATGTAGACATGATTTTAATTTCGAAAACCAAAATAATACTGCAACCTTTTTCAATTGTTATCAATGTTTTCATCTGCACATTCTATAAAATAGAATGCTATTAATTAAAAACTATATTAACTTATTTTTAAAATATACTCTTTGTTGCGAGTGCCAATTAATCATGTTGAAGAGGTCGACATACATATGTATGTATGACTCATGGCCAACTTAAGCCTTATCTAATGGGTTTTCAAATTTGATTAAAAATTATATTATCTAATTATTTGAAACAAAGATTAAATAATTCAAAACAAGATAAGGAATTTTTATAATGTAAAAACATGCGAAAATATGAAATGAATCAGATTGGAACAAATATTGGAAAGTCTACAGAACAATACACATATTAGATTACGCTATAAATCGAAGGAAATAATAATGTTCTGTTATTTGTCACGCTTTTGCATGGAAAATGCCAATTGGATTCCCCTTTTCCACTGCAACAATGTAAGCTGTGGTCCTTCTGTCTCTTTCTCTCGTGTTCTATTGCAAAGAAGTTGTAGCTGAATAACGTGATATTCACATATCACATACCTATGTCATGTGTATGCATCTCTGTGTGTGTGTGCTGTTGTGTATGAACATATTTCATAGAATACCAACAATTCACAACATTTTTATCTTTTCACAGTAACTGGCATTAAAAAAAACAACAAAGGGGGAATAAGAAGCAGTCGCAGCGTTTCGTTTGCCTTTTTATTTATTTCTGTTTATTTTGTTGAGCTTCGTTGTGTTTAGTCTACAATATTTAACGAAGGAAACATATTTATTTTGTTTCCCCGCATACCCCCAGATTTTATTTGTCTATGTGTGTTTCTTGTGTGGAATTTCTTGCTGTTTGTTTCGTATTTGGTTTTCTTTAGCCGCTTTTGTAAAATAATTTACCGTTTGAATTGCTGCTTTTGTTTGTAGTCGTCGTCGCCGTCGCTCTCTTTGCCGCTCACACAGACACACATCCATACATATGTATGTATGTTCACACATTGACTTGCTCATATGCATGTACATATGCATGTATGTGAATGTATGAATGTACTTATAATTCATATGCTTGGTTTAATTCCATAAATTTTTCTTTTACAATTTTGTGCTGTCAGTTTTCTGCTGCTGCTTCCTCTACTTCTTTGACTTGATTCTCTCACACTCTGCCTGTCTGAGAGAGTTAGCGTGCGCTGGCTCTCCCTTTCTTGCTCGCTTGCTTATTCATTTAGTCGGCTTAGACGTTCGTTGGCCCCCAATGGGGAGGCACGACGATGACGATTACGACGAGGAGCATGAAGAGAGCAAGACATACACGTAGATGAAGGAGATGAAGACATCGGACGGCGGAACCTCTTGTTGAATTTTTATTTCATTCCATTCATGCATTTTCGTTGCTGTTGTTTATTATTATTTTGCTTTTTTTTGTTTTGTGTAATTTTTCCTGAATGTGAAATGTTTTCTGGTTTGCGTCGTTCAATTTGAGTGCAGCTTAGCTTAGTTTTATTCATATTTATTCAGTTTATTCATTTTTCATTTCTCATTATTCATTTTTTTTTTCTTATTTCGTATTTACTTGTGTTTTTTGATGTTGTTGTTGGATGTATGTGTGTATGTGTATTTTTCTTCTTTTTATTGTGTGTTGTTTGTGTTTATGGGCCAGGTCTTTGGAAATATCGCAGTGAATCCGCGTTTATTATTGTGTCTCTAGCTAAATACGAATATTATAACATACATACACGTACTTGCATACATACACAAATACATATGTACGTTTGTATCTGTGTATATTTACATACTAAGCTCGCGCTAATTCTTGTTTAAATAACACAGTTTTCCGTTTCAAGATTTCTTAAAACGGTGAATAATAGTATATTCATATTTATATTTATTTACATTTATCATGTGCTTAACAATTCAAATTATTTCTAAAATGGAGAATTGTATTAATTTGAAATAAATTGCCTCATTCTTAAATACAGAGCAATCAAGTTATTCTGCTCTTCTAGCCATTTGCTTTAAAGTTAAAAGATCGTTGACCTCGCTCGCAAAATAAGGAATGAATGAAAGAAAGAAGAATTCTTGTATATAAAATAAGAAAAAACCCTTCAAAGAGCTGTTTAAAAATTTATACAAATTGATCATTTGTAATGTTAACAATTTCTAACGTACTTCTCAAGATAAACGCATAGACGAAACATTCAGTTTAATTGAAATACTTAAACTAGAACAACAGAAAACAAAATAATAATAGTATTTTGTGTGCTGTTATTATTTAATATTCCAAATTGGTCAATACAAGTGAATTTAAATTAATTGCTTATATAGCTTCCTCTTCTTTAAATACATTATCGACATGTTTCTCATCGGCTTGCCGCCACTTAACGATAAATCATTCATCGAGAAAAGAAAACTTCAAATCAGTGTTGATAAAGTTCAAATAATAATTACAGAGGTCAGTTATTAACATAACAAATGTACATACATAAATATTCAAGAAATCAGTTAATAATATAGGGTACTTTAAACGAATATGCGTAATTTTATTTTTACATATTTATACATAATTATTAAATCATGTGCATCTGTTCGTTGAATACGTTCAGATTTCTAGAAAGTATATACAGGCAGATATGTTAAGAGCTTGTATTCAAATTTCGTCACACCCCCTACTGCCCGCCTAAAATTAGTTTGACGGTTAACTTTGTTAGTAGTAACTAATGGATAGTGCATTTTGCTTTATTGATTGCAGATCGCGAAGAACGACACGCTGCCACAGCAGGTGTGTGTGAGCTGTGCAAAGACTGCGATTTCGGCTTGCCTGTTCAAGAAGAAGTGCGAGGATGCAGATAACTTTTATCGCCAGCAGTTGCTGATCAGAAAGATCGAAGGGCAAAGCGGTGGAGAGATAGTCAAGGAGGAGGAGACGCCGGGGGAGGAGACAGCTGGTGGACAAGGCCAGAGCCAAGGTCAGGGTCAGGGTCAGGTAAAGAGCAACGGCAGCGTGGCAAGCAGCAGCAGCAGTGGCAGTGGAAGCAGCAGCGGGGGAAGCAGCAGTAGCAGCAGCAGCAGCTCCGACGACGACGACGAGGAGGATAACGACAACGACAATGACATCGATAACGATAACGATAATGAGGCGCATGCCAATGGCGAGGGCCTGAGTGTCGGTATTGCTGAGGGCGAAGTCGATGCTGCTGAGGAACACGATGCTGGCGAGACACAGAACGGACACGGACTAAGCAATGGTCAGCTGGAGGAGGAGGAGGATGAAGAGGAGCTGGGTGAACAAGAGCCACAGCTGCATGTGCCGGATGAGACCGAGCCGCATGAGGATGGTGAGATGCCGGAGCATATGGCATTCAACTCGATCCGCTTGATGCAGGAATACATGCAGCAGCGTATGAACAAGTTCCCCAATGGGCACAACAGTCATGTGGATGACGCAGCCGTTGATGAGGATGATGAGGAGATGACGCTGCCGTTAATTCCCGAAATTGAGCTAATCACTCCCTCCGATGATGCCTCATTGCTTGCCGGCCATCATGATCCCGATGCCACCAGTAACATGCCCAATGGCAACAATGCGGCATCCATGCATGCGGTCGCTGGTCTCCATGGATTTCAGTGTCCACACTGCTATCTCGTTTTCGAAATGAAGCAGATCCTCAAGGCGCACATGCAGAGCGTACACGGCGCACCCGGACCTGTCTATGAGTGCACCAATTGCCGCAAGACATACTTCTACAAGCGATTTCTCGAGAAGCATATTCGTCGTGGTCGCTGCGTCAAAAAGCGACGCAATCAGACGTGAGTGCTCATCTATATATCCTTCCTTGTAGTCGTTTCATATATTGACTCTTTTGCTTTTTACAGCCGTCCCATGCAGTGCTCGGATTGCCATGTCCTCTTCCCCACCGGCCATCATTTGGGCTGGCACAAACGCACCGGTTGTCCCTCCAAGGCTGCTAAAATGTGAGTAGTCACCACAGACGCATCTTTACCAAGTTTCGATACGACGGCTTGAAAACTAAACATCTGAGAAGTGTGGGAAAAGGTAGACGGGCAGAGAGACAGCTGAGATTTGCAACCAGAAATAGGATTATAAGGTGGCAGTATTCCTGAGTAAGATTCAGGGAATTGCTGGCTCAATAATTGATGTGGTTTTGGCCTCGAAACATGCGGACAGACGAATGGTATTATCTACCAGAAGTAGACAAAAGCAGAAGTTCTACCAAACATATTACTAAGTTAAATTGAGGGAGTTGCTTCATGTTGTGAGGGATCTAAATATGTAGTCAGAAGGATGGTATATTTTTGGGAAGAAATAGCTCTAAAGGTAATAGATTGAGAGGCCTACCAGATTCAGAAGCTTAGCAAGAGAACAGATGAGATTTTCCAATAAGTAAAATTCAAGAAGCTGGTAGTTAGATTAAAAGGACAAATGGTTAGTCGGATAGGATTTGGTTGGGCAATTACTTAGCAGCTCTGTTTCTAATCTCTTTGCACTTTTACAGGCCTTTGCAGCAGCTCTTCAAGCAGAACATTGTGCAGTTCAACAACTTTCCGAAGCGCATGGCCGCCCGGAAGCCGCCGCAAGACAATGCTGGAGTGCATCTGAACAATCGCAAGTGAGTAGAGAAGACTATCTGAGATGTGCGTGATTTGTAATGACTGTTGATTGCTTCTTTAAGGCTCAGCTTGACGAACAAGCGCAAGGGACGCACTCGCATCAAGCTGGACGCCAAGAAGATCGCGCTGGCCAAGCAGCTGATATTGCGGGAGGCGACCACAACTGTGATTGCCAACGAGCTTAATATATCGCGCACCTTTGCCTGGCGACTGCGCAAGAGTCTTGTGAATGGTGTCAGTCTGCATGAGCGGGTCGTGGATCAGCCCAGCGAGGAGCAGTTGCAGCAGCTGCAGCAGCAACAGCAACAGCAACAGCAACAACATCATCAACATCAACAGCAGCAGCAGCAGCAACAGCTGCAACAGCAACTGGAAGAGCACGAACGCCAACAGCAACAGCTGTCTCTACCCTATGGCCATCTGGGGCTGGGCCTCATCAAGGAGGAGCAGCTGGACAGCGAGGATGAGCAGCAGGCCGGCCTAACCATCGACGATGAGCTGCCTCCCAATGCCAATGGCGATGGTGAGGTCGATGGCGTCGGTGAGATTGGCGCCGAGGAGACGGCCGGCTATGCTGGCGATGACGATGTCTGCGGTCTCCTTCACAATGGCTACGACATGCGCGCCCAGGGAGGCGAGCACAGTCCCATGACTGTCCCAGATCCATCTGCCCCGGACATGGATCAAGAGCGGCATTCCGGCATGAAGCGTGGCGTCTCCCTCTCGCCCACGCCAATGCTGCCGGCTCGTGCCGATGTCGAGTCATATCAGCGTCTCTTGGCCGAGTCGCAGCGCTTTCCGCATATCGTCAACGCCCAGCAGTTGCAGCTGCAACAACAACAACAACAGCAGCAGCAGCACCAGCAGCAACAACAACAAAAGCAGCAGCAAAAGTCAGCACATAATGGCACGATGCCTATGCTGACACGCTATCCGCCCGCCGTTGTCGCGGCAGCCAAGTAAGTACCACAAAAATGGACCGACAATCGATAACTATCGATGGTCATATTTCGATAGTTAACTGCCGATGAATGTTCACAGAAGGACATTTGTTGATAATGGCATAAAAGTAGTTACCGACAAGCGTATAGCGATGGTTAATGGATGCTGATAAGCGCTTATAGATAGTCAATTATATATATTATAGATAGATTGATAGATATAAATAACGATAATATCAATCATTTGTGTTCATTTCATTTAGATTATTGATTGTCGATAATAATCGCAGACTGCTTATTTATCCGATAACACCACATCTATGGTAGCCCAATTAAAATATTTCATCAATCTGATTGTCCGTCTGTGTTAACAGCTCGCATTGTTCGTACAAGTCTCGTACCCAGATATTAGATACGCCTCCTGCTGACCCCTCCAATTGAAGCAGGCATCTCATTTGATTTCCTTTAATTACCATTTGCCCTCTACGACCGCTTTATTTATGCAGACATTGTTTAGACGTGAGGTCAATGACTTCTTGCCTCTCTCTCATTCGCTCTGCTCTTTAAGACTACATTTGTTTTCTTTTGCAGTCATGGCCTGCCCGTCAATCTGTCCCTCCGCTCGATGCCGCCAATGAACAGCAACGAGAGGTATGTTGTCTCTCCCTCTGTGAGTGGCTTAGTCTCTAACTGTCTCGCTCTCTTTCGCCCGCAGCAATGGCAGCAACAGCAGCAGTGCCACAGCACCAACAACACAGCAGCAACATCTTCAGCAGCAGCAGCAGCAGTCGTTGTCGCAGCTGCATCAGCCGGGCAAGAAGCCGCGTAAACCGAATGTGTTTATCGATGATGCGAAGTATGCAATGGCCAAGTTGCTGGTGGCGCAGAACTCGTCGACTATGGAGATTGCGCGCGCCTTGAACGTGTCGCAGATGACGGCCTGGAAGGTGCGTGATGCCATATTGAAGGGTGTGCCGCTCTCCTATCGCAACAAGCGAGCCGAGGGACGCGATGAGGTGCGTCTCAGTGAGGTGGCAGCAATTGCCGCCAAGGAACAGCAGCAATTGCAGCAACAACAGCAACAGCAACAACAGCAGCAGCAGCAGGAGCAACATCAGCGCCATCAACAGGAGTTGCAGCGTCAGCAACAACAGCAGCAACAACAGCAGCAGCAGCTCCAGGAATTGCAGCAGCAACAGTTGCTGCTCAAGCAGCAGCAACAGCAACAACAGAAACGGCAACAGCAACAGGAATTGCTGTTGCAACAGCAGCAACAACAACAACAACAACAGCAGCAACAAATGCGCTCTACGCCAGCAGAAACATCACATTATCAACAACACCAACATCAACAGCAACAGCAGCAACATAACGGTGGCAAGCTGTTGCATCCACGTCGTCGCTTAAAGGCCGCAGAGCGGGAGCTGCGCGACAAGGAGATCACACGCGAAATACTCGAACTTATCAAGGAGGACAGCAACATACAGTACTGGAAGGTGTCCGCCCGCCTCGCCGAGAAGGGCATCAACATATCGCCGTCGTCCGTTTGCCAGAAACTCAAATCGATGGGCATCCATCGACGCTGGAAGCCCGGCGATAAGCCACCGATACTGGACATTAGTCAACTAAAAGCGGTGACTGTTGCCGCCGCCACAGCAGCCTCGCTTGCCGCCAACGGTGGCAACTTTACCAACCTTCACAATGGCGTCAATGTTGGTCCCATTGTCGATGAGGCCTACGAGCAGCAGCAGCTCGACTTGGGTGTACCACATTTTCTCAGTGCCTTTACGCTACGATAACGCGGACGATGACGATAACGATAATGATAACACGACGGACGGACTGAGTGACTCTTGGATTTAACAACGACGAAAGCGATTAACGGTGAAGAGAAATACACAATAATAACGATGGCGAAGACGTTATCGATAATGAAAATCAAACAATGTAAGGACAAGAATGAGACTAACAAAGTCGATACCGATACATATGAGAAGGACGATAACAGCAATGGCAATAACGTTGAGGACGATTACAATGATAATTTCACTACCGCAAAAGATTTAACTATGAAAATAGATATCGATAACACAGACTAAGACGATAACAGTGACTGCGACTGTGACTGTGATTATGACTGTGACGAGAACGATTACTGATGATGCCTCCCGGTCCCGCCCAACGCACTCCTTATTTCTTTAAGTATTACACACACACACAAACGCATACACACACACGCATGCACGGCAGCAACCTACAACAATTTGTATTTTTTATATAGTATTTAAATGTGCAAATCACGCGCTGCATAAAATTACATCAAATGTATTCGACAAACATATATTCAATATATATGAAGCAATGCATATTTATATCAATATGTATTTTTTTGTATTAAATCGATAACAAGCAACAACAACGCATATATTGCGCCTATATAATATGCATTCCTAGAATGTAAGACTTTACCCACAACACATACACACATACTCATGCAAAGCGGTCATTCCAAAAAAATGAACAAGTAAAAAAACATTAACCGTTTGGTTTAGTTTCCATATGTAATATTATGTCGGTATTTTATTATTACTATTGTATTTTAAATTTGATTTTTTTTTTCGTTATTTCGGCGCCGCTAATATTGATAAATAATGTCTAATGTAGTTAAATTCGTAAATGTCTAATATTTATTGTATTCTGCAACAATACTAAAGCAAAATGTATGTATGAATGTGAATGGTTATTGTTAACTGAACATTTATTTATTTATATTTCTTTTTGTGCGAAAAGGCTAAAGAAGAGAAGAGAAGATAAGAGCAAGAGAAAGGAATATAAGTTAAAGTAGAGTAAAGAAGAAGAGGTAGAGAAATACAACGCAAGATTTTGATTGCAATTTTTTTGCAATCTGCTGAAAGTACTGAATTTTTGATTTTAGTGAAAATATTATAATTAATATTATTATTATAAATAATTAATTACGATTATTATGAATGGAACAAAACAACAGACAGAACAAAAAAGCGAAAAACAAAACAAACAAGAAACAACTAGCAATATTAAGACATTTATATGTATTGTGTTATAAATTAGCTAACATAAGTGCAATTAAAACAACAATAACAGCAACAACAACAACAACAGCAAATGCAAAAGCAACAAAACAAACAAAAGTTCACATTTGACCTGGCCTAAACGACAGGTGCAATAGCATCAAATTTGTTGAGACATTTAGATAAGCAGCACATCCCCCGCCACCCCTTATCCCTATACATTCCTCTCCACACATTTAAGACAAGCGAACAATGTTGAATTAGCCAATTGAAGAAACAAAACAAGCATTACATTTACTATTGCTAAGAATTGTATTTATTTACAGTACATAACTATAGTATATCAATACAGATATATATATATATATATATATTTGTAAACAAGTTTATTTTGATCGACTGCGTAACGATCGCATTTTGCAGATATGCTTGTACTAAATCATTTACCCAAAACAAAACAGACAGAGAAAGACAGCGAGAAAGAGAGAGCGACGAGGAATCAAAATAGAATGCAAACGCATAAGAGAGCACAAGAGCTCATGCGCAAATGCGAGAGCGATTGCGATTGCGTGCGCAGGCTTATCGATACCTAGTTCGATATTTAGTATTTTTGTAAACAATTTGAAATTGTAACTGGCAGCCCTGCATAATCACGAGTATATACTACCATTATACTACTTAATCAAATGAAAATGCAAAAAAAAAAAAAACAAAACAAAAAATACAAAAAACAATGAATATGTGTATATAGTTAGTATTTTTTTGTTTAACTTTATAATTATTATGATTATTTTATTTTTTCCAGCTTTTGTATGCAATACAAGAAATTATTTATAAGCGAAAAAAAAACATGAAAACAAACAAATAGAACTGACGTGCCTATGTAGCGATTAAAACTGAAACTTTCCTCTCCACATCTTAAAAGATATGAATAAAAAAAAACAAAAATCATAAAATATTTAAAAAGAAAAATATATACACTTACACACACACTCACACCGACTTCATTTAGTTGTAATTCTGTGGACACACACATTATGTAATACATACATATAATCATTCCAACATGTCATAAAAACAAGAAGAGCAACAACAACAAGAAATACATATACATATATAGCATATATATCTATATGTATATATAAACATGCCTATATATATTTTACGAAATAATCGACGAATGTTTGCATTTGAATCACATCGATCCCCCATGATCTTTTACCTGATCGGGGACTTCTTGGGTGGGGATTTTTCTAAAAGGTATCCCAACAAGGTATTCCGAGTCCATGTATCTAACCTATTAGCACAGCGTCGAGGACTCTTTAACTTGTTCTATTTCAGCAATTGTTCTACGATTGACGAGCTTCAATTACTACATGACGTATGAGTAATATTTTGTTTAAATCCGAAATTAATTTAGGTACTCGTCGAATAGTTAATGCAAAAAATAATTTAATAAGCGAATTATTAAATTTAAAATTAGGCTGACGGATCATCAGTTAATTGAATAAATGAGGGAATTATTTCATCTGAAAAGGAGTTAACAGGATTATTGCTAACATCAAGATGGCTTTCATTTTGAAATGCGATTGGATTTGTTTGAAAATTACAAAGAAAATGTAATAGAAAATGTTTACATGTAATAGAATATATTTACAATATATTAAACTAAGGGCAAGCCTCGATTAAAAATGTGCCTCACCTACAATTCTCAATGGATACGGCCTGCTACTGTGCAAAAAAAAAGCATACCCATATATTATATATTTATCATGGATGAACAGACCACTTTTTTTTATACATTCGAGAGATATGATATGAGTGTTGATTGTACAATATTGTGGACTGTGCCTTGCCTTTGAACTGTTGAAAAAATTTTGAATATTTGTTAAGATAGTATAGAAATTTGAAAACTAAAAATACCCAGCAGACTTCGCCTAGCTACCGTGTCGTAGCTGCTAATCTGAAACAGAGCAGAAGCTGCCTTGGAGGTATCGGAAACGACATGTTCTTCACGGAACGTGCTGCCATATTGAAGACTTTGCTACAAGCGCAATGACTATGATCAGAATAACATATACGAGGGTCGTATGATAAGTCCGTGACTTTTTGTATTTGCCGCGCACCTGCTCTAAATACAACACTGCTCCTGTCAGCAGTTATCGATTAACAGCTGACTGTAAAATTTTGAGAAAGCTGCGTTTTTTGGTTTGCGTTTTATAGGCATTGAAAGCAGACGATCTCGTGAATTTTAACGAAAATGGAAAAAAGTGAATTTCGTGTGCTAATTAAGCATTATTTTTTGCGTAAAAAATCCATCACCGAAACCAAGGAAAGACTTGATAAATATTATGGGGACTCTGCACCATCAATTTCAATGGTTAAGAAATGGTTTACTGAGTTCCGTTGTGGTCGTACCAGTACAAGTGATGCCGAACGTTCAGGTCGCCCAAAAGAGGTCGTCATGCCAGAAATCGTCGACAAAATCCATGGAATGATATTGGATGATCGGAGAATGAAAGTGCGTGAGGTAGCTGAGGCTGTAGGCATCTCAACTGAACGGGTACATCACATTTTACATGAATATTTGGACATGAAAAAGCTTTCCGCGCGATGGGTGCCGCGATTGCTCACACACGACCATAAGCGCAACCGTGTGACCATTTCAAAGGAGTGTTTGGCGATGTTCAACCGCAATCCAAACGAATTTTTGCGCCGTTTCGTTACCGTAGACGAAACATGGATCCACCACACCACACCAGAGACCAAAGAACAATCAAGACAGTGGGTTTCTCCGGGTGAACGTGCACCAAAGAAGGCCAAGGTGGGTCTGTCGGCCAACAAGGTCATGGCCACAGTTTTTTGGGATGCACAAGGTATCATTCACATCGATTACCTTGAAAAGGGTAAAACGATCACCGGCGAATATTATTCAGAGCTTTTGGACAGATTCGATATTGATTTGAAGCAGAAACGACCGCATTTGGCGAAAAAAAAGTGCTGTTCCATCAGGACAATGCACGGGTGCACACGTGTGTAGTCAGCATGGCAAAATTTCATAAATTGGGCTACGAACTGCTACCCCATCCAGCATATTCTCCAGATTTAGCCCCCTGTGACTATTTTTTGTTTCCAAACATGAAGAAATGGCTCGGCGGTAAGAGATTCGGGTCAAATGAAGAGGTCATCACAGAAACAAACGACTATTTTGAGGGCCTTGAGAAAACCTATTATTTGGAAGGAATAAAAAAATTGGAAAAACGCTGGACTAAATGTATAGAGCTAAAAGGAGATTATGTTGAGAAATAAAACGCTTCTTTGACGAAAAAAATATATTTTATTCAAAAAGTCACGGACTTATCAAACGACCCTCGTATCATGCTTTTATACCTGCCTACTCAAAGGGTAGAAAGGCACTATACGTTTTTTTATACTCTTGTGGAAAGATATGTCTTGTAACAGGCAGAAGCAGGCATCTGCGACCCCGCTAAGGACATGTATTGTCTCTTGATCAGCGTCAACAGCAGACACAATATAGCCATGTCCGTCTGTCCATCTGTTTGTTTATCCGTCCGTCTGTATGAACACCTAGATCTCAGAGACTATAAGAGCTAATCGGAATCAGGATCGTTTTGTATATGACTACGTTGCTTCCAAGAAAAATCTGATGTCTCCAAGATGTTTAGAACTTTATGTGTTACAAAGAGAATATGCATCTTCAGAGAACATTTGGATGGTAGTTGCTATTGTAAAGCAAACTTATTCCAAATTGCTTTGTTGTCTAGTTCTTATAGTCTGATATCTATGTTTTCAGGGTTAAATCGCTTCGGCTGTTGACGCTGATCAAGAATACACTCGTATCTTGACAAAGATGCCTGGTTCTATCTATTACTATACATATATTTCCATAAGAGTATAAAAAAATACTTAATGTATTCAGCTATAGGGTTTTTCATACATACGTTGACCAGGAATTGAAGGAGTTGGATAAAAACAACAACAACAGCATATCTCTCTATTATATATAAAAGCTTCCTGCTCCTCCTCCTTCTCCGGAAATTTAAAATATACTAAATAATACCAAAGAGGTGAGCGAGCGTTCCGGAACGCAGCGCAGCGAAGTGGAGAACACCTCGTATAACCATATGTATATAACTCTCTATTATATATAAGTTTTCTGCTCCTCCTCCTCCTCCGGGAATCATTTTAAAAAATACCGTATACTATGTTCTATCTACTATATACTATATACTATCTACTACCTACCATCTACCATCTCTCTATTGTATATTAAGGTTTTCTGCTCCTCTTACTATTCGTCCTCCTCCTCCTCCTCCTCCTCCTCCTCCCCCTCCTCCCCCGGGCATCACTTTATAATAAGAGACTCTCTATTAAAGTAGGCGATGTGTTGAAAATTTAACTGGGGATACGGAGGCGCGGGGGGAGAGCGTGCGTGCAGCTCCGTGGGGGCGGAAGAGGTGAACGAGCGAAGCGACCGTTCCTCCACGCAGCTCCGCGTAGCATATCGAAGTGGAGGTCACCTCGTCATGACTATATATATTTTATGAAATAATCGAGAAATGTACACATTTGAATTAATTTCGATCCCCTTCGATCTTTGACCTGATCGGGGTCTTTTTGTGATCCGGGGTTTTTCTACAAGGTATCCCTTTGGTACATCGCTTGTCTAGTTTTTATTTCGCAGCATTGTTTCCAGTTGTGCAGTCCCCATGATTAATGTCAAGTTGTACTCGTAGTACCCAGAGAGGGTCTCTCCAGCTCTACCTCAGCTCCAAGGTTGGGCATATCCGACTTATCGATGTGAACTGGCAAGGAACTTTTGTCATTGTTCAAATAAAAACGTGGGAAGAATGATGCATAACGATTCTTTCAATTTCATTTATTTATTTTTTAATAATTTTTTATCGAGTAAACCGAATTGTTTACTGGATCGATTGAGATTTAGCTAGTGAGTTTTATAGTCTGCTCGCACAAGTGATGTTAGTTAGTCAACTGAGATAACAATTACAAATTAGCTCGCAGAGAGCATGAAATGAAGAGAACAAGTTTTTGAATGCCGTAATGCAGCAAAGATCATCATTTTTGAGAGTCTAGCATGGCAGGTGAATAAGAGGGATTTTCCAAGCTTTAACAAGCAATATGCATGTAATTGATTATGATGGTTTTTTTATTTCATCAAGTGCACTACGTTCAAAGGGCTGCTCGATTTGATGGAACGCATGGCGTATGCGTAATATTTTGCTGAAGTAATTATAATACAATAAATAATTGGTACAAACATGTATTTCAATTAAAATTGAATTAATGAATTTATTACAGAAAATTGCAAAAGAAACAAAATTCTACAACATAGAAAATAAGAATATTAGATGTTAAATTAAAGTTCACATATTTTGTTTGAATATTTGTAAGAATAGTATAGAACTAATAGAAAAGTAATTTGGTTTATTTGGGGAAATTGCGATGGAAGCTGGGATTAAGCTGCAGCTAGGAGAACTGCAAGTTGGCAAGGCCTGAGCTGAAGCTGATCCATTGATTAATAAATGCCAACAGCTAACTGTTCTGCCTCTAATTGTTATTGTAATAGTAATACTAATAGTAAGCTAGTGCTGTTCTTGTTGTGTAAGTGCAAATATGTGTTGCATCCGGTGATGACGACTTTAACGAGTCAAAAAACAACAATGGGGTTGAGAGATGAGCCTAGACTGTTGCATTGAGCTGAGAACCCTTATAAATTGGCCTGCGATGAGCGGCAGCTCGATTAGTTGGCTAACAACTGCTGTTAACTGTTGCTGTTGGCGGCTCGAAAGTGAAACGAAAGTGCTCAAATTCAAATAAAGCCGGAACTTGCAACATGCGACACTCGAGGCTGCTGCTGTGCTGCCTGCTGTTGGGCAGTTGTTTGGCTCTTGCCACACCCTCGTTGCACCAGCTCAAGAAGAAGCTGCTCTTCGGCCATGGCGGCGGCGGTTTTGGCGGTGGCGGCGGATTTGGAGGAGGCGGTGGTTACGGAGGTGGCGGCGGCTATGGCGGTGGCGGTGGCGGCGGCGGTGGCTTTGGCGGGGGTGGTGGCTACGGCGGCGGAGGTGGCCATAGAGGAGGCGGTGGCGGCAATTATCATGGCGGAGGAGGAGGTGGATACAAGCAGCCCAGCTATGAGGTGTATGTGGTGAAGCAGGTGCCTGTTTATCATGGCGGTGGAGGAGGAGGAGGTAACTACCACGGCGGAGGAGGAGGAGGAGGAAACTACCATGGCGGCGGAGGAGGAGGAAACTACCATGGCGGAGGAGGAGGAGGCAATTACCATGGCGGTGGTGGCGGAGGGCATCCCTGGGGCGGCGGAGGCGGTGGCGGTGGAGGAGGCGGCGGCAACAGCTATGCCAGCAGCAGCGCCAATAGCTACAGCTATGGATCCGGAGGCAGCAGCAATGCCTATGCCAAGGCATCGGCCAACGCCTATTCGGGTAGCTGGTAACCCTGCCACAACGTCCCTGCACTACCTGCCCCACTTGCACCTTGGCAACCACCAAAAAACCATAGTTCTTTCTTATTTTTTTTTGCTGTAAATTGTAAGTTGTCTTTTTGTTGACGAATAAAATAAATGCAATTGTTGTAGTAAAAGTAAATCGAAGTGGTTTGGCAACCCTGGCAGCAGTTGAGTTAGGATTATATTAGTTAGGTCGTCTTATGAAAATTGGCAAGGGAAACATGTTTCTCACAAGAACAAACAAAAACATAATGGACAATAATGCGCGACTAGCAGATGCCCTGCAGAGCTAGCATTATCAAAATAGGCATATGGAACAGGTCGGATTGGTGTACTGTATTTAAAAAAAAACAAGCACAAGTTATTTTGGAATATTTAGCAGTGTCTTATATGCAACTATGTTTTATCGCTCATCGATATCGGTATCGGTACAAATAGGTACAGGCCTTACAGCTTTTACAGTTACAGGGTATTCAGTAAAAAAAAAACAAATACGAAAATATTAACAAGTTGAAAAGATATCGAAACCAGTTTGCTGCGAAAATACTCGTATGTAAGCATCAGCATCAGCATCAGCATTAGCAACCGCAACAACTACGACAACTACAACAACAAGGCGTTGTAAACGTGTTTCAAAATGCCAACAACATGCCAAGTGAAAGAAAGATGCGAGTATTTTCATAAATTTATTGCTTTTGTTTTTGTTGTTGATTCGGCTTGGCTGCCATCGAAAATGGTCGAGTATGCGACGCAATGTGCGTGGGTGGCTCGAATTCCAATTGGAGTGCGATATTCTGCACATGGCATTGTTGGCATTCCAAGCATTCTACTTCAGATGATCAGTGAGATCATTGAGCGATTGTGTCCAGATATGAGAGCACTTGAGCAGGCTTCAATTATGACATTAATATATGACAATCTAATTAGTAATGCGCTGGGAACCATAAGAACAGTATAAGACTTTTATAAGAATAGTATTGAGTCAATATATGAGAAGTATAGGAGCAATATAAGAACAATATAAGGGTTTACGAAGAGAAGTACAAGAACTGTATAAGAAGGTATAGTCTCTTATACATTTCCTGCACTTCTCTTCTAAACACTTATATTGTTCTTATACTGTACAAGGTACAAGTGTAAGAGTTGTTCGAGAGTTGTTTGAGAATAGTACTTGATAATTATATAAAACCATAAAAACTATAATAGTTGTACACGAATTCTATGGGCGCTCTAAAAATTGTATAGGACTAAATGAATGTACATACTAGCATGTATATACAACATTAAATATGTCGGAAAATATTCCTATATAATTTGTATAATGAGAACAGCAACAAAGTTTAATAGGAGTAGTATAAGAGTATATGCGTTTACGAAGTATAAGATTAGTGCGAGAACAGCTAGAAATTACAAGCGTTTTGTGGGAGTAGTATTAGAACAGTACTTGACAAGTACAAGAGCAGAATATGATTTGTTCTATATAAATATAAGACCTGTATAGTAGTACAATTATTTGAACAGTATTAAATGGTATAAGGACAGTATAATAGTCAGCAAAAACATAGGCAACAGACCGGTATAAATGTAGAACACGAAAGGTAGTAACTAAAAAGTGTAGACAGTGGAAGTTGTATAAGAATGCAGTAGAAGAGTCGTGGCAAACCTACCATATATATAATATGTACAAACATACCTACATATGTAGGTCAGGGAATATCTCTATATGATTATGTATATAGAAGTTTTTAGAACAAATACCACTTTATATATCAGGTTAAATCTGTTTTAAAAGTATGTACTCGTAGGCAAAATAAACATAATAAAAGGGTTTTTTTAGTTTTTACCGTGTGCTCAAATTTTCTACAAAAACTGTAGCTCTTCTCAATTGAAGTTGGGTTTACTTATCTGCATCAATTTGTATCTTTATCGTTTTGTGGACAATTCCATAAGCATCTTAAGTGTGCACTTCCATTTGCATTCTGCATGTGTGTCGAAGTGCCATCAAATAAATATTGATTTCCATATATGTATATGTTAGTAGGCAAGATAGTTGCAGCTTCTATCTATAAGTATTTGTATCTGCAGCTGTGTTGGTTGGCTGTTGCTTTGCATATGCAATCCTTGTTGCATTGCTGCAGATTGCAGATTGCAGATTCAAGATTGACATTCGCACTGGAAAAACTTGTTTTGTTTTTTTTTTGTGGCTCTTGTTGTTGTTGATGATCAAAGCCAATAGCAAAAACCAATTTGAGCTGCTTCTCACGTTTCCCAATCGCTTGGCACGGGCTTTATTGAAAGTTTTTCAAATTTCCAGTGAACACACATACGTGCGCAGTCGATCTGTGTGTGTGTGTGTGTGTGATATTTATGCAGTCGCATGAGATTTTCCTCAAATCAATAACAGGTTTTTCGGCCTCTGTCTGGGGTCTTGGCTTGGCTTGGCCAATTTCAACGGCTGCAGCAGCAGAAAGTTTTTCTCTTTGCTGTTTTTCCACTTCCCCCCTCTCATCTTCATCCACTTTTGTTGCTTCTTCGCAATGCTGGCCCGGACTTGGGGCTCATTGGAGTGCAGCCAAGTTGCGGTCAGAAATATGCGGATGACAAGCGACCAAACTCTCTACACCTCTCTCTCTCTCTCTCTCTCTCTCTTTCTTGGAGTGCAACTCTATTTACTATCGCTTAGGCTCCGTTTCGTTCCATCCCGTTCCGTTACGTTCCGGGCTAACTGCGCCAGTGTTAGCTTTAAAATTGCCCGTCATCATCGGGTGCATACCGAAGTGCCAGGTTCTGTTGGCCCACATTGGCTTTTCTGTGGCTTTGGCATGGTCAAGTCGGCTGCAGTTGCCGGGCAATCCGCTTAAATGGGCGTGCCATTGCGGCACTGCAATTGGAGCAAATGGTTTCAGATATTTTGTAAACCTAGCTTGAAAATGTAGTTCACAACACCACTTTTGAAGCATCAGAAAAAGGTAAAAAAAAAAATTTAATCCAATTTGGTGTATCAATAGGTTTTAATTACTTTTCCTTTAAATTATTTATCGCAAGTTTTTTTTCTTTCTTGGAGCTTGCGAGAAATGTGTTTTTCTATACCTTAAATCATAAACTCAAATAGTAGGTATCGATTTCGATATATGTACATACATACATTTAGTATTGTAGATTTGGAGTTTTGTAGATTTCTTATTTGTGGTTCTTTTAATATTCTAACTGAATTTTCATATGTCTTACTTAACTTATTTTCGTTAAAAATTCTCAATTTTTTATTTCTGAGTAGTGCCTATGATCCGTCCATAGATAGCAATGGACTGGACGGCACAATTTGTTAAGAATTTTCTAATATTTATTTATATATTCGCTCGTCTAGCAACCATCCTTCATATAAAGGCAATGTGCGTAGCATTTAGCTTTATTCCACTTGTATAGTGTCATAACATTTAGCTTTTGGCTTCAGCTAAATGCATATTGCAGGGCACGTACACACATACGCCAAATATGTGCATACACACTTGCTTATTGGCAAATATTTTGGTTATGGCCAAAAAACTGGCACATCGTGAGGAACTGCGAAACTGTAAAACCAGTTAAAAAAAATAAATAACGAACAATCAAAAAACAAAAAGAGGATGGAAAAAATGAGCAAAACAACTAAAAAACACGAAATCCGCACTGGGGAGGATCTCATGGCAATTGCCGATGGCGTTGATATGACATTTTGTCGCCTTTAGCCGACAATTGCCGAATGCCGTAGCGAATGACGGCACACGAAAGCACGAAGCTTCGTTAAGTTAACGAAGCGGCTTTGCGCGAATGCGCAGCGGCAGAGGCATGAACTGCGGGCTGCTAAGCTCAGTTTGCAGTTGCCTTTCAGACAGTCTTCGGCACGAACTCAACGCGCAGAGTCGAAGCGTATTCAATTCGCGGCAGATTGCGTGACGCGTGTCGTACGTACACTAAGTAAAGAAACTAGACGAAGCCGAAGTTGTAGTCGAGACACGAATCGTCAAAGTTGTGGGCCAAACTGTGCGTGAAATTGGTAAACAGCAAAGGCAAAAACAAAATACAAAAGCAAAAGCAAAAACAAAACGAAGCGAGCCGAAAAAAAAACAGAAACCGAAACTCGTACGGTTACATTCCACATCGCGACGAGACTCAAGACCATTTTAATGTGATTTGTTGTTATTTTCATTCTTTTTTTTTTTAATTTTTGTTGTTGTTTTCGTACGCGTCGCGTGTTTAAAAAAGCAAACAAAAAATCGTCTGCATTGATTTTATTTTGAGTATTTTTTTATCAAACATTTATTTATTAGTTTTCAATATCAACTTTTTTATGGCTGCGTCCGCTTTGTGGACCTGAAGATGCGTCGATAAAAACTCGCTTAGTGCTTAAATTATTGTTGAATTTAATTTTATTTATATTATTTAGGTTTAATTCGTTAACAGCTGCTAGTGCGAGAGAGACATAGTGGAATTAAACTAGGAATTAAACTTGATCTTCTTTTGCCGCACGCGTTTCCATCAAGGGTAAGTCTCTCTGCATACACAGACCATATACTCGTATATCGTTTTAATTGACTGCAAGAAAACGGGCCCCACTCCCCCTGCCGACTCTTCTTGTCTACCCTCCGCCCTTGCCACTTACAGTCAATGTCAATGGGGGGTTTTGACTTTCAAAAGCAATTCAATGGAACACTATCGACATTCAGTTGTATCGATAGGCAACTGCTGGCCCAGTCATGCATGGCCTATCGATAAGTTCGATTAAAATGGCGATCCTCTGGCTGCATTACGAAATGCGTTTCAATTCGATACGATAAGAGAGATGAGATAACCAAAACCAATAACCTGTCGCATAACCGTCTGACCTCAGCGGGAGGCGCTTACAATTCGTAATCGCCTTCATCCCTCCCTCCCTCCCTCACTCCACTTAGGCAAAAGAGTGGCCTCTGCGGTAGAGAGGGCAGCGAAGGGACTGCTGTCTCGCTCGTGCCAAATCACTGGAATTATCATAAATCTTGAGTTAAACAATCGTACAATACCAACAAATATCTGTATGCAAATGACTGCGGCATAAAAGCCGCTTTGTCTTGGGCAGTTCTGGTTTTCAAGTCAACTCAGAGTCGCGACTGAAAGATACCCAAATGCTGCAAGTGCCTGAGTTTAAATGGCTAACTTAACAAACGTTTTTAATAACTTGAAGTTTAACTCTTTGTAATTATTTGATATATTTTTATTATATATATTATTTATATCTAAAAGACCATAAATTCACACATTGACTATTGTTTTTAATTATCTTTTTAAGTTCTGATTCTATTTTAATTCAAGAATTGATACAAATCATGTGCATTGTGTGGTACAGTTGCACACTGCACTTGTTGCACCAAATGCGTTTCCTTGATATTTGAATCGAATAAACAAATGCAGTCTGCTTGGAAATTGACACCCTATATGGCTGGCGACTGCGGGGTATGCGGGCCAATAAATGAGTTTTGTGCAAAAGGTCAGCCAGCAATCAAAGCACTTGACCAACATTTAGTGAAGTCTCCTGCTGTCTGAGCTGTCACTCAATCAAGATGCGACTGGACTTTACCTGTAACTGGAGTTGATCTTGGGCTGAACTTTGAGCTCTATTATTGTTTCACAGCTACAGCTAATCACTGTGTGTTTTGGAGGCTGAACATGTCTTTGAAATGCCATACAGCCGACACAAATAAACAAGTGTAAGAAATACGAGAAAAGAAAACTTGAATTAAGCAAAAGAAAAACAATAAACAAACTGTTGAGGTCATTGCTCAAACATGCGAGTTGGGCCGAGCTGAGCTCTACAAATAGACAACTTTGGGTTTGTCAGCATCAGTCGTCGCATAACTTCAAGTATCTGTATCTCAATGTTTGCACATATCTTTGTATCCGTATCTGTATCTGTAGCTCTATCCAACGCTCTGTCTGCATTTAACAATATGAACAATTTACAATTTACAATTTACAATTTACAATTTACACTTTACATGCGTGTCTCAACTTGATTCTGAAGAATTGACAGCTTTGTTTTAATTTATTTTACGGCTTTCAATGTGCTTTTAATGCTAACGTCGGCAAGTGGAATGGAAGAGCGCGGGAAAGGGCGAGGGCTTGACCCAAAGCGGTGACCACCCAGTTGGCTATGACGCCTCACTAGAATTTGTATTTAAAGTGCTGCGAAAGTTGATTTTGATCTTGACTTTCCAAACAGAAGTGCATTGAAAAACTGCTTAGACAATCAACGGTGTTTTTTATTAGCATTTTTGCTTTTCACTAAATATTATTATATATTTATTATATATTATATATTATATATTACAAGTGATGTCAACTTTTGGAAAATAAGCAAAGATAAGATGAATTATTCTTATCAAATCATTTGGGTAGATTTCAGAACATT
Organism: Drosophila pruinosa; assembly: GCA_018150935.1. Classification (NCBI taxonomy): domain Eukaryota; kingdom Metazoa; phylum Arthropoda; class Insecta; order Diptera; family Drosophilidae; genus Drosophila; species Drosophila pruinosa. Next base: position 17,458,173 of record JAECWR010000194.1, on the reverse strand, counting down.
CTCTGAGTATCCTTGAGTATAGAAATTTCTGCTATTTCCGGTAATCAAAACAATCATTTATATTACTATTTAATTACGAGTATATGATATATGCTATGTATTTTCCTAATATAATTTAGTGCTTGTTTTCATCAAATTTCTTAGCTTTGTGCTTACAGTGATCTGACTAAAAACTAATTCCACTAAAGCATAGTTAAGCAAATAAAAAATCGGACCATAATTCTTTATCAAAATATCCTCCCAAAATATTGTCTAATTTTTCTTCTGTTGCCATTTTACTTGCTCTTGATTTTAGAACATATATTTGCATATCTAAAATGTTTGTCTAAAAATCCACAAATTATAATACTTCACTCTATTGGTTAGCCAATTAGAGGTTTACATACAAAGCACAAGCCTTAATAAAAGATCCACTCTAACTACATTAGACTGTAATTGACATGCTTCTTGTTGTCTATGTTGGCTCAAATAATATTCGAGTTTCGTATTCTGAAAAAAGAAAAACAATTCTAAGCTGTCGGTAATTGAAAGTAGCAATAATATGGTAAGCAATATGCGAGGTATCTGCAAGTCAGGCATTCTAACTGGCTGCAGTTTGCGGCACAGTAAGTACTCCTAAGTATTCGACAATTGGTCGCGGTGAAAGCGAAGCTTTAATTATAACTTTGGTCTGCTTGGCTGACTCACATGCTGCACTTGCAGCACTTGCAGCACTTGCCGCACTTGTTGCAAGTTGTTGTTGCTGCTGTTGCTCGAGCGGATCTAGCTATTAGCCATATACTGCAAATCATCCTATTCCCATGCCAGCCACAATAGTTGCAGTACTACGCTCCAAATGCCAAAGTGACTAACTGAAAAAGTTCAAACGCAACAAATACAAAAATCAAAACAAAAACGAAAACTAAAGCGAAAAAAAAAAGTGAAATTTTCAAATCGAACAACGTCTTTGACTGTGTCCATAATTGGCAGCTGCAAGTAGGACGCTTGGGTGGATGCCCCCAAGCAGCTCCACAGCTCCACAGCTCTGCTCTCCTTCGCCCCTCCGTCTCCTCTGCCTTTCGGTTTCAATTTGAGCGCCCGGAATTGAAATTGGAGGAGGAATTCGCGTTTGTTTATGGACAACTTGCAATCCATAAATGAAACCAAATTGAAATGGAAATCGAATTGCCAAAGCACAAAAACAAACAACAATTAATTAATCAATAAATAAACAAAAAAAAAAAAACATTTGATAGAAAAAACAGAAAACAAAAGTAAAACAAAAAAGTGATTAAAATTCCTGAAGCGTACGCAGAGCCTGCGACTTTGGCAGTTAATAACAGCGTCAAAAATGGCCACAAGCAACAATAAAAGGCAACAACAATAGTAGCAGTTCCAACAACAACAACTACGAATACAAAAAGCAACAAATTTTTGATTGTTAATAAATATTTGCAATGCTTTTGAAAGTGTTTTTTCAGTTTTCAACTTTAATTTCTTTTTTTTTTTCAATTTAATTTTTGCACGCATGCGCAACCCGAGTGTGTGTGTGTGTGCGTGTGTGCGTGTGTGGGGAGTGTGTGTGACTAAATTGATGACTACAAGCACTACTCAAAGTCACCTTAGTTACTTTATGCACTCCCAACCATTTAAAAAGCCATAAATCTTTATCATTACTTGCAACTACTAAAATAATTAAAGGCACTAAGTTAAAATGATCGCTGAATGCATTTCACATAGTTTTCTTGTATAATTTGGTTTCGTTTCTATTTCAGCTATTAAATAGTCAATTCTTTCTGGCATGTATTTAATATTTCATTAAATTCTTCCACACAATTACTTTTTATATGCAACAGAAATGAACGCAGCTCTAGTTTATTGATAGCTTACGGCATATATTGTATAATGAAGTGCACTGCAGATAGTCTAATAAACAATTTTCTGTTAAGGAGTATCTATTGTACATAACTTGTCTACTCTCAGTGCAGTTGCATTTCATTTTTTTCTTGACTTACATTTATCAATCAGCAAAGAGAGCAATAAAACGTGACTTTTGGAGACATCCAAAGCCACTACTTCTGTGGATGGGATGCCAAGCAGAAGCAACTGACTCAGGAACGAGATACGAGATGCGATTTACGAGATACTTTGGCTCGAAAGAGAAGGCAAAGTCTGCACCTGCTGCTGCAGTTGGCAGCCAGTTGGCAGCTCGTTTGAACTCATTGTTAAATGCAATTGACGATTTAGAAATACAAAATGCAGAAAAATAAAACAATGGCACAGTCTAGCTAGAAGACCAAGAAGCTGAAGCAACAGAAATAGAAGGTAAATAAAATACAAAATACAAAACGACAGAAAATAGATAAAAAAAAAAAAGAATAAAAAAATAAAACAGAAAGTAGCACAAAGCAATTTTAAAGCTGAATGGAGCGTTAAGTTTTCAACTGCAACTGCAGTGGGCTTTTCAAGAAACAGCAACAACAGCACAGCAAATAAACAAAAGAATTCAGTCAAATGAAAAATGAGAATGAGAATGTACGAAATATGAAGAAGGCAAACTGCAAACTGCAATTAAAATTGGCAAACACTTTCAGCTGGCCAAGATGCGCAACTTGAAAGAAAAGTGAATAGAACGAATTCAGCAACTTTGGCATAAATGGAGCTTAACATAACTGCTACTATTTAATAATTTAATTAGTCAATAAAAATAATTCTGTTGAAAAGTAGTTGCTTATATCTTGTACGATTTGTCTTAAAATAAACAAAGCATTTGTCGAGCTTCCGCGATTAGAGAATCAGCAATTCGACTATACGACAATTGTTAGAAACCGACAAGTACGAATTAAGAATTGAGTTTCCGTTCCGCAAAAGGCAAACGAAAAACACAAGTGTGTGCGTGTCACTGCAAGCGTGTACATGCACCAGCTTGTCAACATTTGAGACCACACACAAACAAAGCGACAAACTGAGCGCTTGTCTAGTCAATAGTTTGCATAATTGATCAAAGCATCGTGAAAATGATCATAAAAGCCAGCCGAACTACGACGGACAGACAGACGGACAGACAGACGGTCGGATTGAGGGCTGCTGTGTTCATTAACATTAACATGAGAAAGCGCTCGGGGGGCGCGCACAACATGCGGTAATATCTGGTAATAGGCGATTAAGCGTTCAGTCCGAAAATGATCAAATTTACAAAAGAGCCAAGCCATAACATGCAAACAGCAGTACGACAGTCAAGTTGGCCAATAAAACGGCTCTAAATCAAAAGGTTGAGATGGCACCCAACCAACCTAATAAACCAGGCTAGAGGGCTAGAGACTCGACCATATAAAGAAAACAACAAGCAACTTCATTTCAAGTGTCTGCACCCGACGAATGAAATGCGTGTGAAAATACTCCCCATAGCAAGTAGTAGGTACGAGTATTACCTCATAAAATGCCATATGCGATAATGATAATGATAATGCGATGCACTGTGACGAGACATGCGATTGGTGAGAAAATACCTGAGAGTGCTCATGAAGTTATAGCATAGCTTAAGCTGATTAGTCGCGGTATAAACATACATATGTACATATATACACTCATAATGCGACAAGGCATTAAAATAACTTTAACGAATCGCTTCATTAAGCATTGAGAGAGCCACCGTTTTGTTCTTCACATTTATTGTTTGTTATGCTTTCTGCACTTTAAATCAATCTACATTTTTATTGTCTCTGCTCTTTGTCAGCTTACATCGTTATCGTTCACAATGATCACATTATTTTCTTGAGTTGTATTTTATCCATTTCATTTGAAATGTGCTCATCTTTTTGTATAATAGAAATATATATTCTTCTTCTGAAAAGGCACAGCAATTCATTCTAGTATTTATAATTTAATGAGCACTCGCCTAGAGACTATTTCAAAAATAACTAATAGGTTGTTACATTTCTATTATTTAAGTATAATTGTTGTTCTTATAAACACAATAAACATAAATGGTTTGCTTAAGTAGAATCAGAATCTTGCTCTGTAATTTTTTAGTTTTTCAAATTTATTTTAAGCCACTTGCTCACTTTTGCCGTCTTCCACGATATAGCCACACTTTTGCAGTAACTTGGCTAATTGTTAGTAACTTTTTGCACTTGCAAATTATGGCCAACAATTATTTGTACTTGTTTGCTTGACATTTGTGCCCTTTTTCGTACTTAACCTCGCATTCACTGCCAGTTCCACAAATAACAAACAGCAACCTCTTTCATTAAGCCATTAATAAGCAACATTTTACTTTTACCTATCCATCAATTATCCTACTTGATTTCAACTCTATTTACTACGCTTATTCAGTGCAAATGGCAAACTTAACCTCACATTTTCCAGAGCTCAGCTCTACAATTATGGCGTTTATCTATGTTTATCCAAGTAGTCTTTAAATTAATTGCTGGCATACAAAAAACGACTTACTTAAGCCATCGTTTAAGTGTCGTTCTAAATGAATGTCGAGATTGACGCGACTACAATGTAAATCTCAATTCTTCTTCTGACTTGAGTTATGTGGCCAGTGTCATCTTTAAGTAGCAATTTGTCATCCGCTTGAAGGGGGGAGGGGCACTGTTGGAGATGTGCTGTCATCGTCGACGCCCTCGCTTAGCTCACCTCGGTCGACGATGATCTAATCTGAAGAGCCCAAAGCTCCAGAGTGATTGTGTTGAGAAAGGAAAGCGTTGCAAATGTTTTTATTTATTTATAATATTATTATTTTGTTTGCACTTTTACAACATACTCGTATTTCACAGCGCTTGAACTTGAAAATGGCTCAGACAAGGGACAAGGACAGCATTAGAGTCGTCTCTTGGGTGGAGAAGTAGAGAGTAGAGAGTAGAGAGCCCCTCCACCCTCCGCTCTCCTCCTCCCTATCTTTCTCGCAAAACATCACCAGCTGCAGAGAAGACAATGCGAAGACAGCAAAGTCAGCGAAGACAACGCGAGTTGATGTTGTGTTTAAACGAATTCAAGAGTTCAGCGAACTTCAGTGAAAATTGCTGACTGTTTGTTGTTGTTATTGTGGCTTAAATTGTCGTTGTTGTTGTTGCTGCTGCTGCTGTTGTCGAGCCAAACAAGCAGACTATAAGGAGTGTTGGCAGCAAACGACGTCGTCGTCTCTTGATCATTATTGATGTCTTGCAATGCGCACTGGAATGTGAAAAGTATCAAAATTAGCCATCTTTATATTTAATATACTCGTATCTGCTGCTATATCTATATCAATATTATTTATTCAAAGTTGTAAAATCTTTTTTGTCGATTTGCTTTTATCTTCGATTCCTTTTTTATAAGCTACAAAAATGATTTCATATTCATCACTCTTTACAATCACATATAGTTAGATATACATATCTGTTTCTACTCAAATGAAGTTGTCATTATGTCATCAATTTTAGTTGGAAAATGAAATCGCATAGCTTAGATCGTTCATTGCATTGCAATTGCAATTGAGTCCAGTTGAGCTGGTCACGTTCGTTAATGATCGCCAGGGACGAGTGTAAGCCCATGGCACTTATGGGCAACTGAACCCTGAGACGATGTGTCGCCTCAAGCATTTCAAGCAGTTGAGCGAGGGAAAGACAAAAGCGGCAACCTAATAAACATATTTAAATGCACAACAACAAGTTACACCTACACAGCGATAGAGAGAGGTATCTGCATATTTTCACCTCTGCTTGTCTGGAGAGAGATCTTTCGATACGCGTATTTGGGTCAAACACTGAGGTGGGCCAGGAATGATGGACTGTGGACTGGCGACTGTCTGACGACAGCGACAAGGGCGCGGCGAGGGGAGATGCGGGAGTCTGTCGGACAAAATTAGCGTGCCCCTTTGCGGTGCGTGTCCAAAATGTGTTAAACCGAAAGAAATCGTCAAGTCCACAGAGCCCAAAACAAGCCAACAAACCAACAAAGCAAACACACAAAGCGTAGAAAAATACATACGAAATGTGAAAAATACTCGTAACAACAAGAAATCGCTGAGTTATGCCAGTGTCCATATGCGAGAGTTACTCGTACTACTTAAAAACATGCTTGGCATATGTAAATTCGTTGGCTGCAAAACTGGCAGCGACCCATTGGCACCTGTTGCCATACCTTGGCTAAATTGTATTATTTGCATACCCTGTAATCGTTTGCCATGCACAAATAAGGGTATATACTGCCAAATTTGGCCATTTAGGTTAATTTGTGTTTTTTCTTGTAGTCTTTTAGTCTTTTTCAAATTTCATAACCATTGTTTGATACACAAAGCATCTGCAGTGGCGACATCTATTGTTTGATTCTGCTTTGAGCAGCTGCCAACTGGCGTCCTCTATCGTCCATCATTTATCATTTCATTTATTAATTACTGAGCACAGCCGACAAATAGAAACATAATTTGAAAACGTTTAAATTAAATAAAATTAAAATTCAACAAAATTATAAATTGAAAATTATGAATGAAGAAAAACAATGAAATTTAATAAATCTGAATATATTGGTCTTATAAATCAGCAAGTAGTTGTGCAAAAGTCTTGTGTACTGGGTATCACAGTGTCGAGCATCTAGCGTTCGCCACGTTCTTACATGCAATTGTTTATAACATTTGCTGTTTTGCTTTCAGCTTTGAGGTGCAAATTAATTGGGCTACTCGAGTTTCGTATTTTATTCGATTTCGTTTCGTTTCGTTTCGTTTCGCTTGCCACGATCACAATAACTTTAATCTGTCTCTCTCTCTTTGCATCGATTCTTTAATTATGGCAATTAGCCAATTTCGGCGAGGCAAAACACCAAAACTAAAACGCAGGCAAGCCAAGTATCCATCTATACTATATACCATGTATTGCAAAGCGAACTCTGAAAAGAAAAGATACTCACTTCGTACAACAGCAATTGCAATTGCAATTCAATTGCATTTGCGGTCTTCGTCCATGGCGCGTTTTGTTGAGTTTTTCACTTTCCACATTTGTTTTGCGCACTTAATAAACAATTTTCGCTATTTACACCATAATTCTTAATTGGAATTCCAGCGCAATTATGATACAAACGTAATTAGCGCTCACAAAATAATCAAAATATATCGGAAGATACTCCACTCGTGTTGCACAAGTCTCGACTTGCCCAATTGGTGCAGTGGATCAATCGATTATATATCTTTTTCAATAGACCAGAAAATATACAAATCATAGATATATAGTACGATAATGTTTACTTTCTTTGAGGGCTACTGCAGTCTCGAATTCCTGAAGTTCGAGTTAAACATCATTCGGGTAATGCTCGCAGTAATGTCAATCAAAATGGTTATGATAATGATGCTGATTGTGAGCCGAGTCAGCTAAACTCTAACTTAATAAGAAACGTTGCTAACAAGCTGCACTAAAAACACACAATTGCAGTTTATTATTATGAATGTGACAATGGTAATAATAGAGACAATAATATTGTTAATGAAAACCCTAATGGTTCCGATGGCATAATCTGAAGGAAAATTCAAACATAATTTTTATTTTATTTTTTATCTTGCTATTGTGCACATTGGCGTATAGTAAATATATATAGTTTTAATGTTTTTATTTTAAATTTATAATATTTTATTTTAAGTTCAAAAATCTTGCGTTTTCTGTTTGTCGGATTATTAAATTTATATTTGCTTTCTGATTAATACATTATTTATATGCATAATACTCGTATAACATAGTAAATATATATTTAATTATTTTCACAATTTAAAATTCCAATTTTATTGTTTTTATTTTTAATGTATTATATTGAATATATATGTATATTGAATATTGATTTTGCTTTTTATTAGCTGCCATTAATGGTCGTTAAATAAAACAATAAATTAATATACATATATTTGCAATAGAAATAATATATTATTTGTTTGTATTTTGTTTCTGTACAAATTGATATTAATTTAGCTATTTGCAGGATACGTCTTTCGTCAAGTTTCTTTCGTCAAGTTTCTTTCAGTCTCTCTCCCCTCACTCGTTGAGTCACAAGGGGAGGAGTTGGCAACTTGTAGCTTAGTATCTCTAACAATTTAAACAAACGCTTTTAATTTTTGTTTAGTTTCTTTAGTTGTTGTTATTGTTTTTGTTTTTGCTTTGCATATTTGTGTGTTGCGCGTCTTGTCCAAATCGTGCCTTACTCATAACACTTGTGTGTTGTGTGTATTTGTTATTGTGTATGGCTTCAGGGCAGCCATGTTGTGCAGGGTGTGTTAGCAACACACACACACACACTCACACACACGCACACTTGCATACCTCTACAAATATGTTAATTGCGACACTTGCCGATTTGCGGCAGCAGCTAACATTCAACCCAAATATGCCAGCCTTGTCTCGCAGCACACTCAACTGGCATCCATAATGCACATCCATATTAATCGCAATGGCAGCAGATGCTTATTTTTATTATTATTATTAATCATACTTATGTGTGTTATATTGCGTATACGCAGTGGGTTGCAAATGCTGTGCTTAATTAACATGATGGCTCGGCATTATTATTTCATTGATGATACGACCAGATTAAAGTCTCATTATGCGCGACGCGACGCGACGCGACGCAAGAAAGTTTCAAGTGTTCAAGTGCTTTCTCGAGTGATTGTCAAGTGCTTGATTTGACAGTTGAGGCAGCAACTAGCAGATACCCTCTAATGTGGCTGCTATACTCGTAGACTTGAGTTGAGATTCAAGTTGAAGCAGCACACAATATTAATAGCCACTTTTTTATCTCTCAACATGTTCCCCACTAGCTTCATTTAGATGCCAAGCATGTAGCTCAATACAAAGACACTAGGCAGATACAATTGTATCTCTGTGTCGCTTTTAATGAGCCGCACTTTGTGTGCAGAAAATTAGTTGGCAACTGACTAAATACTACACTTGAACTCAACGAGTCAAGACTATTTGTATCTCGAATTGTACAACTTCTGTATCTCCATCTCTATCTCTAATTGTATCTCTAATTGTGCGTCCAGCTTGAGTTCTATGCAAAACTTGCTAATTTTGTGGCTGACTTTGACTTGACGGCTATGTTTGAATGTATCTGCCGCTATAATTGTGTATCTATCTGTATCTGTATCTGTATCTGTGTCTTTTTGTTTTGTTTGCCTTTCGCTTCCCTTGCCCCAGGCATTGACAGCTTAAGCACTTCTCTCTCTCTTTCTCCCTCTCTCATTGTCTATTTCTATCTCTATCTCTACCTGCTTTCCAGACAATGCCCTCAGCTGTCCCAAGCTAATCGCAACTTTTGCTGTACTCGAAAACATTTCAATTAGCGCTTCATTTTCGAGCATCACGATAAGCATAACATAAAAGGAAATGAACACAGTGCGCCATTCACAAATCTGCTTATGAATATGTATGAATCCACGAATCTTCGAGTCTATTCATACGCAAGCAATTGGCAAGCAAACAAAGTCAAAGCACACCAACAATGAGCCATCAAACTAACAGATGCGATGGCTAAAAAAACTTCTATTTCCCTAAAGGACAGTTAAACTTATCTTGGCCACCTAGTAAACCTAACCTCACACTTCATATAGGGAAGCAGCTTGTGCTAAAATAAACTAATATATGTACATATATACATATAAGATCGTTAGATTACATAGCCATAATAATTAAATTATTATCCGCCATCCTTTTTTACTGAATGACTGAGTGACATAATAAACATAAACAGTGCTAACAAGCTAATTATTTTGAACAAAGCTAATTTCGGTATATTTTTGGTATATTTTCAGTATATTTCTTTTAGTACATTTTCCGGTATATTTTTTAAAGTCAACAAATAAAGAGATGAACTTGATGCAACGGTTATATTGTACACCACCACTAGGACTATCAGTTTGTATTTTATTTTATCTAGTCATATGATTTCTAGAGATTCTCAGCTTGTGCTTAAGCGCAACAAAGTGCAGTTACTTTAAAGATTTCAGCTTGGTCGCTTCGATCCAGAGATGCTACGTCTGAAGAAGTATCTTTTGTGTTTATCAGTAGCTGTATCTTGAGGTCGAGCAGCATCTGCGATGGCGCTTAGCTTGTGCATCATGTGCACGCTGAGATCTGCAATCAGCAAGAAGCAATTAAAACAATTAAATTGCGATTGCTCATTAGTGGCACAGCCAGTCAGATATAGACAGCTACTTGCCGCATGACGCAATTGGCAATTGCCAATTGCAACGGCAATTCAATTAACTTGGTCAATTGGCAGTCAAAGCTGAAAGCTGAAAGCTGAGACGGGGAAGAGAAGCAGGAGAGAAGGCGACACAGAGCTTGTTCTTGTCATGTGGCAGTTAGAACAGCTCGCCGTTGACATAACGAGCAAGTGGCAGGCAAGAAACGTGCCACAGCGTTGATGCAACACGCAGTTCAAGTCTGTTATGCAACACAGCTAACCACATTATGTTAATGGCCAAGCAGCCTATTGACATGCCAATTGGCCGCGTCCAGTTGCTGCAGAACTGGGTCAGCATTTGCAGTTGCAACTGCCGCTAACTCAGCTGCCACTCAGCGTGCTGCACTTGTGGCAGCCAAAACAACAAACACCGAAAAGAATCCCAATTTCAACTGAAATTCAAGTGCTCGTATTTCAATTGGCATTAAACACTTGAGAGAGCTAAGATCTGAAGAGTTAAGAGATACGAACATCTAAGCAAATAGACATAGTAGCTACAATGTATGTATATGTATTTATCATTTATACATATATTTATTATTATTTATTATTTATACATATTTATTATACATATACACATCCCTAACTGAATGATTCACAGAACAGCGCAATATGTAAATTTCGCACAGCACAGGTATCAAGGCGTAGTAAGAGAGGACAAAGTATGCTTTATACTGGGTAGCAATTCAAGTTGGCTTTTTATGAAGAAAATACATAATTAAAATATTTTAAAATCAATCAATATACAATCAAAATATACATATAACTAATTAATTAATACAGCAACGAATACAAGCAATACAAAGGACTAGCTAAACGAAGACACATACTACATGCAAAATACGCATATAGAATTGAACATTTAACATGACGGCACTAAGTTTCTAGGTGTTCATATGCGAGTAGGCAGAGAGAAACAGATGGAAGACGATTCTTTCTGGCTGTGACAAACATTTTGAGTTATATGTGACGACTGGGCTTGTAACTCGAGTAGAGCTAACCGAAAAGTATCTCTCTGACTGTGCGCAGATACAAATGTATCTAATGTACATTTTCACTTTAATTATGAGTTGCAGCCAAGTTACGACAGCGACAGCGACGCATCGAGTTACAGCGCATGCGATGCGTTTGCTTTAACTAAGTATAAAATGTGTATTATATTTAGTTAGTCCATCTGTCTGTCTGCTGTGTTGCCTCGCTTAATTATTGCGTTTTTTCATAATTTACGAGGCAGTTAGTACGACCCGCTGTCTCTCTGCTTGTCAGTCCGCCTGTCTATCTGTCTGTCTGTCTTGTCTACCTATCTGTTTGTTTTGTTCATAGACGGCGTCACCTCCGCCCCGCTTCCCTTGCCAGAAATCGAAAAGAGACTTCACTTTTCCGAGCGACAGACCATATACGACTACGACGTCGACTTCGACTGTGCCTCTTCTGTGTGGCGTCTCTGCACGTGGCCAGTAGTGCGTGTCCAGCCCCAAGTTTCGTGCATTTGGCAATAAATTATGTCTACGTGCTTCACAAGTTTTCACTGCACGCGCCAAAACAGAAGAAGAAGGAAAAGGTCTTGCGTCTCTCTCTCTCTTTCTTTCGCTCGCTCTCAATTGAAGCTAAAGAGTCTTGAGCCCAACCCAAATCCATCCTGGACTGCAGATTCATGACGTAGAGCAGCCACATATCTGTTTCTGTCCATCTGCACATCATGCCTCAAGTTGCAACTGCTGTGGCAATGGCGGTGGCAGTTGCGTTGGGGGTGTCCGTTGCAATTCCATAATGTTGCCGCTTTCGACCATTTTCCGGTGGCTTTCTTTCTTCAAATGCAACGCATGGCAGACGGCGACTTGTTGTGGCTGTTAACATGCGGAAATGGCTTTGCCATATGCGATGTGCCACGCCTACCTCCACTCCCACTCCCACTCCCACTCCCACTCTCAGTATCAGCAGCGTTACATCCGCCTATGGCACCGTTACGCAATTATTTGTAAACGACGCCAATACTTCGTTGTGCCCCCAAGCGATGCATTCACAATACGCACTATCTTCCGCAACACCCGGACTTCAGTCTTTGGTCAATCAAAAATATAATTCTATTAATTCTTTGACATTTCTCTTCACTTCAACTTGGGCTTGGCTTAAGAACAAATGAATGCTACTTTCAATTAAATATGTCTTAAAACTTCATGCAGTAGAAGCTCATAAGCTAGAACTCTTAGTAATTGGAATTGCGAGAAATTATATTCACAGTTTGCAATATATTACATTACATTTTTAATAGAAAACAAGTAAGAAGCAAGTAAGAAAGAAGTGAACACTGAAATATATCATTTTTCAAGAATATACTAAAAAAAATACCAAAAAATATACCGTGGTATACCACTCTCAAAATTATTAGCTTATATACGCTTATTGAATTGCATTATTATATCACTGAGTGGCAAAACAGCTGAACTGGAGCAGCTGCAGTATATTTTTCAGTATATTCTCAAAAAATAGTATGCTTGTTGCATTCAACAAATAATTTAGCTCTCTTACTTGTTCAAGTGGTCGTCGTCACACTCATTGACTTCAATTATAAAATAAGTCAGCGACACTCGCAACCCTTTTGTAGGATGCATGTCAAGTGTGACCATAGCAGTGAAACCGACTCTAATTTTCAAATTGCTGCTCGAAGAACTTGGAGCCGATCATAGTCAGCATTACTGCATTATTCAATACTGCATTATTATACACATATTTTATAGTACGAGTATTACATTATTCTCTTTGTATTCATTTTGTGATTGCAGCGATGCCATAATGGAGCCAATGACCATGCTGGTGTTGGCCTTCCAGCTGCTGGCGCTCTTCTCGATCGCCGGCGCGCTGTTGATCTATCTGATATGCAAGGTGCGGGAGGAGAGCCAGGCGGGCAACGGGGAGCAGCCACCAAGTCGGGTGGTGCTGGTGACCAGCGCCGATACAGCTCTGGGCCTGCAGCTCTGCACTTACCTGGCGAACAAGGGCTGTCGAGTGTTTGCCGGCATGAAGGAGGCACGCGATTCGCTGCCGGCCAAACTGCTGTGCGGCTGGATGAAGATACGCGAGTACAGCGAGGAGCCCATCAGTGGCACCATCATACCCATGCGCCTGGATGTCACACGCGAGGATGTGTTGCGCGAGGCGACCATTGCGATGGGGGCCCATCTCAATGCCAATGAGCGCGGCATTGCCGCCGTGATCAACACCAGTGGCAGCGTGTATCGTGGTCGTGTCGAGTCCCAGGATGTGCAGCAATGGGAGCACATGCTGAAGACTAACATTTTGGGCACATTGCGTGTGGCCAAGGCATTTGTTGGCTTCTTGCGCCCCACCCGCGGTCGCCTCCTCTACTTGGGTGGCAGCACAGCGGGCGCCAGCATGGGCGGCGATGGCCTCGTTGCCTTCAATGCATCCCGCGTGGCCGTCGAGAAGTGCGCCGATGAGCTGCGCAAGGAACTGCAGCCGTATGGCGTCAGCATTGTGGCCCTCGACACCTGCGGCATGACCGTTGAGTCTCTCTACAAGGCGCCAGTTGCGCAGAGTAAGTACAATCATACAGACATACATACATACCTACATACACCTCCACACATACATACATTGTGCTTCTTTTTGAAATTCAAAGATTGGGAAGTAGATCATACAAGTTTGTATCACCCTAGGGAAGTAATTTTTGACATGATTCACAAGAATGCTAGGACTCTTAAACATATGTATTTTGCTGTAAGGTGATCATTTATAAAACGAAAAGATGGCTAAACAAGAAATGCATGTTAGTTCAATGCTTTTCATACTTATGTTAGCTGAACAGATTCAGTTCGACTTGCTCTATTAATCAGGCATCACAAAAAAGAAAGTCAAGGATAGTTTTGACTTTGTCAGGCCACGTCTTTTGTCTAAACATGTGTAACTTATAAAGTTAAGCAAGTATGCAAAGTCAGTTTTAATTGAACAATTGAATAGTTTGTTTAACAATATGATTTTTTGGTTCTTTTAGCAAAAATTTACAACTGTCTACTATTAACTCATATGCGTTTCTTATTTGCTTTCGCAGCCATCTCGCAGTGTCCCGGCGCTCCCACCCAGTATACGGCGGATGTGCTGAGCGCCAGTGCCCTGCAGGTCATTGAGCGGGCGCTTTGGGATTATACGCCGCAGCAGCGTTACACGTTGCTCTCACACAACAAGTATCAATTCACGTTGCCATGCCGCTCCTCCTTGCGTCTCCATCGACCCAACGAAGCTTCAGTCCCCGCCACGCAGTCCGTCTAAACAACAATAACAAAGACACAAACATGGAAAAGAAAATCGCAGTTGAAGCCGAACTGTATTGGATTGGATTGGATTGAATTGGAGCTAGTACTTGCGTGCCTTTTACAAAATACTTTTCTGTACATATGTAACCCGCACACTCTCTAACTGTATCTGTGTCTCTCACTGGAGTATCTTTTGTCTGTATCTAATTAACTGCATCTGCAACTTCGATCAACATATTTGATCAACATTTTTTTTTGCTGATTATTATTAATATTATTGCGATGATTTTTATACTTTTTTTTGTTTTTAATACAATTTTAGGCTACAATATTTTTATTTGTAGACCTACTGCCTGGTTCGGTATATTCGGCAACCATTGCGTATACATAATGTTACGATTTATACACAATAAAAACATATCAATATATATAATCTACTTACATATGCATGTCTTTGTCTGGAATTTATGTGCAGAATCTCAAGATTTTCCACGTTCGATCTGCAGGCTTGAATGTCAATCGTCAATTAGTTAGTTATTGTAAACATACCGAACTAGTCCTTTGCAAAAGGCATAAGGATATGGACAAACAATACACACATATTTATTCAATGTTCGATAAGTGAAAAGAAGAGGTTTATTTGTATATTTCATTGTAGGTATATGTATATGTGTGTATATATTACATAATTGTCAACTTTTCGCCATATGTGATGCATTTTTTTGGGTTGCAAAGTGTTGCAACTATTCGTAGTTTGAGATGAAATCGTAGCGCAACACAGAAGCACTGTATACATCCCCAGCTCGCGCTTGGGTCTTGTCCGCCGTGCGTCCGGGCAAATGGATGAGCACATCGGCACCCACAATGCTCTGCAGTCGACTGCTGATCTGTCAATGGCATACAACAGAAACGTTAGACGAGAAAGGTGAAATGGTGAACTATATGTGTCGACTTACTTGATCTCCATTGACGCTGGCATGCAGCTGGCCCTTAATGCTACTCACTGTAGCACGCACGTACTCTGGACGCCCATCCAAATCGATGGCATCGTTCAGCAGCTGCAAGGAAAGCTAATATGAGTTTTCTCTAGAAACGAAAAACAAATGTTGCCATATCAGAGTTCTTACAATTGATAAAGACACTCAATGCAAATGTGAAATTACTCCAAATTAAAAATTATGTATTTCATACATTTAAAATGCGTGTCAAGTTTGTTTCAATTGTAACGGAATTCATAATTATCAGTTTCAGTATCATGAGTGAATTTTTTCGTTTTTTGGCCAACATTTATCTAGTAGCATATTTAATTGGACTAATCTAAAGTTGCTTGCGCACTTGTGAAAGCGTATTTGTTTATGAATTGTTCTTGATAAGAGCACAGCAAGTTGCAACATCATTTGAAGAAAGCCTTTAAGACGGCGGCTCTTATCGGACGGAACTACGAAAGATAACGGCGTCATCGAATTGAGTGTTGTATTTTTATTGATGGTGGGCTGAGGGGTTTATTCATTAGGGAATGCCAATTGAAAACTGATTGATCAGTTGTGGTGAATCTCGAAATGTCAGCAGCCACTTTGAGTTTCGAGTGCGTTCGCTAATCTACGCTCAGAATATGCTGGCACAAACAAGGTCTTCAAATGACGCGATAAGCAATTGAGAGTGTATTTCACAACATATTTTAATTCTTACCGTCACATTGATCACGGGCAAGGTGCACTTGGAACGCTGCCAGCCAGCAGCCCAGCGTATCGCGGGCAATGCAAACAAATGGAATGTGACAAAGGCTGAGACGGGATTGCCTGGCAGGCCAAAGAAATACTTGTTCTCCCTGCTGGCAAATGTCATCGGTTTGCTGTCAAATAAATAATCGTAGCTGAATCTTAGCAATTGTACATATGGGATTGTTTTGAGCTAACCCTGGTTTCATGTTGACGCGTCCGAAATGCAGCTGAAAATCAAGCGCTTGCAGAGCCGGTTTGATAAAGTCCTTGTCGCCCATAGAGACGCCGCCGCTGCAAATGACGAAGTCGACGGCATCAAAAAGCTTCCGTAACGTCTGCTTGATGGTGTCCAAGCTAAAGAGCAAAAAAACTATATGATTTCCGTTCATACACACATTTAAGAGACACCCACTCGTCGGTTAACACTTGCAGCTGCATGCAATCAAAGCCAAAGTAGAGCAGCAGCTCCTCCAACATTGTGGTATTCGAGTCGTAAATTTTGCCAGCAGCCGCCGGTTGATTGGGGGCCAACAGTTCGCTGCCAGTTGAGATTATGGCCACTTTGGGCTTGCGCTGCGGTAGCTGGCAGCCAACGGAGGCCAACAAGGATTTGCTAACCACTGGCGAGGCATCAAAAGCGGGAAAAACTCTATCGCCCTTTGCCAAGTCGTAACCTATGGCTCTAGAGAATGCCAGTAGTTTTAGAATTTGTGTATGTGTGAAGTGTATGTTTACTTACCGCACATCCTGGCCTGTTTTGGGCTCCACGAGAATGTCAACCAAGCTCTCCTCGCCATATTTGTCACGCTGCAGTAGCTTGGTGTCCTCCACCTGCACCACACAGTCCGCATGCTCAGGAAGCGGCGCACCCGTATTGATCTTAAAGCACTCGTCCTCCTGCAGGGGATGTGGACTGACCTGCAACCACACTTACCGTTAATCGAGCAGCTAAAGCAATTGTCGAAAAGACTGATTTACCTTATCGCCGGCAGCTATGCAATCTAGCACACGCTTGGTGCCCGAAAATCCCGTCGACTTCATTGCGTAGCCGTCCTTAATGGACGCCCGAAATGGGGGTATATTCACAGGCGACACCAGGGATGCCACTTGCTGCGCCGCTTCCCGGTTGGGCTGCACCACGCTCAGTATGGTGTCAAGGGCCTGCTCCACAGGCAGCATGGGAAATGGTGAATTGCGATCAACATCGTTGCCGGCGCCAGTTTTATGGGGACAGACATGATCCCTTTGCAATGGCTTCGTCGTCTTCGTTGCACTGCTCTGCAGCTCGGCATGGGTGCGCTGTACGAGACGCACATTGTTGCGCATCAGCTGCACGGCATGCGGTAGCAGCTCGCGCACCGACTCGAAGCATTCTATCACAGCCTTTTCACTGCCTGGAAAATTCAGCACAAGCGTGTTGCCAGCAATGCCGCAAATGCCGCGTGACAGTGCTGCAAACTTGGTCTTTTGTAGCGAGGACAACGCAATGGCCATGGTCAGTTGATTGCATTCTTTGTCGATCAGCGGTTTTGTCGCCTCCGGTGTGACGTCACGCGGCGCAAAGCCGGTGCCGCCGGTGGTAAGTATGACTCTTACATCGCCTCGATCGATCCATTTGCGCAACTCTCGTTGAATTAGATCCCGTTCGTCGGGAAGCACACTGGTAATTACACTGGCATTGTCAAAAGACTCACCGATCAACGTCACCAGGCGTGGACCGCTCCGATCCTTAGCAGGTTCATCGTAACAGGTGTCACTAACTGAAACAACAGCAGATCGTTAATTGTGTGCAGGGATGGCATATAGGCCTAACCTGTCAAAACGCCAAAAGTAATCGCATCCATGGCGACATTTATATAAGCTTAGTTACGGCTCGCACTTGCTTCTACCAATTAAATTGTTTAATAAAGCGTTTAGCACTCAAAAAAAACTTTTCGATTGCTTTGACCGTTTTGAGGGCAACGCGTTTCATGCATTTTTAGCACATTTCCAATTCAATTTCAAGCATGTGTACACACTGGTCGCCGGTTTGAAAATTGCTATTTTATATTTTGGAATATCATATTAAATAAACAAACCTTATGTACGATTATCAGTTAGCGTAGTCATAATGTTAATATTTCATTTATTTACACTACACTACATTAATACAAAAAAATATATAGCGTAACAACAAACCGAACTTCACTGGTCATTTGTTTATTTTCCAGGAGTTGCTCCAGCCTTCATGCGTTCCTCCAGTGGATCGTAGCCGGATGCCATCTTTTCTTTAAACTGTTCATAAGTCCGCTTACGATCAAAATGTTTCACCCATTGGCCTGGACAGGATTTCTCAAATGCCTTGCGCATTGTTTGGCAAGCGCTGGGCACCTTTTCGCCGCTTGTTGAGCTGTGCTTTGGCGCATTCTCATCCAGACACTTCCAGTACTCATCACGTGTGGACCAGCACTTGGCGCGCTCCTCTTTATCGGGAAAACTCATACTGGTAGTGGATTTGTTTTGATATTCGATACAGCTTCGATTTTATTGTCTGATTTTCTCTGCTGTGGCTGAACTTTATTTTTGCATTCCACGTTTTCCAATTATTTCCGTCACTGCAGCCGTGCTCTCCTACATTGTAATTCGTTTAAAAATATATATTAATATATAATTTAGCGTAAAACAAATATATCAGTCAGAACCAACCTCAAAATTACAAAACATACAATTGGCGAAATTGTGTGCCCAGCTGTGCATAACAGCTGAGCAAAAAAGTAAATCATTTATTGCAGGGTTGCACTTAAACTGTATTGGCGGCAACCAATTGAGCGGTTTGTGTTTGAAAAGCTATTTAAACATTTCTGAGGAATGAAACGCATTTGCTTCCAGTTGTATTACAATTTATTTGATTTAATATCTCTGTGACTTATATTTAACAATATTGGTTTTAAATCTCAACTAATCAGTATGGTGATCTATTTAATCAATATAAAAAATGTACTCGTTTATAAATTCCAAATATTAAAAAAAGAATATATGTATGTATTTAGAACAAAACAAATAATCGCGGACCGATAACAATAAACACGTGAGTGTGGACTACTTAATTGCTAAATGTCGTGCATCGAAACCGTTATACATATACATATATATTTATGCAAATATTGTTTATATGATACATACATAAATTACGTATAGAAAATGTTGCCCTTCCGGCCAAGTGAAAACTGGGAGCGCAATAACTGCTCCTTTAATTAAACAAATGGCCTCGAGCTCTAGACAAACATACATACATAAAAACGTTATTGTGAACTCTCTAGGAACACTGCAAATCTCAATGCGGTGATGTTAGCTTGTATTACAAATGTTTTGGATTTTCAAATTATATGTAGATATCGTTAGATATAGCATATATGTATGTAGATCGGTAATTATGGTTATACTTGATTAACAGCTGAATGTGTGAATCAGTGTGTGTAATGTGTTTATTTCAGCATTGATAACTTATATTTAATATATTTATGTGTATATTATATAAGTAGAATATATTTCTATTGTACATATAAACATTTACACAAATACATTAAGTTAGGAGGCCTAGCTGTAAACGCTGTAATACCTCTATGTACATCTATTCGTATGTTGTATATGTGTGTATATCTTTCTTTCTTACTAGCTTAATGAAATGATTCGTTAGACGCAAGGATATGGTTGGAACTCAAAGATTAAGTAAGATGATGATGCTGCTTTAAGTGGTCACATCTCAAAATGCAGTGCAGTCAATGTATTCTTCTATGTTGTATTTCCTGTAGTACCTTGTCCTGGCCCTGTCCATGTATAGACTGTGCCCCCCGGGAACAGGGTTTACAGTCGCACAGTTGGGCGGGGGTTCTTTGAAAGCTTTTGAGGCACTTGTGGCTTTCGAGCGCAAAGCTAAAATGCAGCCATTACAGTTACATTAACCATAACAGTAGCAGCAGATCGTAACAGTTAATGTTACGGCTAAGAGTGATCGTAACAGTGACCGTTACAGACGCTTTGCTGTTTAAACTACAAAATCAAAATAAAAGCAACAAAAAGAATGCGGAAATGGCGACAACGGGCACCACCTATCTATCTCTCCAAAATCTGCCTTTAAAACCAGTTTGCTATGTATGTATGGATGTGTGTGTGTGTATGAGTATAAAATACAATGTTGTATTAATGACTATCAGTACTTTGTCCAGCACAAACATTCAAATATTCTTATGAACTTGTATAATTTATAACAATCAATTTATGTATAGTTTTCTTTCATGCGTTTGAATTGGTCTTACCAATTGTTGCCAAAGTAGCACATACACATACACATGCATAAACACATAACTAGCATAGTTAACAAACATATGGCTGTGTAAAACAAGTTACAATTTATTGTTAAATTCACGTCATGAGTGCGATTGGTTGTTGCTGTGTTGCTATTGTTGCATTCTCGCTGCTTGTTAAAGCTCGTTTAACAATTCCAATTTGCATATAAATTACATATAGTATATGCTTATCTGTTGTTACCCTTGACTAGATACAAAGTTCTCTGATCCGTTTCCTCTCTCATTCGCTTAGCTTAACTGTTAAGCAATACAAAAAATGGTTGTATTATATATTTATACATATATATTTCTATACATATAAATATATATACCTATATATACATATACATATTGTTTTTTTTATAACATTTTTTCCTTTTTTTGTATTGCACAATGCGACATACAGCTTATTGTATAATTTGTGTTTTGTTATAAAAAGTATTAAATAAAAAATAATTAATTAGCTCATAAAAACAAATGCATAATAATAAACATACAAAAATATGTATATACCGTAGGTATAAACAAATAACTAAATCAAATGTATGGTAAAACCTTCAAACATATTTTGGCAGTCGAATACCAACACCAACAATTTGCATTCGCATTTGTTGTTCCCGTTGTTGGCTCTGAATTTGTTTATATAGCATGTATGTATATATTTAATATGGCGCTCGCTATTCTGTTTATCGTATTTGTATTTGTATTTGTATTTGTGTGATGCTTGGCAAACTTGGCTTGGCCAAGAGAGTCCTTGTCGACTTGTCCAGTCTGTGTTTATATTGTTGGCGTTAGACACTGTTCCTGTCGCACTTCGGCAGCTGCTGGTGCCTCCTCCTCTTTGCCGTCCGTCCCCGTTGGCGAAGCGTTAGAACTTCCGCCATGCAACGCGTACTTGCAGCTCGCCGAGTGGCAACGACAGCCGCCGCCATTAACGCGCTGCTCTGCACGCCAGAACTTTTCGCCATAATCATAGCTGCAAAGAAAACAGAAAATGATTTAACAGTTAAGATTGAGCTGGAAGGGGCAGCTTACCAGATCTCCTCGCCCGCATCGATGTCGCGGCAGGCGAAGAAGGCGATTTTGGGAAAGCGATAATCCTGATGCTCGTAGAAGACACGGACGGCCAAAATGTTTGGTTCGCACGAGTGATTGAAGAAGCGACTGACATTGCCATAGTAATTGCCATCGATGCAATGCCCATTGTCCAGATCAAAGTAGTAGCTATCGTCGGTACGTCGATCAGCCTCGGGTGCCGTCAGTATCTCGCCCGTATAGCTGGCAACAAAGGTGCCCTTGGGCACATTGGCCAGCGCACGCACGCCCCATCCCTTGGCGGGCTCCTCGCACTCGACGATCTGTAGCGGTGTCCTGGTGCCATTCTGCACTACACGATTCTTGCACGACAACTGCAAAAGCGAGACGATTGATTAGGCAGCAGTTGAGAATGGAATCGAATGAAACTCACCTGATTACAACCGCATACATCGTTGCATTCGAATATCACCGCCGGATCATCGTAGTTAAAGTCACAATTTAGTCGACTCTCCGCCGTGTACCAGTTCTGCGATGAGGCGCCATTGCACTGGCAAAGATCGCTGCTGCAGCTATCGAGGCACGAACAGATGCGCATCTGCGACACCCGTCGATCAATTTGCACCGGATTCTGCAGTATTATGCAATTGGTAATGTACTTAAAGTCTGGCCACATTAGCGCGTCCGCCTCGTCCTCATGCTCCGACATAGTCAACTCATTGCGCACCGCCTGTATGGGACGTGATTCGCGTCCATTCGATGCATCCGCACAGACGACCCGGGTGCGCAGTCCGAGGGGCCGAAAGCTGCGCATCTGCATGTTGAAGCCAACTGTGCGTCCGCATTCGGACTCCTCGTTGGGTATGCAATCGAAGGGCAGCTGCTCTGCCTTGTTCTTGATCATCAAATCGGCGCCATTCGCAATCAATGCGATGCACATGCGCGTCACCGAATGACGACAAGCAATGTGACTGTGAAATAAAGAGAATAGAATCTTCGTCTGCTCATGCTCTCTTCATCACTTACAGCGGCGTATCGCCCTCCACATTCTGCACATTGCAGTCGGCGCCAGCTTGCAGCAGCACTGTTATCGTCTCCAGTCCATCGTTGTGCAGCGTCGACCAATGCAGCACCGTGTTGTTGTCGTTGTCGCAGATGTTCGCATCCGCACCATGATTCAGCAGCAAACTAAAGGCAGATACCAGTTAAAATTAGAATTTCAATAGCACAAGCCATTTTACAAGTTAATGAACTAAAACAATACAATAACAAATCTGCAAATTCTAAACAGTCGTTAGGGAACAGCAGCTAACAACTTAAGTCTTTTACAATTAATAAATAAGTATTAATGTGAGGTACCTAAGTATGACATATATAGCTAGCAAAATGAGTTATCGGAACAGCCTGAAAGAGCCGGATACACAATTGATCTTCAATCAATTTAGTCGAACTTTTTCATTCTTACAAAAATCGATATTTTTTTGGGCCGATTTTTTTAATATCCCTGTACAGTATGCGTAAATAATTTTGCTATCTAACTCTTGCTCATTCAACTCTAGGCAATATGCTATTGTGCCTTTACCAATATTGCCCTATAATATATACAAAAACTCGGGCAGAACTGCAGTAGTTGAATCTTATTAAATGATTTTAAATGAATAAATCTTTATAGTTGGCCAAAGCCAACATCCTTTGGAATTCATAACAAAGTCTTGACATTAAAAAAAAGAACGAGTATTGAATCTAGAAACTACAATTAGTCCGCATTGTGTCAGTTTTTAAATAGAGTGAATCTACAGCAAGCTCTACAGTAAAGAGACATCACAATGAAATTAATAATGGAATAATAGTTACTAGAACAGCTATGCAATGCGGTTTTATACATTGACACCAAGTAGATAGCTTCAAAGTTGAGAGACTAGATGGCCATAAAAAAGGTGGACAGACGGACGTCAGTCGTAGATGCTTAGACAACAACGTTGTTAACATATTTCATTGCAATTCCTTTTCCTGCTCGCACCGCACCTGACAATATCGGTGTGTCCCAGCTCAGCTGCCCAGACCATCGCAGTCCAGCCGCCCTCGTCCTGTGTGTCAATGAAGCTCAGAAAGTTGGCAATGTTGCGCGAGGCGCGATAGCTGTCCACAATCAGCTGCGCAGCCTCCAGATTGCCCAGCTTGGCAGCAATATGCAGGCTCGTCATGCCATCCGGACCCTGCGAAAGCAAATCGTTAGCAAAATAGAGAGCAGGTTCGGGAGCAGTAGACTCACCTTAATGGCAACATCGGCACCGCATTGCAGGAACAGATTGAGCATATCGCACTTGTCGTTCGTTACGGCGCACATCAATGCCGTGCGCAATTCGCTGTCCACGATGTTAACAAAGTCCTGCGAGCTGGCGCCCTTGCAGAGCAGCAGATACGCCATCTGGAGTGTGCCCGAGTGGGCCACCAGGTGCAGGCAGGTACCGTTCAGGTACTCACGCATTCGCGTCAGCACATTATAATCAGCAGCTGAAAGAGAGAGAGAGATGGGGAAATTGTGTATGAATTAGAGCGAGCAAGTTGCTTAAAAAAGACATTTTTAAGTGAATAGTATATAGAAATGAAATGAAATCGATGAAAATAGCACTAGCATTACCTAGAATCTCGGCAACGCGCTCCAGATCGTCATTCTGCACTGCGTAGTACATATCGCGCGAATTAAACTCGGTGGTGACGCGACCACTGGAGGAGACCATGCGATCCCGTTGCACCACATTCATCACAGACTCGGGTATCAGTTGCTCAAAATTGATGATGTTGAGCCCATGTCCCACTCCCGATACCGATCCCGCTCCTGCTGTCCCTGGTGCCGTTGACTTGCCATTGGCATTGCCATTACTGGTGGCACGTGTGCCATTTGATTTGCTGGACGTGGAGGTGACAGCATTGGACTTGCCACGTATGGCATTTGCTGTGGCACCCTTGGCGTTTGGCTTGGCAAATTGCGTGAGATGTGCTGATGTGGTCAGCTTGGCGGGTTTGCTGGAATTGCAATGTTAGATTTATGGTAGATTATCAACATTATCCATCGCAATGAAAGTACTTACATTTTGGTCTTCTGGGCGGGCAGAAAGACGGGCAAAGTTTGGCATTTCATGGTCACCGTTGAGGTGCGCTCCGGCGTATCCAGACCACAGTGCGGACACTTGAGCACCAGCAGCGGACTGGCATAGTTCTGGGAGCTATTTGGGGCGCCACCATCGTAGGGGCTGTTCAAGATGAAGCGTTGCGCGCAGTCTGGGTGAAAGAAGTGCTGCTGCTTGCACAGCACAAATTTGCCCTGCAAAACAAAATTAAGATTAATAATTGATTGAGTCGAGTGATAAAGAGGCATATTTCAGAGAGAGTCAGAGATTGACTGATTGCAATGGATTGAGAAGACGATTGAATCACTGATTGAACAATTGATTTGTCGTTTGATTGATTCAAAGCCTGCCTTAGCAATTGATCGATTTTGATTGAAGATTAGCCTGATCGATTTATCGTTTAATGATTGATCAACAATGGGATTGATTGACCGAGAAAACTGATTAGACTGATCAAACTCACCTGGGTGCAGAAGATGCCGCAGCCGGCACAGCAGTTGTGGGACTGCAGTCGCTTCTTGTGCTCATCACAGAGAATCATGTAGCCCACCCGCTGGCTGGGACGCAGCAGATTGTGGACACCTGCGGAGAGCTCATTGCAGCAGCCAATCTTCTGCTCATCGATGTTGTCGATGGCACAGCAGTAGGAGGCATCTGGGGCATTCGGAGCGTAGTAGGGCGAACTCTTCTGGCAGAGACAGATGAACTTCACAGCAGCAGCGGCGGCAGCGGCAGCCGAGGTGCTAGCAATGGCATCGCCAGCATCGTGAGCGGCCGCCAAGATGGCGTTGTTCATCGCCTGCAGCTGGGCATGATCCAACGTGGTGGTGGTGCCTGTTGCAGCTGCAGCTGCTGTGGCACGCACATTGGCCACGCGTCGACTGAGCTTGCCACCAGCTGCAGGGACTGGGGCAGGCCCAGATGCGGATGCAGTTGCTGATGGCACGCTCGTTGCCTGCGGCTTGCCGGGATTCGGTATGCGATTGCCGGACTGAGAGGATGTCGCTGTCTCCTTGGTGGCATTGCGCAGTCGGAGCGTAACACTGGGCTTGCCCACCTGCACCCGGGTGGTGGGCACAAACTCCTCGTTGTCCGTATTGGAGCTGTCGTTGTCGCTGGCTTCCTCGCTGTTGTTGCGCCGCAGCCCCAAATGCTTCAGATGCTTTTCCTTCTGCTTGGCCAGCTTGCGCAGCTGCTTCTTGTTCAGCTTGCGTTCCTCGGGCGAACGATTCGCCAGCCACTTGACCGCCTTCAGGTCGCTGATGAATTGCTCGAGATCGGGACAAGGCGGACGACGACGCTGCGCCCGCAATGCCGCCCCAGAGTTGTCAATGTCGCGCTGCAGCTTGGAGAACAGACGCTTCTTGATGGCATTCGTGCCCGCCGGATGCTGCTCCAGGGCGCTGCAGCCTCCATCCGACTTGTCGCTCTTTTGCCGCGACGTAGAGGAATTGGAACCACCGCAGCATTGCTGCGGCGTCTCGAAGTTGGAGGCGGCAGCAGCGGCTTCGCCCTCGGCGGCTGCCTCCCAGTGGGTGAGGCGTTCAATGCGCTTCGTCTCGAACTCGCAGCGCAGCTCGTCGTTCTCCAGGATCTTGGGTGTCGGCTTGATGCGTCGCTTCGAGCGCTTGGGCAGCTGCACCTCCCCCCCGCCTCCGGTCGATGTGGATGTGGTTATGGATGTGGACGTGGAGGCAGCCCGCTTGTTGCCATTGGACAAACCCAGGCTGCCACTCGTCGAGGCTGCCACCGGTTGGGCCAAGCCTTGTGGCAGCTTTGCCTTGCGTCCCCGCTTCTTGGGCGGCGTCTTCTCATCCAGCACACCCGCCACAGCCAACTGCTCGACAGCCACCTCCAGTGGTGGGGTCATCGTCACCTCGTTGGCGACTCCAGCGGCCAGCGGCTCCATCTTGACGTCCTCCGCCCAGACAGGCGCCTCCGTCGGCTTGTAGAGATCATGGCGATTGCCCAGTCGCACGCTGCGTCGCATGCGCTTAGCATCTCCGCCTGGTGCGGCACTGGAGGCCAAGGCATCCTCGTCCTGCTCCATTTTGACGACAGGCAGCAAGGGCAGCTCCGCAGTCAGCTCCTCTTCGGGCAGCTTGCGTCGTCGTCCCACCTTACGCTCCGGCTGAGGAGAAGCAGCCTCCTCTGCAGCTATTGCCTCCGCCTCCATGGAAATTTGATCCGCATCGGGCTTTATCTTCTTGGCACGGCCGCGTCCACGCTTAGGCGCTGGCGCCGCATTAACTGGTGTCCCATCCTCGCCAGCTGCCGCGCATCCCACTGCCTTTTCTGGCTCCTTCTTCACATCGCTGGCCAAAGCGTCGTTGCTCTCCTCCTGGCCCAACTCCAGCAGCGGCTCCTCCGTCTGTCGCTCCTGCTCATCCATGGGACGCGGCGTGCGACGCAGGCGACGCTGGTTGCCAGCAGCATTTTGTTCCTGCGAAAAGTGAGACACATTAGAGAGTAAGCAACCATATCCCAGCCACATCTGCCTTCCCCTGCTCCCACTCCTCCTCCTGCCACTCCCAAACAAACAACCAACCATTCTCCTGCTCTGCCTGACCACAATCAAGTGGACTTTCAGTTCCAGCAGCAGCTACCGCTCCAACTGCTGACCGGGCTGTGCCTTCAACATGACGCCACGGTGTTGCTATGACAACACCGCTGCCAAACACTTGCCACACTTTGTGGCATGAAAAGGGGACACATTGCTCCTCTGTCACACTCAGCTGCGGCTGCGGCTGCTGTAAGTCTCCCACTACACATGTGGAATGAACAAATTTGTGAAGCATCCTCAATTTGCTGGACAGAATGCAATCACAGCAGCTGATAACGCAGCACAGTGAGCACTCACTATGACGCACCACCAACCACTACTGCCAATCAATAATTTGAAGTAATAGAGAAAACAATTACGGCCTTTTTCGAGTCGACAAAACTCAATAAAATCATTTGTAGATGCATTATTTGTTGACTTTTGAATGAATAAACAAATAAAGTGCAAATTTAGTATTAATTTCAAAGAGAATTCTCTTCTTTCTCGCCCAAAAGATGTATTTGTTTATAATTTCTAATTAATTCTTAAGTCTTGCCAAATTATTCAATTTCAAGATTCCATATTATTTAGCATTTAAATTGCAGTTATTCCGAGATTATTTCAGTTAATAATTTTATTAATATGCCACACATTAATATAAACTCTCTATCTCTCTCTCCACACACACACACACCCTCCCCCAGCCCTCCCATTTCAACCATAAACCCGACTAGGAAATTCCCAAATCAAACTCACCCAATGCCCCAATATGTAAATAATTTCACAAAATTTTACTAGTTGCTAACGCATCCATTGTGGAATAATTATAAAATGTCCCTTCATATAGTCCCATTTTTATAGCATACACGTTTTTCACGGGAAATGATCCAGAACGATAATCCACAGTAGATGTGACGTCACCCTCACACTGAATTAATTGCTATTCGCCTCAGAAAACATAAAGCTTCTATTGTGTGCCTATTGGCCAAAATGTCTTTTTTAATGCACAATGTTGCCTTATGGGATTTGTAAAAGTGCAAAATAAAAATGGCGTCGAACGACTCGAATACTTGTCTAGAAAACTCCATTGAAAAACTATTTTGGGCAACGAGTTAACTTTATACTACTTATTCTACAATGGCCAAAACCAACTGCATTTTGAATAATTCTCTTATCAAGTTTAATTTTTGCAGAAATACCTAACTTTATTTATTATAATTATGAAATTATTATTTCTAAAATTCTGTCCAAGTTTTTCTTAATATTTTCATAAATCATCTTTATGTATATACAACTGGATCTAGTACAGCTCTTTTATCTTTTTATTTAAATTTAAATAAAGTGAATCATTTAAGAACTCGACAACAATTGCATTTGGAACGATAAATTACGTCGAAGAAAAGTACTACAAAATAAATGGCGGTAGCAAAACAAAAGCATCCGAATACAGTTAGTCGGTGTGACCGACTATGATTAGCAGAGAATTGTCGATTATTAGCAAATTATTCTCAACTATTTTCGCCGTCTTTTCGCAAATCATTTGCAGACCCTATTTCAATACGTGCATATATATATGTATGTATGTATGTGTATCAACTATGAACCATATATATAAATACGTAAAGAAATACATATGTACATATATGTATGTTAATTATGGGCAATTTACTTGTTTGGGGAAATCCCTACATATGTACACACACACACACATACATGCATATTAGAAGGCTCACAGACTCCCTTTATCGCCCTATCGCATTCACTCCGTAAAAGCACATCTCACTGTGCTCGCTTTTAATTGGGAAGCAACAGAAACAGAAAACAAAAAGTGAATTAAGCATAAACCGTAAAAACTGAAAGAATTTGAGTATTACACGCATTCACACACATATACATATAAAAGAAGGCAGGCGGACACACGCACACACATGCCAAAAAAGCATACACTTACGTTTTTATCAGCAGTCGCTGCTGCCGCTGCTGAAGTTGTTGCTGTAGCTGTAGTTGTAGTTTCTGCTGCTGCCGATGTTTCTGCTGCGACGTCGTCGCCGGCAGCGTCGCCGTGAGCACTCATCGATATTGAATCTGTTGCGTCAGCGACGTCGGCAGAGTTGACAACAAGTGGAGCGTCGACAGAAAGTAGCGTTGGGGATGCCGTTGCCGTTGATGCTGCTGTTGTGACCTCGACTGCGACTGCAACGGTAACAACAGCAACAGCGTCTGCGCTCGGCTCGTGCAGCGCAGTCGACGTCAACGTTTGCTCCTGCGCCCCCAGCTGCTGCTGTTCATTCAGATGCTCCTCTTCTTTGGGTATTGCATTTGCGGTTTCCAATACAGTTTCATTTTCAGTCTTAATGCCTTCGGCCGTTGTAGCAGCTGCTAGGTCTACCTGTTCCTCCTCGACCTTAGCTGCTGTTGTTGCTGTCATGGCTGCGCTTTTACACGCTTCCAGCTCCACTTTGACTGCAGTTGATACTTCAACAGTTGTCGCTTCTTCTTTTTCTTCGATAACATTTAGTGCTTTTGTTGTTGTTGCTGTTGTTCTGACAGCAGCGGCAGCGGCAATAGCGTTGTCACCACTGACAGCGACGCCATCTACATCTACACCGCCATCGATAGCGCCTTTACCTTTTACTTCGGTAACGTCATCGCAATCGCCATCGTTTCCATTGTCGGCTGCTGCTGCTAACGTTGTTTCGTTAGGTGTCGATGTCGCTGCCGCTGCCAACGTCGCTGCTTTTGCGAGCTTTGTTTCGTCTGTTGCCGTTTCTGCTTCCTCTTCTTCTTGTTCGGCTGCTGTTGTTGGCGCTGCTTTTGTCTCCGCCGACGCATCATTTGGCGATGCTGCTGCAATTTCTGTTATTTCTGCACTCGCTGCATCTGTATTAGCGCCATCGCTAGGCTGACTTTGGCTCTGGCCTTGAGGCAGCGACGACGACGAAGACGACTGCGACAAAAGGGGCTCATCGACTGTAGTAGCAGCAGTACCATCACCATCGCCAGCCACTGACGCCTCCGTCTCCATTTTGACATCAGTATTGAGCTGCTGTTGCTGTTCTTCGTTTTCTGCCGTCGCCTCCTGTTGCTTCTCGGCATTATTGGTAGCGGTCGAGTCGTCGGCCCGTTGGCTGTGCTTTTTGTCCTTATCCTTACAGGCGAATTGATTATTGGCCAAATTGCGCCACTTGAGCGTCTTATCCTCGGCCAGGTCCAAGTTAAGCAGTGTGTCGCCCTCGGCGGTGCTTGTGGCGCAGTCGCTGTTGAATTTGCTCGACATGCTGTTCATCAGCTCCACAAAGTCCGTCATCTTGCTTCGTCTGTGTCCCCCCACTCCAAGCCCCAAAGAAACAAAACAAAAACAAAAAAACTAACGGAATATGGCGAATTATCGCTATAGCAGCAATTTGTTATTGTCCTTCTTCTTCTCTTTGTATTCTCTTTCGCTGCTTCGGCTTCGGCTCTGCTTCTGAATCCCCGACGTCGTTGTTGTCGTTGCTTTTACTTTTGATTTGTACACTTCGGTTTTGTTTTGATTTACTTTATTTATTGTGCAGTTCATTTAAGCTTCACTTCAGCTGCGTCGCGCTGCGCTGCTTATGCAAATAAGTGTGCATAAAAAATATGGAATCAGAATCAATATTCGGTATTCACCACGAACAGAACATAACGCGGCATCGATACCGGAACAGGCACACGAATGGAGAAGGGGGGAGGGGTAATAGTGCGAGAGGGAGGCGGTGTTTAATGCGATAAGATTTGGACTCCCTTGTCAACGATTTATCTATTTGTGCTGTCCGCGAGTTTTCAGCTGTTTTTCAAGAATTTTCATAATGAAAACGAATTGGAAAAAGGGGCGAAAAAGGAAGAGCGTGGCAATAACAACTACAACAGCAGCTCAAGCAAGAGCATAAGCAATCTGGGTCTGGGTCCGGCCAACTCAGGCAAACCCACTTGTATATTTATATATGTATGCACATACATACACACACACACATAGTATTATATGTGTGCATGTGTGTGTGCGAGGCGACAGGAGCCCCTTTATGAGTAGCCCACCTTCGCAGGCAAAAGGGGCCACGCACGCACACAGGCAAAATGCTCGAACACTCGCATACCCACATATGCACAAACATACATACATACATATGTGCAGCACACGAGCCAGCGGCGCGGTTGGAGTTCACGTTGACACCACGAGACGATGTCGACGGCAACGACTGCGACGCTTTACTTTGCGTATATTTTTATAAATATAAAACATGTAATTTCAATTGCAATGTATTGCCCACTTATTAATTATATTTCAGTATTAACTCAAATATATAAAAGAAACAGACAAGCAAAATACAAAAAAAAAAAACACCTCTGCCTCCCTTCACTGATTCTGATTAGCTCACAACATGCTGTTTTTTTTTTGTGTTGTATGAATATGGCCAGCTTTATTGTTGTTTTACTTTTCGTCTTGCTCTTCGTCTTCTTGGTGCTGGCTGCTAAACGACCGTGGTGGCTGCTCTGTCGCTGCGCTGCTCTTGTTGCTGCTACTGGTGCTAGTGCTGCTGCTATAGCAGTTATACACAGTTGTAATTACTTATAATTGTTAATTTTGATTTTTCAGCTCAAATTTTCAATGGCTCTCTACCCTCCCACCTCATCGCACAAATGGATATTGAGACATTTGGATGCAAATTTCGTGCTGTTGCTGTTGATTTTGCTTGCTTTGCTGATATTTAAGTTCGTCATTTTCACACCTAATCACAGCGAAATCAATTTGCACTCACACAAAAAAAATTTACAATACTGCAGTTACGATTTCGATAATATAATAATGATTTAACTAATATTTGTTGTTACAAAAGAAAATAAAGAAAAACAAACACACGCACGCACACTTTGTTTTAGGTCCGTCCGCCGTTATCCGCCGCCAGCACATACTCAGTGCGTAACTCTTGGCGAGCCGTCTTCTTCGTCTCCTCGCTCACTCACACTACTGTTGATAGCTTCGGCTACATACATATGGCGTATAATTGAACACTTTAATAGCGTTTGGTATTTTATTTGGTATTTCTGTAAGGCAGTTTGTCATATTTTCATTGGGTAGGTCATCGAAGTCCGCCTAAAATTGAGACACCCTTTAACCACTATGTATATTCGACTTTAATAAAATTCAATGCATTTAAGAACATTATGTATTTTATTAATTGTTAATAAAATATATTAATATTAAATAGATACGATGCAAATGTACAATAAGACAATTAATTTTAATATAAAATATTCAGTGCGTATATATTAAATAAGTTTGGTATATATTGGTATTTAGTATATATTTAGTGCAAAATTTACTTATTTTTGCCTTTCACAAATGGGAATAATTTAACACTAAATAGTCTCAAGTAAACCGCGAACCAATTAGGCACTTGTCGCTGCTTAAATTTGTGGTATTTTCTGTGCATTTAGTTAACAGTGCATTAACATTATATTGCGTAGATAGTTCTCTTTTGCGCACATGGGTTTATTTGAAACACACAGCTTGCTTGTTAGAATTTATTAAACAAACAATAACATTAATAACATTACAATATTCTAAGAAAGTTTCTTATGTGTAAAAATTAGTTTGTCTTTAACTGTGAAGTTGCTTATCAATTATTTTCTTAAGCCCTGTTTTTAGCTATTCTGTGGCCCTGGCAGGAATGACAAGCTGCATATGTATGTATATTCGTTATTTACATGATAATCTAAAAGAAGTCTTAGAAATTATTTTTGTTGTAAATAAACTGTAAATAACAATACAAAACATTCTAAGATGAATTTAACGTGGAATGCAGTATTTCCATCTCAAATTGTAAAAAATGAAATAAGTGTGATTGGCCATAGAATGCAACTTTAATTTGGGGCAACATTGCGCATAATCTGATAACAATTGCAATCACAGTTGAATTTTGTGTTTTCATTATTTTTTGTTTACGTTTTGACGACAGGCACGTTAATTTTGGTTAACGATAAGATGTCGAGTGAGCCGAACAAATACTAAATTGCTGCCATATTTGTTAAACTAGGTCTCCGAAATTCATTTTGTGTTCGATAGAAAATATTAAAAACCTTTTCGCGAATGGACCCATTCGAGAGAATGACTTATTTTATATAAAAAGGTGCAATTTATTGCCAGAATGATGGTAAATGGAGTCGAATGTCTTTGATTAAAGTCCAGTTTCAGTAGGCCAGGAAGCTTAGCCCCGGAATGGTCGTAATATTCCGATAGAATCCACAAAAGGTCCGTATGACTAATTGTAGCAAATTGCGGTACGGCAATTTCACTTTATCAGTTTGTTTTTCAAATTCAAAATACGCGGCTCTGAACTCAATTCCCAAAAGATTAATTTTTCTATTAAACGCCATAAATTAATGTCAAAAATGAATCAAGCTGCTTTTAATTTGTCGTCAACAATTTGCCAAATTTTTTAACTAGATGGCTGGAGGAGTTCGGCCACATGGGGCACAATTAATAAAACTAATCACTGATTGCTTAGTTTACTTTAGTGAATACAATTATTAAAATGACATGACATGGTGTAGACACCTCACAAAATACATATGTAGTAGACTCCTTTGCAGACGTTGCATTTGTGTTGCCGGCTGTTGCTCTTTTCTGGTTCCGGATCTGGTTGTAGAGACTTAAAGTAGTTGCCGACCACGTCTAGAATGTGTTGACGCCGACGCTCGAGAAAGTCGGCAGCATGGTTCTCATAGCTGTTGACGCAGTGCATCAGCATTCGGTAAAGCACCAGTTCGGTGGAGACAAATGTGTTGAGTTTGCGATCAATGCCGTCCACATGTTGCTCTACAAAAGTACGCGTAAGTCGCATGAGCACCTGCACCGCCTGCTCACCATAATATCTGCTCATGCCGTCAATCACATCCATGAAGCTACCCAGGTTGCCGATCTGCCGCACAAACCTAAGACCAAACTGTTCAGTCAGCTGTTCCAGATCCAAACGCAAGTCACCCCCGGCGTTGGCTATGACAAAGCTGGGCAGCAGACCAGCTGCGCCCACTGCACCCAATAAAGAGGTGCCTTGGGTGAGATGCGAGTAAATCTTGTGCATGCTGAGCAGGGCCTCTTTGATCGGTATGTCGTTGAGCGTTCGCACAATGTCAAACTTGACCCTTTTGCCACCAGCGGCAGAAGCATCCCCGCTGTGCAGCTTGGACGACTCCTGCGAGATGCGATCCAGAACTTTTCGGGTCTGTTGACGCAGTGCACGTCGCAAGCTGGCACCGTTAGATACCTTTGAGGCAATACGGTAATTGTTAACGGAGTGTGTGAATATCATCAGACTGGATGCTATCTGGAGCACATCGTAACCACTCAATGCCTCATCGTCACTGATCTTCAGATAAAGATCGTATACGCCATTCACAACTCCCGTGCCGGAGACAACAATGGCGGACACATTGACGCCCTTGACGGCCAAGTGGGTGGCCAGGCTGGCCTTGTTGGTGAAGGCTGTCAGCGCTGTAGTCGCTCCAGTGGCCCCTAGACCCACCACGCCGCTAGCTACGCCCAACCAGCTGCTGCGCGCCTCCCTGTCCCGCAGCGAGGTGGTCTGCGAGTGCCAACGGCGATCAATGAGACGCGTGACCGAGCGCAGTGTGCTGTAAGCTGTCGAGGATACGCCCACTACCGTGGCGGCTATGAGGATAGGCGCGGCTACAGGCAGGGCTAGCGTGGCAGCCACGGGGACAGTGGCCACTAGGCCACCTAAAGTTGCTATGCTGTCGGCGGCATTAAGTATTTTTGGTTTAATCCATGACGACGGCGTATGTTGCACGGTTAGTTGAACCTCATCCTCGACAGAGTCGCTGAACGTGTAGATTCCCTGTTTCGGTGCTATCATGGTGCCCTTAGGTAGTGCATTGTTGTTCATATAATTCTGCCAGTTGCCATAGACGCGTCCGAGCTCATCGATGAAGATCATACAACAGCCTTCACTGATGTCCCCCTCTGTTTGAATGCATTTGCGCGTGCGTATAACCGGATGGCAACTGAAACTGGTCGATTGTAATGCCA
This sequence comes from Drosophila pruinosa, assembly GCA_018150935.1. NCBI lineage: Eukaryota > Metazoa > Arthropoda > Insecta > Diptera > Drosophilidae > Drosophila > Drosophila pruinosa. The sequence continues at coordinate 17,422,895 of JAECWR010000194.1, read as the reverse complement.
ACTGCGGATCCAGTTCTGCGGTGACCAGCACATAGATAATGGTTGAGAGCAGAGTGCCATTTGTGTAGATCCTTTGCTGCCAAACGTTGTTGAAGAGCTGCTGCCGTTGCTTGGTCAGTTGCGTTGGATTCTTTACATTAGTCTCACAGATTATATTCGCAATCTTCTGCTTTAGCACCTCCGACTGTTCTGCCGACAAGCTGTAAAGAATGTATACATATTGTATGTAGTGGTATTCACGCCATAAAACGCAGTTTCCACATACGAGTCCCAAATTATCTCTGAACGCAAACCGCTGCTTAGCGCTAAGTCCCGTTGTACGTTGTATGCAGTGCGCGCCATATTTAAAACACATACACACATAGAAGCACTCACAAACAATAAGCAGACAGCACGTCAAAATGACTTTAGATTGTAATTATACCATTGATTTTTTGTACGTAAATTAATAAAATTATATTTCAATTAATAAAAATTAATTTTATTTAAAAGCAACTAATAAATTTAAATAAGAACGCCACTGTGCCCACAGCGATGGTTTCATTAGCGTAACTTCACATCTGCCACTAACCATACAATATACGTAGATATACCATTTCATACAATATATATCATACAAGGAAGCGTTAGCGTTTTTTCTCGAGCAAAACTGATAACGTACTGAATGCAACCGAATTTTCAGGCACAGTTTTGCTCGAGCCAACATGCAACTAAAGCGTGACTCAATCTCTGAGTATACCGAAACGAGTGTGTGCATTTACGCATGTATGAAATGGTATATCTACGTATTGTATGGTTAGTGCAGCTGCTGTCTGCTGAATAACAAATATCGATTCATCGTGAATTCTACCCTTTTTCACCGAGGTGTATTTGGATGTATCGATAGTCGTATACAAAGAATTGTATTTGGTGGTGGTGTATGTGATGTATTTTTGAATAATTTACATTTGTTTTCATACAACGCGCTAATACTTTTGCATGTTTATCTCAAATGAATGTGCAATAGAGACTCATCCACACACGCACACATAAAAACATAGAATGTTAGAAGATGCGCATGCGCGGCCGCAGATTGCTACCAATTGTTTTATCGCTAATCGTAATCATAATATTGTGCATTAGCTACATCTCGAATCATCTACGTGAGAGCTCTGCCCGTCGGGATGACGAAAGAGATGAGTATCTGGTTCATCTGCCCCCCATTGATGACAGCAGCGGCGCAACCATCAACAACAGTAGTGATAATAAAGTCAGCCCCAGAACTGGGCCTGGTTCACTTCTGAGTCTTACCAACTTTGAGTATCTGCTGGCGAGCGATGTTTGTCGACGTGCCGAACGGGAGCTGCTGGGTAAATGCAATGAATAAGTTGAAAAGCTGCTCTATTAATATCCAAACTTGCAGCTGTGCTCATTGTTACCTCCTATGCCGGACACGATGCGCTGCGCGCCGCCCATCGCCAGGCGATTGCCCAGAGCAAGCTCGCTGAGATGGGACTGCAGCGGGTCTTTTTGTTGGCCGCGCTGCCCGCGCGAGAGAAGTTCGTCACACAGTCACAGCTGGTGGATGAGCAGGCCCGTTTTGGCGACCTCCTGCAGGGCAACTTTGTGGAAGACTATCGCAATCTCAGCTACAAACACGTGATGGGCTTGCGCTGGGCAGCCAGCGAGTGCCAGCAACGCAGCAAGTTCATCATTAAGCTGGATGATGACATCATCTACGATGTATTTCATTTGCGGCGCTATCTAGAATCTCTAGAAGTGGATCAGCCAGCACTGGCCACGAGTAGCACGCTGTTAGCTGGCTATGTGCTGGATGCGAAGCCTCCCATACGCAATCAGGCGAGCAAATGGTATGTGACGCGTCAGGAATACCCACATGCACTCTATCCGGCCTATCTGTCCGGCTGGCTTTACATCACGAATGGGGCGACTGCCGCACGACTCGTAGCGGAGGCGGAACGTGTCTCCATGTTCTGGATAGACGACACTTGGCTAACGGGCATTGTGCGCACTCGTCTCGGGATTCCCCTCAAGCGCCACAATAATTGGTTTTCGGCCAACGCCGAGTTTCTTGACTGTTGCGTCCGCGACCTCAAGTTGCATGGCTATGAGTGTGAATACTTTGCGGGACCCAATGGCGCAGATTCTAAGCTGTTGATCGAGTTTCTACACAATGTGGAGAAATGCTACTTCGATGAGTGCAATAAACGACCAGCCGGCAAGTCCCTTAAGCAAACCTGCTTGGCCACCGTCAAGTTGCCCGTTCCCGAGCACGGAGTGGCTCTTGTGGAGCCGCTGAAGCTTAGATGACCCCCCGACTAAATGTGTATGTATATCACTTGGTTCCGTCCAAATGCAACCACAGTCCAGAGCAATATTTATATATGTATATGATCGTATTTACACACATTCAGACTAAGAGAACTTAGGCTTAAGCATTCCACTGTGCAAGCTGAGTCCAGCCATAGTATTAAGATGGAACTCTACACCGTAATTTATTATGTAAGTCATTACTAACTGTGTATGTATATATGTATGTATTTACATATATATGTACATATATCATGACTGTTTTGGTTCAAGTCAAGCATGGGGAATTTCTGAACTAATAATCTTTGTATCTATTGTATGTACCTATGTATGTATGTACATATGCATGTATGGTATGTACATATGTACACATGTATGTATGTACATCGTTCTTAAAATTTTGTCAGACAACTTTGGGAAATTTTGTTGACAAAACCTAACTGCATTGAATAAAATTGAAACCTTACACAAAACAGCGATTTTTATTAAAGAGGAATGTCGTCAATGGGAAAATCATAATGGTTAAAGAAAGAAATGTGAAAATTTGTTTTGTGTTGTCATTCTTTATTATCATAAATAGATTTAAATTAAATAAATGCAATACAATTAAGCACAATTTCATTGTACACACTTTGAAATTCTGTTCATTTTGCTTCTGATTTAATTCCAGTTTTTGTATTTTTCTTAAATTGCATCTGTTTGCTGTTTCCAGTGCGTTTGCTTGTTTGTTTATGTTAAACGTTTCTTTGTTAAATTAAATAAATGTGAGTACGTGCGTGTGCGTTTGTATGTATGCGTGTGTATGTGTGTGTGTGTGTCTGATAGAAAATTAGCTGGACATGTGTATGAATGAGTGTGGGTGTGTGTGTGAACGGCCGCAGTCTCTATACAAGTTACAAAAGAGATCGATCGATTGAGCATTAAGCTCGGCTCTCAATCTATCTCTCTCTGTCTCATCCGTTTATTGCGGGTGTGTGTTTGTTTTTATTATTGCATGCGTTTTGTGCATCTCTTTTGTAACTTTATAGAAAGTACGCGCGCGCATTATGCGTTTTGCTTTTGCTCTTTCTTTAGTTTCCATCTTCTTATTATACGCATAATTATAAAAGTGCATTTCATTTTCTTTTGTTCTTGCTTTTTTACTAATTGTTAGAGAATATTTGTTTTATATGTATTGTATAAAAAATAGGCTTGGGCGTAGGCGAATCGATTTTCTGGAAATTATCTCACGCTCTCTAAATCTAAATAAATATAAATAAATAAATTGTATATATAGTAATTAATTAAAAAAAAAAAAAAAAAAAAATATACGCTTGTCAGCTAATTTGCAGGCATCTAGCGCTGTGCTTGCGTGCGTGCTGATTTCAGCGCTGTTGCTCTCATTGCCGAAACTCTCTCCGTGCGTGAGAGCGCTGAGCGCCGACAAGCGCCGTCATCGAGAACGACGACGCAACGCGCACAGTGCATGCCTTAGGGCGAGAGAGATAGACATAGCGAATGAGTGTGAGAGATGCTTTCTGTGTGGGTGTACGTGAGTGTTATGTGTGTGTGTGTGTGTGTCTGTGTCTGTAGGTGACAATTTCGTTGTGTATGATTTTTGTTTTCCTTTTTTTCTGTTTTTGATTTTTGTTTTTGCTTGTTGTGTTTTTGCTTTCGCTGCATTTGCTTTACTTGTTTGCTGCGCCTAAACTTATGCTACGATTTTATGGGGCTGCATCCATTTCTTCATGTAATAGCAGAACAATGTGGAAATGTACAGCAGGATCATGAGCGCACAGGTCACGGCCAGCGCCAGCACGGACGTCTTGGTGGGACACGGCTCGATGATGGTGACAGTCTTGTCTGCAATACGTGTGAAATATAGGGGAATGTGAGGTGACTGAAGGCAAAAGGAACCGGGGCTTGATTGCTTACCTTTGGAGAAGTCTGTGCTGGGATCCGCCTTGAAGAACTCGCGCTTCTCATCGCCAAAGTCCAGCACCAGAATCTCCTGCGAAATGTTCATATGATCCTCGCTCTTGGTCTCATTGGCAGGACTAAAAGTGTGGGTGTGGTGAATACATGTTTAACGTACACTTGCATAGCACAAAACTCACCTCTCAATGGAACGACGACGCCTTCTGCCCAGGGATTCAAAGGATTCCATGTTCCATTCGCAGACTGCCGGCTCACAGGGTCCCAAACAATACTTGACGTTGCATTGGAAGATGACGCCATAGCTTTCGGTGAAACGGAAGGCCTCGTAGGTTGACTGCAGGGCGTTGCCATCGGCGGTAAAGCCGGGAAAGATGGTTGGGTCGGTGGGGCAGCCGTCGTCGTCGATGATCTTAAAGCTGGTGCGTGCATCCTTGGCCATGGCCACACAGGAGCGTGCAAAGATGCCATAAGGAGCTGCAATAGACGAACAGGAAATGTTGATAAGAATATTCGAATCTTAGTCCGGACGGGGTCAACGCACTGTCTTCGGGGATCTCGATGCGGAAATTGAGACGATCGCCGATGCGCACTGTTTCCACCTCGCGCTGACGTGTGTCCAGGATGCGAATCCTTGGTGGTGGCGCCTCGGGCGATGAGTTGATGTGAATCATTTCAGGATCCCGGATGGGCATCATGCCGAAGGTGATGTTCTTGGAGCTCATGTCGTATGTGCACTTCACCTTGTAGATCTTGTCCGCCTTGGTCATGACAACGCTGTGATGTTGCAGCACCACTGTGTTGGAGTAGACACCGGTCTAAGGGAGTAGTGGTAGAAGATTAGATGAGGATGCTGTTCTCTGACTGACTCTACATACCACGCTCTGGGTGTTGCAGTCCTGGCCAGCCATGGTCAGATCGAGACGGAAGGCATCCGAGTTGATCACATCAATGTTGCAAGTTTCCGAGCGACCCAAAGCATAGATGCGTCCATTGAAGGGCTTGTTGGTGCGCACCTGGACAGCGATGCGGGTGTCCTTGCAGTGCACAGAGACTGCAAAGAAAACAAGAGAAGGTTAGAGATTAGGCTAGGCTAAAAGGCTAGGGAGGATTCAGGAACTTACCATCGTAACAGGTGCCGGTCTTGTCACAGTTGACGTCGTTGCGCGTCATGTTGGTCAGAGTGGGATCCTCGATGGTGTCCAGACTCACAGGCAGCGTGTCGATCTTATCCAGGGTGCCGGGTGGTGAATTGCCGCCAGTACCGCCAGCGCTCGAGGTGGACTTCTCGCATTGATTCTCAAAGTACTGGCCAATGGGTTCGCCATGATCGATGAGGGGACGCTCGTGATTCAAATAGGTTGAGGGACCATCGGGCAGGGTCTTGTGATCCAAATGATATAGATGGCAATTGTATTGAGCACCCTGCGGTTGTCCCAGATACAGGAAGGAGCGGCACAGGAATTCCGATTCAATTTCACAGGCCAAACGGCAAGCGGACTCCGAGGTCACCTGCAGGTCCTTGTCGATGTAATAATGCAGACCCACATACTGGGCAACCTTCTCCTCGGAGACACCCATGCGTGCATTGGCAAAGGATCGGGTATTCTTGCAGGCCTGTGTCGGTTTCAAGCACAGATTCTCAAAGTAATCCGTGCCCTGGGCATCGACGAGCTGCACAAATTGTCCGGAACTGCGACGATCCGAATCGCTGAGCACACACTTCATGTTATTGTAATCGTACTCGACGGAGCGACAGATGAAGCGCTTCTCATTGAGGCAGGCGGAGAGACAGGCCTCCTTGGTGCTGGTATAGATCAAAGCATTGTCCAGACCGCGAATAATCTTGTTGGGAACACGCTCAAACGACCACGGACGATGACAGACATTCTCGCTGCGCAGCTGCAACTTGACCATGTAGTACATGTTGGCCGAACGCTGTGGCGCCGCGGATGGATTGGCTGCTGACGAATCGTTCTGCAGCTGGCAATGGGTCTCCTGCGAGGGCGACAGCGGATTTACCACAAAGCTGAAGGCGGCTGCCTGGCAATCGGCCTCCTCACGGCACCAGCCCTGGCACTCGTACAGCGTCAGATTCTTCACGCTGTAGTATGTGGTGCCGGCAAAGTCATAGTCTGTCAACTTCTCGAAGGCCATGCGAGCTGTTGCCTCGTGCGGCAGCATCGCCAGCACTGCCACTGCCACTGCCACAACGGTCAGCATCGTTCTGCTTGAGCTCGTTCTCCTGCTGTTCTTGATCTGCATCTGCATCTGGAATGGCAGAAGCACAAGACACACGTTTAGATTGAGTTTCAGATCGAGATACAGATTGGGAACAAGTTCTGCACTTGCATTAAAGTTGACTTTTTATGCTCTCTTCGAGATTTCCTAACTATTTTACATTTCCTCACTTAAGTTGGCACTCATGATTTATGTGTTCGGCTTCGCGGCTGTTTAATATTTCAGATTCCTGACATAGTTCCACATCATTTCTGTCCCCTTTGCAATTCAATTGCATTAAGTTTTAAGTTGTTAATTTAAAGACTATTCTAACACATCTGTATTAATTAAAGGGAGTTTATAAATTCTTTATTATTTTATTTAATTTATTTTAAATTTGAACTTATTCAGATTTTATATATTTAATAGAGATGTTTTTGAACAAACTAATTTCAAATTGCAACTCTCTTGCTGATGCCAGAACATCTTGAGCTTTATATTAGATTCGTATTTGAATTTAAATTGAAGATGTTTTATGTTTTTAACATATAATTGAATTATTTCATACACAAGTCGCAGACTTTAGATGGTTAAAAGGGCAGCTGAAAATCTATGCGAATAAAGTGATATTTCATCAAATACATTTTGGCGTTTGCCGCTTTGCTAAGTGCGGGTGTTGACAGAGGGCGGGGATCCCTTTGGATCACTGTCTTTGGGGCTGCGGCTGCGACTGCGGCTGCGGCACATCCGCTGGCAACTACAGACTATTATACGCTTAACTGAGCTCGCAACTCGAGCCAGCGAACCAATAAGAGCTGCCCCTGCTGGCTGCTTTAGAGTTGCCTCTTGAGCTCTAGTTGGAGCAAGTTCGTTGGCACAACAAGTTGAAGACTTTAATGAACTGGCCAGGCGGAAATTACAATGGCCTGCCACTTGCCACTTGCCACCAGCTAGTTGCCACTTGCGTCCTGCTGTCTCTCTCTCTCGCTCACTTTTATTGACTGCGATCTGCGGTTGGAAATTCTAATGGCCTCGTTTCCAATTCCATTTCCAATTGCAATTGCATTTGCAATTCCAGTTGTGGCAAGCCGTTTTTGCGGCTTTCATTCGAGCGTGTTGCAATTCGCTGTTGCCACTTGCAGCTGGCAGCTGGCAGCAAGATGCTGCCCTTTCCACCTCTGCTAGCTGCTTTGCGGGGGCGCTGCTCGCTTGACCCCTCAAGGTGTGAAAAGCGAAAGCCTTGGACTTTAACTCTGCTTTGCCGAGTCATGTATATTAACGAGTGCGGGAACATTATCGGTGATTTAATGGACAACAACTGCTGTCCATTCATTTGTGAGTACTCAATACTCAATGGCTATTCATTCGGTTAGACAACCATTTGATACTCATTATGCGAGCAAGGGGTTAAGGCTCGTTAAACGATGGGGTTAAGCATGGGTTAAGCTGCAGGATATATATTTTTATTCAACACTCACTTATGCATTCAGTCACACTTCAATAGTCGATAGTAACACTCGACGTGTACTCAAATTTATGCACTCGTGAGTGTATTCATTTGCATTCGTTTCGATTCGCTTCGATTCGATTTGGCTGAGATGCGAAAGCCAGAGGGACTGAGGCAAGTAGGTACATATATGAGTGGGGATGAGTACAGATGTTATACAAGAGGTTGCATTTGTTTTTATCGATTACGATAACGATAACGACTTGTGAGCTGGCATTGATAACTGTAAAGATGAACGGCTGGAACTGCAGGGAATTGTTTTGACTAATTCTGAGATATTGACTACGACTCTGCATGGATATCGATGGCGATAACGATTAACTGTTATCGACACACTTAACGATAGACGGTTGCACATATATATGTATGTGTATGTTTTGCTTGGTGTAATAATGACAAAACGATAACGATAAACGATAAGTACTAAACTTTTGACAAAGATTGTTATCTTTGTTTTATTCGTATAATAAATAAGTTACTAGTGCCTTATGATGTGTGATGGAATGGGAACAAAACGATAACGATAAACGATAAGTTTTGAACTTTCGATAAATATAGTTGTATTCGCAAAAATACATATTTATATACATTTGATAATAACATGGCAGTTGAAAACATATCGATAACGATAACGATAACGGTAGGCTGTGTGCAAATGTGTTTCGAAGGCGGCATTTAAGCCACAATTGATGATGACTGCAACGCCTCTAAGTGCGCAGTTGGAGGCAGTGTTGAGACTGCAAGCGAATTAAAGTAGAAGAGTGGTAGGAGGAGGAGGAGGGGTGGGGGGGGGGTGGGTTTATCATGGCCAGCACAGCTATGCAATTATATTAACATATTGAATTCAATTTGTTTGCTGAATTGTCCCAGGCGTAGCAGTCAGTGGTCGTGGCATGCACCAAGCAGAACTAAGCAAAAGCGGCATGCAACAGCAACGCTGCAATTACTAAGAGGGTGGATAGGGGGGGGGGGGATGGGGCGAATGATTACAGCACGCGGAACGTGGCTATTACAAACAATATTAAGTCAGAGCTTTGGCAAAGCGAATCGAATCGAAAGCCAGCAATGCCGTGTCCAATTGCCAGAGAGGGCAAAGGGAGCGGGGGAGGTAGAGGAAGAGGGAGAAGCAGCAAACATGAGCAACATTGACAACGACAACAGCAGGAACAACTGTTCGCCAGGTGAGGTGCAAGCTACAACAAGCAGTGGCACCAACAGGCAAGGAGTCGCCTGCCTTGTTGTCGAGCTCTTCTTGTTCTACAATTGCCAATCTGCATGAGTTGCCACAGTTGTTGTTGCCACAGTTGTTGTTGCCACAGTTGTTGCTGCTGCTGTTGCTGTTGCAGGCTGCGCATTTGAAGAGCCAATTACATGGGGCAGCAATCGAGCGAGCGAGCGAGCGATCGTCTGCTTGAGATAAACGTGTAACGCATTCGTTTCTTACATTTGACGTCATTGCCACCGCGTTGCATTGCGTTACGTTGCATGCCCCCTCACGATTCGCATTTTATTTATAGAATCCAAATGCGAGGCAAGTTTATTTTTGGGGCGTCCTTGGGAGCAGCCGCAACCACTCGCCTTGACTCAACTCAACTCGACTCGACTCGACTCGCCTCGCCTCCACTTCTAATTTGCAGACAACCGACAAGTTGCAAGTTGCAAGCATAATTGCAACTGCTGCTTGCAATCAGCTGCTAAATGCTGCCGCTGGCTAACAGGAAATGCCAGCTGAGCAGCAGCAGAGACAGTAAAGTGATGCCCCCAAAACAATTCGCACATTCATCTGGCGCCCAGTTCAAATCAAGAACCAACTTGCAACAGCTTCAGCAGCAGCAGCAGCAGCAGCAGCAGCAGCAGCAGCAGCAGCAGCATGTGTGTTGCATGCTTGCAACCAGGCATCTGGAGTTATGTGGGCGTTAACCACATACCCAGGAACCTCAATCAGCGTGAACTGCAACAGCAATAACTGTGGCAACATTTACGACGGCAGGGGGCACGAAACTCGCGCTCTTGCAACAAGTTTTAATAATGCCACATAGCAAGAGCATCCGTCTATAGACTTTACTCGTTTATACAAATAGCTTTAAGCTTACAAAGAGAGCTTTAAAAATGTATATTGTATAAATAATCGAACTCTTTAAAAATTACTATAATATTATATATTATACATATATGCATATTGCAGTTGAAATTTATTTATTAGAAAGAAGCGGAAATAAAGCATTGTGTTAAAAAAACCAATTACTATATATAAATATGTAGTTTTTTAATTTCTATTCACATCACTCAACTGCTCAAGTGTCAATTTTATTGATATTAATTTATGTTTAATTAGTGAGCTTATGTAGAATTATAATGGTTACACTTAATGCCTCTACATAAACTATTATTGCCAATTCTTTATTACATAATATTTATTATTGTTTATTTAGCATTTTAATGATCTGTCAATTCACTCAAGTAGGCTGTCTCTTCTGCCTAGGACAAATAGTTAGTATTAAGTCACCAATTGAACCAGAAACAAAAGCCTTTTCCCTACAAATATGAGGTGTCGAAGCCTGCGCGATATAATCAGCTGATCGCCATCTATATTATAGCAATCTATATATGCCACTGCAAGACAAAGGTTTGTGGCAAACCTCGGCCAGACTCGGCTCCTGACAGCTGAGAGCTCTCCAAGTTGCAAGAGGTGGGCTGAGGAGCAGTTGCAGTTGGACTGCTCAAAAGCAGATGTCGGGCATTGAAAGAAAAATGAGTGCAATATACTTGCAGTATGAGTGTGTGAGTGCTATGAGTGTTGTGAGTGTACTCATCACATTCCTCTGGGGCACACAGAAATCGCTGCTCGCTGCTCGCTGGTCGCTGGTCAGTGGCGCGTACTTAGTTAGATGGATGATGCAGCACTGGGCCTGGGTCTGAGTCTGGGCTGGGTATAACTAGCAATCATGAAAATTGTACGCTTGCCCCATTGGAATGGATCGCAGTTGAGTGCGGGTCTTGGAATGGCTATGGGATAGTTACATTGGGTCTGCTTTCGTTTTGGTTCAGAGTTGGCTTTGGGCGCCCTGTGGATGGGGATGGAGTTGGAAGATGGAGATGGAGATGGAGTTGGAGATGGGGGCCGGTGTGCAACTGGGAAACGAGCTAAAGGTTATCATTAGGCACGTTTACTTCCTCTTCGCGTACGGCCTCTAATTACGAGAGAACTGAGCAAGTGAATGCCATAACCAGACATGAACATTAGAAGCCGTTGAAGACGCCGGAGATGTGCGAAGAATTGGTGGAGGAAGCAAACGAAGAAAATGAGAACCTTCAAAGGTCATGCCGTTAGACAAATCAAATAGAAACTTGAACAAAAGCAGAAACAGAAAGAGACAAACAGTCAGAGATACATACATATATATGTATATGTATGTACATATATCATAATCAAGGCAAATTTGGGCAAAAAGACGAGAAGAATTCAAAACTAACGGTGACAAGCGAAAATAAAAACACGAAGGGAAAGATGGAAAAAAAGAAAATGAAGATCCAAGCTAAACAGTGAAAGTAATAATATGCAATTAACTCAATTAAAATGAAATGAATAATGCGCATGAATGAAATGAAATGAATACCCAGCTCGCAGCTCTCGACAACAAAAAGACCGTCGCAAGAAGAAGAAATGAAACGCTCATCATCAAAAGACCAACGGCAAGTCTGTGCCCCATTCACATTCACAGCAAGCTTTATTTGTTTTGTTTGGTAGAAAGGAGAAAGATCTGACACAAAAGCAGTTTCGGTTCCAGTTTTAATTAGTCGCAGTGACAGTTATTTTCGTATACCCGCTAGCCATAGTGTAGACGGGTATTACTTGCACACATTTTCTTCTTCCGCCTGCCAATAAGAGTTAGAGTCGGGTATCTTTCAGTCGAGCCTCGTAATTTGCTATTGAAAACTGCAAACTGCACACAATTTGCATTTTCTTGTAATGGCTGTGATTTTATGAGGTTAAGTTTAGTTGAGTTGCCTTTAGAAATTTGCAAAAGTGAGCAACTATAAAAATTGTATACATTTATTAATAAATGTTGAAAATTGCTTTTTATACTATTTGGTATTTTGTAAGCTTAGGTTTGCCAAAACTATTAAATGAAGTGATAAAGTAGGCTATTATTATTTTATTATCTGTCAAGCGAATCTGTAGTCAATTTGCTTTTTGTTGTAAATAAAATACAAGACAATTGAAATCTGCATAATTTATTTAAAATTGTTGTCATATTATTGAGCAAATGATAATGTTTAAAACTACTTGTGAGAGATAAGTTCGAAGAGTTTTAAACATGCTTGTTTGCTAATTTGTGTGTAAAATTAGTGTTGGAAAATGTGCACATTATTTGCGAAGCTCATTGAAACTCTCTTAGCATATCGCTTACATTGTTTAAAGTTAATGCTTTAGTTGCTCGCTCAGTTCCAATTCCTATATGAACCGACTTCCTTTCGCTACAACTCAGAGTAGAGGCCTTTTCTCTCTCTCTCTCTTTCTCTCTCTCTCGCTTTTGCCAACACTGCAACTCGAACAGGCACACTTGTGAGTATCGTGAGTGCGATTGCGAGTGTTGTGCGCTACTCGAAACGGATGTCTGGCCTTACAGCTTTGGTCTTGTCTAGCTGTCCATTTGTCTGTCCGTCTGTCTGTCTGTCTGTCTGTCCGCTTGCCTATTTGTCCGTCAGCAGCGGAAATGGAGGCCTTTTCGTATTAATTTATATATACATATGTGTTATACTTATGTATATGTATATGTATATATATATTTGTTTGCAATTTGTTGTCACAATACGCAAGTGTGAGTTTCTCCCTCTCGTTCTCTCTGCCTTGCTGCAATTATGCAATTTTCAATCATCACAGTTTAAAGATGCGCAACGTGCAACCGCCGCAACTTGCAGCACCTGCCACAATCATTCAACGTGCCTGCCTCACTCCCTGCTCTGCTCTGCTCTCTCCCCTCTGTGCGTATGTGTGCGTGACTTGAGTCCCAGTTCCCAGTTCCCAGTCCACCGGTGGTGCAATAGAAGTGCGATGCCATAATTGCTATCGAACAATGGTGCAGGCCACAGCGAGGCAACACCTGAAGAGAGCTGCACACACACACACGCATACTCTTCTATCCTTATGCGAGTGTGTGAGAAAATATTAAAAGTTATAATTAAAAGCAAGAAAAGCCAAGCGAAGCAAAGCAAAGAAAAAGGAAACGGCTCAACACGAAGCGGCCTTCATCTAATAGAAAAGGTTGCCACAATTGCAGCCACAAATGAGGTTGATGTTGCATCAATTGCTTAAATTATAACTACATTTTCCCTGCAAAACACTTTAAGTAAATTAAATGCCCAGCTTAAGAATTTCCAGCTGCCATTGCAAACTGGGCTGTTTTCGTTCAACACTTAAAGACAGCATAATGATGACTAGCAAATTGCATTAGCAGCAGCATCAGCATCAGCATCAGCATTACTATTAGCATTGCCATTGCTCTGCATTATTGCTGTTTGGCATACATAGAATAAAACTGAATGAGGCCAAAGAATATGAAATTTTATAAAATATAAAAAGGTAGTTGAATAAGTTGACGAATAAAATAATGTAATAAATTTCGAGAGCATTTTAAACCAATTCAGTTAATTGTTGAAGCAAAATAAAGCAAGCTAACATTATGATAGAAATATACTTAAAGATACAAATGCAAGCCGTGATAGTTGTTATTCAATATTAGCAAATAAATTGAACTATTGAGTTTCGATTTAAAAGCTTCATATTCAAATTTTGGTTATACAAAATGCATTTAAAATGCCTATAAAAGAGACAGCTATAAATTGTTCAGGCAGCTGGGCAAGTAGCAAGTTGGCCCACAAAAGTGTTTTTCTCTGCTTGATTCATTACAACAACTTTCCTTAGCAGAAGCCAAACAGTTGTCTATTACAACATGAATGATGTGCTGTGGCACAACAACATTATGGAAACTGCCTCAAAAAGTTGCAGCAACCGGCTGTGTCGGCTGTGGCAAGCATTTGGGTTGAAACGAGTTGCGAAAGTTGAGTGGCAAAACAGTTTTTTTTTGGACATGCATAAAACAAATGACTTAGAACACAAACTTGTTCTGCAGTCTCCAGCAACAGAGTGAAATATGTGAGTGGATGTGTGTGTGCGTGTGAGTGTGTGCGTGTGTGTGTGTGTGTATGTGCTATTAAATGCCGTTACTAATTTGTAAAGTTGACACCCACTTAAAATGAACAGCAGAACGAGTTGGAACAAGGGGCTGGGGCTGGGGCTTGATGCTGCGGCTGCTTCTGCTTCTGCTGCTGTTGCACGTTCCATGTGATATGATTGTTTAAACAGAAACAGAAATGGAATCAGGCTGACTGCTTGTCAGGGGATATGCCACAGGTGTTGCCGCTTGTGGCTTGTGGCAACTCGCGCTACATTCGTTGCGCATTAAATGCCAAAAAGCAAAACGAAAACGGAACAAGCCGCAGGAGTTGAAAGTTGCAGCAGCTGCAGCGGAGAAAGGCGACGTTGCTCGGGCATTGGCCAAAGTTATAGATGCTGCAACAGTTGCATCTTTTTGCTGCTTTAGAACCGGAAATTTATTGCATAACAAGTTGATAACCACGATAGCCCGGCTCCAGCTCCAGCTCTGACTTGGACTCTGAATCTGACTGTCGACTGCCTCAAGGTTGTCTTGCCACACTTTGCGACGTTTCAGGACTAGTGCTAGCGTTGCTGCCCAAAACATATTCCTCCCTGCTCGCGATGCAGTTGGAAAGATATGCGGGCAACAAAAGTAGAAACGGGTGTGGTTGCAGTTGCAGTTGCGGTTGAAGTTGAAGTTGAAGTTGAAGTTGAAGTTGGAGGGCAACAACAAGTACTTGTGGCAGGTCACACACTGTGCCACATTTCATAAATTCTTCTCGGAACTGCCAGCCAAATGCAAATGCCAAGGCAGAGCCACATAGTGAGGAGGCGAGCTCAAGCAGTTGTGGGAGCGGAGCAGCTCAATCGATGCCCGATCCGTTCAATTGTGTGGCATGTTTGGCCATTCGATTTCAATCAGCTGTGTGGGCTGTGGCTGCGTTCCTGGAACGCAGAGGCACGTAGGCAGGGCAGGCTAGCAGGCTAGCAGGCAAGTCGATGGAGGCAGCTGCAACGCTATGCGACGCGATGCGGAAGTTATGCCAGCAAAGCCATTAGCCAGCTTTGAGTGGAGCTTGGAGCTTGCAGCTTGCAGCTTGCAGCTTGGACAAAGAACAGGAGTCATTAGAGCGCATTTGAGTCGCGGAATGTGGCGGATAACATGGCCAAGACAACAGGCAGGGGCTTGCTTTAAGAGGCGATCGGCCCACAGTGCTGTGGCAAGTGCAGCGTTGCATGATTTATGGCAATTATGATGATGATGATGTGGCTTCAATGCGCTAAGAAATTACAATTAATTGCAAAATGCTGACCCTTTCTCTCCCCATAGTCAGCTTAATGACAGGGCCCTTAGCCCCCATTGTTCTATTGATACAATGTGCACAAAATGAAAGTGTTTCGATTAGCATAGTCCCGCAGTGTGTGTGATTAGATTAAGTGTGTAATTAATCGGGAAAGTACAAGTACTCGGTAATTAGCCCTAGTCAGCAACCAAGGGTCGTTCAACTTGGCCATGTTCAACCACATTGCAACTTGCTCCAATGACACTTGGCTTAAAGAAGCATCGACTATGGACAGCTTTAAGGCAATTGAGTAGAAAGTGAAGAAGTTTAGCAAGCAAAGCTAGATTGTTGTATATGCAAATGAAAGTGGTGTGAAGCTTTATAATTAATAGCGCTTAAGCACACAAGGAAGCTTAGAATATTGTAAAATGCAACTTGAACAAAGCAAAAGACTATTTGTCTCTTTGGACAATCTGTAACTGACAATTAGCAATGGAAATTGCTTTAATTTATAAACATTCATTAACTGTTTGATGGGAAATTAGGCACTTAGAAAACTCAGTGGATTGCAGCTGGGAAATGAAATGCTTTATAGTTTGAATTATAAAGCAAATATATGAGCTGAAACATTTGTTTAATTAAAGCAGCAGCTATTTAAGAGATATTCACATAGTTTGTGAGCTAATTCTGCCCTCGTTCTTGGAAGAGCTTTGAAGCTCTGTCATTGTGCTGTGAACGACAAGAGGGCACTTGGCACAAGGAACAAGGAACATGGAACATGGAGCATGGAGTAGGCATAATTGCGAATACGTGTAAAATGTGAATAACTCAAGATATTGCTCAAATGAACATGACAGCTTGTTGCCCCTACAAGTGTGTGTGAGTGTGTGTGTGCGTACATATGTGTGTGTATTATCTTATCAGTTTGTTTCTTGGTTTGTTGCGCTGTCTTATTTTTAGCCGAGGCATCGCTCATTACAACACGCCTGACACTTTACCAGCTGCAACTGTTGCTGGCGCTACAGCAGACAAGGAGGAAGGTGGAAGGGGGGGGAGGGCTATGTAGTAGCAAAGGTAGAGCTCATTAAAAACTGTGCAATTTCAAGTTGTGGCGGCCTATTTTTAAATGCAAAACTCGCGCTGGCCGCACGACAAGACAATCAGGACATGGAAATAATTGAATGCGCCAGCAACAGTTGCTGCTGTGTTGTTGTGCTGTGTTGTGTTGTGTTCTGTTGTGGCATGTCTAAAGATGCCACATGAAGATGACCAATTTGCTTGCTACATGGCAACATGCCACAGCACAACACAACAGCGTGAGGCAGCAACCGGCTCGATAAGCAAATGCGGCCACTTGCATAGTGTTTCTTGTTGCCACTGCCACTGCCACAGTGTGTGCTCCTAAGTGGCCCATTGTGGCTCATTTTGCAGTTGCAATTTTAAAAACCAGCATTTAATTAAACCACAGCAGGACATTGCCTGGCCGGGGTGGGCTGTGGAGGGGGTGGCAGTGGCAGTGGCAGTGGCAGTCGCTGTGGCTGCCGCACGTGACGTTGCAACTGGCGAATGGGGCATGGAATGTCATGTTGCATGCTGAATGATTGTGCATGTTTTTCTCTGCTCAGCTCTTGTCTGTTCCTGCCTCTCTTTGCTCTGTGCTTGCCAAGAATTATGTTGTGTGTGATTTTTATGGCATTTTACACACCACACACACATGCACACACACAGCTCACACACACCATCGCACACAGTTCGCACATATTTGCACAATCCCACTGCAAATACTTTTCATTTAAAGCTTAAAGACTGCATGCAAGTCTGTTGGCTAGAACTGAAAAAGCAACGACTACCAAACACCCTATATCATTTTTGTGTTGATCTCAATAAATAAACATAAACTGTAAATAAATAAACTATACTCAACAAATTGTCATGCAATCAATTGTTATAACTGGTATTAATAAATGATTCTTCATTTAGTAATCTAGTATATAGTAGTATATATATTAGTAGTAAATGCTAGTAGTATATATTTTCTATATCCACTAAAAAGGCCAAGTCAATGCAGTATAGTTTTAAAACTGAGCGACTTCTTTGCAGAGGAACAAAAAGGAGACGAGGTGAGAAGTTGATGAATTTAATTGATGCAATAATAGTGGTAGCAATGAATATAGTATAGATAATTAGTAGAAGCGGTCAACTTGTAGTAGCAAGAGTTTTTGGCCCATTGAAGTAGCATTTGATGGTAACAAAGAAGAAATATACAAACAATAGACAAGTACCAAATGAAGCAAAAGTAAAATTAGGGAGCAAAAGTTGTAGTAAATTAGTTGTAGCAATAGTGGTGTCATTAATAGAACTAACAACTGAAACATTACGAGTACTTGCATAAGTTGCTAAAGTAAATAAAAGTGGCAGGATTAGTAGTAGTAATAGTTGTAAATAATATTAGTAATATTTGCATTAATTGAAGTAGTAATCGTACTAGTAATTGTAGTTGTTTTTACAGGGTATTTGCGTGTGTTCCTGCAGCAGGCTGTAGCATGATTGATGGCAACAATGTTGTCAATGGTAATTGTGTTTGACCAAACATTAATAACACCAGTTACAACAGCAGCAGCAACAGTTGCCGTTGTCCATGCCATTGGATCGAAAGACTTAGGCAACGAACTTGCTCAGATTTGTTCTGCATTTCTTTTGCAATTTTTCTTAGCATGCTAAATGTTTTGATGGGCAGCTGTTGCAGCCGCATAATTTATTGCAATCAAATGGTAATGGAAATTGTTGCTGCTGATGTTGCGGCGGCGGCTTCATTAGGCAGCTATTAGCTGGTTAATGGTCAAAAGAAGGCCAAGCGAATAAAAGATAGAGAGAGAAAGAGAGAGAGAGAGAGAAGCTTAACTGAAGATAGCACCCGAAGTGTACCAATTGTGGTTGTTGTTCGCCCTAACTGTTTGGGCCATTAGCCAAATCGGCTTAGAAAGCCAAGAAAGGCCAATTCGAATTGCTGAAAAGAAATTACGCGCATTTGTAACAATTATTCGCGATTATCAATAAAATGGCACCCAGTCTTCTTGCTGCTCTCCCCCACCTCTCGCCTGGCTTCTAATTGAAAGAAAGCTGGAGAAGCCAATGGGAGAACTGAATGTGCTCGTAATGTGTGCGTAAATTAAGCGAGTGAAAGAGTCAGAGTCGTAGTTAAAGTCAGAGTCGGAGCCAGAGTCAGAGCCAGCGCCACAGCCAGAGCCAGAGCCAGCGCCAGTGCCAGCTGAGAAGTTAGCAACAGATGCGGGCTAACAGTTAGCAGCGGATCGAGAACGCGAGACAGTCAGTGAGCGCGAGTGAGACGGCGGGAGAGAGAGAGAGAGAGAGATTACGAGTCTGAATGAATGAGTGTTATTTGTTTAAGTTGGCTTTAACAGCTTGCGGCCGTTGCCGTTAGTTGACCTGGTTAAGAGTCTGAGATAAGCGTTAGAATACAGCAACAACCAAAACGGAAATCAAGCACAACAACAACAACAACAACAGCAGCAGCAGCAGCAACAACAACTGGAGATCTTTGAGAAATGACTGCATAACTCTTTTGCCGCCGCCGTCGCCTTCTTGGCCAAGTTAAGAGCAGACGGCAGATCGACAAAGCGATAGACACAGTTGTTGTAGTTGTAGTTAAAGTTGTTGTTGTTGTCGGTCTGCCCCCGATTGCCCATCACAATGAGGCACATTGAAATGGGCTTTTTGATTTGAATTGTGCAGAAAATTGTTGCCCCTTCGACTGTTCTCTCTGGTTGCCGCTTGCTGGCTGACTGGGGCGGCTCACAAAGGTCGCCACATAATCCGCAACAGTCATCGCCAAGTACTACGCACGTAGCGAGAGCAACAGCAACTGTTGCTGTTGTTACTGTTGTCGCTGCTTTCGAAGGAAATAAGTGGACGAACGCGACTGCCAGAGCCTGTCATTAGTCCCAGCATCTTATCATCATCATCATCATCAACTGCTTCATCATCAGCGTGCTTTGATCAAGCTGAATGCTAATGCATTTGGCATTTTGTTTGCTCAACGCTCGTGATCTGTTGCCGACTTCTTCCATGCTAATGACGCAAAATTCCTAAGGGCAATGTTGTCACCTCCTCAACTCCCTTCGAGTCCCTCGTCCTTTCCCAATGCTTCCATTGGCATTGCTTCTAGGAATGACACTTTCGAATAAATCATGTTTTCAGTCAACCAAATACTTTGCATTGCAGTCTTTAGCGATTAATCTATAGAAAGATATCAACAACTTGTCTTTGAGCCACAGAATCAATCTACACTTTGTAATCTTTATGCACAACGTTTTGAATATTAATATGCTTAATAATTCTACTCAAAACGAGTATTTAAAAGCTTTGTCTGAATCAGACAACAGTTGGAATTTGAATGTTATAGCAAAATGGATTATCGGCTACTATATTTTACTAATAAGATACATTTTGAACAGACTTAATCTTTAATAACTCTCAAAGATTGCTTTTCATATTTATTATTAATAATTGATTTACCCATCGCAAACTGGATAATTGTAAAAGCAAAGATAAACTAATAATAAAATTAATTATAATTTGTACTTCTACTACAACTACTTCTATTAGCTGCCACTGTTATCGATGACAAGCTATCGATATACTACTTTTATATGTGCAGTTTAATTAGAGGCAGTCAGGTGCCAAGCTGTGGGAAAGTGCGTTGGCTGCCGTTTGACTTTGGCTTTGACTTGGCAGTAGCCTCTTTCTCTTTTTATTGGCAGCATGTGGCAGCGGGGAGCAGTGTGGCAGTTGCAGCGATTAGGAGTCGCTGCTGCACTGTGGCAACTGCTTGTACAACAGCAACAATGTGCCAGCAAATTGCGGTCACATCACATCGAAGTGGGCCAAGTCCCACACAACAACAACAACACACACACACACACACTATTGGTTGTTGGCTGATTGTCAAAAGATTTGGTGGCAGCAACTATTAACAGTCTGCGGCCGGGGCATGCAAATTCTGCAATGTAGCTCGCTTGTGGGTCAGCCATCAGCTGGAGAGCTGGAGACTTGGATACTTCGATGCTTGCGACGTGCTGAGAGCTCCGATTTTTTGGGTTTCTTTCAAAGGGGGCGGACTGACATACGGACGGACGGTCGGCTCATTTGACGCCATTTGAGCAGCTTTTGGTCTTGGCCGACAAATCAAACCAGTTTCGACATGCAACACGTTGCACTCTCTTCGTTGCCAGTAAATGAGCTTTTGCGGTCAACTGTGGGGGCGATGAAATGCATGCTAGTGATGTGCCAGAAATAATCGATAAGCTGCCTTACTGTGATTTTTGCCAATCGCACTTCGATATCATATTTATTTCGATAAATGTCTAACTGATATATTTAACTATTGACTATTTGATATGCCAAGGAACATTGAGGTTATATAAAATATACATTAATACAATGTTTGGCATTTCCAGCATTTTTCGATTAATCGATCTGCTTTAGCACATTGGTTTCGAATGTACAATATCTATGACTTTCTTGCTGCCACCTGTCAATATATGTATGTAGATGTTGCTAAGCTTCTACTGTTTATTTAATATTTTACATTTAACGGCAACATTTACATTCATTGTGCAATCTACTCTTTATATCATATTTTATATTTATCGCTAACTGATGTTCAGCAAATATTTAATATTTCGTACTTATCGACTAATGGGTTAATTAATAATTATGTGGAGTACAGTTTTAAATGTATCGATAACTTTTTTGCTTCTAGCTTTCTAAAGTTATTTAATATTTTACATTTATTGTTGAATATCAAATATCAATTAGAAATCGCCTTGTACCTCAAGCAGCTATGCTCTCGGCCATAATTATCGAAAGTTGTTGTGATCGAATCAATTATTGAGCTCTGTGAAATGTATCGATTACTTGAAGAGAAACTCCTTTTAGAAGCTCGCAGCGACAGTTGAATGTGATTTCTACGCTTATTATTTTTACAACCCAATTGCGGTCATTCGAATTTGTTCAGCCAGCTTAGCGATTCGCTCTTCTCTCTGGCCACCTCCCTCCGCTCTTCCCCTGTGTGGTCTCTGGGCTCAAGTCAGTCTGTCATTAAAGCCAACTGCTTGCGCTCTGCTCTGATTTTCACTTTGACATTTCGTTTAGTTTTCTTTTCTTTTTAAATTGTATTTTCTTTGTTTTGTTTTTGCTGTTGTTGTTGCTGCATTTGTCGCTTGGCGTTTTGTTTTTTGTTCGTTGTTGTTCTTAATGTGGAGCACATACATATGCCTGCCTCCCCCCATAGCACCTCCACACTCTACTTGCCCCTCTTTGCTTTGGGGCTGTCAATTGAGCGCGACGTGCGCTGTCAAAGGTTTCAGGCAGTCTTCAGACATTTTCCACAACATTTATTGGTAACTTTGCTTGAGAACTTTTCATTTTCATTATCATAGGGCCAACTATGTGGTTGTTGTTGTTGTTGTTGTTCTTGTAGTTGCTGTTGCTGTTGCTGCTCGTGTTGTTGTTCTACAATATAATGCGCTTCGTTGCTGGCACGACCTAAGACAATTTCTGGCCAGCAACAACAACAAGTACACTCTTTACCAATTTTACTTCGATGGCGTCTCATTCACATGCCACTCAGGCAGCATGCAGCAGGCGGGAGACGGGAGGCGAAACCCAACAAACATTTGCCACGGCTTCGTGGCTAAAATTCATTGGCATGCCAACATGTGCCTGGCCGTTGTCATATGTCCACTACTCTCCCCCTCTCACTTCTATGCTGTGCCCTCTGCTGCTTTTATTTAGCACTTTAGTTGTTGTTGTTGCTACCTCCTTGACAATCGCGACTTTTTCCTACACATATTCGCGTACATGTTCCAAATGTCGCATTGCCTCAAAGTTGCAGCGTCCGTACGGGCGTCCGGCCGTCCGGCCGTCTGTCCGTTGTTTCGTGCAAACGTGCTCGACATGCACAGAATTCAATAAATAAAATGATTTCGGTGAAAGCGAAGTCTCCTCTATAGAACCAGCTCAGCACCGGCAACAACAACAGCAGCAATCGTGTCGCAGCTAATGGCCAATACCCCTCGGTTTTTATAATCCCCTTCTCCTTACGGGGCCACCTCATAACATTTTTGCATAGCTGATTTTTGTTGCCTGTTGTTTTTTTTCCCTACAATTTCCCATGCCCAAAACGTAAGCAAGTTCATCAATAGTTGTTCAAATATATTGTTTTGCCTTGCTATTTATTATGGCAACAGCCCAACTGAATTACAACTTAACGAAAAGGAAATTGAAAATGAAATAAACAACGCCAAAAGCATAATCAATCTTTGTTCATTCTCTCGCTTCTCTTGGATAGTCTAGCCCTTCTCTAATGTTATTTTACACGAAGTATTTAGAAGTTTTAGTTTGAAACATATGAATTGAAAAGTTGTTTAACTATACCGTAAATTGCATTGCGCTTAATATCGATTGATGATAATTTAATACTATGCTATTTAAAAATGTATTGTAATCGGAAAAGATAGTTTCTTTTCCGCTCTTTTCAGGGTATCTGTTAGTCTGGCAACCACTTGCAAAACCGCATTAAAATAAATATGTTTATCTTCATTGCTTTTTTTTAGAAACTCACCTTTTATTGCTGTTTGTTTAAGCTTTGCTTTCGTTGTAGAATCTGAAAGTAAAAGCAGAAATGGTTTGTTAATGAAATATGTGGGAAGAATTTAAAGGTTTTTAGAGTTATTTAATTAATTGAACATAAAATATAGTTAAATAAAGTAAAATAGACCATCAAAAATTGATACTAGATCAATTATAAATGAAGCACGTAATATCGCGTATGTCGCTTAAGTCTTTTGTTTGGCTATTCAAGTTATTATGGCAGCTGCTGTTGTGTTCTGTTTGTTTTTCGTAATAAGCTCATAAGCTGGCAAGGTACAGCAAATTGGCATTGGCATACAAGCATGAGCTTCAGATGGAGGCTAAAAACCCGCATCCCTCTAGAGTCAGCTTGGCCATCGCCATGGGCATGCTCTGTGGCTCTGGCTTTGGCTCTGGCTTCATTATGCTTGTACTTTAGGCTTTACCGTTAGTTAATGAAACACGACACGTACCAGAGAGCGATATTAGAGCAACTAGAGGGCCCGCTTCAAACGTGCTGCAGACGCAAGTGCCGAGATAAGCGCCGCAATCGGCAATCGGCAATCAGCAAATGGCAAATGGCAAACTGCGAACTGCGAACTGAACTAGCGGCAACTTGGCTCGTTGAAGCGGCGGCTTGTTGCCTAAAATCATAATGGCACCGACCTCCACTAAGCTGAGCTGCGATCGCAGTGAAAGTTAATTGAATTGGGCATCATCAACATCAACATCAACTACAGCAACAGCAACAGCAACAGCTTCAATCTTGGTTGTTGCTAGTGCCACATGGCCAGAAGCTAACACTGATGTTGTAGTTGCTGCAGATCAGTTGATCGGCTCATCTGCTGGATGGGTGTACTTAATGCGTTCCTGCCTGCCGTGATCATTTAATTACAATCCAGAGTAATGGACACAGTTGCTGTGGAAAGCTAGAGCTGTCAATGTGGCTAGTTTACGGCTAGTTTAGCATAAGTTTAAGCTAATGCTGTGAAGAAAGTTATCGATCAATCATTCGAGCATAAGACAATATATTAAAATTAGGCACTTGTCGATATACAATTTCGGCAAAAGGTATACGAAATAAATGTCATCTTGTTTAGCTGCGGTTTACATGGTATGTGCCATATATAATGTTATCGATAATTGCAATCGAAACTCGAAATACTACCGATAAAGCTTCACCGCTTATTTATAGCAAGAGATTGCTTTGCACGTGTGCAGAATTTGATGGAAAAAATACCTTGTTTTTGTGGTCTATGCTCTTTTGTGACTTGCGGCGCGTTGGCAACCCTGCTCTGTATGCTGGGCTTAATCTAACGGCGACTGGACTCAACAAAATGTTGAGTCCGAAAAACCTAACAATGTTCAACGCATTATCAGCTCAGTCGATCTCGATCTCGCTCTCCGGCCCAGCGAAGGCGGTTGAGGATGAGCTGGAAACTGAAGCAAAAGCTGCGATAGACTGCGAGCAAGAGCAAGAGGAAGGTAAGAGGAAGGCGGAGACAGGGCCAGGGTTTCATGGAAACTATTTGATATCTGAAAAAGCATTGCGTTCGCTTCGCATAAATTGTTAGCACTGCCCTCACCACTCCACTCCATAAGCCTTTATAATAAACAAAAAAAAAAAGAAGCAAAAAGTAGTGAAGAATAAAACAAAAAACAAAACATAGATAGAAAAAATTGTTATGCATGGCAATTTTCCATTTTGAGGCCTCTGCGTTGCGTTTTAATGCCATGAATTACATTTGCCGTTTGCCGTTTGCCAAAGCAGCAAAAGAATCCCAGTTGCAGTTGGAGGCAGAGCCAGAGTCAGAGTCGGAGTCAGAAATCATCCTCAGCTGTGGCCATTGTTGTGGCAGCAACGTTGCAACCGCGGCTGCTGTTCTTCGGTGGGCGGCAGGGCCAAAAGTGAAATATTTAAACACCAGCTAGGCCATGTTATGTTTGTGTGTGTGTGATGATATCTTCTCCTTGTACTGGACTACGAAGTAGCCAAGTACTCCAGGGCCAGCCAGAGACTGCAGTGTCAATTTTGCATCTGTAAACAGAGCGAAACGTGTGTGTGCCACATTTTGGGGCGTGGCTCGCTCTATGCAGATTTTGCCGACTGCCTGGCTGGGCCTAACGGACCCAACCTTTTTGGCGACCCCAAGAAATATTTGGTTACCTCGCGTCGACTCGCGGCACTTACATACATATGCACATATATATGCAAATGATGCCTTGGCAAAGACAACGGATATGGAGATGTGGAATATGGTAAGTCGGGTCGGGTTATTGCCATTCGTAGCGTTCTGATTTCAAGGCATTCGCGAGTGAAACTCGATGCCGTTTGCGATGCCATTGTAAATCAAGTGAGCTGCATAAATAATCTAATTACAAATTTGTGGCAAGCGTAACCTAAAATTAGACTTCATTTGTTGCAACCGAACTCCCCTTTTCTAAGTTGCAATTAAGTTGCTCTTTCCGGGAAGGGTTTGCAAAAAGACGAAGCTGATGAGTTTGAAATAGGAAGAAGAGAAAAATATGCCTCTTGAAGATATACAATTTATAAATAATTAGCTCATTTAATAAACTTACTCTTCTTATGCAAACATTTAGCGAAGAATTGCTTTTTGTTTTTGTTATATATAATATTTTATGTGCTTGAAGAATGAGCAGCTATTGGGATAGAAGTATTGTAGCTTACAAATTACCTAATTGAGTAGTTTTTCTTGCTAATAATTAAGATTATTGTTAAGATTAAAATATTTTTATTTTGTACTACTTTTTTTTGTCCAATGTTAAATAAATAAATAAAGCACTCTTTGATGTACTTCGTCAATAATTTGCTAAAAAATTAAAAATTCTTATACAGAAGATTTGCACAGAAAACCTTTGGAGCAAAATGGTTGCACATACTCGTAGAAGAGCAGCTTGTGGTTGATCTAAAATGCATCTTGTTGCACGTCTCAAATGTATCTGGAAATGCATCTCGAAGCGTACGCATTCGTATGCGACGACATGAGTCGATGCCCAGTTGGGGCATGGACTCTGTGGCTCATGGACTGGCTGAAAGCAATCTAAAGTCTAATCAATTGATAGCTCGACTCGCTGTAAACTTTAAACTTTGCATTCCACAGTCAGAGTCAAAGTCGGAGGCAGGCTGTAGGCTGTGGGCTGCAGGCTGTCAGTGCAACCTCCTGGGGCAGAGCAACAGCCACAGCAACCGCCACAGCAACGGCGACAGCGAGAGGAACAACAGTTGCTCTTGTTAACCTGGGTAAGTAGCCCTTTGGGGAAGAGACACAGGCGACTCTTGTAGTTGGTGTCTTGTTACACATCCTAAACAAAAACAGAGCATCGACGAAGAGGAAGAAGCAGTAGAAGGCGAGGAAGAACGAGAAGAAGAAGAAGACAAAACATCCTGTTGCCAGAGACAGAGTCGACACTGCAAATGGTTGCCATTATGCAAATGGCCGACATGCAATGACATTGATGATGTAGCTCTCAATGTGGCCAAGCTTAGCTTCGTCTTGATCAGGCCTGTACGTCTACCGCCCCACTCCCCCTCCCTCGCTGGTCTGCCCATCTTCTTGCTCCTTCTGCGGTTGGCCAGTTTTGGTCTTGTTGGGAGTTGTTTTTGGACTGTTCTAATTGCTGTTTGCCTCGTGTTTTAGCTCGTCTCGTTTTGGGATTTGCTGGCTTACTGTGTGTGTGTGTGTGTGTGTGAGTGTATGTGTGTGGTGTATGGTGTGTGTGTCGCTGGGGTGTTTAACTGCGATTTGAGTCACGTTTCATTACTCGTGATGCCAGACAGTAATCACTTGATTCTCTCCGGCCGCTGCAGCTTCCTTTTGTCTTTCTGGTGCTTGCAACACGAAGTTGTTGCACGAAGCATCACGTCTGCTACTGCAGCGCTTTTTTAGGGCGTGGCAAATGGCGCATCTTTTGCCAAATTCTAATTTGTGTCCTCCTCTTTATGCCTCGATCTCGTGACGCTTGTCATTCAAAGTCAAAGGAGAACGCTCCTCATTTGCGCCTTGCAACAAAACACAATACAACACGCAGGCGGCGTCCGGCAACTTGTGGCACTGCCATGATTATCAATTAACCCCCTGGCCCTGGACGGCTATAGCATTAGATCTGATTGCCGTTGAGTTTTCCACATGCCATTCTTATTTCAGTTATTTTCCTATTTGTTTTTTGCTGCTTCTCTTTTTCAATTTCACAGCGCGGTTAACCTCAAGACAGAAAGAAAAACTGAAGGAAACAGCAGCAGCAAGGAAAATCATTTACAATGTCTAGCGAAATCTAATAATCTAAGCCACAAGCCGATCCCAAAGCTAGAATGTATTACGACTCCAATTGCAACTCCATTTCAACCTCAATCTGCCACCCATTTCATATGATATCTTATGGAGTGCAATAGTTTCTTCTTGGTCATTTGATAGCGCTCTGGTTATGATATGAATTCCGTCTCCTTCTCTCATTCTGTCGCTTCAATTCCCTAGAGATTTATGCCAAGCTGCGGTTTGCCATCCTAACTGGACCGACCACAAGCTGCTCTAGAATCTTGCACCTTGAAGACACGTAGAATTCTTTTCTTTTTTAATTTAATTGAAATTATGAATTAGCCATATACAATTAAATAGCTTGAATAATAAATTTATATTGCTATATTTTCCTTTTGAAATCTTGAGAGTCTCACACACTTCCCTACTTGCCTTCGAGGTGCTCTAGACAGACAATAGATGCCCTTCCTCTTCATCCAGTCCAATCGAAATAATAGTCTCGCTCTTGACTTCCCCATAAGGAGATCTTTTGATCTGGGCATACCTTATAGGGCTGAAGCTATTCTAATATCGGCTAGCAGGCATATACAATTTCCAGATGATATATTTGGCAAACAAAGCACATGGGCAGTAGGCGCAGGGGCGTGGTCAGCTCGATGTTATCGCTGGCGATGGTCGCGTGAGCAGTCACGAATCAAAGGCAAAGGCAGACACAGAGGCAGAGGCAGAGGCAGATGCATTTTGGATCATGATAATTATGATTTGAAAATTTCTTTGAATGTGGGCAAGAGGTGGGGGCGGACGGAAGGGAAGGGGTAGACTGCTTGCCACAAGCAGCATCATCTTCAGCTGCATCGGTGGCACGTACAAAAGATTTGTTTTGCTTTTGGGTTTTTCGGTTTTTTTTCTTCTCCCAAGTTTGTACTTTTTTTTGGGTGAAGCGAGCTGGGGAAGAAGGAGGAGAAGTAGAGGGGTAGGGGGTGGGGCAGCAGCTGGCGGTGCTTTGGCTAAGTAGGTTAATTTTGACCGGTTTGTGGCGGCCACAAGATGCAACAGCCACGACAACAGCAACGGCAACGGCATTTGGCCAACAACTGGCTGTGCTTGTTGTTGTTGTGGTTGTGGTTGTTGTTGCTCTCGCTGATTGACTTGAGTTGGCTTATTAACCAGCCAGTTTTTATTTCGTCTAATGAAGCAACAAGCAACAACCACAGCAATGACAATGACAACGACAACGACAACGACAACGACAACTGTTGCTCTCGCTGCCAGATCTCTGGCTAACGATGCAAATGTCAATCGAAGCCAGGTCGTTGTTGCCAAGCCCCAACCCACCCTGGCCACATGCCACATGGCACATGCTACACATGCCACCCTGACATTGAATTCATCTATCGCTGCTCGTTCATCTCGTTAATGGCAACAACAACTGGCAGTTTTGTGCAAAACTGGCCACCATGTGTGTCTCTGCCATCTGCAGTCTCAGTCTTCGGTCTTCAGTCTTCAGTCTTCTTTGCAATGATCGATGCCAATGCCAGCCACATCAAATGTTGCAAATGCTGCACAGTTTTCAGCTCGACTTCATATGCAAATGAGACGCAGTCCAACTCCACATTGCCATTTGAAATGTCCACTCTATAACGATGTGGATGCCACTGCCACTGCCACTGTGTGTGCCACTTTGTGCTGGACTCAATGGCAATGAAATGACGCCAATGGATATCATTGCGTATGATCAATTTTCCAATGTGTCTGGCAGTCGCTTCAACTTCTTCTCTTCTGCTTCTCTACTTCGACTTCCACTTCCTCCTCGTCTCCTTCTGCTCTAATTCATTTCTAAAATTACTTTTGCCTCAGTTGACTAACGGCATTTGGCAGGCATAAGATTGCACAGTGGTGCAAAATTACTCTACATCAATTGGATTAAGACAGTTGCATATTGAACTTTAATATTTGAGTTCTAATTGAAATTCTATTGTGCTCCAATTTTCCTTGCGAATCTTTATATTTTCATCAGTTGGACACATTACATATTCCAATCATATTTTCTTGCATTCTCTTTAAAAAACTCGTCAGAATCTCTCAATACTTTAAAAATTATCCAATACGGGTATCTAATCAATTCATTTGGGACAAATATTTTCATCAAAATTGCCTAGCTATAGTATCTGATTTTGCCTCACTTTGAATTCGATAGCATTTATTTCAAACTCAAGTAGCTACTGTTGAGTGAACTGTTCCTATCTCTATTTCTTTTCCACGTCAAAGCATTGGCGATTTCCCCATTTCCAAGGAAATGCAGTCGATGTTTCTATTCAACACTTGTAATGCCTCTCACTTATCGACTGAAAAGTACAAGTGTCTGTCCCTTCGTTCCTTCTTAACGACTGTCCCTCTGGCCGTCTGCCTCTCATTGACTTGGACAGTTGCCTTTGGCTTTTGATTTATGAACATGGCATCAACGAATCACTCAATAAGCTGCCTGTCACACTCGACTCGACTCCACTGATGTGGATGGGGTCGGGGACGGGGTCATGGCCAGGGTCAGGGTGTGTGGCAGGGCTCGATGCAGCTATTTGCATTTAAATGCATGTGTGTGAGGCGCACCTTAAAAGGCAGCCAAATGAGAGCGAGACAAGGCGAGAGAGAGAGAGAGAGAGAGATATTCATAAGCGAAGCTGAAGCAAACAAAGGTAACAATGTGAACTGGCCAAGCCAGGCATTACCTTAACTGGCCACAGCCTCAGAGCTGAGTGGATCGCACTTGGTGTTGTCGCCGTTGCACGTTGCTGGTTGCACGTTGCTGGTTGCACGTTGCACGTAGCTCGCCAGTTGCGTGTTATCTGTGGCTGTGAAGCTGCCTTTAGCATAAAACATAAATAGCGACTGCATTCAAATGAGTCTGACAAACAAACTAAACCAAAGCAACAACAATCACGTCCTCTACCTCTCTCTCTCTCTCTCTCGATCTCGCTCTTGCTCTGTCGACCTGTTGCAATGAAAAATGCAAATACATGCACAAGAAATGCCATGCAGCCGGAGGCCCAGGCTCGAGAGCTTCCTGCGCTCCTTCTTGGCATTCTTGGCTTTTGGCCAACCGCGTGGGCGCATCATCTGCCACAAATGGTTGCACTGCATCGCTAAAGGCCACTCAAATGCCGCACACTGCGCGAAATAGTCGTGTACATGGAGCTGATTTTAATGTGTCTGAATACTTTCAACATTCTAATTACCAATATGTTAGTTGACATAAGTAACGCGTTCAACTTGAGGGGAAGTCAAAAAACAATTGAAATTTAACTTGAAGACAAAACAAAGATGTCAAGGAATTGCTTAAATTTGAAAATATTTATATATATTACCCAATTACATTATAATAAATGTTTAACAAATGAAACAACAAAGCAGCGAAAGTAAATATTATTTAAAGCGTGTTTAAAAGCAATTGGGCAAATTCAAAATGTAGAAAACAATGTTAACATAGAATTTTGTAAGAGTGTAGAATGCAGAACATGACTTGGAGAGTGGAGAATTGAGAATGGAGATGGGTGTGCGGGAGAGAGGGAAGCCGAAGGAGCCGTGTTGCATTTTGCAGCTTGTTAAAAGCATACTCAATAATTGCAATTATTTCTCATATTTTATGAGCACATTTCAATAATGAAGCCAACAGACGTGCGTCTGTACGAGTTGGAAGCCAAATGGGATATCCAGAGGTGGAGAAAGACGAAGACGCGGTCTGGATGGTCAGTGCCCATAGCGGGTGCATTTGGGGCGTTTTTAATGAGCCTTAAACTGCCAGTCAGAGCCAGTCAGAGGCAGCCAGAGCAATGGCCAATGGCTGCCAACATGGCTAACAACTGGCAACTGTGGCAACTGTGCTAACTCTGTCTAAAACTGTGATCAGACCACTCGGCAATTTGGTCTTTCATTTATGGCTAAATTGCTAAATTTGGCCGAGTTGCCTCTGCGTTCTTGGTTGTTATCGCAGCGATTTAGAATCGATCGTTTGATCGTTCGATCGATTGATCGATGGCTGCCGCTCTGACGTCGTTGACTTTAGCTGCGAGACTTTGGCGAAACTTTCTCGCCAATAATGTAACGGCCCCATTTACCCTCTCAGCAGTTCAAATGCAATTTGGCCAATTGCCCAAAAGACGCAATGGTTTCGGGCATAGCCAAAATCTTGTTTCGAACAATTCAACTTCATTAGCAACGGCTGAACAGTCTTTAATATTATTAGTATGATTGTATGCCACAAATTGTGGCATCATTAGAGCTACCTGTATTCAAAAAATGTGCTTACCTCGAGACAGATTGAGCGATTAGGCAATAGTCAGCTTGTGAGGAATATTAACAGAGCATTAACAGAGCATAAGGTTAACATTTATCATCAATTAAAATAATCATTCACCTGTTGATTTCATATGTATATGTAAGTAAATTGGGCTCAAGAAATGTGTAAACCATTTTCCTAAACAGAAATTATTAAAATACAGCCTAATTGAAGTACCGAGTGAGTTTTAAGTCCTGCAATAATTAATCAATGGCTTAATAAATAAAGTTACTAACAAGCTGTAACTGTTACCTCAATCCATCTAAGGCAGATTCGGTAATTGAGTTTGCCTTGCTATTTTTTGTGGACTACTAAAGACACTTTTTCGTAATTAACTTTGGCATAGACTTAGCATTGGGGCAGCGGCATACGGCATAATTAAATGGCAGCTTACGAACCACGAGAGAGCGAGCGAGCAATTTTAGAATCATTTCTAGGTGCAATGCACATTCGA
This sequence comes from Drosophila pruinosa, assembly GCA_018150935.1. Classification (NCBI taxonomy): domain Eukaryota; kingdom Metazoa; phylum Arthropoda; class Insecta; order Diptera; family Drosophilidae; genus Drosophila; species Drosophila pruinosa. The sequence goes on along the minus strand of JAECWR010000194.1, from coordinate 17,390,787 downwards.
AAAGCCATTAACAGCGCCATTAAAATTAACATGGCTCTAACATTGGCTTGGGGGAATTTTCAAAGCTGCTGGCTGCCGATGTTGTTGTGTTGTTGTTGTTGTTGCACTTGTAATTAACATTTGCGTTGCCATTAACAGCTGCAATTTACATGGACATGGGCCGAGCATTGCAATCGTTGTAGATCGACTTAGAGCCCTCTTGTTGCAGCTGGCTGAAAAAATGTGATGACAGACATTTGGACTGATTGACTGATGGACATTAAGTAGCTGAAATTGCATAACATTCGCGAGAGCAGGCCTCGAGTGCAAGTGCGAGTGCGACTGAGACAACGAGTGCTGTCTGCAAGTTCGGCATCGCCTTTGTTTTGGTCTCTGCCTTTGTCTATGACTTGGCCTCAGCTTTTGTTTTGGCCATTCGGCATTGGCATTGATGGGCTGCTGCTGCTGATGTTTAATGCTAATCCCAATGTCTGTCAGTCAGTTGCCAGCTTGAAGAAGAGGAGCTCCAAGTTATTGTTACTGTTACTGTTATGGTTGCTGCCGCAGTTGTAGTTGTTGGTGTTGCTGTTGCTGTTGCTGCTGCAGACGAAGATGAAGTTGGCAATGTTGGCAGCCTGGCAGCATCTCCAAACTCCAATGGCAGTTTCATAAAGTGAGCAAACAAATGACAAGCTGCCTCTGCTCTTGCTCTTGCTCTTGTCCCCTCTTCGTGCTACTCTTCTTACGCAGGATTCGCTCGCAGGATGGGCTGCCTGCAACTGCTGGTTGCAGCTGTGCTTGCTGCTTGCATGTGTGACAATTTGTACAATGCATTGTTGTCAACATTCCACACACACACACAGATACAAAAGACTGCTGCTCTGCGAGTATGTGGCAAGCATATCCGTTACTTTGGCTGTTAGACTCGCCGCTGCTGGCCATTTGTTCTTGCTTCAAATTGACCATAAAGTACAAAAAAATGTATGTGCATGGTCATTGGCAATGACCACAGCAACAGCAACAGCAACAGCAACAAGCAGAACAGCATTGCGGCAAGTTCATGAAGCGAATACTTTGTCGTTGCACACGTTTGCAGCAAACTGTTGTCGTTCCCTCTGCTGTTGTTGCTGCAGTTATTGTTGCTGTTGCTGCTGCTGCTGTTGTTGCCGTGCGCAATTTGGAATTTATTTGCACAATAATTGGCAAGCTGAATCAATAAATGCTTGCGGGCAGCCGAAAACAATAAATTAACGATTGCCACTTCCCAATGATCATCATCATCATCATCACGTTCGTTGTGTTGTTGCCTTGGCTCGCAGTGAAAAATGAGTGCGAGCATAAACGAAAAGGTGGCAGCAAATAAATGAACATAAAAGCGAAATTGAATTTTGTATACGCCAACAATCGATAAGTCGATATCGATTTATTTTAAGTGCGATTAATAAGGAGAGCAGCAAAGTCAATTAATAGGAATGCTTGAATGCTCTTGCTAAATTGTAGTCGCCAATACATGAACTTATCGATATGCTATCGTTGATAATTTGTCATCATTTGATTTGGCAGCACAAATGGCCAACTTTCCACGCGAATTATCGATAATAAATCAATTTGACAGCCATGCGAGATGCCTTCGATGATATTGCATGAAAAATCGTTGACAGCATTCGATTAAAGTGGCAGCTGTGTGGCAGTGCAGAAGCGGTGGGGGAGGGGGGACGAGCATGACTGATGATTGAAGCGATTAGCGAAGCGTTAACGTGCGCCAAGATGGCACTGCAAAAACTACTACAACAACAACAACAACAACAACAATGTCAAAAAAGGCGCAAAAGATTTTCTAGAGAGCAAAGAAGAAGTGGAGAGAGGGAGACAACGATAGAAATAGATAGAAAGCGGCGGGGAAAACAAAGCCAAGTCTCTGCCAGCCGGAAATGAATGTACTCGAGGTGATAAACGAGATAAAAGTGCAGCTAAATGGCAAAAGAAATACATCAGCAACAGCGACTAATGTTAAATGAAGCAAAGCGCAGCGGACTATAGCAAAAGAATGGTCAACGAATTGTGGCAAGCCGCGATACAAGCGACTGATACACACAATTTTGTGGCAGCAACAACTTCCTCATACCAACGGCAGTTGCAGTTGCACTTGCAGTTGCACAGTGGCAGCAAAGAGAAAAAGGCGTTTGACATGCACAAGGCGAGGGGGTGGCAGCATGGAGCGCATGGCTTAATTAGTGCAGCATAGCAAGTGCAGCAAGTTCGTGCCCCAACAAAGTCTTGTGTTTGTTTTAAGCCAAGAAAAGCCAAGCATGTTTGTTGTCCAAGTCATGGCAGAAGGCAGAAAGAGCAGAAAGTTTTGTTGCTCAAGTCTTTTTGTCTATCAAAATAAGCAAGTTCGTTGTCCAAGTCTTTTGTGCTGTGCTGTGTTGCTTTTTGAAGTCTTTTTCTCGATAAAAATGGGCAAGTTTGTTGCCTAAGTCACTTGGCAAGCAAGCAAGTTCGTTGCCTAAGTCGTTTCGAGTGCTAGGCAAAGCAAAGCAAGTTCCGTGTCCAAGTCTTTGGCTAGCGCTAGTTCGTTGCCTGAGTCTTTTGTTCTGCACAAGTCACATCAAAATATTGATGCAAAGTGGCAAAGTGTAGCGGCAACGCCCACAGCCGCAAGCACCGTTAACCGCCGCTCCAACAATAATCATCAGAATGCGCAAAGGAGGAGGGGGAATTAAAAATAGACATAGAAATTAATTGCAATGGCAGCGAGAGCGTTCAGCGTTCAGCGTTCAACGCTGTTGTCGATGGGCGCGGCCATGCAACGCATTGCAACTGGGCAGGCATGAAGATGCATCTTCCAGCTGCATCAGATAATAAATTAGACACAGCGAGTGCGACAGAGAGAGAGAGAGAGAGAGAGATAGAGAGAGAGGGATGCTGAAGCCTGGCAACTTCTTGGGGCGTAGTTGGCTGAAAATTGTTGCCGCCTTGCTTTTGTCTTCTATTTTTGAAAGCGGCAATTCATTTTCGTTTTGTCAGCCAGCAACAACAAACAACAAACAAGCAGAAGAAGAAGAAAACGCAGAAGAAGAATAAGAGCTGCACTTAATTGTTGGGCAGTCGTCAACAGTTTTGCGGCTTCGAACGCCAAATCAAAAGCGCTGCAACGCTTTAAAGCGTTGCTCGCATTACTCAATGTCATTGGATGCTGCCGCCAACGCTGCCGCCAAAGCGCAAAGCTGCAACAGTTGCTGCTGATCGTCAATTAGTTGGCTAGCAAAGCCACTGACATTTATCTGCAGCACGCCACGCAGCCCTAATTGTGAAGTATGGCCAACGTTCAACATTGCAACTGGCAACTGGTAACTGGCAACTGGCGACTGGCATTGGCAATGGCAAGCTGCAATCATTGTCAGTCTGTGGCACAGTCAGTCACTCAGTGTGCGTTTCAGTTTGAGTGACTAATTGCCAACTGATTGCAATGTGATGGCGTGGCTTATAAATAGGCATAGTGCAACAGCGATTAGATGTGGCAGCCACATTCCCTCTTGCGCACAAGTGCCACAAGCATCATCGACAGCATCCACAACTCACCTTCAACACCAAGTCAACTGCAAAATTAGAAAGAAACAAATGCGATTTGTTAGTCAAGCAGGCATTTCTCTTGTAACTGACACAGTTTTCTTATGCAAATACCCGTCGAATGGGGAAAGCATATGAAAGATGCACAGTCATGTGAGGACATGTCCAATTCTCAATCGTCAATCGACTTGACATAATTACAAATACAAATACAAGCAGAAGTCAATCTCAGCATAAGCTAGAATTCAATATGCGAACTCTCGACCTCCATTTTCCAGCTGTGACTCAAGTGCTTTTTCCCAACAGTTATTGACTGACTTTTCATGCAGCACTTGCAAATGGCACGCAGCTATCTGAAGCTTTCCCTCATATGACAATTGTGCTTCAGTTTGCAAGTCAAGAAAATATGGCAATAGTATTTACCTATTATTATTGAGTATTTCTTTAGATAGCAACAATGAATGACAAAATGTAACTACAAAAATTAATCAACTAAGAATATAAATATTTTGCTGTATTTTTCTATTTGAATTCTTTACTGATTACTTTTTCTTAAAATAGTTATTAGTTTGTCAACAATGCCTAACAAATTGCTCAAGCTTATGAAATAAAATACAATTGCGCTTTATATTTAGCTTTGGAATCTGCTTTTCTTTCGCCAAACCCCCCCCCCCTTTAGTTAATTTATTTGAAGCTTAACCTTACAAATTTCCTTTTGTTGATTTTACTTTGTCTACATCTGCATTCCCAGTGCTTTTCTAAGCGTATTTTGATTATGCAGCTACGTTAAGATATTCAACAATGTGTTTCTACTTGAGACAGTCATTAGTCGAAGATGAAAAGCTTAAAGCTTTGTCTTAATTCCCAGCGCTTTGTTTGGCTGCCTCGTAAATCAAAAGCTGCTTGATAAACGGTCTTGCCACAGCATCTAATAAGCTGCAACCAGCTGTGATGCTACCTGCATCATAACTTAGCTTATCTAGCTGGCTTTCTATACATCATAACATACGAGTATGTGTGTATGTATGTAAGTGCAGCTAGTTTGTGGTCATCTTTCAACGCTTGCTCTGAACAATGCGCCTTAATTATTAGTTATTCCCGAATCTGATCATAATAACAATCAGCTTAAGAGCGAGAGGGAAATGCACTTGGCAAGAACAAGTTTTGGTTAAATATTTTGTTAATTTAAGCTACTTTTCAGCTGTCTTTCTTTCCATCTTCCATCTACCATCTTGCATTTTTTTCTCTGCCGCGTTCAATGCATATTTGAACCTATTTGGTGGTCAGCTGTTGGCCAGAGTCGAAGCCATTGTCATCATCATTAAGTTCATAATGCCGTTGAGCCTTCATTCTGGTTTCGAACATGTTGTTTGCTGTCTCTCTCTCGCGCTGAAAAGTTGCTGCGTAACGGTATCTACTACTCGTGTCGACTCGTCTAATGGGTTATTGATATACGCGCAGAGTCTGAGAAAAGCCAAGTCAGAAGGGGGCAGGCCACGCCTCTGTCTCTCTCTCATCATTCGATCGAGCGCAGTGGAAAGTGCAAAAAGAAATTGTTGCGCGGCATGTGGCAAGCAGGCAGGCAGGCAACCCAGATGAGCGGATGCATCCAGCTATCCAGCTGTCTATATGTGCATACATGTAAATGAGGATTTGCATGCCAGCAATAACAACAAACATGCTGAGTAATTAAGCCAACAATTAAAAGGGGTGGGGGGGAAGGTGAGAGGAGGACTTGGTGACAAGCACTGGCATTTTGTTGCATGCTATAAAAGCGGCACATAATCAGCAGCAACAATAAATGTGTGCTTTCTATTTGATTGCAAACAAAAGACTTAGGACACAAACTTGGCCGCAGCTAAGCCCGGCGTCTTTGCAGCATGCTTCAGTGCAACGCTTCGTTGCGGCTTTGCCACAGCCACAGTTGCAGTTGCTCCAATTTCCACAGAAAGTTCTATGAAGCGCGGCAAGAACAGCACAAGAGCACAACACACATTCGCACACTCCAGAAACATAATTTACACTCGCATTTGCATACGCCCAAAGTCCAATTAAAGTTCGGCTCATTAACAACTGTATGTTGGCCATTAAGGGGGCACACTTGAAGAGCTGGTTTCGGCCACGTCAAGTGCAATGATATCATCGTGTCGCCTTGCGCTTGAAATGACTCTGACTCTCGAAAATGGGAACACTTTCACACCTTTCAAGTGGCGGAACTGAGACTGCTAATCCCTCAAGCTGTGGGTGCTAATCAAGCTGAGAGTTCTGATTTGTCTGCTTCAGTCTGCTTCAGGTTAACAAGCGAGACAAAAGCCAACGCTGCCATTATTATGATATGATAATTATAAAACTTGCTGGCCAAAGCGAAAGCCAAGTTAATCTCAGCTCAGTTCAGCTTGGTGTTGTCAACCATTTAAGGTACTAAATAGTTCCACTGACTACTTTCATTTGCAGAAGAATTCTGCTTTTTTGGGAGGCTGAATAATTTGTGCTGACCCAATTCATCACAAAGAAAACGAAAAAGAACACAACGAATGCTTTTTGGAGCCATAACTAAGTCGCAAATGGAGCTGGAGTGGTCAGTGGGGCGTGCTGTGAATTGAAAGAGAAGAAAAAAAGAAAGAAAGAAAAGCAGACGCAAGAAAGAAAGAACCGTTGACTAGCATAGATAGCAGTCAGTGTATATAGTATAGTGTACCACAACATATGTACTATATACCCCCCACCATCAAAAGAAAACGAAAATATTTCAGGTGGAACGAGGAAAGTGCCAGATCATCATCATCGTCATCATCATCAAGATCGTCTCTTTTGCTCTTTTGCTGAATTGGAACAGTGGATGCTTCTTCGTTTTTTGCGCGATGATTTCGAGTGCACTCAGTTGGATTCACACTCGTATCGCTGACCATTCAACAGCCACTCGAATTTGTCAGCGCGCGAGCTCAAGAGCAGCTCAAGAAGAGAGCGAAGCAGAGAGAGCGAGAGGTGTGAAGACAAGTGTCTCTCTGTTTGTTTACTCACTTGGCCGAAACTCATCCCATCATTCCATCATCCCATCTAGTACTAGTTGAGTATTTGCTGCGAATTCTATTGTCGCAAAACAGGTGCGCGATTTTCGTTGGCTGCCAACTGGGTCAGCACCACAAACTAAACTGGCTGGCGACGAGGAAAGTGCGGCAGAAAGGCTAGCAAAACTGTGCCACAGCAACAAGCACCAAGCAGCAAGCTGCCGCAGCGAAGCGGCAATAAACCCGAAACACAACTGAGCTGATGCAGGATGAACAAGCACATCTTCTGCCCTTCCTCTCCCCTCTAAAACAAAAAGCCCAAGACAGACAGTTAAGCTAGCACTAATTGCAAAAGACTTGACTGCAAGTTGCAAATTCAATTGCTCGCTGCTCTCATTCTCATATTTCATTTGTTGACTTTATTGCTCTTCAGCCATTTCCCTCTCGCATTGATGCCACATTCCGGGGCCAAAAAATCCACTTACTAGCCAGCCGATCAGACTTTTATTTTAATACGCGATTCTATTTAAGGTGACCATAAAAGCATTAGTTCCTTGTTATAGTTCTGTCAATTTATTGCACAAGTTTTTTCTTTTAAGTTTTGTGTCATTCTTCAGACAGCCCAAATAAACTATAGCGTCTCGTCTGGTACTTGCACCAATCTAATGCGAATCGATATCATCAATTTCCGCTACAAATAAGAAACACGAGCACATTGAAAAGTGGGGCAGCAACAAGAGCTGATAGAGCTTTTGGCGCTTAACGTTTAGTGGGCTTTGTTGTTGGCATCTTTTGGTGTGGCAGATTTGGGTCAGTTTTGTTGCCAGGCCGCGACACGCATCACCTTGGCTGTAGGTGGTGGCTGCGGTGGCAAAATGAGGGGGCACAGCTGCAATTTGCATAGTTCAATTAAATGCAAGACCAGCAGATATTTCCCTCGACTCGGTCGTAAAGGCTGGCTGCCTGCCTGCTGTGTTGCAAGTTCGTTGCCTAAGTCTTTTGTTTGCAGTTGTGTGCAACGCGTTTCATTCTGTTGAGCTGCTTAAGCCGACTGGGCAGGCCGGGCGGTCCGCTTTAAAGTTTTGTTTTTGCTTTTTTACGATTCGATTATAAAAGAACAAGTCATTTTTTATGCAACATTATTACGTTATTTCCGGGGCGGTAAGAACAACAACATCAACATCAGCGACGACGACAACAGAAACAATAAACTTTAATTTCAACAAAGTCGAGCAGCATTTTTTGGCTTCTGCCCGCAATGTGCCACATGTGTGTGTGAAAAGCTATAAAAGCAGACGCCGCACAAAAGGGGCAGCTGCAGCACAGCTATGGAGTAGAGTTTGGCTCTTTGGGGGCTGCTGCGGCTGCTCCGCATTTGAGTTCTTTTTGCTGCGTGCGCATTTTCTTCTCCCATTTCTTTTTAATGTGTTTCTCATGCTTTAGCTTGTCTCTTTCTCTCTTCGCCTCTTCGTCTCTCTGTTTTTCCTACACTAAATGCTTTCCTAATGAATTGGGTGACCGGCGACGACGATGGCGGCCCGGTAATAACGGTTAATTGCGTTAATGACTTTAACAGAAAATATAAAGCGCAACCTTTAAAATAATAATAAAAAGACTAAGAAAAAAGACAAGAGAAGCAGAAAAAAGTTGAGCAACTAAAGTCGACAGCATACAGACAGAGAGAGATGCAATGCAAGAGGGGAGGGGAAGATAGAGTACACATGACACACACACACACACACACACACATACTCACATAAGGGCCACACGCATGCATAATTTGCACTCATTTGGCTCGAATGCAAGGCATTTGGTCAAGCCAGTTTGTTGCCTAAGTCTTTTGTTTAGCGCCTGCATATGAAATGCGAGTGCAAATAATGCGCTGCAAAATTGTCCAAGCTGTCACCATGCCACTGGTATATTGCCTTTCCCAAGAAACAGTCGACTGCTTCCTGGAATCCTACTCATTATTGATATATGCCATATTTATTATCCACATCATTGGCATAACAAATATATTTATTTATACGCAGAAATCACATACATAATGGCATAAAGTATTGTATGAAATATGAGAACATTATTGAGAACTTCTCGATTATTAAATAATACTATTTCATATTATTTGAAATTATTCATCTTTCAATATGCTACAACATTAAAGTTATAATATTTGTCGCATTATTTTATAATTTTATTTGGCGAGAATAGTAAATGTTAAATTTTATGCTATATTTTTTATATTTTTTTATGAAGATAAAATGTTGTTTAAATATTTTGTAATATTTTACAAAATATTTGTTGTAATATCTTTTTCGTATTTGTTTAATTCTTTATGAAGAAAATGTAATTTATTTATTGTGCAATATTCTACAATATTAATATTGTAAAATTTATGCCGTGTTTTTTATAATATTTATTATTTCTCAAGAATATATATTTTATTAAATACGACATTATCTTTTTAAGTATCCTTTTAATACGTGATGTGATTTGTGAATTTTTTTTTATTTTATCTTTTTAATTTGTTATTTCTTGCAATATGTGCTTTGAGTATGATCGCAGTACATAGATTAGTTTTCCTTTGGCAACAATATATTGACATATATTTCATAATATGCCACTCTTTCCTTATTTTGGTTGCATTTTTCAACACTTCTTAAAAATATCTAATAAAAAAATATGAAAAAAATAGTTTTCGTTGTTGCTCTTTTTACTCGTTATTTTTGCAGCACTTTTGGGATTCTTTTCTCTAGCTGTGTCGTGTCTCACGGGAAGTGCAAGAGAATAGTGAGTGAGTGGAGGAAATCTTACCTTCTTTGTAATAATTTATTGCACAATCAATCACGAATTACAGTTTGTTGTTGTTGTTGCCGATGCAGATGCTTGGCAAGTTGGTTTGGCTTTCTTTTACTTTTTCTTTTTCTTTTTGTTTTTGTTAAGTGGTTAAGTTGTTTTGCGAGAATCCTTTCGCGTGCCTTCTGCTTGTTTCTTTAATTGCTTTTCTCTCGTTTGTTTCGATTTGTTGTTATTGTTGTTGTTTGTTTTTGGGCGAACAGAAAAAAATGCTTGCACTTTCACACTTTGGAGCACTTTGGTGGAGCGCGGGGCGAGAGGCAATTGGCAATTGGGATGTTCAGAAGGAAGTATCCGAATATGCCAGCAAATGTTGCAATGTTGCACACACTTTGTTGCAGTTCACTAGGAAGCACACTGAGTGTTGTATTCTCAACCAAACCAAAAAAAAAAGAACTTGTATGTCCACGCTGCTGCTGCTGCTGCTTCTGCTGCTGCTGCTGTCGCTGCTGCTAATGCTGACTGAGACGGCGCTGTTAGCACTTCAATTGCATTACGCGCAATGGCTGGTGGGCCAGCGAGTGCGCCACTTTTATGCCTTTCCCAGAGGTCTCCACGACAAGAACCGAGACGAGTCGAGTCGAGAGAGCGCCATCGCACAAGAACAGCGGCGGCAGCAGCAGAGAAAGCGGCGTCGCCAGCCATAAGAAAGCCACTGCAGCAGCAGCAATAGAGACAGCGACAGCGATAGCGACAGAGGTGGAGACTGCGTCAGCATTGCAAACGCACGAAGCAGAAACAAAAGTCAAGAAAAGCGCGAGCCCATTTCTACTTCACACACAACACACAAACACACATTTGTGTTAAAGAACGAGAGCGCACTCTCCAAGCTTACTCTCCACACACACACACACATGCGCAGCGACGGAGACTTCTGCGACTGCGACTTTGACTTTGACTTTGGCGTTGGCTTAACAGCAACATTAACAGCAGCTCGCTCGTAGCATTGAACTTGAACAACATAGCGCTCTCTGGCTCTCTCGAGTGCGCTCTCTACTCGTACACGAACAAGTCGATGGTGAGAGACAACGGCACCTGTTACAGCGCAACGATTTGCATGGCTACCGTTTTGGGTATTACGACTGCCTGACTGACTGTGCTTTGACGAAGTGGAGAGTGCAGAGGGCGGTGGGGAGAGCACCATTAGTAGGATTAGCAGCAAAGCAGATCGCGCTCTTAAAGGTAATCTTGTGAGCATCTCAGGCACACAGATATCGACTGATAAATATGCTAATGAATTACGAGTCAGCGCTAGCTCGAATCCAACATATGGAATGTTAAATATTGGACACCACCACTGCAAGCATGCATCAATCTTTCCCCTCTCCCTCTCTTCCTCTTTCCAGTTACAACAGTTGGATAATGCTTGAGAACACTCTTAATGAGATGTTCGACTTTTAGAGCTTTTGCTCTAGCTGCGACCTCAAGTGGGGTGCACTTTCATTGTCTATCTCCCACCGCGGGCTGGGCGCTGGGTGTGGCGGGAATGGTGGGTGCTAACCACCGTCCGGCGAGTGTGGGACACGTTCGTATCTCACACGAGCGCCATCTATCGTGTAGTTGAATGACTACAATGTCAGGCGCAGATGAAAAGTGGGGGAAGGGGACAACGAATACCACAACTTCCAAATTCCGACAGTTTAAGTTATGTGCATAACTTTGAGTAATTTCTTAGAATAGAGGGATTCTCCTTATGGAGACATATTTGGTTAGTGCCAAGTTGAGAAGAAATTGTTATCTATTTACAAATTCAACTTTAAAATTGTGATTAATTCTTATTTGCAATTCATACACAGATCAGATTTGGTCCTTCTGAGATACCATTTATACTATTTTTGTTTGTTTTTTTTTTTAATAAATAAATCAATACTGTTTAATTTTTAAATTTATTTTGCATTATAATATAAATGATATTGTTTACAAATTGTATTGTTTATCCTTAGAGTTATGTTCTTTAATTTAATTTTATATTATTTACATTATTAACAACCAACTATTTTTACTTTAATTTATTTTGCATTATACAATTAATAAATTAGTAAATACATTTTTCTATTTGTGCTATATATATAAATTTTTCTATTTTGTGCTATATATATTATAGTATAAATTTAATTTAAATTAATAAAACAAAAACATTTTTTTTTTTAAATTTATTTTACGTTGTTTAAAATAAATTTGTATATTTAACAACTAATTTTTATTAATATTTATTTTGAATTATTCAATAGAAATTAAGATATACTATTGTGCCAAGTCTTCAATGTATGTACATATGTACACATGTATATACATACTTATATTCATTATGTAGAATTCGGCATTGAGAGAGATGTTCAGGAAGTTACATTTCTAATTGGGTGTGAGTTTTGTCTTGTGCGTTTTCTTAATGTTTTCTCGGCGCGCTTGGCAAAAAGAAAGTGGTCAAGATGGGTTTATTTTGATATTGCTGTCAATTAAAGCAAAAGGGCGACAAATTTCGCAGCCGTTACGTTAAGAGCTAAAAGTGTGGAAAAGAAGCATAACTTGCGCACATGTAAGTGTAGTTGTGTGTGTGTGCAGGTATGTATGTGTGTATGGGTGAGCTGATGAGTGTGTATTTGCATTATACATTAACGGAGCTGGCAACAAAAATAAACTAGCAAGAAGTAAAGAAAACAAACATTAAAGTAGCCCGCTTGCTCAAACAGACTGCCAAGGTAGCCAAGCCAAGCCAAGTCAATGGCAGCGAGCGGCGACTGCGCGGCGAGTATAATGAGAATTTAGTCTACAGCTACGCAGTCGCAGGTCATTGCCATGCTGCTAACGGCGCTGCCAGCAGAATGTTAACAGCGCTGCGACCTTAACAGCGATGCTAACGTCTTGTAGAGTTGCCAGGACGGGACACAGGCAGAGATTCTGACTGCAACTAAGACTGAGACTGTAAATGCAATCATAATTCATTAGAGCAGCATCAATTGAGCCAGTCAGGGAGACAGGCAGCAGCTGGCGTCATTTTGACATAACAGCAAATGAATTGCAGACGAAGCGAGAGATGGAAATAAAGATGGAGTTGGCGATGGGGACGTAGATGGAGATGAGAGATGGAGCTGGAGATGGAGACTTGGCTTGCGACTGCAAAAGACAATAATTAAGATTGGAACGAATGCTACACGAATAGCGCATAGTGCAGTCGACGTCTCAGTCGGCGTCGAAGCTGAAGTTGAAGTTGAAGCAGCCGCCGCGAAAGCGTAAAGAAATCACTTAAAATAAGAAAATTGCTTGACGCTTTGGGTTCCGCTTACCTAAGCTACCGCTCTCCCTTGCTCTTTCTCTCTCTCTCTCTGTTTTAGCTATGCACCCCCACTTCATTTACCACCCATTCCTCTTCCAGCCACAACAGTCAGTATGTTTGTGTGTGTGTGTGTGTGTATATGTCACAGCTGCAAATGACAAAGCACCGTTGCAGATGCAGTTGCTTTTCGGGCGCCAGCGACAACTACAACTGCAGCTAGTGATGGGCGACTGCGTGTCACGACGTGCCGAGTCACAGTTCCGTTGAGTCGCGTGTCACGCACACACTCAAGCATGCGTAACCCTAATTAATCGTCCCATGTTGTGCACATTCCTAGCTCGATTTGTGCGTAGTCATCGCTCACAGGAATTGTATGCTATGCAGTAGGGGGAGAAGAATTGTGAAAAGAGATGTGCAAAGAGTGAAGGAAGAGAGCAAAATTGACAAATAACAAGAGCATCCTTTTCATAGATTAGCAACAAAAGGTTTCATGATACGTACATTCAAGCTTAAGCGAGACAGAGAGAGAAAATAAAATAGAAGGATAATGGTAGATACAGAGAAAGAGCTAGCCTTCATGGCTAGTCAGCCTGTTAGCTGAATTAAGAAAGTAATACGAAAAGAGAGAACAAAATATAAGCGTTATGGGTTACGGGTACAACAAACTAAAAGGATTCACGGGAATAATACAAAATATGATATTTTTGGAAGGACTACCAGTGTTTGTTTTGTACAAATTTAATCGTCTTATAATTTTGTAGCTCTAATTTCTTTACTTCGACACAATAGTTGTAAAGTAATTATTCAATTTTAAGTTTAATATTTTTTTTTTTTTTTTAAATATTTTAAAATTTTATTTTAAGTTTAGTTTTACAATCAAATTGTAAATTACATTTGCCAGCTGGCATCTCAGGTAAATATACTTCATCTTTTCATATCCCTTAAAGTATATATGTATATATGTATATATGTATATATGTATATATGTATATATGTATATATGTATATATGTATATATGTATATATGTATATATGTATATATGTATATATGTATATATGTATATATGTATATATGTATATATGTATATATGTATATATGTATATATGTATATATGTATATATGTATATATGTACGAATATTGGTCGCTGCTCATAAGCTTCCTTAGGCGTGAATCTCTTGAAGTGATTCTCTTGTTAGGGAATGCCTTTTACTGACCATGGTCAACTTTGTGTCACGGTGCCCTCGCTTTTAAAATGGAGGGAGCCGGACAGCTGTTATGACATGCCTTGCTCGCAGATATCGCACAGCTGACCAGTTTACCACCGCACAACACACAGCACACACATTGCTGGGGCGGTTGTTGTTGCTTGGGCTAGTTCTAAATATTTGCAGCATTACTTTTGGTCTTGTCCTGACTTGTCTAGTTTTGTCGGGGACAGCCTTTCTTTTCAGTTCTCAGTTTGGAGTTCTGCTCATTCTCAATCTGATTCGGTTCCAGTTCCAGTTCCTGTTTCAGGTCTGGTTCTAAGCCAGCTTTTACTTTTGCTGCTGGGATCACAGCAGTTGACTTTAGCTTCCGTTCCGGTCGAAAGCCATCAGCTGGAGCTGGAGCTGGAGCTGAAATCGGAGACGGAGTCGGAGGCAGCAAAGTCCGCCTAACCTTTCACTTCCCCTGGGCAAAATGTTGATCCGTCTTTCCCTTTGTTCGCCTGGCTGTTGTGTTCGTTTGTTTGTTTGTTTGCGTTTTGTGATTCGATTTGATTGCCACTTAATTAGTTGTTATCATACATATCCCCCAGTTAATCATGGAGAGCAGACGTTTACCGTTAGCTTTCCAATTTCGATTTGGTAGCCAAAAAAATAGACACAGTCTTAACCACAGAAAGACCAGAGTCTCTGCCGAAAAGTTTTGGCCGGAAGTGGTTTCCAGTTCACTCGCTGACTCGCCGCATCATCGTCCACCGACGATCTTCTGGCGCGGAGTTGGTCAGTTGAACTGATTCTAAGTGCGAGTACGAATCGTGTATGGCCTAAACGGCATTCGTAATAGCCGGGTCAAGTCAATGCCACTCATTAAACCAATCTCTTCCGAAGCTCCAGTTGATCTAGCCTTGTCTTGTGGGTGAGCAAGACCAGGTATATTTTAGAGAGTTAGAGTGTGTTGTAAATTGGGCAATTCTTAACCCAACTTTGTTGTTTGAAAAATCACATGGAATTCAATTGAAGAGCAGAGAAAGTATAATAAATTAATCTACAGCTAAAGTCGAACTTAAATTGAGATATGCTCCTTAAAGTTTTCATTTATTATTTCAACTGCGAAATGTCAAGGAATGCCTAATCTACGATTTAAACATTAATGAGGAATCTTTTAATCTCTTTATTATTTGAACCATCTAGTAATCGTTACAAATTGTTTATCAATAATTTAGCAGAATTAGTTATAATTACATCTTACGTTTATTTAATAAATAAATAAAATATAATCTATGTTTACTTATAATTTTGGTACACCTCAATTAAATGTAATAAATAAAAATAATGAGTAATTTGATTAGATGATTAGATGTAAATTAGAAAAATAAAATAAGCATTATAAATAAATAAATAAATGTTTAGTCATAATTACAATATCATATCTGAATTGAAACAATTTAATAATAATAATAATAACAATTACAAATTGCGTTCAATTTAGGATGCCATATTTGGGCCTTAAGTACTATCCTGCAGTATCGAAAAATAAGATACAAACGTTATGCACTTCCTTTAAAGTGCATTCAAATAATGTTAAGTATGAAATATATGCGGAATGCATTTAATTGAGTAGCAAATCCCTAAGAAATTCTACAACGAGTGCTCGTTGATTGATCGCACTCATTAAGCAATGTGGCGAGTATAACACATGGGGTTTTAACTAGAACAAATTCTTCAACTCCACCCCCCTCTCTCTGCACTTTGCAGACTCCTCTGGTTTATCACACCTCGACTGTCATAGATTAGGCAATGACTACTTAGTTATAAGCATTGGATAGCTACTTGGATTGAGACGGGTTCTGTGTCTTATATTCGAGTATTAGCCAGCATTTGAAGTAATGCTGATGAAGTTGTAGAATGCTGAAAAGGAGCAGCCCGCACGCCTAATGACCAGCGATAGAGACAGAGAAGACAGAAGACAGCGCTACAGGTAGCTACAGCTACAGCAAAAGAAGGTTCTGTTATTTGTGGAACTTCTATTCATTTTCCGGCCTTTTTTTGTTTGGCGGTTTTGGTTAATGGCGAGCTGCCGAAGGGGCAATCACAAGAGTGCTATGTGTGTGTGTGTGTGTTGACTCTGTGTGTGTGTGTGAGTGTAGCTGCTAAAATGCGGGTGCCGCTTTTCTTCTTCGCTTTCTCCCCCGCAGCCGCAGTGCTCGTTGTCTGCCTGCTCTCTCTTTCTCTCTCGCTTTTTCTACCTCTCTCTCTTTCTTTCTCTCTTACTATATCTCTCTCTCACTCTCTGTCGCTTGCGTGCCTATCACATTGGCACAGAGCGGCCCATCTGTTGTCATCAAGGCCCCATTCGCCTTCGTCTGCTGTCTCTTAAAGAAAAGAGCTGGCAGCAATTCAGACTTTGACTTAGACTTGGTCGGTTTAAGGCAGCGTTAGAGCCGGGCCAAGACAGGCCAGGGCCATTACCAGCTGGCAACGCCACAGCGCGGCTAATTAGCGCCTTGGATGCTGTGCGGCTAACAAGATGTGACTGCAACGGCCACGTCAACTTGAGCTTACTCATTTATTAAGGCATCACTTCTCCCCTCCATCTCTCCCCTCGATTCCCACTTCCCCCACCTCACACTGATTGCACTGAGCTGTGCTGGTGATTAGCGAGGATTCTGCACAGAATTGGGAGCTGCAGCTGGAGCTAAAGTTGGAGCTGTGTCCATTTAGTCTCTAATTAATTTCGCCGCGATTCTTGACATTTATCTTAATAATTTTTGGCATCGCCTGTCGCCAGTTGGACAGTTGAACGGCGGGGGCTGCTGTCGCGGGGTGTGGCATTTGCATTTTGCCAATTTAAATGTTCGACGTGAAGCACAGCCAACAACAACGACAGCAGCAGCATGCGACTCGCACATCGATCATCATTTGTGGCACGAACAGAAAAAAAAGTGAAATGCTTTGCCACAAGCTGGCGGCTTAAGCGGGACGAGGGCGATCGCTGGAGTTTAGATGCCCCCGCTTTTCCCTTCACACTGCCACTGCCACTACCACTACCACTACGATTGCCATTGCTTGATGATGATGAACGTCTTTTTCGTGTCCATCCACATTGCTGGGCATTAGAATTAAGCTGTAACTTTGCATTCAAATTAAATTTATAGCTGTTGCAAACAAGGAAAAGCTTATGGCCACGACAACAACAACTGCAATGCTGCCATTGGAAACACGTCCGTATAATGAAGAACAGCCAATTCTTTGCATTGCCTTCGCATAAATACTCTGCAAGAATATTTATTTATTTTATCAATAAAGATCTCAACTACTACAGTTAGAATTAAAAATTTAAGAAAATCAGGGAAAAAAAAGTAACGAAACGTTTTGATAAATAGTTAATAGAATAATACAATATAATATAAAAAATAGGGGATTCCCATAAACAAAGCGAAATGCTTCAAGTTATATCATGTTTCATTTGCAATTCCTTTTATTTGGCATATAAAATAAATTAAATAAATTATTTTATTGCATGAAAATACTTGAGTAGAAATCATGTTCGATTTATTAAATATATTCCCTTGTATTATAAATTATTAAGTAGATTATAAATTGTGAACAACGAACAATAAACTTTTGAAACAATGCTATAGAAGTTGAACTCTAGTAAAGTCTATATTCATTTTTATCTCACATGTTTTAGCATAATCTTTTCTCTACTATTATCTGCTTCTTGCTGACGTTCAATAAATAAGAAAAATAAGTAATAAAGAAAATATAATATAGTATTATATATGTATATTATATAATGCACTAAAGTATATTTAAAATTATCTTAAATTGCCAGGCATGAACAAGAGAAATATAGACCAGTTGAAGAGAAATAAATTTGCTAGATAACAACTGAACTGACCGAAACATTAAGTCAATTTCGTGTAGAGGGAGGCGAAGGGGGTGGAATGGAATTGGAAGTGATGACAGCAGTCGTCAGACGCAGCGACATGTGAAAGTTGTACAAAAACAAGAAAAATTATTTAGAAAAAAATGAAATTCGAAATACGAATCGAAACCGAAAACAGAAGGAAAATAAAAAGACAGGCGCTGTCGATGTTCATCATGAGAGATCGGAGATTTCTGATTTCAGAGATCATGCCATGTGCTGCTTGTTATGATGTCTGGATAATGATGATGGCACTATCAGTCTGATATGCATGACCCCAATTGGTTATGGTCATAACTTTGAGTATCAGACAGCCAGCAAATGGGAAGAGAGTTCGCTAAAGAGCTTAATAGACCCTCGCAGCAGTCATCTTAGATCCTGTTGTCTTGGACAATGTTAGTGTTATTTGGCAATAAATTGCAGTTTCACTCAAATGTTAATGTGCAGCATGTGTAGACTTCTGTTGGAGGCAGCTGAGTAGTGCATAACATTGCACTCACACAGTCCGAACAGCAAATGTTAATGATAGCTGTGAATAACAGTTGTTTAACATACATTCAACTAATCTGTATCTACAGACCTTTATCAAATTACAGTCATTTGAGGAAATGGAAATAAAAATTGAATAAATCCCTAAGGGTGAAAAACAATATATGCAAAACATTATTTTATTCTGACAATAAGCGAAGCTCATAGCTCTTGATTAGCTCTATAATTGGTGCTTATGTTGAATTTGGCCAATTGTTCTTTTCCAAGATATAAACATAGACATTTGAAACGACAATAAAAATAATAATCTTCAAAGCAAATAATATTTGAACTTTCGGGCCATATGCATAATAAATAGGTCTATCTACTCAATTCTTGTATTAAACATTTACTTAATTGCATAGCAATTGATACTCAATTAAAGAGAGAGTATTGTTTAACATATAAATGTACATACATATGTTATATACACATTTATACCTCCAGTCAAATTAGCTTCGCAACTAGACACCCGGATTTTGGGTAAGTAAATCAAACAAAACAGAGAACGAGTGTTGTTTGGGTATTGTTTAAGTTTTGCCCCATTGCCTTTGTCTAAGCCCAAGTCAATTTGCCAAATTCGATCTGCTGGTTTTTACTTTACATTTTTGGCGTTTTGGCGAGGGCCAAGACTGAACTCTTTTTTGGCCATTGTCCAATGTAATTTGCATTATGTTCTAGTTTCCATTTAAGTCTATATTTGCTTTTGCTTTTTTTTTTGGTTGGTGAGGAATTTTCTATTTGTTTTTTGTTTGGTAAAAGCTTAAGAAAATATAGATCAGGGGAGGGTAGAAAAATTGAGTTAAAAGTTCTACAAACAGTGCAAAGTTTGCTCGTCATTCTTGAACCGTTAGTTGGCCATATAAATAACATATTTGGGCTGAACTTGTCAGGGGAGTTCTTGCGTTCTTGGAGGCAAGGTAGGAGGGCGACTCGAAACTCGAGACTCAAGACCAAAGACTCGCCAGTCGCGACTAGCGGAAGAGCAAACAAAAGACTTAGGCAACGAACTCGCTGCGCGGAAAGACGAATGCATTGGTAGCTTTGGAGATTGCGGCATCTTTAGAAATAATTATCGCCTATGTCCATATTGTTCTAACGTGAAAGTAAAAACCGTTAAGAATTAATAACTATACAAAAGTCTGTTGGCCAAAAACGTAAATTTTTGCTTCAGAGCAAAAACAAAAACAAAAAAGACTAGATGAGGAAGGGGCAAGAAAAGTTTATAAAAATAAACTTTTTCTTTTACTGGGTCAGCATTTTGTTGTTGTCTGCCAACGGCCGACTGTTATTGTTGTTGTTCTTGTTGTTGTTTCTAATTCAGTTGTTTGGTTTCGCTAACAACAATAACAACAACAACAATGACAAACAGAACCTTGATTTGATTCGAGTCGAGTCGAAGTTGCGTTTTGAAGCCATCAGAAAATGCCATAAAAATAATAAAACCACTTGAGGATTTATTGCGATTATCAATATGAAAGTGATACGCGACCTAGAGACCCACAGAGCACGCCCACATCCCCCAAACAAAGAGCATCGATCAAGAAGGAGAAATGAAATGCTAATGCTAATTAATATCCGAGAAGAGTCGAGCCATGGGGGCGTCTACTGGCACTCACCCAAAATGTTGTGAGTCAGCTTCTAATGATCATCATAATTAAATTGGTTCACCGCATCAACGATGAAAGCTTTTAACGTTGATCGATCATCCATCATTCACTCGCTCATTCACTCATTCACTCACTTACCCATGCATTGATTCATTTCAATTTGAATACCGTTGAGAGCTGGCAGCTGGGAGCTGGGAGCTGGGAGGTCTCGTCATACGTGTCTGGGGCTATTGTTAAGTCTCAATCGGCATTATATTAATCAGAGAATTGTCACTCATTTTGCAGTCATTTGCTAGACATCACAGCCATTACATTCTCTGGGCTCTGTCCGGTTAGTGGCAGACAGTACTGTTGCCATCATTATCGCCAGCGACCATTGTCATTATCATCATTAGCATTGGCATTGGCAGCAGCGTTGACTGAGTAAACGGCGCTAAAAACAACCGTAAAGCTTCACAGATATAGATAGCTAAATTTCAAGTAACAGATACTCAGTTACCATTGCTTTGAATGAAACTTAGACTCGCCACTTGACAATTCTTCTCAGTCTCAGTCTATGTCTTCTTTAGTTTTCTTTGTTTTTTTTTTTTTTTTTTTTTTTTTGCGCAGATAACTGTTGCATACTAAATACTTCATTAGCTAATATAGAATAGTGTTGACTCTGCGGGAATTGCATATTCAAAACCCATCAACTTCTTATGTAATATCCCCAATTAGAAGACGAACACAACTCATTTATCATTATCGGAACAGTAAGACTTTTCTTCAGTTGAACAAAAGAACTGTAGTTAAAAAATACAAAATTGTTAAATTCTAATTTTTATCTCATGGAAGATGAATATTTAATTACGTTTGTTTTAATTCGAAAGCTCAGTCAACTCTTTTTAATTAGCTTACTTCTCTTGATTTTCAATTTATTAAAAAGGAGGAGATAAAACTATGCATAAAATAAATCATTGAGTTCTTAGTTTTTTAGTTGATCTAGAGCCGGCTATAAATAAAATAAGGTAAAAACAAGAATACTAAGCTCCATCATTTAAAAAAAAAAGTTAATATAGTTTAATTATTCTTATGAGAAAATAAGTATGGCACATTATATGTGTTGTAGAAAAGACCAACTGTTATTAACGGCTTCGTACTTCGATATAATAACAGATGTATAGGCCTTCAAATGTGTGCTAAACTGAAGGTCATTCATTCAGTATGGGTGTTCACTTGAGCTCAATTTGTGAGCTCTCGGCATAGCTGCTCAGTCAATTGGACAGCAATTGCAATAGCCAAATAGCCATTTAGGCCAACATACTCGTAATATGCCGAGAGGAAGAAAAGAGGAGTAGGTGGAGATTGAGATGGAAGGGGAGAAGGAGGAATCGAATAGCCATAATGCCATGCTGGCTGACAGTTGACCAAACGAACAATTGACCGATTTCCATGGCCTGCTCCTGGTCCATGGTTGCTGTGGTTGTCTGATAAATGAATGAGACATTGGCCGACACCATAAGCAACATGGCAGTGGCAGTTGCAGTGGCAGTGGCATTGGCATTGGCAGTGGCAGCATCGCTCCTAGCTGCTAGTCACTGACCTAGAATGCAGCATCAGCATCGGCTTCAGCGTCAGCTTTTACTGTTGTCTCTGGCCGTTCTTGTTGTTGTTGTTGTTGATGTTGATGTTGTTGCCGTTGCCAGCTTCTACTGGTGCCTCTCTCTGTGGCAGCTTCTGCTTCTTCTGCCTCTTGCTCTATTCTCTGTTTGCGTTCACGTTCGCGTTCCTGACTTTGGTTACCAATACCGTTTGCTGGCTTCAACGCCAGCGCCAACTTATTAGCATAATCTCAGCCAGTTGCTGTTGCTCTCTCATTATGAATACCAGGGGGCTTCGGGGGTGGTAAGGGGGGTACTGGCAGTGGCACCTCATCATCGGCGGCATCAATTCGCCGCATGATGCATCGCCAGGCAGCGTGTGAAGCAGCAACCCGGCCAAGTCAGGCACAAGTTTGCTCTGCGTTTGTTCTTGCATGTTTAGCATTCCAGTTGCAGTGGGCTATATATATATATATATATAGAAAGAGACAGAGAGACAGACAGAGAGGGAGACAGTGCTTGAAATTTAGATTCATTTTAGTTGGCTTTTCGGTTGTTCTTGGCAGAAATTAGAAGAGAGTCCAAGTCGCAGTCTCGGTCTTGCTTATTCCCATTCGTATTTGTATTTGTATTGGCATAATTTCTAACTGGCTGTGTGGATGTATGTGTGTGTGTGTGTGCCATAACGGCATTTATAACCTTTTCATTAGCTTTTGATTTGAAACTCAAATCTGCCTTACGGTGTCTCAGTATGTCTTTGCCAGCTCCAGCTCCAACTTCAACTCTAGCTCGTAACTTTAGCTACCGTCTTCCTCTTCTCATTCCCCTTGCGCTTCCCCTACCTCCACTTCCCTCTTTACCAACTCGCGCCATTTACGCGCATAATTTCGGTTTACGACTTTTATTTTAGCTTCTTTTTTTATGATTCTTTATTATTGTGGTCTGCACATTTTGGAAGGCCATCAGCTGCTCGGGCCTTGGCTTGTCTGTGACTGTGACTTTGGCTTTAACTCTGGATCTGGGCATACCACGGTCGCCTGGCCACTAATTCAACTGTCTTCTCGGCCATATTTAGCTGCGGCCAATATTGAATGAACGTTTGTTTGCTTTGGTTTGGTTTGGTTTGATTTTTTCGCCGTTTTCTATTTGCCCAGTTTAGTTTCGGTTTTGGCCATTGGTGAGTGCAAATAATTCCTGATTGAGTTCACTGATTACCTGCCCCAGTCTTGGCACGAGCTGAACTCATTACGCTACACGCGAATATCGCTTCAAGTCAACGCTGACTGTGGCGTACAAGGGCAATGCCCATTTGGTTCGTAGGGTATTACAAGTCAGTGACAATGTACATACAAAACATATGTACAATAGCTTATGTCTTTGTCTATTCGTCTGTGTGTTCCTAAACGTTAACAACCTAAACATCAACTTCAAATGCAAAACTCAGTGGCTCAGCTGAAGCAAAACATCGTCCATTGTCCTTTAAAACGAGGTACTTGTGAGACAAATCCATCTTAGTTCAATTTCGAAAATAGATTTTTATTTTTATGTATTTATTAGGTCATGTTTTAAAAATAAATGCATGACCTATTGCGTTTGTCCGAACGTGCGTAACAGGCAAAAGCAAACATCAGCATCAACAGCCGAGACGATACAGCCCAGTCTGTCTGTTCGTCTGTCTGTATAAACAAATTTAGACAAAATATGAAAAAAAATATCCGTGCTTATCAAGTTTGATTTAGGACACCCCCCTTCCGTAACCAAAAATCGAAAAAATTCCCAATTGCGATCCACTTGCAATGAACCTGGAACGTTCAATTTTGCTACACATAATTATAATCACCATCTTTATCAGCTGGTATGCCACTCAGTTTCAAAATAATGGTTTTTATTAAAACAAATGAAGTGCAAACAAGCTTTTTTTAAAATTTTAGTAGTTTTCGATATATATTTAGTATATTGTTGTAGTATATTTACGGAAAATACAATACTTCACTCTGAATTGTTGCTGCCCAAAAATACCCCAATATTATAATAAATATACATATGTATAATTATTTGTTACTTCTTTTATATGTACATATTTAAGTCTTTATGCCTTTAATGAGGAGCTCAATTGGGCAAAAATCTGACAATTGAGCATTATGTAGCAGTAAATATATTTTATAAATATTCTTAAATAGCAACATTTATTTTATCAATCCATCAAATTTGGTGCTCCCGTCTTATATTTTAAACTTGGTTTCAGGTAAACCACAAGCAGCAATAGTTGCTTAATATTTTGTGATTTTTGTTTTTGTGGCTCAGAATCTGAAAGTTCAGCAAACAAAACTGCACTCATTCTGCATTGCTCTTGGCATAGTATTTTAATGATGAACATCGAATGAACTGAATCTAGGCAGAGTACCTCTATGTGTTGACTGCTGTGAGCTGGGCCGTTGAGTCGTTAACAACGTCAAAATCGTCAGCTACAAGACTTCTATGGTCTACCTGGGGGATCGCAATCATCGGACTTCATAGAGAGCCGACTATGAAGATTTCACTTGCCAACGAAAATGAAAACGAAATTATTTTCACAATTAAAGCAATTAAACGCAAACTAAATTGTGTTTTAAGATGCAGTCCAACAACAATAACCCCCTCCCTCTCTCTCTCTATCTCTTGCCCACTCTCTCTCTCCCCAGCGTTGTCTCGATCAATCTCCCCTGACTGCTCTCGTAGGCCGTCAGGTGCTACGAAAGAATACTACGATAAAAGCGGAAAACAAGTAATGATCTACGCACTTTTCATTACCCATGTCCGACCCTCGTCGTCGTCGTTGTCGTCATCATCGACATTGTTGTTGTTTTTATTGTTGTTGTCGTGTGTCCCTGTCCACTGTCTGTCATCTTCATCAAATACCTCACCTTATATCATGGATCTTATTAGCTAGATCGTCGAGCTTGTCGAGTATTAAAAAACTGCTTTTTTTTCTCTTGCCTTCTCCTTAAGTAATTTTTATACTTTGGCAGAATTGTAAAGAGACTATCTTTAGTTATAATTTATATTTGATTCCTATCATTATTAAGCAAAGGTTTAGTATAATTGCTATACTGTTTCAAATTCTCAAATATTTATTTGTATTTTTACTTTAGAATTTACTAAATCAAAACAAATAGTAAATTCTTACAGCAATTTTGAATTCCTTTTTTTACTTTGAAAGAATTTAGAAATATTTTTTATTTGTTTAATTAAATTAATTGTATTTGCCAAGCCGAACTTTCTTTATTTATTACTACACTGTCGATTTGGTAGTGTTTCAAATCATTGTCTATAATTTAATAGTATCGTATATACACTTTGATAGTATCTAATTTTACGATTGTAAAATTGTAAAATAAAATTCAGTTTGTTGTCAAGTTGTTCAAGTTTGCAGACGCTTTGAGAATGGACTTTAAGACTTTATAGTGTATCAGCTGGTCATATATAATATATAAAACATATTCTCGTTGAATAGTTTTTAGTTGGTGGCATTGCAATGGTCGTGTTGCGCTTCTTATAGTGTATGGGGCATTGTAGACTTTGTGGCATTGAAACAAAATTTCACTTCAAAGAAAAGGCACAAAAGTCGCAACGCAACTTGACTAGACTCAAATCGACTCTAACTGAACTCAGCTCAACTCAACTCGGCTCAAATGAACAGAAATGAAATGTTGTAAAGTGAAGTCAAGCCAACTATACTAGGCGGACTCTGGTCTGGCCGTTTCCATTATCTTTCTAAAGACAGACTTCTTTTGACGCCGACTTGGCCTTTCTTTCTTTAATTTTGGTTTTTTTGCAATTTTCGTGTTAACTTGATTTATTTTAATGTCGCCCCAAGCCAAATGCGACTACTGGTACTACGAGTATGAGTACAAGTACAAGTACGAGTACGAGTACGAGTACGAGTACGAGTAAGAGTAAGAGTACGAGTACTCATATTTATGTACATCAAGTTTTGGGATTTTTTCTTTGTAGTCTACACGTGTCGCACGTCTGCTTTCTTGTCATGGTCATCGTCGCTCATTGAATCTAATGGGTTTTACTTTCATTACAATTTTGACAAATAGTACTCATACACTCATATGAGTGTGGCCGTTGATTTCACTCGGCAATTTATGTACGTATTACATTAGGTGCAAGTAGCCGTACTCGTACTCATACTTAATAGAAATCGATCTCAGTCGTCTTGCCTATCGACTCTTAAGTGAGCTGTAAAAGATTAGTTTCATTTCTCTATCTAATCTACAACATGTTCTTAGCTTTGCTTAGTAAGTACTTAGCTTCAGTCAATTTATTCATTTGATATTCTCAACACAGCTCGATCGATTCATATGCATTACCCTTGATCTGCCTAATAAATGCATAGAGATACCCAGAAATGTAGCTCTTTAGCCCAAATCAATTGGTGAAAGTGGTAAGCCGAAGACAAATGACTTCGACTACATCTATGTCTACAATTTCGGCTTTAAAAAGGGTTTCTTTGTTCAACTCTGATAGGAAGATGGAGCGTTTATGTAAAACACTTCCATCTACTTATAATAGCCATAAAGTAGCTCAACAATCGCCGCTAGAACTGACCATAAAGCATATGTTGCTTATACTTGTTGATATTGATATTTTCAGCTTAAATAGCATCTCAATTGACTAGGATGACTCTTAGCTCGTAATTCGAACGAATTTTGGTCTTCTACTTGCTGTATCTGTATAGAAGCAGAAAGATATGCAATCTCTGAGCGTTATCTTCTCGAATTTAGAACATGAAATTTCACTCAAGTTGTAATTCGTTTGCCCTTCTGATTCCAATTGTAATTATAATTGTAATTCAGGTTTTAATTTTGATTCAGTTGCTGTATTTCTGGTTCTATTTCAATTCATGTGGCATGTAATGCGCTCTAAGTAATCGTAATGGTTGCGGACACCATCCGTGGCACCGGATATGCGGCAACAGAGACAAAACAACAATAAATTTTCAAGCGACTGCGACTCTGATGGTGGCGCAGTCAAGAAAGTGAGAACAGTTATGTAGTGTAACTGATGCCGTTAGATAGCATTTTCCAGATACAACAGCCAAGAACAAAAGAACCAAACCCTCCAGATCCATAGACTGAGACATAGACTTAGGCATAGACAGATAGATGTAGATACTACTTACTTCTACGACCCAGCCGTACTTTGGATGAAGACACAAAAAGCCAAACGAAGCAAAACGTTAAACAAAAAAAATATATAAATAACAAGAGGCACCAAATTAAAGAGCCCTAAAAGCATCGGAAAATGTCCAAGATTGCGGCGTCCGTGGCGAAAAACTTTCTTTGGCCATAAAGAAAACTAACGAAAATGATTCTAAATGCAGTTTTTTTGGTTTCGGTTTTGGCTTTTGGTTTTTTCTGTCGCCGTTGGCGGGCTCAGCATCTTTGGCCCTGGCCCTGGCAAAAAAAAAGAGAGGAAAACAAGTAAGTAAGCTCAGTCGAGTTTGTTTGACTGTGAAATACCCGCTATCCCTTTTAAGGGAATGCAAAAAATAATAAGTCTGTTCATTTTATTTTACAACAACAATATACCAAAAATCTACACAAATTTACCACATTCACTATCGATAACTTGGATGCATTCAACTAAAATTCGGTGCTCATTTGGATGGTTGTTCTTATTCCAGTTTAATAATTAAGTTTTATCGGCATGTGGTGCCGAAAGAGGCGGGATCAAATTCTAAAATAAACTTGATAGGCGTGCTCTTAGTTCATTGTTGTACTTATATAATAGACGTATATAGTTATATAATTAGATAGACGGACAGTCAGACAGTGCCAAATATGCCAATTTAGGCTGTTGACGCTTAAACATAAAAGAACGTATTACATATATCTATATCTGCCTATTATATACATTTTCGAGTTCGCACTCATTTATAATACACTGCTACCCTAATGGGTAACGGGTATTAATAAGCAACGACTGTGAAAAATAGTTTTCGATTTTCCTTATGGTTTTACCACAGCTTCGATTGGTTTCTGAGGCGCTCACGTTTCTGTTTTTGTGTTTTGCATGGAAAATACCCTATTTTAAAGTATATTTTAAGGTCGTGTTCAAAATAGTACAATAGTCGCACAAGAAATACTACTGTAATATATAAACAAAAAGAAAAAAAGGTTTTTTAAATAATTAATTTTATAAAAATGTCTAGCACGACAAGTAATACTATATTTATTATTTAGTTAAGCTACATTCAGCAACAAAGAAACGACAAAACAATGTTAAAATTAAGCTTTTACAATTTAAACCACAATGATTTTAAGCAAAACTAAAATACTAAGATTGTGCTCAAACTTTTTTTGTCTACATGAATAAATAGCAAACGGTTTATCGAGTTTTTAGTTTATGTCTAAATTAATAATAGAGTTAAAATAAAATGTAATGAAAACAGCTAAGATATTGAGTTTGTTGTCCTAGCCCAAACGACTGTTGTGTCTGTATTTAATATGTTTAAAAAATATGTAGTGCTTATAAAAAATAAAAAAATAAAAAAATATAAATAAATTGTTGAAGTAGATAATTTATTTATTTATTCAGAGAATAATAGATTCAATTCAAATAAATAACGATCGATAAAAAGTTCCAACAATTTTAAATGCAAATTAGAATTATAAACAAATATATATGCAATGAATGGTAAAATCTGAAAATGTAATTACAGGGTAGTTGCTAGTCGTGCCCGGCGTTTGTTCTGCAGTCCATTTGCGCATTCCAACACAAGTATTTTCCCAACACAGAATGGGCACAAGCTGAAATCGAGACAAGAGTTGGGACTCGGGATTCGGGACTCGTCGAGAGTTAGCTGCAGGGGAAGAAGTTGATGCTAGAGATGGAGATGCTGTCAGAGAGTCTGTGTGACCAAATCTGTGGCAGATCATCTGCCTGTGTGAGGCAGCTCTGGGGCAGTGTAGAAGGAAAGTGATTTCTGATAATTGACCAATGATCGAACGATCGGGGCGGTCAGTGAAAGCCAAGCTTGAATTGCAATTGGAATTCAACTACTACACGAACTAGCAAAAGTCGAATGTAGATGGCTATGTAGTTGGGGAAGCATTCTAGACGCCACTGGCAAGAAGAAGACTCCAGCTGAAGTAACTGCAACTAGAACTGCAACTACAACATGCAGCTGTCATAATTTGGCATTCGATTTGTGGCAGCAGCGAAGCGAACGACAATTGACAGTTAGATGCGTTTTATGCAGTTATGCAACTGTGTGGCACTTGCAACTGTTGCTGCTGTTGCAACAGAAATTATGATGTCATGTATGCATAGCAGAGGCAGAGTGACAGCTGACTCCAGATAGACTCGTTCTTCTCTCTTTCTCTCTCTCTCTCTCTCTCTATGCAAGAGTATCTATTGCCTGGCATCAGCTGGCAATTTTCGTAGGCTGTGGCTCGAAACCGTGCGATCAGCGATTAACCACAGCAGCAGCAGCAACAGCAATACCAACAACAACAGCTCAACAACAATACTAACAAGAAGAAGCAGTTGAAGTTGGAAAACAACGCGACACTGCGACATCTGTGAAGCATGAATATGAACATTCCCAACATTGGAGAACGACTTTCGAGTACGATGCCTTCTTCTGACTCCTCATGTGTTTATTAACTGTTAGAGTTAACTAACTAAATCGGAGCGACTGCAGCAGCTATAGAGCCGTTCAAGAAGCAAGCAGTAATAGAGATAGCGATAGAGACAAAAATATAGATAGGGAAAGAGACACGCTTAGATATTACCTATTAGCCAAGGCAAGGTTCTGGAACCAATTCCATTGTTCAGCCGATCAAATCCCAAGAATTGTCACAGCAGCAGCAGAGAAGTATCAGAGAAGCTGAAAAGTACTTGGATACGAATTGAAAAGAAACAGCAGTTAGAAGATTAAAATAATCAAAAGCAAGGAAGAGAAGAGCAGAAGCGACAATCTAGACGAATAGCAGCTAGATAATAGAGAAGCTCATCAGATTTTATGAGAAAAAAATAAAGGATTTTATAGTGAAATATGTATTGTAGATGAGAAAATAAAGGGACGAAAGTATTTAAGGAAAGCAGAAAATAAATAATAAATGGATACGGGCAAAATATATCCAGGGAAGAAACACCACAAACCACCGAAAAAAAGAAACCACTGAAAAGTTGCACAGGAGAAGCGCAAGAGAAGTAGAAGCGAAGAGCAAAAACTATAGCCAGCAGAAAGGCAAAGTAATAGCCAGTGAGAAGAAAATGCGATGAAGGAAAATAAGAAGAGGAAAGAAGAATATAGTAACGCACAAAAGAAGCAGAAGAAACGTCAATAAAACGAACTGCAAAAGAAAAGTTCAAGCAACTAAGAAAGCTACTGTCGAGTTTGTTCGACTGTGAGATACCCACCACCCAGTTTTACAAAATGAAAGAAAAAATAAGAACGAGCAACATAAAATTTTTAAAAAATATACTGGAAGAAATACTAAAAAAAATATATAAAAAAAAATATATAGCGAAATAAATTTTGTTTGAAATTATTAGTTTGGCACATTATTATGTTTTTTGAACACCGTATTATGTCACTGAGTGTCATACCAGCTGAACAGGTGCAGTTGCACCTGATTCGACCTTATAAAAGTAATTATTTAATAAGTTCTGTGGTTTTTGTACGACTGTAACCAAATTCAGAGATCGTTAAGATGGCGATTAATACTGTGCGTACCAAAATTGAACGTTCTAGATTTAAAATGGCGGTATTCGGTTTTTTTTTATTTACGGGGGCGGAGCAACAATAAGACATTCTTTCCCGAATGGTTGCACTAGCTCTAATAATCTCTAAGGTGTTCATACCGACGGAAGGACAGACGTACAGACGGACATAGCTATATCGTCTCGGCTGTTGACGCTGACCAAGAATATACATATATTATAATATACATTGTCGAGTCAGAGATGCTTCCTTCTGCCTGTTACATACAAAGTTATAATACCCTTCTACCCTTTGGGTAGCCGGGTATAAAAATTCAAAACATTATAATATTATACTATATTATACATACATATTTTAATAAACACAGGGAATTGCAAAAGAAGAGTCGATGCTAAGCAGAAAAAAAGTAGAAACGTTAAAGAAAAAATATCAGAATTAATAGTCAAAACGTCAGCTTCGAAATGGGATGCGAGAAAAGTAGAACGACCCTTTGGGAAGAATCTCAGTCAAAGATCGCGAGTTGACCACATTTGGTAATGACCAATAAGCACTTGGGGCATAGACTATAAAATAAGAAGACAGGCGGAGTCATCAATCAGTGAAGAAAGAAGGGTTGCGGAGGGAGAGAGAAGTTGGAGAGAGAGAGAGAGAAGCGGGGGAGTGGGGTGAGAAGGAGGATCATTAAGCATTGTCAAGGCGCCGAAATGGGTTAGTTCCTGCAATTTGTCCATATTGGAAGTGAGGCAAATGCGGCACTTGGAGGCTGCTTGCAACGGCCACTTGCAACGCTCGGTTGCCCGACTGCCTCCCTGCCCCATTGGCAATGCCACAAGCTGCCTGGTTGTGTGGTAACCAAATATGGCAAATGTCTGTGACACCTTTTGCAGCAGCTACAGTGGCAGCAGTCTGTGGCAGCATCAGCTTGCAACTTTTGGCTTTGTGTGGCGAGAAATAAGCGCATTGTGGCATCGACACCAAAGCCGTTGCCATTGCCACGGCAACTGCCACCACTGACACAGTTTTGGTGCAACAAAAGATGCAACATGCAGCTTGCAGCATACAGCATGCAGCATGCGACACAAAGGTTTCCGGCTAGTTTGCAACTGGGTCAGCAACGTCATCATCATTACATCAATGCATAGGCAAATCGGCGACCCACCAGCTGTGTGTGTGCGTGGCATGTGGCATGTGGCATGTAGTAGAATGTCTCATTTGCCTCGCGGAACTGGAGCAAATGTGCGAGGCAAGTAGGGAGCGATTTGCTGCCACGCAACCTGCAAGCAGCAGTGAGCAGCCAGCTGCCTTAGCTCATCTGTCTGCCTCGACGACCCTGCCCCATGCCACCTTCCGCACCTTAGAGCTTAGCTCAGCTCGCTCTCGCATTATAACGGTTCGCAATTACCATTCACCGCTAGCAAAGGCAATGCGCAGAGCACAAAGCAAAGCTCGCCCCGTTTGCCGCTAATGTGGCTGCCTCAGCACCCCACTCTCTCCTCTCTGCATGCCGCATAATTAGTCATTCTCCTGAAGCGCCTCCCGCGCCATAGATGTCGCTCTTGTGTCGTTCTGCTCGTTCTCATTTTGATATTGCGCTTACTTATTATGTGAGTCGACGTGAGTCTCGTTTGTGCTTTGTCTTATGTCCGATTCTTATTTCTATTCCGATTCCGATTCTTCAACTCCAACTCCATCTCCGACTCTCTGAGATTTCGATGGCAACTGCGACCCACCTCTAATGGGCGCACTCTTCACACGCCCCCACAGACGAAGAAGCTGCCACAGCTACAGCTATAGCAGTCTACCAAGCCTTCGGCTCTGCGAGACTTCAGCATCTTTAACGTGTTGAGCATCTTCTGCCACAGCAAGCAAGAGAACAGAACAGTTGGAGAAGTCAATTGGCTCAATTGCAGTCTTCAAGCATGACAGAAATGGAGCAGCAAAACATTTGGACAAAGTGCAGGTTCGTCTGGCAGATACCCTGCAGTGAGAGCAATAGCCATTGCTAATCTGCATAGTAATTCAATATTTTAATTGTTTTTTTTTTTTCAAATTAGAACTATTTTTTAAAATTGTTGAGTCTTTTCATAATATTTTATTAAATTTAAATTATACATGTACATTTACTAAGATTCTACTATAGATAATATATAAATAAAAATTGTTTTCAATTGAAGTCGATCAACAATGTAGAACTAGATAGATGTCACTAACTAAATAAATAAAAGTAAGAAAGCTACTGTCGAGTTTGCTCGACTGTGGGATACTGTAAATTGCCTAACTCGTCGACCCTACAGCTCAACATTATGTTTTTGATAAATTAAGCTACAGCTTGATTTTATATTCATAACATATTTCCAAATATCAATTATTGAAAAATTATGTTTTTAACACTTAATTTCTGTTAAATTAATATATTTTCATATTTATACTTTATAAATACTTTTTTAAGAGTAATTAATAAACTTAGTGTTTAAAAAGTAAATTATTTTTGGTTTATATGTTATACATATAACTGCTTACACATATTTTGGTAAGATTTATAATCTATGTTATTGATTATAGATTATGTCCAATTTTCATTTTTATTTTGTTCTCAGTTTAATATAATTTTCTTATTGAATACGAGGAACGCTCGCTTCGCTTGCTCACTTCTTTGGTATTTTTTAGTATATTTTAAAATGATGCCCGGAGGAGGAGGAGGAGCAGAAAACTTTTATATATAATAGAGACATGACAGGTACGTTTGTTGCTTAGTAACTACTGTATACCCTGTAAATATATCCAAAGAATACCTGTTGCTTGCTTACAAGTCAAGCTACCCGAACAGTCACACTCTGCAGAACAGAGTATAACAAGCTGGAACTAAATGACATAAGCCAGGCCTAAGATAGACATCGTGTGGTAGCCGCGACATTTGCTGAGGGGCGTGGCGTGTCAGGGGCAGAGGCAGGGGAGGGGGGCTGAGGATGACACTGAGGCTGAGGGCGAGCACAGACGTTGCGCAGGCGTGACGAACAACGTTGTCGTTGTTGCTGATTGTGATTGTGATGTTGATTTGCTGATTTGGTGCAACTCTGATGAAATCATTCTAAATAGTTAGTTAGTTAGTTGGCCTCAACTGCTCGTAAATGTCTCTCCCTCCCCAGCCTGATCTTATGTAATTCGCAGTCATCGTATTCACAGGCACTTGTACTCGTATACACTCATACTCATAGGGCAGTGAGTGCTTGGTGAACCGTTAAGCTTACGGTCGTGAATGATGCATGATGGGAGCAAGTAGAGTCGAGTGGAGTGGAGTCATATGAAGACCTCGAGACACGCAAACCTACGACCTACATACGAAATAACTGAACAGCAAATAATATAATAAACTTGTACTCATATTCTCCCCCCTCTGCGGTTTCTGCTCTGCTCCTACTGATAAGGAAACTGATACCCAACTCGCAATTTGGTCGCGTGTCGTGAACACAAACTGTAAATGAACTTTAAACGTTGTCTAAAAGAACTCTGCTCCATTTGCAGTCTCAAAATTATCCACATCATTTATTTCCTCTATTTTAGGCATATCATTTCAACATTCCATTTAGTATTATTGCTTTAAGAGCACAAAAGTTATTCAATAAGCTATTAGGGCATATATTATATTTATTTTAATAATGTATTTAACGTTAGCTGACGAAGGGAAAAAACAAGCTAAGAAATCTACTGTCGGGTTGGTTCGACTGTGAGATACCCGCTCTCAATTTTACTGAATGCAAGAATACATAAGAGTGACCATCGAAATATTATATTTTTCAGAAATATACTAAAAATATACCAAAAATAAACAAAATTAGCTTTGTTCGAAATTATTAACTTGGCAGCACTTTATTATGTTTATTGAACACCATTATTATGTTACTTAGTGACATAGCAAACTGAACAGGTGCAGTTGCACCTCATTTGGCCTTATAAAAGTAATCCTTAAATAACTTCTGTGTTTTTTGTGCGATTGTAACCAAATATTCAGAGATCATTAAGATGGTGATTGCGGGGTCGGAATAAGGCGTGGCCCAAATTTAAAAAGAACTTGATCTGCGTGCAACAATAAGACATAATATCCCGAAAAATTGGTTGCTCTTATAGTCTCTGCGATCTAGGTGTTCATACGGACGGACGGACATGGCTATATCGTTTCAGAATATATCTATATACTTTGTCGAGTCGGAGATGCTTTCTTCTGCCTTTTACATACATTTTCGGTTGGCACAAAAAAATAATGATATGATAAAACAAGGTTTATAAATTTTAAATTAAATATCATAAATAAACCAATTAAAAATAAATAGTATTTGTCTGCTCTTTAATTCTAGATCAATCACTTACAATATATTATGTTCTTGACATTTTACATTAAAAGTTCACAATCAATTTAAATGTATAATATTAAATTTAGCTATTTATTCATTTAAAGTCAGCTAATGGCAGACGACAAAGAATTTAAATATTAAATGAAAAGAAATCAATGAATTACATTTATTTTGTAGTTAAGATATTTCAGATAATATCAGCCTTGAACTTCCATTTCGATTTGCCCTCGCGTTTGATGAACTTTTTTTCAATAATCTGAATTGGCATTGAAGCAACTAAGTGCGGATATGAAATAAATTGAAATCATCATCAACCACACTAACTACTTGAAAACCAAAGCAGTTCAGCTCAGTTCAGTTCAGCTCAGTTGAATCTGCGATGGGGCC
Organism: Drosophila pruinosa; assembly: GCA_018150935.1. Classification (NCBI taxonomy): domain Eukaryota; kingdom Metazoa; phylum Arthropoda; class Insecta; order Diptera; family Drosophilidae; genus Drosophila; species Drosophila pruinosa. The sequence goes on along the minus strand of JAECWR010000194.1, from coordinate 17,355,789 downwards.
TGGGAGACGGGGTCTGGGAAGAAGACAGCGTCTGAGAAGCTTTCCGTAAATCATTTTGCACACTCGAGCGTAGACGAGCTGACACTTGAGGTGCACAGAGTTGCGGTTCCATTTTTCCAATAGATTCCAAGCCGAGCTGAATCTGATGCTCTGCTGCTCTACTGCTGTATGGTCTCTGCTCCGGTCTGGTCTGGACAGGCAAAGGGGGTCGGTCAGGCTGGCTGTGGTTCCCATAAGAAGCCAGGTAATACACAGAAAGAAAACGGCGACTACAGAAAGGCCTTAATGCTGTCAACGAGACACTTGAATTATGGATATAGCTAACATTGGTTGTCGGCTGTTTGAATGTATCCATAGTTTTGTTATCGGTAACTATAAATATTTATAATTTTGTAACCAAAACCAGACATTTAGCTGTTTTTTATTCTATAATATTATAGCTAACAATAATCACTTTCTCAATCTTATGCTCTAGAATAGAATTTAGTTGTTTAGTTTAGTTGCTACGAGTCTTGACTTTAGGCGATAGTCTCAACTTGTCGATAATCATAATAGTTAAATATTTTTATGTTCACCTCGATTATCTGTGATGATTGGCATTATAGATAGCCAAATTTTTGGATTCCACTAATTTACTTCATTCTTTTTGTATAGCACTTAGCTTGCTATAGATTATTACAAGCCACATCAAAGAGTCTTCATACAAAGCGATTGTTTTGCCAATCATCAAGGTGATCGATAACTCTCAATTGGTTCTCTCAGTGCAGCCTTGCATGCCATAGCATCCCATTTCCATCCAAGTTGATCTGCAGCATGTTTGCTCGTCCGAATTTCCCACTGCGTCTCCTTCTCCGTCTAAGTCTCCGACTCCGACTCCGTCTGCTCATTTGTCGCTTCACTGATGTTCGCTGACAGTCGGACGATTCGAAATGCGATTGTGCGCACTCTTGAATCATTGCATCAATCTGTCCATCCATCAAGCACTCAACCACTCAGTCAAAAAGAACCCGGCTGTGTCTCAAAGCGTTTACTGTCTACACTCATACTCATATATGTGGCAAGAGACTGTTGCATCTTCGTCTGCCTGCGAATGCGATTGCATCTTCTATCGAGAGACAACTTCCAGCTGCGTAGCCAAGATCCAAATAGATTAAGGTTGAGTCCAAAGCAAAATGCTATGCGGGTGCAAGAGCATTACCAGCAATTCTGCGGGCTTGTCTAGCGCAAGGCTAACAAGACACGAGCATACCCTGTAACCTAAAGAATGTCCAGCATCCATTTAGTTTACATGTGATTGACAAATGAGTGAAAAGACACATTCTATGAAATCCCCATTCAACATGCAATACATTCATGGCATGTCATTGACGTTTACGTGTGACTGACAATTGAGGGAATTCCTTATTGAAACCGCGGGAGTTGCAACATTGACATGTGACTGCGAATTGCAAAAATTCCCAATTAGAACATAGAATGTTTCCGTGAATACCAAAAACCGAATGCCTCGAAATTGCTTAAAAAAATAGCAAAATAGCAATTTCAAAAATATTTAAAATGCCAATTTCTAATAAATATTGCGTGTGAATGACAATAGAAAGAAAGGACTGTAACAAATGAGTAGAAATTGATAAAAGTCCTTATCCGAATCGAGAGCAATCAAGGGCTTCTTGACTGAGTTAGGCAGTGCCAATTGTAATAAACAAAAGGGCCTGAAGAACAGAAGAGTTCGCGACAAGCAAAGAAAGGCACGTTAACAGGTGAATGACAAAGTTACACTGAGACGAAGGCAGGCACTCGTACTCACAACTGACATTTATACATCAATTTCCATGATAATAATTACTCCAGCAGTTAAGGAGAAGTACTTTAATTTGACAGAGTTAATTGGGAAATTTACAATTTAAGTTAATCGAAAAAATGCAGAGAGGTAAAAAAAGGTTTTTCCAGGCATCAGTGAAGATGAGTATTATTAATTTGCTGGACGTCAGCTGGACAGTTTTCCATCAAGCAAGCTCATCAATTTTCAAATTGAAAAGTGCAGGAGAAGCACCTAGCAGCTGAAGGTGTGTAGGTCGCTCTGCTGATGATGAAGATGATGATGATGATGATGATGGTTATGAAGATGGCTAGAAATTGGCGTAGAAATATCTAAATGGGGAAGCAGAACCATTTAGACTTCAACTCCCCATTGTACTCGGTCGCTCGCTCGCTCACTCGCTCTCACTCTCTCTGACCACTCTCGCTGTCTTTGTCACTCTTTCGCCGAGTGTGTGTGCGGTTGTTGGTTGGGTCATTTAGTTGCCAGTTTAGCTGCAGAATTGGCTGTTGCTTGTCTGTCACTTTGCTTGGCAGTTGAAACTTTTTGATGCCACGATATAATTTTTGGCCTAATGAAGCATAAAATGGCAACGTTGCTAGCAAAACAGAAACAGCAACAACAACATCATGATCATTCTGACTGCTCATTGTCATTGCAGGTAAATTCTTTTAAGCCAAGTTACCAGTTGCCAGTTGGCCGTTTGTGAAAGTCCCAAACCGCAGATCAAGTTGGCTGGGCAATCGTGTTTACCCTAGAGTAGGAGTCGCTAGCTAGACATGGCCATTGGGCAACGTTCAACGAACGGGCGGTGGGTGGGGGGTATAAAGAGTTGATGTCGTTGATGTTACTGTTGTTGTTGTTGTTGTTGTTGCTGCTGCTGTTGCTGTCGCTGTTGTTGCTCTTGCGGCTTCACTGGTTAACTGGCATTTGCAGACGTTCGCTGACTCGGGCGCACTTGAATTTCGATTCCCATAATTTTGCAAATTATGCAGAAACATTCACGCACACACAGTGGGAGCGAGTGAGAAGGAGCGACTGTGCATAGAAACCTGGCCCATGACATAGATAAACGCAACAGATTGCCGTCTCTGTGAGTGGCCCAGGAAATGGACATTGACGACATCGCAAGACAGCAACAGCAGCCACAGCCACATCCACATCCACAGCCGCAGCCGCAGCCACAGCAACAACGTCTCCGACCAGCATGTGGGAGAGAGAAAACCTGACCATGTCGACCCATAAAAATGCTCGTTATGCCAGCAGCAATAGCAACAAAAGAAATTGCATTTGTCGGGGCTCTCGCTGGGACAGCCTTCATCAAAGTCAAAGTCAAAGCTCTCTGCATATTTCTATAATATACACATATACATATTGAAAGAGAGATAATCATAAACATAATCGTAAAGACAGCGACTGACGCTGGGAATGCTCTGACTGACTGCCTGCCAGCATGTTGACCCTCATTTTTTGGCATTAGCCATGGCCGATTTATGTGTTGTCAAAGCGTCAACACTTTTGAACTTGGCCTTGAAGCTGCCCTCAGTTTCAGCTTCAGCTTCGGCTTCAGCTTCAGATGCAGCCAGCCTGATCCCTCGACCGACTACTGTGAACCAACAAATTGCCTGCCCATCCAAATCATTTGCTGTCAGCTCTAACACTTTTCATCTCTTGCTCTCGCTGGCCATTATCATTAAAGCCAATCAATTTCTGGCACAGGCCACGTCCATCAAAATTTGTAACAACACCACGCCTGTGGTGCAAGCTCCTTGCCAATCGCCACTTGCCACTCCTCGAAGACTCCTTCCATGTTCTACTGACATGCACTGACGCGCCAAATGATTAACATGTTAGCTGAGCTGCCCTCGATCCTCAGTCCTTCTGCTGCTGCTGCTGCTGCTGCTCCGGCCCTGACGGCGTAGCGAATGCTGCCTCCGACTTGCACAACAAACAAAGCCTCAAACACTGTCTGCCTGACCGTCTGACTGACTGACTGCATCAACACTTCGAGTCGACATCCAGGGATCGGCCCACGCACCTAGAGCGGTCTGCTGCCAGTTGCCCGTTGCCTGCGAGGCGGCATTTTACTGAGGCAAATCTTATTTTTATTACACAATATGAAAGGGGCAAAGCTTGAGCATCCAAGCACTCCAATCAATCCACTTGATTGGGCCATCATGCGCTCTTCCAGCAGCAGCTAGAACAATTTCTTTACCTCAATCAATCTGTTCCTCACACTTAGACTCACACTCACAATCAAACTCAGTTTCCTAATCCTATTTAGTTTTACGAAAGCGAAATTCCAACGCTAGCAACAATTTCGGCTAAGATGCTAGATTGCAGACAGATGAGAATACATTGGTTCCATGCAGTCAGAGCTACCTTAAGTATACAGACAATAGATTATAAATATTTCAACTTATTGGAAGCAATGTAATATAAATTAAGAAATCGAATTTAAAATAAATTAGAAATGTAATCTTCAAATAATTATACTAGGTTCTACAACATTAATTCTACTACGTTCAACTAACAACATTCATCTTCTACTTATTCGACTAATTATTTCGATATTCTGCGCTTGAGTTTTAAAGAAGACGACTAAGATTGATCCATCTGCAAGACATTTCGGAGCTCTACAGACATATATTTGAATTCATACATCTATCCTGCAGAAGCATAGATGAAGCCAGCATCTGTAGATAAACTAAATGACAACAAATTATGCGAGATCTGCCATATTAGAGATCTGTCTTCTCTAAGATATCAGTATATTGTATGTACGAGTATGTATCTTATTAGATGTACGCATATTTCAATATGCATAGCTGTAACGCTAATGGAGTCCGTGTTTTCATAGACTGCAACGAGGCTAAATTGTGGCCAGATCGATTATCACAAATGATGATTAGTCGACTGAGGCTGAGGAGACAGCTTTGAACTGACCGCATAGATGGCGAAGATTGTGTAGACAGCGACTTCAGACTGCAGACTGCAGACAAATGAAATACTAAGAAATTAAGAAGTGAAAACATTTTGCCACACTTAAAAATAATATTTATTTAGTTTGCTGCGATTGAAATTTATTTTTAGTTTGTGCAAAATCATTAAAATTAATTCAAATGAAGTGGAGAAATGTGCAAGAGGCTAATAGATGCGATCTGGGAGATGTGTGATGAGTGATGTGAGAGCCCGGAATTGCAGTTTTAACATGCCACTATGATAATGAGGGGCTAGCTAGCTAGTGAGCATCTGCTGACGGATGTGAATGTGGATATGGATGCGGTGGCTAGGCCGAGGCCGAGGCCGAGGCTCATTAGAGCGCCGCTGATGGGACTCGATGATGGGGATGAGGCGTCGCTGCGGCATTTGACCAGCACGAAAATTCAATTAAGCCAAATTACAATCTTAAGGCAAGAAAGTGATTCGACCGAGAATGAATGCCCCCAGCTCCTAGGAGCACAGCAACTGTGGCCTCAGATTGAGCTGAAGCTTCACCTAGAGCTTGAGTTGAAGTTGAGTTGTCAAAAGGTTGAAATTAGCATTGACCCTCTTGGGCATTTGGGTTGGCTAATGGTCCGATTGCCCCCTGGCTGCCTGCCTGACGGATCGCCTGACTGCCTGGCTAGGTGTCTGCTCAATTTACCGTTGCTATCTGGCAGGCAGACTCCACATCCTGTCACAAGATGGCACGCTTGGACGCCCCAGTTCAGCTAGCTGTTGAAAAGTCGCCCTTCCATCGGGCCCTCTTACCACAGCTTGTACTCATCAAATGCCTTACCCGAAGATCCATTTGCTACGATCCAATTAGTTAGCCGCGCTACGTTTCTCTCCTCGGGGAGGCTTGTTAGTGAATTCATCGTTTTATTTGCCCGTAGAATTGTGGATGGAAATGGAAACAACACCGAATACACTGCAGACAATGACAAAGAACAAAACGGCTGGAAATGAGAAGAATGAAATTATGATTAAGTGCTCCACGTTCCACGTTGAGTTTTCCAGTCTAAATGAAAGTTACCTTGACGAATGACCCATTTAGCCACAATACCAAAACACACAGCGATAGAGACAGAGAGACATCCCACTACCACCAGCGAAAAGGTCAAAGATAAATGCTGTACTGACTGCCGCACACAAAATGAACTCACAAAGTAGAACATAAAACTTAAACAACTTCACATTGTATGCTAGCATCTAAATCTAGGGATCGCTGATTAATTAAATTATTATTTCTGTTTACCTTGCCTCGGCTCTTCCGTCTTATTATGTGTGTATGTGTGTGTGTGTGTGTGTGCATGCTTCCAGGTCTATTAAGTCTAATACCCTGGAATATTTCACTCGCTCAAAATTAACGAAATTTCGTCTAATTCAATTACCTCGACTTTCTACTCGCATCGCTCTTGTCCAAATGTAATTTGGATACCCTGTGCTCATTAAGTGCTCAGGGTATATACAATCTCTGTTACCAGTAGTACAGTAGTATAGTATATTGCAGTGTGTATTTTTTTAATTTGTGTAGTCTCATAAATGGCATACATTTTAAAGTATTCTCGCTACCCTGAATATACTGGCGCTATCTAAAGTGTAAGGTAGTAAAATACTTAATGAGGACTTAAAAATTCAAATTTGCACATCCTTTAATGATACGATTATATGTATAATATATCCCATTTACACATACTCGTAATAAATAATTATTTACTTTAGCTTATAGCAGTAAAATTAAAGAATTAAATTTAAATTATTAATTGAAGTTATATTCAAAAATAATAAATAAGGTATGTTAATGTTAAACCAAAAACCCAATAATTTTAAGTCAATCTGCCAAGAAGATTACAGGGCATCTCCAAATCAATCAATTATCTGAAAGAGTCTTTGAGAATATATTCTTTATACTCTAGTTAAAATCAACAAGCAACATTTGGTGCTTGATTTGAATCTTTATAAAATGAAAGTCAATTCTCAAATTGAAAAATCACCCTGAATTTCACTTTTAATCGATTGCGGATATCGGAATGAGTCCAAAGCACAATCTGAGCCAAAGACTTGGAAGGCTTAATCAATTATGACTTAAATAGAACGCAAACAAGTTGAACTGAAGTCAAAACGCTTCAAAAGTGTTAACTTGCACTTGGGACGCGTCAAAGGAGAAAGGGAGAGTGGCAGGAAGAAAGCGCCACAAAGAGTGAGGGACAATGGAGGGAAAAGATTGAGATCACAGACGAAAACTAAACAAGAAAATGCTCTGACTCGGACCATAATTATATAAATTAAATAGCGTTTAGAGAACTCGCTTGTTCTAATGACCCCAAAACAGAGGCAGAGAGTGCAATAGAGAGAGAAAGAGAGAGGAGAGGAGGCAGAAGATTGCGAGGCCGCCTGTTTTTTGGGGGCTTGATATTAATCTGCAAGTTGCCCACATTTGTGGGGCATTTGGTACGAGAAATTATTGATTCCCATTCCCACAACAGAGAGGCGACCATACGTGGATGCTGAGACGCCTAAAGATCTATGCCGATTGCCAGCTTCCAATCATCTATTGGGTCACAAGAGATGAGGTGGTAGGGGGAAGTAATCATTGCAAATTATAAGAGATTTTTCTAGCTGTTTTTGTTGAAAATGAAATTAGCTTCTCGAAATGAAATGCACAAAATTCTTGGCCAAACCGAATCTGGGTTAAAAGAACAACAATAAAACGAAAGAAAAGAAAAACATTTAAAGGTTCTTCGGTCTTTGGTCTTTGGTCGTCAGTCTTCAGACGTAATTTTCTAATGTAGCACATGGCACATGCTTTACTCTAATCATATGTGGAGAAAGTAAAAGTTGAATACTATGTTATATGTTATTGTACTTGTAACTGGAAATGAAAATGGAACTCGAACACGAACTCAAGCTGTAAGCTATGAGCTACATGAGCTACCTGGGGTAATAAACTTGCTCAACATCAAGATCGATCCAAGCATCTCTCCTCTTATCTTCCTCTCACTCTCTCAAGGTAAACATACCTTTCTAATCTGTCGCGCTATTTGCTGCATCTGCGAAAAGTCTTAAAAATTATTTGAAGACAGGTGTCAATTCGGCAAGGCAAGTTAACGCTCATCTCGAAATTAAATACAGTCAGCACTGACTACAATGTATATAGCTGCAGTTGGCAGCCGAGTCGGTTTCAACTACTTCAATCTGCATACAAAGTGATATATATTATGTATGTTATATATGGTAAAACAGATACTAAAATAATTTGTAACATCTCAGGAGAAAAGTAAATTTGATTGACAAAATATATTTATTATTAATTAATTATTTATTATAATTTATTATTAGAGCTTGGGATTCATTCCAGCTCGTGAGTCATTTGGAGAAAGGCTATTAAGTATTCCGATATAAAAGCAATGTAAAAAAAATATAAAATAGTGCATCAATTAAGAACATCTGGCCGATTTGGCTTAAATTGTAAAAATTCCAAATCTGCATATATTTTCTTATGCTTTTTTTTAGTACAATATAACAGTGGCTTAGAATTGACTGCCAGTTGTTTGAGTGCCTGTTGGCTAGTTTGCTACGCTAGGCTAACTGCTAGAATGGAATTTATTTAGTTGCATATTCCTTTCTCACCAGTGTGCCACATTAACAAGTTTAGAGCGTACTGTAAGTTAAAAAAGATTAGTGGCGAACGAAGTCTGGCACTTTATGATTCCATTAGTATGGCTTTGTTATAAATCAAAGAATCTATCAAGTTAAGACTAGAGGCGGCACGCAACAAAACATTTGCATAAAATCATAAAGTTGCTCTTGAAAATAAAAGCATTTTGTTGCTTTTTTATTTCTATTTTATTTCGAAGCCTTAACTGAAAATGTACGGAAAAGTTTATGATTTTCGAGAAGTCGTTGAAGCTGCAATCGACTGAAGACAGAGCCTACTGAGATCAGAAATATTGAAGCAAAAGAATGCATATGCTATGAACAATTTAGAAAGGCTGACTAACGAATACTCTGGAACAATTTCTATTTTAAGATGTGTACCATATGTGGTAAAATATAGTTCAATAAATTATTTTCCTAAGAGTTTGCAACTGGATCATTAAAGAGAAGCTCCACTGTGGGCAGCAAATTGTAGTTAAAGTCTTGAAGGATGAGTGTGTGCATTTGAATTGAACACCTGTGTGGCAAATGTCTTCGTTGCCTTTGCATCGTTTTCAATTGCAGTTAATTGTGTGGATAGACCAAGAACCGTAGGGACAACTTGCTGGCCATGCGAGATGGAAGTTGGAAGATGAAAGATGGCAGAGATACAAATTGCTGTATGCCTGCTGAGGAACTGTTAAGATCAAATTTACAACTGAGACCCGTTCGGAGGTCTTTAACGAGCCAAATCTCATGTGCATTATGTGGACAAAGCCACAAGCCAAAAGGCAAAGGCACAAGCTGCTGCAGGGAGAGAGATCTAATAAAAACCGTTAGCGTTGCCATAAAAGCAAAGGGGCAAACAGAAAAGGAAACGAACACAATCCAGAAGAAGGAAAACGGCTGTTTTCAATACGTTTTTCCCATTGACGAATTGACCTTTGCTTGAGGTACTTGTTTGTCTCTTGCAAATGCAAATCGAATTCGCATTCGAAGCTGAACATGAACATGCATAACACACGATTCTATCTACCTATTTGGGAGTATTTAAATATCGTTCTATTTAATGCCTTCCATTTCGGCTTTTATTTAGTGAATTCGTAAGCATACATTAACAAACACATCATGTCGACAAAAGCGAGAGTTACAGTTACAGTTGTTGGTTGGGTTGGTCTAGTCGAGTACATTGAACTCCTGGAGGTGACCCATCAGTTGGACTAATCATGCATTGTTTCGTTTGTGATCAAAAATTCTTGTCATTAAGATGCTTGATTATTTTTGCACTCCATTTTGAAGTGAGTCGTAGACTGACTTCCGACTTTGTCCCACTCTTCACTATAGTATAGTTGTAGTTTTGCGTATGTTTTGGCCTGATGATGATTGCTCTCAGCAGCATTGCTAATGTCCCCAGTACCGTTAGTCGTTAGGCGTTAAAGCGATCATAATTCGCCACAACAACGCCAGCAATTAAAGTGCGATAGCAATAGCGAGAACAGACTGAGATGATGTCTAGTTGTTAGCATTTCGCCCAACTGTAATTCAATTTCGAAGCGCATTAATTACCGGAAAGCATTCGCTCGTTTCCCCAGCTGATGAGCATGCTCCTTGGGGCTACCACAATAAGCGTAATTAGCTCAAGCAAGGCTGAAGGCTTGCGGCAGTATTGGCAATACATTTTTTTATTTGATAATTTATACAGTGTCAAGTCATTTAAAATAATTAAGACAAATAAGAAATACCAATATTCAATACAAATACTATATCGATATATCGATTGCATAAGTCGCAAAACGGACGGTCTGGACTAAATCGAATCGACAGTTGACCAATAGTATACATAAATTATGGGGTCAGATTGTACGAGTATCTCTCAGTCTGTTACTTACATGTGCACAAAACTACAATGTTCTTTTCTGCCTATTTTTAATGGACACAGGATATAACAAGTAGTGGTTGTGAAGAACATTATAGTACCAAATAATTAATAAGTAGTAACAGTTGGCTATACTCGTACAAATTGTTTTGTTTTTATTCGATTTTGCACTCTGAAATTAAGTTGTTCATACGGACGGGCTCATGTTGCTCATGCTGATCAAGAATATGTATATATGTATGTATATATGATGTATGTACTTTGTGGGCGCTGCATGTTTTTTCATCTCTTTAGCTATTTATTGTTTAAATTATTAGAATTACGCCGTGAACTATCGATGAGATCATCGTTGATTGGTAGATCGTGAGATGAGATCCTTCGGATGCTGCCTATGAAGCCACCTTGATGGACGGGTGAGAGCTGCTCTGTTGAGAGCTGCTCCAGCCTGTCGTGATATCGACTAGAGTGCATGTTGATTTCCTCAAGAACCGTATGGAGCTTAATTACTCTAAGCAGGGTGGTGTTTCTTATGTACCACTCAGAACCGGTAATCATCCTGATCATTTTAATTTGGGCAGCCTGAATGCGCTGGATTTGGCTATTGCAAGCCAGTCCCCAAATTTGGCACCCGTGTCTCCAAATTGGAGCAATGATTTGCTTATAAATTCTCAGCTTGTTGGATAGTGGCAATTTACTACGCGAGCTAATAAGCCATTGTCACTGCACTCACTAGTTTGGAGAACGTCAGTCGGCGATCCAGGATAACTCCAAGGTTATGGCTGAGTTCGCTTGGGGAACAGGGGCACCCTAAATAGTGTGTAGTGTGTAGTGTATAGCACACATTAGCTGATTTGTCGCTATTGATCCCAATATTCCATCGCCTTGCTCATTCAACCAATGTTGATGGGCATCGGGACCTGTAGATGACACACACGTAGTCTGCAAATGTAGACAACATTCATGTTCCGTGGAGAAGAAGAGAACCGAGGACACTTCGTTGTGGAAATCCAGCTTCATGCACTGTTGATAGAGCCAAATTGAATCTGAGTTTTATAACTTAATAAGCTGCCTCTTAGCAAAGCCCACAAATAATGCAACAACAAAAGTCTAGAAGTCATGCGCATCCTAAAAGTATGCAATCGCTTTTTATCCGAATTTCAATTGGCCAGCCTGAAAGTATGCTATATTTTTGCTTGCACTTTGGATCTGGCATTGCGTGCGACATCTGATGAAAATTACAAGCCATTACCATAACAGAGTGGCAAGTCATGTTGACATGATTTTGGGTGACACTGCTGCACTGAGTCAGGCGCGGCAGCCACACGATGCAGCAGCTGCTGTGTGCTGTTGCACTGTTGCATTGTGGCAAGAGGCAAGAGTTTTCTCTCAAGAAAAAAAAAAGTTTTTTATTTTGCAGTTTAGTTGTTTGATTGTTTCCCTGGCTAACTGACTAACTGGCTGGCTATCGTAATCGCCACGAGTGTCTGCCAAATTGCATCATTGTTTGTTAGCCAACACGCCACACACACACACACACACACACACACACACATACACACACAGATGGTGGCACACTCACTTAATGACGTCGAACGACTATCACCAGGCTGGGCTAGTAGCAAGTTTCGTACCCGATGTGCCTAGTCATTGCAACGGTAGCTTTCGTGGCGCTTGCCACAAACAAAAACTCCAGTTGCATTGCGTCTGTGTATATGTGGCTCGTGCCAGCTATAAGTCTTGCAACGCGTGTTAGCCCGGCCCAAACAAGACACTTTCTTTCAATATTGTCTTTTGCCAGCGCTCAACTCCTTGCTGCTGCTACTGGGGTCATGCTGAGGCATGCAACGTTTGCGTGTTGACCTTTTTTTGCTTTATTTCTGGAGGCCATTAGCAACATTGTCAATTAGTGACCAAATCAAATGCATGACCATGCCACAACGCAGTCTACCACGCCAATAAAGTGCGCATTGGCTGCACCAACTTATTCAAAAATATGAGCCGTTTTGTTGCACGGCTTGAAATGAAAATTAGTACACAATTTAGTATTGGTTCGTATATTAAGCGATGCGATATGCGATGCGAGTATTCGACATGCCAAATGCATTTTTGCAACACATTTTTTCGCAGCACATTTGCAACACATTGGCAACCCATTTGCTGTCATTGGCTGGCTCTGGAACTGGGGGGAGTGGCGTTGCCCCAAGTCGAGAGTCGTGATCGCCTGCCACTGAACTGCCTTTTTGTTTTTGTTACCATTTTTGGCAGATTGCGACATTTTGTTGTTGCCGCTTTGCAGTTGCCGTTGCTGTTGCTATTGCTGTGACTGTGACTGTGACTTGGTCTGGGGCTGGGGCTGGGGCTGGGACTGGCCCGTTTCATTTGGCATCTGGTCAGGCCACTCGGATATCTCGGCTCAGGCCATGCAGTTATTTCTTATTAACGTGTTTTCGGTGTCTGCATCATGTCTATCACGTTTTACATACTGCTCCTAACCCCGCTTAATCCCTCTCCTTAATATAAAAGAAAAGGAAACTGTAGACATTCGTACGATTTCATTTTTGGGACTTGGATTTAGCCTCAGCATTCGCCAGGTTTTTGTAGTGCACTTTATGATTTCTGCTTATTTGCTTTATTGCGCTTTTACACATACACACACACATACACATTTATGTATATACATACTCATACCAACACACACCCAGTTATACAAAGGCGGCTCTTGCACTTGCAACTGCATTTTGTGTCTCTGCCTCGGTCCGCTTCGCTCAGCTAGAGCTGAGAGCGTGTCGTGCTCAACATTGCGTGTCACGACGTGTTTGCAATGTAGCACATTAAATGTTGTAATATTTACTATACTCCAAAAATTTCAATTCCATAAATTTTAGAGTGTTAACAATTTGCATTGTAGCGTATAAAATGCTAAATTATGCTAAAGGCAAATCTGACCGTACAACAAACTAAAAGAATATTACAATTTTAAACAAGTAAGAAGAAGAATACCCGCCACCCAATTTTTAAGAATGGAAGAATAAATAAGAGCGACCATCGAAATATTATATTTTTTAAAAATATACTGGAAAGTATACTAAAAACAAATATACTAAAATATACCAAAAGTATACCGAAATTAACTTTATTCAAAATAATTAGCTTGGTAGCACTTTATTTTGTTTATTGAACACCGTTCTTATGTCACTGAGTAACATACCATCTGATCAGGTGCAGATGCACCTGAGTTTGGCTTATAAAAGTAATTTTTTAATAACTTCTGTGTTTTTTGTCCGATTGTAACCAAATTATTAGTATTATTATGATTAGTATTGTGTGTGCCAAAACTGAACTAGCTTTAACATGATGCTTGGAAATCGTTTTTTTTTTCGATTTACAGGGGCGGAAGGGGGCGTGGCCAACATCTAAAATAAACTTCATCTGCCCACCAAGTTTTTATATATTGTTTCCAAATTTGGTAGCGCTAGCTTCTATAGTCTTTGAGATCTCGATGTTCATACAGACAGACAGGGCTGTATCGACTCGGCTGTTGATGCTGATCATCACTTTATGGGGTCGCAGACGGCTCCTTCTGCCTGTTACGCACATTCGGAATAGTTAAATCTCATTTTACTTTTTATATTGGGCTTAATTTAATCAATTGGCATTGTTTTATTAAATCTTTAATTTGTTTTTCTCTAATCGGCTGCAATTGACTGACCTAAATAAAAAAATCCATATTTAGACTTGGAATCAGCTGAATTTGTATATTATTTATGCTAATAATAATCAGGGATTGGGCTATGCGTATTGGGATTGATGTTGTCACGTGCTCAGCTCTAGCTGCTGCAGCGCTGCCAGTATTTGCTCTGACTCTGGCTGTGATTGTGCCGCTGTCTGCGGCTCGGCTTGCGACTAACCTCGGCTCTGTTTTGGGCCTCGTCCATTGGCTTCCAGCGCTGCTTGCTTTGGCGGCGCCTGATCAGTCGCGGTTTTTACTTTCATCGCTTCGGTTGAGCATCGTCGTCATCGCCATCGCCATCGTCAAGCCAAGTCCAAGTCGCCGCCGTGTGTCCAGTTGAACAGTGTTGTGCCTCTTTTATTATTTTTTTTTCTTGTGGTTGTTGCTGTTGTTGTTTACCTCTCCAATTACCACCCAGCCGAAGCAACCGAAGAAGCCAAAGCTACTCATTGCATTGCGTGGGCCTATTGCTCATGTGGCTGCTATTGCTATTACGACTACTAAACAATTGAATTGCAAATATGTTGCACCACTTTGTTGCTTGCTAATCCCCGCCCGCAAATACACAAGCACACACACACACACACACACTGCTATGTGCATTGTCCAAGACCCAAATATTGTCGTGATTGAAGCAGTTAGCAGTTTTGATCTGTCACTTTAGAGTTTGCCAACGTTCTTTGGGTTTCGGCCAAGTTCTAGAAGCGAAAATTCACTTTCATCTGAATAGACATGCTTAGAGTAAAAATCAGGCAGTGATTATAAACAGAATTAATGCAATTTTATTAAATATCAATAATATAATTTTCTTGAATAACTGAGATTTGATTTGATTAAGTAACTGCAACAAGATCTAACATCAATGTCAATTGAAAAGTCACTGAAGGCAACTACAAATCCAGACTAGACAAGTTATGAATTAAAGACAGGTTTTTCAATAGATTAGTAATGATACATTAATTTTCACTTTCGATTTCATGGCTTAGTTTGATATAGAAGAATTGCATATCTTTTAAGGCCGTCTATGGTATCTTACGGATATGGCATGAAATAGTCTCAACTATTTCCAGGACTGCTTAAGAGACAAGCATTTCATTTACAAATCTAATTAAATATTAAAGATCCATTAGTAGTTGGGCATTTCGACAGACCTAAAGAAAAACCTATCTATTTTCTTATTCGACATAAATAACTGATCAGATTTCAGTTAAGACCAATTCAACAAATTTATTATGTTTATCGCGATATGGCTAATCTGAGATATTATCGTTATGCGAATTAACGCAACAATTTAGATCATATTATTGAAATTGCATAATAATGTGAAAATGGCATATAGCGAGGTGAGGCGAAGATCATCACACCAGTGCGAATTGATGGCGAGATGCGGAAGTTATATAAGAAAAGGCAACCTCGATGCCCGAATGCAGCATTTTCCAGCACCATTCGGCGGTCGAGAGTCGAGAGTCGAGAGTCCACACTCGGCCTCAGTTTACAGCCTCAGCTAAGGCTAGAGCTAGAGCTAGAGCTATCGGAGGCAACGTCGGTGGTCACAACAAGTCTAACAAGTTAAACCAGGAAATTTTGTAATTTTCCTATGGTTTTTGCTTTCACAGCACTGGCAGCGGCAGCAACGACAACGGCTACGGCAGCTGTTGCACAGGCTGTGGCACAATCCGTGCAGCCTAGAAACAATTAAGGCCATAAATGACAAATCGGATCATAAACAACTGCTATAAATTGATGTTTTGCCATCAAACGAACACACCTTCCCATCAACGCCATTTCCCCTCGCTTTCTCCCTCCTCTCCGCCAACTCCTCATAACCATGATCCTTTTGAAAAATGTCATTTCGCTTTAGAACATCTGCTTCTTAGTTTTGGGAATATTTAACACTCTTTCTGTGACTCAATTTTCAAAACTATTAGTCGGTAAAATCATACTGAAAGTGGAGACAGCTCATCATGTTTATCAATATTGTGCAATCCACCATGCAGATGCGCCTCATAAATTAAGCAGACAAAGCTTAGAACGATGATAGTGCGAAGAGAGAACTGCCAATCTCCAGAAGACACCACATAATACTACTAAGGAAAATGCTGTCAAGTGACTAGAGAATTAGACTGAAAACAACAGAGAAAAGTGCTGGAAGTGAGGAGAAAAGCCAAGAAAAGCCAAGGACAAGGCAGGCGGAGTAACTGCTTAGGGGAGAGAAGGAGTCATTGACACTATGTCAAGGTTAACGCTCAGGTTTAAGGCCAACACAACTCTTATTCGCATATGGGAGGGAATAGTTATCGTGCTCCTGGTCGCCAGTGAATGCCACTGCACCAAGGACAATGCGACCACGTCGAACACGACGATGCACATCAACTCGGATTCTGTCAAGGCTTTGGCCTCCACCGGGCACTTCGGGGACTTTGCCGTGCACCATTTTGGCAGCCAGATCAACAATATAACCATACTGCATGAGGTGAACGCGGAAGAGCTGGATGAGCCTCCATTGACGCTAAATACCCATGAGGTTCTGCCACTTAAACCATTGAAGAAAAAGCCCTACTTGCCACTAGAAAAAGTGCTGCCCAGCATTGATTATGTTAAGCCACACCCGCTTAAGGAATATGAACTGCATCCGGTCACATTTGACTTTAATCTGGGAGATCTCGAGGACTTGGAGCATGAGGTGATCAAGAAGGGGGATCTTAGCAGCGAGGAGCAGCATGTTCTGAGCAATGGTAATAGTGATGTCAGTGAGCTTAGCTATAAGCCACTGAATCCTGACGACAATGATACCATTGATGTGGACATTTCCGAACTGGTCGAGACGAGCTCCACAGAGCCAACCACAGCCACATCGCCAGCAACCACAACAATAGCCACCGCCACCGCCACCGCAATCAGCACAACAGAGACAACTACAACGACGAGCAGCTCTCACATCTTCAAGATACTGCGCAACAAGCCGTCGACTAAAAGAGGTCGGGAGCTGCTCAAACAGTCGGACGACGATATGCAAATAAAGACTTTGGGCAGCACCATCAATAGCATCAGTCACTATTTGGGCAACAATGCGACAGGTAGTCTCAATGCCACCATGGCCGAGAGCCTCTATGGCACGGCCAACTATTTTCAGATTGTCACCAATCTTTATGATCATTTCTATTGGCAAATTGCCGAGATACGGACGACGGTGCGCAAGGTGTGCGGTCTTGAGATGCAGGCCTATTTAACAGCCCTGCACTCCAGCTACGAGTGGGCCCAGAAAGGTGAGCTGTAGTCATTCCATTTAGAATCCATTACACCTACCTTACGTCTGCCTTGTAGCCTACGATGCATCGGGTCGTTATCGTGGTCAACTGCTGTTCGGCAATGACAAGTGGCTGGGGCAATTGGGGTTTTGTCTTGAGCTCAACCGCCAGCTGCCTAACGAAGGTCGCAAGCATTTTGAGCTCGAGTTCTATGTGGCCGACATCACGTTGCAACTGCCGCATCTCAATCGCACGGTGAGTCAGGCTAATCCTCAATCTAATCCAATCCGAAGCAATGCTCATCATCGCGCATAATCCCCATCGTAGCAATTGCTGAGCCTGGGCGAGTGTCTGCCCAAGTCGTGCTCGGCCCATGATGTGCAATCGATACTCTCGCTGGATCCGTCTGCTCGCATGTTGACCATGCTGGGGGCTCATAATGCGACCATGCAACAGCCCGCGGTGCAAGTGCTGCGCGTACGCCCTGTGCCAGGACTCTACAGTCATTGGCGGCAACTGAAGTTTCAGGTGTTCATGTGAGTCAAGTCAAATAATCTCCCTCTCTCTCTCTCGGCCTTCTACTCTTTTCCTTTTACCCTTTACTATCGGATTTCTCAGTATGAGTTCGCTCTATCTTCCAATTCTTCACTGGATCCTCCCTGTGATGCCTTCCTTTTGATTTCATTCTCGAATCTACTACAGGGTTTCTTTTCTTTCTAAAAACTTATTTCTTCACCCTTCCACGGCAGCTCATATGTGGATCTATTTCTGTAATATTTTCTTGTGATGACTTCCTTGACTCTTTCCGGATTTGAATGTGCTTGGTCTATCTCCCTGAGATTTCTTTCACGGAAGTTTGCCTATTTGATACTCTACTTAATCTTCCTGTTACCCACCCTCCTTACTCTCCATATGATTTCAGCAAAACTCTTTCTTAATTCTCTATCTCTCTCCCTCTCAACCGCTCTCTGCAGAAGCTTCCTTCTAACACTGTTGCTAGTGATGATCGTTGCAACCTATTACCAGATGAGGATCGACGAGCGACGTCTCGTTGTTGCTCCGGCCATACCGGCGATTAGCGCCAAGTGCGACTCTGCGGTCAAGAACGGAGACTACGAGGCTGCCTACTATGGCAAACCCTTTGAGCTCTTTCAAATGCGACCTCTCGGCAGCAATGGCATTGTCAGTACCGACAACACGCTGGACGCACACATTGATATGAATGGGAATAGGCAACGCAATGGCGATGTCTCCACAGTGGCAATGGACGTCGGTGACGGCACTGCGACCACATCTGTGGGCGTGGCAATGGGCAAACAAAATGACAAGACCGAGATGACCGATTATCAGGTGGAGACCGGAAGTTGTACGGGCGTTACGGGCACCTACGAGGCCGAGCAACCAATCGGTAGGGTAGTCAACTGATATGCATGAATTGTACCTAATGCTTGATATTCTGTCGCAGCTCTACATCATCAGCTGTTGCTCTGCTTTGCTCTGCAAACGAATGCGAAGGCCATTCTCAACATAGAAAAGACCAAGGAGGTAAGTCCGCTAGAGTGTTTTAGTTAGTCGAGGATCTTACTCACCCTATTGTGGCTTCTCGCAGTCGCACACCTCTTGTCTGCATGGACTACGGGTCTTCTCTGTGCTCTGGACCATGATGGTGCACACATATTTGCAAATGTTTGCCATTGGCGAGAACAAGGTGAGTTCTATGGAGGCTAACCCAAAGGGAATACCTCATTAGCCTCCTTTCAATTGTCCACAGTTTGAACGCGTCATCACGGAACGTTCGTTCTGGTATCAGATCATTGGCAATGCCACCTTCTCCGTGGACTCGTTCTTCTTCATCAGCGGCCTCCTGGTTACCCTGCTCTATGTGAAACAGGATCGCAAACATCCCACGGAACCGTGCAGCTTTGTGCAACGCAGCTGCCACGAAACCCTAATGATGTTCATCTATCGCTATTTGCGTCTCACGCCCGTCTACCTCTTTGTTGTGTTGTTCAATGACTTTGCCGTGCGTCAAGGCCTGGACACGTCAGTCTTTCAGCCGGCCAAAATTGAACATAATACATGCCGCATCTATTGGTGGCGCAACATACTGTATATCAACAACTTCTTTCCACAGCACGAAATGTGCATGATGTGGAGCTGGTACATGGCCAACGATATGCAGTTTTATGTCATGGGATCCCTGCTTCTGGCGCTATCCAGGAAGTAAGTGAACTAGACTCATAGCTGAAGCAATTAGTGATAAATTAGGCTTCCAATTATGGCAAGACTCGCTCAACAGTGGAAAGTACAAAAATATTGAAATAGGCTACTCTTTCTATGGCAAAAGCCTGCCAACAATGGGACTATCATTTTCCGAAAGAAAACCAACCATTTATGTAGCGAAATTAGCAAGCACCGATTCAATAATTAAGTTGAACTAAGCGCTTTGTCAAGCAGAAACTGGGCCTACAGTACTACGCTCTTCTAGAAGATATCGGACTCAGAGTTGTGCAACCCTTTCAGGTGCGGAACTAAGTGACTAAAGTTCCACTTCCTAGAAAACGAACTCGAGTATAATCTAGGCTCATTTTGCAAAAAGTTAACAGTCAATTAATAAGCACATTGTCGTATATTAACTTAAACTAACTGACCCAATAAAAGGGACAACCCTACAGAAGACGAGCCCAATGATACAATACTACGCTCTTCTAAAAGATATCGGACTCAGAGTTGTGCAACCCTTTAAGGTGCGGAACTGAGTGAATAAAGTTCCACATCCTAGAAAACGAACTCGAGTAAAATCTAGGCTCATTTTGCAAAAAGTTAACAGTCAATTAATAAGCACATTGTCGTAAATAAACTTAAACTAACTGACCCAATAAAAGGGACAACCCTACAGAAGACGAACCCAATGCTAAACTAAGTACATTTCCCGGGAGAAAATCAACCTTATACCTAAATAACACAAGAATTAAAAGCAGCTAGACATAAATCAGGCAATTTGGGGTCCTTTGAGGGAATTTTCTCAAAATCTGTGAAACCATCCCTAACATTGAGACGCTATTAGTTTACAATAGGACAATAGTCCTAGTAAAGGAACTCAGTGTTAGGCCAAACTACTTTTTCCTGAACCTGAGCGAAACAACCTTCTAGTCTATGTACCGCATTTAATCCGCATCTTTTCCACTTACAGATATTTCAAGGCTGTGGCCCTGGCCCTGATCGTCTTTCTGATCAGTTCGTGGAGCATCGCGGGCATCATATCCCTGCAGCATCAGTATACTCATAAGGTAGCCATACCCTTTGAGTCCTTTGACTTTCTCTACGACAAGCCCTGGCAGCGGGTGGGCCCCTACATAGTAGGTAAGTTGGCGACTATCCCGTCTCATCCATCATATCATCTCTTTCTCTATCTATCTATTTTTGTCTTTGTCATCCTTAGGCATGTTCACTGGCTATGCGCTGTTCAAGGTGAAGACGCCGCCTAAGATCTCGCGGCGTCTTAATCTGAGCCTGTGGACAGTTAGCCTTGGTATCCTGCTGCTGGTCGTGCTGGGCGTTTGGGATGGCGAACTAAATGCCGTGAATACCGCCTTTTATGTGGGCGTGGGCCATACTGCCTTTGGGTGCGGCCTTGTCTGGATTGTGCTATCCTGCTGTTGGGGTCTGGCGCCCATGGTGAATGCGATACTCTCGTATCGTGTGCTCTGGCCATTGTCACGTCTAACATACTGCGCCTATCTCATCCATCCGATCATCATGTTCATATGCTCGTCGCACATGAGCGGTACAGTGCATCTGAACAATCCCATGATATTGACCATGTTTCTGGGCAACGCTGTTGTCTCCTTTGGCACCGCCTTTGTCATATCCGCACTCTTCGAGGCGCCAGTCATACGCATACTTAAGATCTGTTTCAAAAAGTGATGGATTACCCTGTCGATTGCTGATGGGGTAGCTCTGTCCTGGCCTCCTTTTTTTTGTTTTTTGTTTCGTCATCATTTGTATTTGTATTTGTATTGTAAATTGTATATAATTGTATACATATATATCGACAGGATGCTAATGTTTAATATATGTTATATCGTACTCGTAAACTTTTAACTAGATTTTTATGTTATGTTTCTGTAGTTGGTTTTGTGTGTGAGAGTGAAGCGTTGATGTTGTTCTGCAAATACACATCGGTATACAATGAAATAATGTCTACTTCATTTAATCTTGACACTCTATCGTTTGGTAATTAAGTGTCCTCTAAGAGTCGAAAGAGTTCAATTTAAAGGCCTGTGATCAGTGAGGTCAGGACTCTTTTGGGTATAGAAAACCAATTTCAATAAGATTTATAAAATATTCATAATACGAAAACTCTTTTAGCCAGTACAATTTTTAACTATCAAGCTATATATTGAGAGGAGAGAATGTAACTTCTTTAATCCCATTTGGCATTTTGAATACCAACGCAAGCTACAAAATTACAAATTGGTTTTATTCATAGACTTTGGGTTTTCAGCACGTTTTGGATACAATAGACTCTCTAGGAAGGCATCCGTGACATCAAAATTGTCGCTGACATAACCATTGGCATTCAGCTCGTTTTCCTCGACATCAAGCACAAAGTAAAGATCACTGGCAGCCATGCTGTCCAGCTCACATTCAGGATACAACACCTTCTCGGCATCCTGGTAAAACAGACGTATGGCCAATAATGCCCTCTGCTTTGCAAGCAAACAGCATTTCAATTCCTCACCCGCAATTGGCCGATGCATCAAAGCACTTTCAAGTTGGGCCAAGAGGCGACGAAAGATGAAGTTGGCGTAACGACGACGACAACTCTCATTGAGCTGCTGGCGATAGAAAGCACAGGGCTGAAAGTGGGCCAACACAATGTAGATGACCATGAGCAGCTGCATCATAATTAATAGAGCAAATGCCAGCAGGAGCACCAGGGAACCTTCGACACCATCATCCCAAGCCAACACGAAGCTATTCCCATCGGGTTGACTGATCGGTATCAGATAGCTAAGCGTCATTGTTTTAAGCTGATTATACTCGTATATAAGATTACTCGTACCACAGCAATTGACTCGGATCGGAGCGAATCGCCAACTGAACCCTACTTGAATTTTGGAATTTTTATTTGACTTTCTGTATAAAACCGAGACATATACATATTTTTGACGAATCAGTAGCAAAATGACCTTTTAACAACAGTTTTCTATATAGTAGGCTATGGAAGCGAGAGAGCTGGGTTAATATTGCTCTGAGTTCAAGTTTCTCAGTATTTTCAGAGAGTGCTAAGTTGGGGGAGAGAAAAAGAAATGATGTTCTACAAACCTATTCAAAGCTGCTTGTGAGATTCCTCAGAACTCATGAGGACCTTCAGGAGTTTCTTTCTTCCGAGTTGTATTGATTTTAAGGCGCAATAAAAGTAAGAGCTTAAACATGTTCTAAAAAAGCAAGCCTACAAACCTAGACGAAGATTTCGGAAGCCTCTTTGATCATAATGCATCTCTTTAACCTGCTGGTATCATTTCTACCTTCAGTAACTTTTGCACACTTCAAGTACTGTTGACACATCTTGAGAACATACTCGTCCTGGCAGGACATTCGGTTCCCTCAGTCACTCCAAGTTCAAGTGATTTTGAGGCGAACAAAAAGCAAAAGATACAATGAAAACACAATCTAATAAAGCAAAAACTTCACTTTTAAAAAGTGCATATTTTCCGTACATAAATTGGCCATTCCTCTAATCGCCAAACTCCCACCCTTCATTATGCATTGACAGGTAACTGCGATCGTAAAATAGCACTTTTTATAAGCGCAAATAATCGTGCTCGTAACTCATCAGTGTGCGCAGTACGTCGCCCTGATAAGAGCCGACATTGGCCTTGAGAAGACAGAGCTCAGACGACTATAAGATGGGTCTTCCTGCAGTGCAAGCCACACAGTTCAACAGTGAACAGTAACAACTCCAGTACAACTCTCGAGCAGCATGAAAATCATCATTGCAACGGCATTGTTCGTCTGCCTGATGCGAGGCATTGCATCCACGAACTATTGCGATCCGGATCTATGTGGCGAAGACGAGGCGCACATTGGCTGTAACCACAGTGGCGTAAGAATGAGCTAAGTATTTGCCAGCAATCAATTACGTAACCAATTGCAATTACAGGACTTCGACGCAAGCTGTCCCGCTAATGCTCGCATGGTGAATATCGATGCGGAAGCAGAGGTTCGGCTTATTGAACTGCACAACGAGGCCCGTCAGAGGTGTGCCAGTGGCGAGGGTCATGTCAAAGCAAAGGCCTGCCGCATGGCAACCATTCGCTGGGACGATGAGTTGGCGAAATTGGCCGAGCTCAATGTGAAGCAGTGCAGGATGCATCACGACGATTGCCACAGCACTAACGTCTACAGGAACTCGGGCCAGAATCTCTACTACAGCGGCTACAAGGGTGGCCAGGCACCTACTTTGGAAAACATTCTAAATGGCACAGTCGCAAGTTGGGAAAGCGAGGGGCAACACATGAACGAGGAGCTATTGCTCGAATATCCTGACGAATACAAAGGACCGTAAGTATTTGCTCGGCTTCCCCCAAATCGAACAGGCGACTAATGTTTTGACGTCCCCCAGAACCATCGGTCACTTTACCATACTCTGTCAGGAAAAGAACGTAGCCATGGGATGTGCCGCTTCCCAGTACGACAACGAGAAAGGCTTTCACATTACCCTAGTGGCATGCAACTATGCCACAACCAACTTCGTTGGCCAACCGGTCTACACCATCTGTGACAAGGCTGGTGCCAACTGCAACTCGGGCACCAATGTCGATTATCCAGCACTCTGCGATCCCAATGAACAAATCGAATACTTGTAATTCACGATGTTGTCCTTGGACATAGTTCGTCATGGAGTGCAGTTCAGCACTTTAATCTTTAGCTTTAATCTTTGTGTAATATTGGCATTTCTGTTCTAAATTTCAATAAAGATGAGCATGGCAAAAACGATTCTTTTACTAACATGCATGAAAGGGCAAGTCAATTTCTAGTTCAAAGTGCAAAACTAGAGCAACAGTCGAAACCAAGGCAGAGGGACAGCAGGACAGATGGACCTCCTTTTATTGTGTTGTTCAATCATAGATTGCAGATCACAAGGTACTCGTATGTAATATACATTATATTTGTTTAATCGAATGGTACAGATACATAGTTGTAAATGTTAACTACATTTATATGCTAAAATTTAATCAAAACTTGATAGAGTCAAACTTCAATCTTCTTCCTCTTCTCGTTAAAAAATAATTGAAATGAACACATAATTTTGCGCATTAGTCAGAGTTTAAATTGATTGATTGATCGCTGCATTTCAATGTATTGACCATTGTTTGATTGAGTGCATCACTTGGCTACGATAGTCTTGAAGACAGTGGGACGCTTATGGGCTGGCAATTGGCTATAGCAATAGGTCTTAATCGTCTCCAGGTCGACATTAGCATCGGGCGACAAAATGCAAATGACGCCTAATCGATGACCCCAGAGCTTATTGGGAATGCCCAGGACGGCCACATCGTTGATGCTCGGATGCGAGATAAGGACTTTTTTGATCTCCGAACCGTAGATCTTGTAGCCGCCCACATTGAACACATCCGTAGACTTGCTGAGGAAATGAAAGCTGCCACTTTGATAGGCGCAAATATCGCCGGTCTTAAGGAATTGCTTTTCCTGCTTGACGGGGGGTTGCGGTTGGAAGTTCGGTAGTGGCTGCTGTTGCATGTCGTGTTGCGCCAGTTCTAGTGGTTGTGGCTCCTTTGGCTGCTCCCGCTGCCCTCCTTTCACTGCGGCAGCTGGCTGAGTGGGCTTCAGCGGAAAGAGATGCTCCCCGCATATTTCCAGCTCGCCAATCACCGAACTGAGGAGCTCCTGCTGCTTTCCCTGAGCACTGCTGACCAGGGTATCACCTTTGTTGTTCACCAGACGCGCCGTCACCCCCACAAGAGGTGCACCCAGTGTGCCCGGCCGATAGTCCGCAGACATTGACTGCTCATCGAGGCCAGGTCCCAGCACTAGACCAGTCTCCAGCATGCCGTAGTACTCGTAGATATTCTGGCCGGTAATCTCACGCCAGCGATAGAAGACGGACTCGGGCAGCAGGCCAAAAGCTGTGGCCATCAGACGAGTCTTTTGCTTGCAGTGATTGATGATGTACTCGACCATGCGCGAGTCCTGGGCAAACATCCTGTCATACTCGGCTATCAGCCGCTTGTAGATGATGGGCATGGCCAGAAAGATGTTGACGCGCTGCTTGGACGGACTGTTAATGCCCAGCAGCGAACTCCAAGCGTTATGACTATCGAATTTCGGTTGCAACAAAATGTTGCCGCCCACGCCAAGCAGCGCCCCAATGGCAGCATGCATGCGATGCATCGAGATGATGGGCAGCATGCTGTCGCCGGCAGTGAGCTGCCAACTGGCGACTAGGCAACGCATCTGTGCCTCAATATTGCGATGAGTGAGGAGGACAGCATTGCGGCCAGTTGGCGAGCTGGGTGTGTAAAGCAGCATGGCGTTGGCATTGGCATAGTAGTCGTTGGGTAAAATGCTCTCGGGGATGAGGGAGTCCTTAAGACCGACCAGCTGCTTAGCGTACGTGGCCGTCGAAGAGACACTCTCCGAGCTGGGTACAAAGCTGTGATCCACCACAATGCTGGTCGCCTGCAGTTTGGTGGCCAACTCCTGCGCGATGTCCTCGCATTCGGGTGTGCCAATCACGAGTCGTGTCTTGCAATCGGTGGCCTGGCCAAGCAGCTCATCGGCCGCCTGATTTGGCTCCAGGGGCACAGCCACTTGTCCGGATATCCAGCAGGCCCACTGTATGACAATCCACAGTGCATTGTTCGAGCACAGGAAGGCCACGTTCGACTGTGAGGCGCTGCCTGCAATGCAAAAGAGTTGCGAAAAATGGAAGAGAAGAATTCATTAGCTTACCGCAAAAGTTGGAGATCTGTATGGCCAACTTCTTGGCTGTGATGTACAGCTGAAAGAAGGTGTATTCGCCGCTGAAATCCTTGACAGCAATCTCGTCTGGAAAGAGCATGGCCTTTTTGAATGTTGGCACCACGAAATTCTTTCGCTCATCCTCCCGGAAGCTGTTGCTCAGCTTCTCGATAAATGTGTCCTGTGTGAGGACTTGTTATTTACCCCGTTTTAATTGGGTTCTCCAGGGCGCACTTACCTTATGTACCAGCTCCGTAGAGCAGAGTCGCAGCCAGGGACGACAGCGGTGCAGTTTTTGCAGACGTCGCAGTGACAACATTTTGCCAACTAATAATCAATAACAAATTCCCAAAATTTTTGATTTGCCTCTCGATGCTTACATATGTCGAACCTCAATGCAACACCAATAAAAAAGCCACAGCCTACTTTGATATCAAAGGAAATCAAAACAAATTCAGCCAACAGTCGACTAACAAAGAGCAGCATGACAAAATCACAGCCTACCTTGACAGCCCAAAAGCAAAACAAAGTTGACCAAACATTTGACTATCAAAGACCCTGTACCTATTGTTTTTTTTAGGAGATACTTAATAAGGCCAGAATATACCCTTTAAATTACCATTCAGGCAGCAATGCAATTCACATCCTAATGAAACACGCGCAATTGTAAAATTTTAAATTTTTATTATAATTGTTCGTTGGTTTTTATGTACACATATTTATTTAATAGGGACGACAAAATACGAAATAAAATAAACATACTGTAGTAAAAAATAAAAAAAATACATGAAAAAATACGACACAACGAATGTATGTTATTTTGGTATACACCAATGCCATTTACAACGACAGCCCGCCGATCATTCGCAATAAGTATTAACTATATAAGGCATATATATAAGTATATATATATCAGTATAGTATATGTATTTATATATACATCTGTGTGTATGTACATGAATGTTGAGAAATGTTATTTTGTATTGTTGCAATTATTATTTGATTAGTTGTTATCGAGAGAGTTAGTTCTGTCTAGGAGCCATCTGAAGACCTTTCTAGACCCCACATTCCCATTTAACAGTAGAATCACAGTTGATGAAGTTGAAGTGTCAAACATGAGGCGAAAATATGAAAAACAAAAAAAATACCAGTTAAATACTACGAGTGCGCATGGAATTCATTCCAGTCGACTTTATCAACTAGATACTAATATTACATACATATATGGAAACTGGCGAAAGTTTAGTACATACATATATTATAGACATTATTCTATGGAAATTGTTGACAGACAAAACGATCAATACTAATGCAATACTTGTGTGATGCAGCGAATCTAACAGATATCTGTATGTGGTACATGTGCAAATCATAATCGTCGTTCTCAATGGATTCTCAAAGATCTCCCATTTGTTTTTCGTACAAAGAAAAGCTGCGAGAGATGCCGTTGATGGGAGGAAATGTATGTGAGGAGCGAGCCAAGTACACATTAGTGTTGTTCTACTGTAAATGCTGGGCTAAATTATGGCATTTTGAGGTTTCTCTCTCTCCTCTTCAGTTTGTTCACTTATATTCGATTTGTGCGCGTTTAAAAAATGAGATTATCGTCTGCAAATTCGTGTTGCTCTCCCTCTCTAACTGATGGTAGCAACTCGCAGGGTCTCTCTCTAAATAGTTGTATGTCTGTGTTCTCTCTCTCTCTCTCTCTCTATCTCTACCTTAGACACGCTTGGGCTTGCTGACAATCGTATAGTTGAGACCGTTGTAACTGCGATGATCAAGCGCTGCTTCATTGCTGGATGTTGCAACTGCTGCTGTTGCTGCTATTGATGTTGCTGTTGCCGTGGGGGGCGTGGCAGCGCCTCTCGGCAGGCATATGTCCACTAATCCATTGATGCTGTTGTTGGCGGGCAGTGAATTGTTATTGTTGAGAATATTATTGTTGGTGTTGCTGGTGTTGTTGTTGTTGTTGTTGTTGTTGTTGTTGCTGCTGCTGCTGGCAGTGTTCGATTTACGGAGCACACCATAGCCAAGATGACTGTCGTCGGCCTTGCGAAAACTTTCGGTGTCGGGACTAGCAATCAGCTCGTATTCATTGGGGGGCGGCGGCATTCGATTCGCGGGCAGATTCAGATTGACAATTGTCTTGTAGCCGCTGGACGTTTTATTGTTGGGCGACAGAAAGTCGAGGCGATCATAGTTGGCATCCGGTGAGACCAGCACACCACCACCACTGCCACAGCCACTGCCCTCTCCAATATCAATGTCTATGATCTTGGGAGTTGTTGAACCGCTGCCACCGCCACTCGCATCCTTGCGCTTGTCACGCTGCGATTGCGAACGCTGACGCACAAAGTCCGCATCGCAGCTGAGCGAAGGGATGCGCTCGCAATGTCGCACGTCTCCCACGCCACGGGTCTTCCACGCATCCGTGATGTTCTCGATGCACTCGTAGTCCCGCTCGAGCAGCTGCAACTTGTTGCAGCTCTCGTTGCGCAACGGCAAGTCGGGCGGACTGAGGCGATCGATCATCGGTGGTGAGCTGGGCTTCAATATCACAGCCGAGCCGCTGTTCTTGCAGTTGGCGTCCGAGGGTGATGATGTCGTTATGGCAACGGGTTCATATTTCACAATATTCTTGTATTTGTTATCACATTGAGTTTGAGCTGGAACTGGAGCTGCGCCTGCAGCTGGGGCTGCTGTTGTCAGCTTATCCAGCGGCGAGGGCAGCTTGCGGGGCGGCTTGTTTGGAATGTGCTTGACCACAGCGGACTGCGACTGCAATTGAGATTGCGATGATGGCACCGACAGATTGACAGTGATGCTGCCATTCGATGAAAAGTTATTCAACGAATCATTGGAGCTAATGAAGCCACGCAACGAGATACAACTGTGCGTGGAATTGATTTCAAATTCCCCGCCATGGGGATTGCTCGATGGCGATGGTGGCAGGGGGCTGCGTGATCCTGGCTCCATGCAGGCGGCCGCACTAAACTGATTCTCGTTGCATTCAATGCTGCTCAGGCTGTCGCCACTGATCAGCTTCTTCATCGACTTCATTTTAGCCGACATGCAGCGAAACACCTCCTGTGGATTGCTGTGATCCAATGTGAAGACGCCCTCGCCTGTGGTGCACTTGCGTCCCGCCTCGAATGTGAATTTGCCATCACGATAGCCGTACTTGCGTATGAAACGATACGGCCACATGGCAATGGTCACATTCAGATCTTCCGATTTCAGTTGCAGCTCCGTCGGCGTCATCTGCAGCATGTATGTACGTGGCTCAATGTTGCACCTGATCGACGCTTCCGACGGTATCAGTGTGATGATAAACAGTCCGTCCTGTCGAAACAACAAATGTGATTAGCAATAAGTTTATGCAATTGTTTTCTGAATGGCATTCTATTTGTGTTATCTGCAGCTGCAGCTAGAATTACGCTCAAGTCTGTTTATTTCTCCTATGACCAGCAAAACAG
Source organism: Drosophila pruinosa (assembly GCA_018150935.1). Classification (NCBI taxonomy): domain Eukaryota; kingdom Metazoa; phylum Arthropoda; class Insecta; order Diptera; family Drosophilidae; genus Drosophila; species Drosophila pruinosa. The sequence continues at coordinate 17,326,031 of JAECWR010000194.1, read as the reverse complement.
TTGCTGCTGGAGAATAACAATCGGATCGAATAACATCTGGCTAAGCATATTCCATTTATCTTTATCTACAGCAATTTGCCCCACGCTTTAAAGGGCCTCTCTTGCTTTTTCTACCTCTACTCCATTCATCGAAAGTTATTGGCATTGCCCTTTGCTTTGTGGCGCATTCGTAAACACTTCCACATGCCTTTCACAATTCGCATTCGTCAACATTTTTACATCTTTTTGTCAATGATATAAATATTTATGTCTTCTTTCGTGTGCCTGACTCTGTTCCCATTTCCTTTCCCTTACTTGCAGCTCCTCTTCTTCAAGCATTCGTAAACACTTATTACTTAATTTTTACCACTCATCTAGGAGTAGTATGCAACCAATCAGTTGTTGACGTTTTTAAGTAAAATACATTTCAAATCTACCAAATAGAGGACCCAAGGCTTTCAGAATCTGGCCAGACATTAGACACCAGTTTGGCTGCTGCTCCTTGGCATTCCATAAAGAGAGCCAAACATTTCAGTTGTGACAAGGATGTGTGTGACACGATGTGTCGAAATTGTGGTGCCAACTTCACCAAGCTCTTGTCATCCCGCTCTCCACCACTTTGTGTATCAAACATTGCGACAAGAGGAGCAGCATCTATTGCCGCTTTATGGACTGATAAAAATGCTTAAGCTGAGCCATCTGATGGAACTGAGGTCGTCAGTGCTGATATTTGGAGTGAAGCGAGTTAACCGACGAAAGTCCGAATACCTGAATGTTCTATAATTTATATATGTAATATATGTAATAATTTATATATGGTAAAGTTACCAAGCTCAAGTGCTAGTGCTTTTTGAAGTGTAAATGTCATTAAATGTCGCCTAATTCAAATGCGATTTGATCTGCTTTCATTCTAGATATTCTAAGAGATCTCAAAAGAATCCTGCGCCATTGTCCTGCAGCTACTACTTACAAATGAGCTGCAGTACAGATCGTTATCCTCCTCGATGGCACCGTGGGCAGCATGCAGGCCGCTAATGTCACAGAAGGCGACCATTTGAAGAGCTGTCACCCAATCCTTGAGCTCCTCATCGCTGTTCGTGTTCAGAGTTAGCTGTCCATTGCGTTTGACAATCTGTATGAGATTCGCTGGCGGAGGTTCCTGTGTGATCTTCACACAATTCTCGAGTGTGAAGATTTTGGGATTCTTATCGTCCTTGTTCTCACAGATCTCCAGGCGGGCGATGCCATGGCGGCTCGCCTTGAACAGCAGGCAATACCGACTGCATGATTTCTGCGAAAGGCAAAGCACAACAAATATAAGTATGTATGTTTGTACACACAATATCAATGTAAATGCGACATTTTGGCAAACTTGTCGAGCACATCTCGGGCAAGTGTTTCGCTCGCTTTGTAAGAAACCAAATTTTAATGTTGTGCTAATCAAATGTTCGACGAAATTTCGAGCGTTACTTACATAACAATCGAACACACACACACATATGTGCACATATGTATGGATGCTTTATTTGAGGGTATATGTGGGGAGCCCGACCCTAATCCTCATATATACAAATGCATACACATACATACCTATTCACAAGCATGTATGTATACATATATGATATGCATATGACATATTGGCTCTTCAATCCACATTTCCTGTCATATGGGAATAAGTGTATAAAAATACGCGACACGATTAAACATGCATGAATCCCCCCAAAACAGCCGTCATCGCGAGCATACACACTCTCACACGCATACGCTGCGTGTGTACATGTATATATGTTGTATGTATGTGTCTCAGGCGCGCACACGCAAAATGAAAATATGTTCGGTTCGCCGTTTGGCATGTCTCTCTCTTTCTCCCACCTTATGCTACTCATTTGTATGCAACAAGTATGCAGATGGAGATATCTAGACAAGTACCCTCACACACAAACACGCTCGCATGCAGACAAATCCACATGCATACAGATACTCACATGCACACAGACCTAACTGAAATATATACACTCATAGTTGCACACACACACACACACGCGCTACATATGCACATGGCGAGGTCCTGTATTAATACGCATTTGCCAAAATATTAAAAATGTGCATTTTATGTATGTTTTGTGCATTGCATTTCAAAGTTTATATTTTAGGTTTTATGTCGGGCTTGTGTGTGCATGGGGGAGGGGTTAAAAAATGTCGGAATATGTTAGATCTGTGGCCAGGCTCTTACCTTTTTCGAGATACGATTTAGCGAAAATCCAGTTTGTGTTGGAACATTAAGATATCCAGCCAAAACAGGTATTTCAACATCCATTCTGTTGAGCCCCGTTTGCTGCTCTTGCCTTTGTGCCGTTGCCGATGTTTCACTTGTTTTCTATTCAATTGGCCACAAAACAAGCGCGATCTTTTCATCAGTTTTTATATATTTGAAACAATTTGTATTTGCTGGCATATGCAAGTTGAGATTCACACTTCATATTTACATTTGACCGCAACAAAAATAAACGCAGCCAACCGCAGGCTTAAGATCAACGTGACCGTAAGTTGATTTTCAAAAAATACCGTTGTACTTTGTGAATCGCGATCTATGCTAAAAATACCGCTCCATAATGAAACAAAATTGTCTATAAAATTTCCAGTTTGATATGAACATTTTAACGATTTCAAATGAACAATCTAAGTAAATATATAAAAAAAAAATTTAAAGATTAAAAACTACTTACAACAATTTTTATAGTCAACGAAAATTGATAACTTGTTACAAATCAGATTTTAGAAAATATCAATTTTTATAATTAGTTGGTTATAAACGGTCACACTAGAATACGAGCAATTTTGATATACCTAAATCAAAAAAGAACCACTAAGCATATAATATATATTATAATATTATATTATTATTATTATTATTATTATTATATATTATATTATATGCTTAGGGAAAGAACTGTGACCAAAGTGACCCGAGCAAATAAAACGCCAATCGAATGTTGCGATCGATTACAAAAACAGTAAATATATCGAACTTATGTATCTCAGCAACTAATTATATAAACTCAGCAATTAATTAATGTTAAATATTAAATAGATAACGATATATTTGCCACAATGAATTTAAATGCAATTTCCCAACAGTCATTGAGTATGCGCATTTATGAGCGCAATTATTAATCGATATACCGCCACATTCAGCGTTGCCAACCATCGAGGGAAAAAGATTTCATTGTGAATGACAAAAACAATAACATACGGGCTATTGCAAAAGTGTATTTTGTGTGCAAAATATAAATAAATCAACGATGGCACACGATCGGGAGGTGCTCCGCATGATATGGGAAGGACAAATTGGCATTTGCTTTCAAGCGGACAGCGAGGAAATTGTCGGCATCAAGCCAGAACCCTTCTATCTAATGGTCTCCCGTCTTAGCTACTTACCGTTGGTCACAGACAAGGTGAGAAGAAGAAGCAGCAGCAACAAAGGCAAAAATGAATTAAAAAATAAATCATAATATTGTTGTTCTTTGCACATTTTGCACAGGTGCGAAAGTATTTCACCCGCTACATTGCTGCCGAGCACCAAGAGGGCGCCGTCTGGTTCGATTTCAATGGCACACCCCTTCGACTGCACTATCCAATAGGTGGGTTGTCAGGTGTTTCGGTATTTTGACTGCAATTCCAATTATAATTCAATATGTGATTATTTGATGCAGGTGTGCTCTACGATCTGCTGCATCCCGACGAGGACAGCACGCCCTGGTGCATCACCATACACTTTTCCAAATTTCCCGAGGAGTCGCTGGTCAAATTAAACACAAAGTACAACACAATGTGAGAAACCATTGATGATGCTTATAAGAATATTTTCCATTTGCAGAGAGCTGCTCGAATCGCATTTTCTGTCCTGCTTGAAGGAGGCTGATGTGCTGAAACATCGCGGCCTGGTCATCTCTGCCATGCAGAAGAAAGATCACAATCAGCTCTGGCTGGGGTTGATCAATGAAAAGTTTGATCAGTTCTGGGCGGTCAACAGGCGCCTTATGGAACCCTACAGCGACCAAGAGTCTTTTAAAAACATTCCCGTTCGCTTCTACAACGACGATGTAAGTTGACGTAATGTTCAATAAGTTCAGATATTATTGAGTGATTATGTAATTGTATTTTGAGAGATCACTTTTTAAATTGAGTTTTGTTGTCAGTAGCAAGTGATTGTATTGAATGTATTGTATGTAATTGCCATATAGAAACCACATTCTGGCAACACCACAAATGTACTACAGCTTTATTGTTTCTGTAATTGTAATGATCAAACATAATTTTGCCATAGACATATCACTAATTAATCAAATGCTAGCAACTCTAGCTTTGCAAGCTTATTCTATCTTATCTGTTGAGTTTGAATGCAGCGGGTTGAAAAAACATATATCAAAAGATTTGTTAGCTAATATAATAAGATAAATACATCGCAAGTAGCAGTTGTGAGGGCAGGTGACAACTCTGATAAGTGACTATTAAGGGTAAGAATTTACATTTGTTTATTAGTAGCAAAGAAAAGTCAAATGTAGTTTGAGTTTGCATAAAAGGAGACTCTTAACTGATCGGTGGCAACTCTGACATATAAAGTTGCGCTGTTGAGTCTATTTGTCAAGCGAATAGAAGGTGACAACTCTGGGAAGAGCAACTCTAGTGAGTGCAAGACCAGAAAGTAGGATATGAAGTGATTCATAGAGCAAAATATGTTTTAATATAAAGTAAACAAAATGGCAACCCTTTGTTAGGTAACCTAACCTCACTCTAAAGTAGAAATAGCTCAACAAATGATTAATAATAGTGTAATCGGCTTATCCATGGCAATAATCCCCCACGTTTCAAACAGATTGCAGAAGAATTACGAGGAATAGTTTTTGTGGCAATTAGAGCAAAGAGAGTGTGATTTATTTGTATTGTGTGTAATTGGTTTTTTACCCTTGTGTTTCATTTCATTTCACGCTCTCAATAGGATTTCACGTACATGCAAAAACTAATTTCACCGCTAGGCGAAAGCGGACAAAAGAAGAATCTGAGTGATCTGATGGCCGAATTATCGACACCTGTGCGCAAGGCAGGTGAGTAACGCCTCTCCAGCTGTAGCTGTAGCTCCAGCCCTAGCCAGGCTGGCTAGCAAAAGGGAACGAAAGGGATTTTCCGGCTATCAATTACCGCAGCGTCCACTCAGCAGAACGGGGCATCCTTGAGGTGCAGCTCGCTCTCGCTTTGGTCTCGCTCTGGGCCACAAAAGGTGCCAGTCAGTCTGGCGATGTCGGCGCGCTCACAAAAATATTTCTATTGAAAAAGATGGCAAAGGGATGGAAAGGGAGGGGAAGGGAGAGGGAGAGACGAATACCCTGCGGCACTGCCAATCATTCTTCAATTCATCAATGTCGCTTTTGCTGCAGCAACAAAGGAAAACAACAACAATAGCGGAGACTGAGACTCACAAATACAAAAAAATATAAAAATTATTCGAACAATAGCCCCCGGGCAGTCCAGTCCCGTCCCGGCCCGGCCCGTCCAGATTCAGTCCGAGTCTGGCATTTCTAAGAGAGCTCTCGAGAACTGAGACCTGTTCTTTTTCTGTTCTGTTCTGTTTCGTTTTGGCCAAGTGTGTTTGGGCCATTCAAAAGGGCACAATGAAAATGCAGTGCGTTTTGGATTTTCGTGGCAAGTTGCAAGTTGCAGCGGCAGCTCGGCTGGAAACCGAAACTGACCTGCGGCGCCGGCGACAAGTGAGAGAGCGAGTGAGAGAGAGAGAGAGCGTCGGCTCGGCAGCGGTGGCTTAGGTGCAATCATGGCATTGGGAATTCCACAGTTAGACAAAAGGCGGAACTAAATACCTGCGGCTGGGATTTACGAATTATAGTTCGCATCTCCCTCTAGTGCACACTGTTGTTCTCTAGCGTCTTTCTTTCATTGACAATCGGCCCAACGTGTCTCTTTTGCCCAGTCATGTTCGATCCCCTGGATTGCACCCGCACCCGCTTCACATCTCGCCCTGCCTCTCTGGCGCAGCTCACATCTGTTAGCGGGTATTTCCCGAAATGTGCACTCTCTTCTGTGTGCTGTGTTAGGTGTGAAATTTTTATTTGCATGCTTCGCCCAAAAACTGCAGTGGGAGCGAGAGGGAAAGCAAAGCAGAAGAGGAAGAAACGGAATTTCCCATTTGGAAAGGTGAGAGAATCTCGCTTCTATCGAAACAAAAAGAAGATATGCCATTTGCTCATCCTCATCCTCATCCTCATCCTCTTGCTCATGCTGGAGGCAGCCAGAACAACACGTATTTTCCCAAAGGTCATGCAACGTGACAATTGCAACAAATTGTTGTCCTTGAGTGCCGCACACAAACACACACACACACGCACACACACCCTGCTATACCCTGTAGATCTCGGCATAGCTTAACCAGCCAACAAACTGGCTTAAGTGGGCCAATGGATCGGCATTCGCATTCGCATTGGGATCGGCATCGGGATCGCCATCGGATTCGGGATTACGACACAAAGTTAATTCTTGTTTAGGTCCATTGATTGGAATTGTGGGTCCCCCTCTATAAGCTATAGACTTTAGCATATTTTGTTTGGGATCTAAAATAAGACTTTGTAGTTTTAATACCCTCCATAAAAGATAGCATTAGTTTATTTTATTTTTCTCTAAACCAAACCACATTTCCAGTCAAACAAATCCACATTAGCAACAATCAATTTATAACAGATAATATAATATATATTCTTATAATTAAAATCGAGTCTAGATTTTTAAATTGAATCGAAATTGAATTTAATAAATAAAAAATAAAATTTAATACATATTTTTATTGATAATTAATTAAACTCATAAAAAGTCTAAATATAAATATCCACATTAAATAGTTTATAACAATTTGTTAAGCAGATTGAACTTCAATATAAAATGTTCACTTTTGTTGTTTTATTAATTCTAATACAGTTATCAGATTGGCTTAATAATCTTCTCTCATGTTGCGCTAACTCTCCAATGACTAAAAATTAAATCAAAGCAGTATAAATACAGATACAGTGGCATCTCACTAATTAGAGCCATTAGTAATTGGAATATCCAGAAATTAGAATCAGTGTTTACAATACATTAAGCTCTCTAAAGTCTATTTATACATATGTTTTTAATTATTATTCATTTAACTTGATTTATTTATTGCCATTAAAATACAAAATGTTGCATAAATCTGGCTTTAAACTAAATTAACAGAGATCATATTTCAATAACATATTCACAACTGAAAAATTAAATGTATTAAATATTATTTATTTATGAATTTTAATATAATAACAATAAGGCAAATGTGGCATATACTTACATATATATATACATATGTACATATATCATTAATTAAAAATAACTTACAATTGGATTACCTTTTGCTTTCTAGACTTTTTTTAACTTTTATACCCGCCTACATTTGGCACCTACAATAACAATCACAATCTTATTGATGCCTCCAAATTTGGTTACAATCTGACAAAGAACACAGAAGTTGTTCAAGAATTACCTTTGCAGGGCGAAATCAGGTGCACTTGCACCTGTTGAATTGCTATGTCACTTAGTGACATAATAATGGTTTTCAATAAACCAAATGTGGTGCTTATAATTTTGAATGGTATTAATTTCGGTATATATTTTAGTATATTTGCGATAAATAGAATATTCAGTTCTTAAATCTTGTCGCATTCAGTAAAAATGGATGGCACAGTTGAGCAACCTCGACTGTAGCTTTGCAGGGACGCATGTATATATATATATACATAAATACCTTATGAGATGTCTCCTTCCGCACATTCGGACAAGCGCAATAGGTCATGCATTTTTTGAAATCCATGACGTAAAATATGATGTTTTTTAGTTTGAATATAATATATGCGATTGTCCTGTTCGACACCTGAGTCGTGATCATAAATAATTCGATGCTTGTAATATATTACATATACATACATATTTTGGGATGGAGCATAGCTGTTGGGTGGAATTATAAGAGTAAGGTCTGATTTTAACCCTATATGGTTTTGGCGGATTCAGTGCACTATTTCATTGATTTGCGGACAACACCAATATAGCTTAGTATGTACATATGTATGTATGTATGTATGCATGTATGTGTGTGTGTGCGTGGGGTAGATTTATGCACGTTCTCAGTCAGGCGATCCATTAACCGCAACACATTAAATGGATATGTTTATGCTTGTAACGCCCATTCCCTTCCCAATGCATCGTGCGCTACTGAGTTGTTTATAGTTGAGTTCCAACATTGCTTGTAATGATGATCCGTTTAGCTAGCCCGCACACCACCCCACTCCACACACCCATTGGCAATTGCAGTTTTTGGAGTAAAGAAGAAAGAAAAAGTTTTGTGTTGCCGCCGCCTTTTGCATCCGCATCCGCCACAGAAACACCCACAAATCACATACAAAACGTGGTCAACTGTTTGCTGTTTGCGCGGTGCGGTGCGGTGCGGTGAGGTGCAGTGCAGTGCATAGGCATACCCCAAAGGCACTTGCACGTACATATCTACATACATACATACACGCACACATAAGTGAGTGCGTGTAATGCGTGCATTTTCATAGAAAATTTGTATTTAAATTGAAATGAATTTCAAATATACAATGCAGTTGCCGTGGCGCGGTTCAAAGTAGATGCCATTCCGAGAAATCAAACAGCAACAACAAAAAGAATAAGAGAAGAGAATCTAAGACGCGTCAAAAATAAAGAAAACGCAACGCTGCCAACGTCGGCGGCCCCGTCTCCTTGTTTTTTTTTTATTTTTCGCTTTGGTTTTGTTTTATTTTATGCATTGCGTGAGCGGGTGCGGGCTGGTGAGTGTGGGGGGAGGGGCAAGCAGCAGACAGGCGCTTTCATGATTTGCCGCCGGCTGTTGACGGCGAATTTGGCGTTCACCGGAAAGCAGCGTCGGCGTCGACATCAGCTTCGGCGTCGCGACGTTTTGGCTTTTTGAATGCTTACCCACACACTTACACTTATACACACACACACACACGAGTCTCCACACATACACGTTTGCATACGCATCCACGCAGCCAATTGTATGCGCTCTCTTAGTTAGTGCTCTCTCGCCGTGTCGGTGTGCATACTTATGTGGTGTGAGTGAGTGTGTTCTCGTTTGCATTTATTTGTTTGTGTATTTGTGTAGGCCGCTCTCGAATGTGTGAAAAGGAAGTTCTGAGATATCACCTCCGCTTATTTGTATTTACACCTCCAAACAGCACCAATCCCCCTACCCCTACTCCTGGTCTCTTTCTCGGCTTCAGCTTGCCCGTCGGAAATCGCACCTCACGCTCGTCTCTACACCTAGAGATGTGTGTGCGTGTGTGTGTGTGTGTGTATTTATCACTTGCTGCGCTGCCCCGTCGCCATCACTTTTATGATCAGCAGTTTCGGCTGCCGCAGCTGCCGCTCTGACTCGCTTCTCCCCCTCCCTCGTTCGTGTTACTTGTTGCTTTTGCTTTGCTGTTGCATTTGCCACCTTTGCATTTGCTTAGTCCCATTTCGACACATTTTCGTTTGCATTTCGTCAATCAGACAAACAATGCACAATGCAATCAGGACCCTCTCTCTCTCTCGCTCGCTCTCTCACTCGCTCTCTTTGTGCGCTGCGCCTTTGTGTGTATGCGTGTGCTGCTCTATTGTTTGTGCCACGCCCTTGCTTTTTGGGTGGCCTTCGCCTTCAGCAGCTGCAAAAACAATCAACAAGTTGATGTCCTTTGAATACATTACAAAATCCTCTTTAGATATTGCCACTATTACTTCAAAGACAACCTGCGCTCTCTCAATTGAGACTCGGCTACAGCAATAAAATACCAATATTGCGTGTTGTAGGGTATTTTAAATTCGACTAGCCAAAAGTGTCAATAGTTTTTTGTGCTCTTTTTGCACTTGGCGCTTCTTGTCGAACTTCCATCAATGATGATCCATTGCCTGCTCCTCCAGCTCCGCCACCTTCTGCTCGCACTTCCTGTACTTATGATGGTGTTTTATTTATGTCTACTCGCAGAAGAAGAAGAAGGAAAATAAAACAATAACAAAGTGTTTAGTCAACAATTTCGTCGCCAATTTCAAATTTCATTCCGCCAACTTTGTTGCTCCATCAAAACAAACTGAAAGCAAAGCAATGGCAGAGCAGAAAACGAAGAACATGGCGTAGGAGAACTTGAACAACCGAAATGAAGAACAAGGAGGAGAAGGAGAAGAAGAAACGGCAGCTGAAGAAAACAAGCAGCAAATATAATGAAAAAATCAATTGATTAACAGTTTTAATGGCGTCACTGAACTGCGAAATGAAAATATGCAATCGATATCTTCGATTGCGGACCGGAACTTGAGCATGTGGCGTGATCCGAGGAGCAAGACGAGCCCGAGGATTGCGCCAATAATATCTTAAGCAAAGATAAGCAAAAAAACTCTTCAAGCCAAGGTACATACTATGTACCACTACACTTACATTATTTATTATTTATTCAGCTGATTTCATTTATTGCGAGCAAAGCTCATTAAAGCTACAGTCAAAGCTTTTGATTGTTGCACTGATTGTAAGTTTGGCATGTTTAATTTGGCCTTGCTGAATACCCGGTACTCGCATCTATTCATTGCAGACTGCACTCGCAGATTCCACCAATCATATTGAGTCATTTTGTTGTTGTCCTAATGCGGTATTTGTATAGAACTTGTCGCCTTGAATATATTCAGTTAATACATAATAATTATATTAACACTGAAAGCTTTGAATGAACACATTGGCTTGGTTTCTTTGTGTTTTTTTTTCAACTTGATCACCTAATAAATCTTCAGCTGCAGTGTGAAGAATCTCTGCATGGCTGTGCAATAATCATTAGTAATAATTCTACAAGAGTATCAGATCGTTTGAAGATCAACATTTAATGCTTTGAATGATTTAATGAAAAGTGACTATGATCGTGAATGATCAAGCAATTCCATTTAAAATGATCTTTATCATCGTCTTTAATAATTTAGGCGACGAAAATCCATTGGGAGTCTCGTTGGACTTAACAAACAGATCTAGAGCCGATGCTAATCTCAACCTTGCACACGTGACAGAGCGAGTGCGAAAGAGAGGGAGAGTGCTCGAGTAGGCAGAGGGAGCGGGGTCATATCAATGCTATATTGCTGGATTTAATTGGTTTATAGAGCGCAATCTATTAAATTATTATGATGATTGGCTTTCTTATCAGATACGTTGAACATTTCGCGCTGCAATGGTTTATTTTTAGGCATGAGCTATGCGCCTTTCCAACACTCCACACACACACACACACACACGCACACGCACACTCATATATATCGAGAACACTCGAGTCGACTCGTTGTTGTCGATAATAAAAATGGGATCAATAAATTGTCAGACTGTTTGGCGCGATTCTTCTCTCCACATTGTGTATTGTGGCGTGGGGTGGCGCTTCAATAATTTCCCCTTCCCATGTTGTTTTCATTATTATTGTCGTTGTCGCTAATCACGTGTCGGCAAGATCATAAAACTTGTCTCTTATATCTTGACCAAAAGCTCGTTAAGCTGTCTTGTTTTGTGGTCAAATTAATGATCGCCGACCATGCGAAATTGCATGCATTGATTCCACTTTATAGATCATCATTGGCCATTAAATGCTGCTGTCCTCAAGAGCTTTTAGATTCTATTGAAATTGACAGCATAAAAGCTTTGTCGCCTTGCAATTGACAGTCAAAGTTGCTTACAATTTGAAAAGCTTCTGCATCATTAATTTTAGTATTATAAATATTCCATCCATGTTGTGAAGTATTGCTCTTACTTTGTCATATTTGAATGCAATAGTTGTTTTTGCAATTACAGTTGTAATTCTTTCAAACGCGAAGCTTTGCTGATCTCTTCTCGTAGTGCATATTTGTTGTTTCTTTCCAACAGACTCGACGTATCAGCTGAATGGATCTTCGGCCAATTCAATTGATTAGCTTATCTGTAGACTATTTTCATTGAGCGCGTTTTGATTGATAAGTTTAGCAATAGCCGTATTACAGCTTGGATCAGAGGCTTTTATTGATGCTGACAAGATCGGATGCGATAAGCGGCTAATCAAATAGGGAAATACTTGAAGCAACAAACAAATGTGTGTACGACGTATGTATGTATGCAGAAACTGAGTTGCAAATCAAATGGAGTCGGAATCAATTGGAATCATTGCGTATGTTATCGATATACATAAGTATGTACGAGTATGCATGTATGTGTGTACATGTGCAGTTAATACGTATGCGTTCTACTTGAACTCGGGGTTTGCTTGCACAAATCTTATCGCGCACGCTGGCCACACTCATTCCGTACTCACTGTGTATGTGTGTGTGTGTGTGTGTGAGTGCGAGTATGTAATCGGGCATTATCAGAGCAAATACTTGTACACTTTGGAATGATACGGTACAAGTGTGTGCTACTTATGACAAAACTGTAGGTGTCACTCACTCTTCCTCTGCATGTGTGTGTGTGTGTGTGTGTGTGTGTGTGTATGTGTGTGTGTATGCGTATGCGTATGCTGGGCGCAATTGAGCTTTCGAGCCAATCTATAATTACAATAGGCCAGCTATAATTATAAATGACGAAAGTCGCCCCGAAATGAAAACACAACTCAATGATCGACCACTTGAGATTTGATACGACCGGTTACGGTTACTGTTATGTGAGGGAACGGGTGGGATGGGAGAGGTGTGGGGGGGGGGTGTTGGTATTGCTCGGTTTTACGGTACCAAAGTCTCGATAATGCTAGCCGTGATTTATACGGCAATCAGATGGCAAGAATAACTCGTGTATGGTCATATATAGAGCACAGATTATGCCAAGTGGGCGCCATGGTCTTAACCTCAAAGAGCATTTGCGAAGCTCGGTGCTTCGATATATTATCGATAACAGTGACAGTGCAACAACGAAAGCAAAGCATGGCAAGCAGCTTATAATTCGATAACAGTATTATTTATCCTCAAACTCGGTACTTCTTATCGATAACCACCTTCGATACAGTTGATATTTATAATCAATTAGCATCGATAATTGATCGATTGTATTTAATATTTAATTGGCACTTGTGTCGATAAATCAGTGTTATCGATACCACGACACATTACTAATCCGCTCTCTTCGTTCCATCCCCATATCTTTGCAGTCGGCTTTCGCACACATGGCATCGATCTGCACGAGGAGACCCAGCTGCAATGGATGTCCGAGCATTTGAGCTATCCCGACAACTTCCTGCATTTATCGGTGGATTACCAGAGCGTATAATCGAAGTGAGATCGATTCGATCGATTCCAGTGAGCGATTTCTGATCTGGACACTGACACCCGGATCGATACACACTAAACAAATACACTTATTAAGTACTCTAGATGTATGGCTTTAGCATTAAGTTCCGTGTACAATAGACATTACTATCTGATCTGATCGATGTACCATATTTATGCAATAATATATATACACAAATTATATATCTACAACTATAGCAGCTTGTCTCAGCATTTATACGCAACGCATGTTGTTCCGAAGCAAAACAAATGAAAGAAAATAAAATGACAAAAAACGATTGAAACGAAAAGAATACTTAAAAGATTTACACGTCAATGTGATCGATCATTTTCTCGTATTTATTCTCGCATTATTCCACAGACAGGCAGTTCGTGCTATTTATAAGCCCTTCACTGGCAACTGGCAACTGGAGTGGAGCCCAGGAAGCGGCCCGACTTCGAATTTGAACCCAACAACAGACTGAAGGCATATCGAGTCGAAAATAACCCATAAACGGTTATCAATTCCAGACAACATGCTCGCTATCGACAGTCGAATGCAGCCGAATAGGGCATGCACTATATTGGAGGGTGTGCTATCGGCTTATCGATCTGTCGTAAGTATCGATTGAAGTCAACTTACTTCATTGACTGATCAGGCCATCGATTTGTCAATCTTTCATTTATTTACAAATTCTTATGGCTTCAGCTTCAGTTGCTGTTGTAATGCTTTGACTGATCAAAGCAGTTGCAGTTATCGACTTATCGATCAACCAATATCTGCTTCGTATGAGTTTAATTTAATAGCCAAACAAACTGTACAGCTTGTTGCAACAAACAACACAGATACAGATAGAGTAAGAGCCGAGACCCGAGCCGTTAGGGTATCTACAATATGATAGGCAGAAGAAGCAGAAATAGAATAAAGAAAGAGGTACAATCGAAGGGGCTTTCCGTTCGCTTTCAGTTGGGTTCATTGATTAGGCCACTTGCGATTTTTATCCGTTTGTCAAGATAACGGCGACCTTACACAATATTTCAAGCAGTTTCAGTTTTGTTTTTCGCTTTGTTTTATTTGTGTTTGTGTTTGTGTTTGCATTTTGTTTTGTGTTTTATTTTTGTTATAATATATTTTCATTAATTATTTGAAGAGCATCGATTTGAAAATGTCACCATTCTATGGGGTGAATCGACTTTTAGTCTGTGCCTAAAAATAGTGAACGCCACTTGAGAATGATTAATTCGATTATGATTATGAATTCGATTGTTATTATTTATCTAGGTCGTTAAGTGAAATGTAAAATGTAGAAACATATATTGTTCTATACTATATATAGTATATAGAACCACCGATCGCATCGATGACAAACCACTTGCCGTTGAGATGTCAACATTATCGGCCACATTGATGGATCCGCCCGATCGAGTTTTGCATGCATCGATTATATAATATATACATACTATACTATATTGTACATTGTATATTGTAGTACACTCGGAGATGGAGCATTAATTTGTCCATTTGGTCATTGATCGATCCGCTCACTTTGCTCTGTCCAAATAGCCCCGAAACATTCTCAAGTGGAACCAATAACTTATACCATAAAACACACAATAAACAATCGATTCATATGCCAATTGCCATGAGCCATCCGATGCATCATATGCCAACAGCACAACTGACGACCATCCTCCTCAAGTATCGATCACGCCCCCTCCCCATTTAGTCCGAATTCAAGTGTATCAAGAGTGCGTGAATCACAACACGACTATGTACGCTTCGAGTGGGATATGACAGCTAGAAAGGTGGGATCTAAGAGGATATATAGGAGCTAGTCAAGAACAGCACGTGAGGCTGTGGTAGGGCTCTGGTAGGGCCGGAGGGTAGCAGGAACACACAGAGAAGTTGCTGAACCTCTTGATTAAATACATATATAAACTGGATACTTTTAGGAAACACTATGAAGCATTTGCAAATCAAGTAAATAAATCTGCTTATGCAATTCTATAGCATAGACAGCGGTACGGCTCTGGTAGGGCCGGAGGGTAGCAGGAACACACAGAGAAGTTGCCGAACCTCTTGATTAAATACATATATAAATGGGATATTTTAAGGAAATACTATGAAGCTTTTGCAGATCAAGTAAATAAATCGAAGGCAGAAGTCTGCTTATGCAATTCTATAGCATAGACAGCGGTACGGCTCTGGTAGGGCCAGAGGGTAGCAGGAACACACAGAGAAGTAGCTGAACCTCTTGATTAAATACGTATATAAATTGGATATTTTTAGGAAATACTATGAAGCATTTACAGATCAAGTAAATAAATCTGCTTATGCAATTCTATAGCATAGACAGCGGTACGGCTCTGGTAGGGTCAGAGGGTAGCAGGAACACACAGAGAAGTTGCTGAACCTCTTGATAAAATACGTATATGAATTGGATACTTTTAGGAAGTACTATGAAGCATTTGAAGATCAAGTAAATAAATCGAAGGCAGAAGTCTGCTTATGCAATTCTATAGACAGCGGTACGGCTCTGGTAGGGCCAGAGGGTAGTTGCGGAACCTCTTAAAAGACAATATATGATATATAAATAAGCTGGATATTTTTGGGAATTTCTAGGAAGCGTTTGCAGATCAATCATGATCATGATCACGATCACGATCACGATCGCATCAAATAAAAGAAACTATGTATGTGAATAAAATTCTATGAAAATTGCAATCATACTCAGTCTATGTGGCCTTGTCCGTCTGCAGCTGTGTTATGCCCCCTGCGAACCTCGTTGCAGCCCGCTGGCAACCCTACCGGGCCCCCTCTTTTGCCTGCTTGGCGACTCTATTAACTTTGTAATTGCTTTTGGCGTTTGATGTCAAATGCAAAAGCTAAATGCAAACGATTGCTGGCAATGCACACGATCATCGGACTGAATGCGACTGAATGCGACTAGGTGGTAAGGCAGGTGTGGGGCAGGTAGGGTTGGGTGGTCTGCCTGCTTGGGGCAATGTTGCCTTTTTTTGGGGGTGTTTTGCGAGTCACGTGGCAGCGACGCAAGCAACGGCACAAAGAAGAGCACAAAATGCAGATGCAAGTGCATCAAGTGGCAAGAGGGTAGCGGCAGGAGGTAGCTGGTAGGGGCATAGGGGGTTGTGGCGCAAAGTGCTGGCAAAAAGCAGAAACTTGGATGGGGCCCAGCGCTTTAATAGCACAGGTAACTGTAGGGGTGTGCGTGTATGTGTGTGTGTGTGTGTGAGTTGTGTAGGGCTGTGTGTGTGTGTGTGTGTGTGAGGCACGTGGGGCATTTGTTGTTGCTGCTGTTTTGGCCAACTTCTTGCACAGCGACAACACATTCTTTGGCAACACAAAGCAACACACACACAGACACACACACACACACACGCACACTCACAGAGACTGATGTCATGTAACGTAGACTGACTGCCGCGTTGCCAATTGACGTCTGCGTCGCAGTCGCAGCTGGCATCGTTGTCGTTGTCGTTGTCGTTGTCGGTGCTGGCGGCTCTGTGGCTCGTGATTGGCGCACACATTGGCATACAACGAGAGCACTTTATTTTTAAACGTTTTAAAAATACAAATACAATATAGAATTTAGCTTAGGCTTAGTCATAGCCCCGAAGCGACGAAGGCAGTCGCCAAAAGAAGGTGCCATGCGAATCTTTAGACCGGACCGCACATAGATATACTCTGCAAGCAAAACTAATCATACACTACACACACACACACACACACACACACACACACACGCACACTTGGCCATGTGATGAGCTGGCCAAAATGACACACGCAACGTTGATGACAACGATCACAAGATCAAGAAGCGCAAGCAACTCGCCGCAATGTGAATAGCACAAACATATAGAAGACTCTAGAACCGATCTCAGCCAGAGACAGATGGACAATTCATTATAAATCTGTTGTGTATCAAGCAGAGAGAAACTCTTAAGATCAAATTAAAGAACTTAAAGTAAAAAGTTAAACACAATAGATCTGCCAATATAATGGACATATAATCATTCAAGATCAGCAAATAAGCCAAATGAAATATCAAAGAATAAAATAAAATATGAGACATGCATAGAAATAATAGATTTTAAAGGGAATACATTTAAGATCTGTAATGAATAAAATTTAAATATAATCAAATAAATCTTAAGATATCAGCAAAGAATAAAATTATAGTATAAAACCTAAATGGAAATATATTTATTAATTAGCCACAAATAAAGTGATATAAAAGAATAAAATAATAAAGCGAAAAACATCTACTAGAGTTTATAATATAAATAGATGAACAGATCAAATTGTAGACAATAAGTCTGAAACTATCATAAATAATCATAAATCAAAATTGATCAGAGAATAATATTATATAAAAAGCAGACGAAAAGTTAAGCATCAAAATTAAATCTAAATGTTTAATTCACAGAATGGCAAACAACTCGAATAGATCGATCGGGTTTCGATTCAATCAATTGGTAAAAATAAGTTCAACTATCGCAATATTGGTAAAAGATAACAGATAAGAATTGTCTTTATATTAAATGCATGATGATTTCCAATTGTGATCGTTTATATTACAGATCGATTGAGATCTTAACAATAGGAAAAGAATAGAATCTGAAAGAATCCCTTGGATTATGTGTAGTCTTCAAACAGAGAGAATCATAGAAATTAGAAATTATTAATGTTTTCTAGATCGGCTTATGATCTTAACGGATCATGGAAACTCTTTATTTGTACATAGAAGACACACAAGAAGAAAATGTTCGATCAGTCTTTGGTACTCGCACAACTTTAGCTTACACTTTTGACCCATCATTCAGGTGCACAAAGAGCTATATATTGTACATATGTACATATATACTTATGTCTGTATGTATACATATATATATATATAGATGAGGCAATCACATAATACCTGTTGAGTAGCGTGATCGCTGCTGATCAGCAGATTGGCAATTGCATAAGGGCCAAGTGAATAAATGGCTGAGCGACTGCCAAGTGATTAAACAAATTAGACAAAGCAAAATAGTGAAAAAACAATGCGAATAAAACGAGAAAGAGAAACAAAATGGCGACCATATGTGTTAGATCAGTTTGATTTGGGATCAGCTCGAATCAAAGGCGACCAGATAAATATAGAAATTAATTAAAATAGAAATAATTCCACATCCTGCAAGTCGTGCTAGATAACCAAGGATCAGTTGAAAGAAGCAAATATATAAAATATAATGAATATATTTTCTGCTTAATAATACTTTGTAAATGGCAGTAGATTGGTTGAGATCAGTTCAAAACAATTGTAAATGCAATTAAATAAAATAATTTGTGAACAAATTAAAGTAAAAACTATTGCACATCTTGAGTACAATAAATATTAATATTATTATATTTTCGCCTTTAATTGAATTCCATTTCTTGACTCCCGCAATAAACTGTAAATTGGAAAGAAATAAACAAAACCGTTTTGCATTTGTTAATTTAATAATTTTTTTATTTCTTGTTCAGTTTTTGTGTTGTTTTTTTTTTTGTTGTTTTATATCAATTGTCAATTTTTTTTGTAAAAATACTGTTTTTATGTATATATAATGTAGATATATATATAAAGATTTGCTTGCACGAAAAAAAACCATTTGTTGTTGTATATAAATATATTGTATATATGTATATTGTTTATAACTAGACCTCTATAACTATAACTATAATTGTTGTTGTTTTCAGAGTCTCGATATTTATGTAGTTCCGATATGATTCTTTATTTGATTTATCAGCAGTGTTTAACAATTTATTCAATTTTGTTGTTTCATATCACAAGAATTTTCAATGTCCCCAAAAAATTGTTTATATATTATGTGAACTATATAATTTGCTCTGCTTAACTGTATATATATATATATGTATATATATATATATCGATGTATATATAAATTTGTAAGCTATATAAAAAGAATTACACATTTGATTAGTTCCCGTTTATCGCTTGTTATTTTTGTGTTTCTTTTTTGTTAACTCCATTTGGTGGGCTGGCCACGCCCCTAACTATTTTGTTTTTACAGCCATGACAACAAAATTCATGTGTGTGTGTGTGTGTTGGTGTGTTGGTGTGTGTGTGTATTGTTTTTAAAGCTTTCTCTTACAATCGTTTGAATTTCCCTCCTGCCCTTTTAGTTTTTGTTTTTTTGTTTTTTGTTTTTGTTTTTGTTTTTTGTTTTTGTTTTTGTTTTTAGCGTAAAAATTTCATTGCAAATTGCAAATTGCATTTTCTGCTCCGTTTTGCAACAATAGTTATTATTTTTGTACACTTTAACATTAATTATTTACACATCAAAAAATTGTTTAAACTTACAACTAGCAAAAAAAAAGTTGTTAATTATTAAATTATTTTATTGAAAAAAAAAAGGTTTAACTTTTAACTTAAGTGTAGGCTGCGTGCGGCTTAAAATTAATTTGTAGGCAAAAAAAAAAATAATTAAGCGCTGTATTACAACTAAATTACAACTAATTTATGACAAATGTATGTGTGTATATGTATATGTATGTGTATGTGTACGTGTATATGTATGTGTGTGATATGTTTTTGGAAGTATTTTAATTGATTTGCTGCTTAGGTTTAATTAATTTGTTGATTATATTGAACGATTAAAACAGACAAAAAGTGTTGTAAATTGATTGTTTTTTTTTTTTGTTTTTAGTTTTTTATTGTATAATTAACTTACAAGGCCAAGGACCAGGCCCAAGGCCACGCCCCCCTGCTTGGTGGGATTGTATTGTCTGTCTCCGTCTCCCTCTCTATCTCTGTCTCTGTCTCAGACGTGCCGCGCCCAAGCGGCCAGCGCCTCCGGATCGAGCCAACGTTGCAACTGCGAGCGTGGCAAGACCTGTTGTTGTTGTTGTTGTTGTTGTTGTTGCTGCTGCTGCTGGTGTTGCATGATGCTCATCAGGTTGTCGTTGTAGACGGCGGCATGCAGCTGCAGGTTGCAGTTGAGGCTGTAGCCATGGTTGGAGCTGGCGCTGGCGCTGTCGCTGTACGTGGAGGAGCTGCTCTCGTAGCCGGACACGGGTGATCCTTTGGGGCAGCAGAAGCCGGTGGGAGAGAGCGCCGGCGCCGAGAATGGACTGAGCACACTTTGTGGCGTCGATGGCTTGGAGCCGCAGCTGGAGCCGGAGCTGGAGCTGGAGCTGGAGCTGGAACTTGAGCTGGAACTGGAACTGGAGCTGGAGCTGCTGCAGCCGTGAAACTGAGGCTGAGGACTCCCGGCGGGAAATGGCGGCGGGGCGGGCGGGAATTGCAATGGAATCAGCAATGGCGGCGACTGAAAGCAACTGGTGGCCAGGGCCAAGGGATGCTGCTGGTGCTGGTGCTGGTGCTGGTGGCTCAGGATGAGGGGCGGCTCCCGCTGCTTGGGCGTCACGCGCTTCTTCTTCTTGCCGCCATTGAAGCTGGCCTGCTCCTCGTCCTCGGCGTCCGCATCGCGTCCCGCCTCCTCCTCCTCCTTGGCCTGCAGGCGCAGCTTCAGCTCCGCCTCCGCATCCGCATCCGTGTCCGTCTCCGCATCGAGCTCATCCAGCAGATAGGGCTTGAAGAGCTTCACCTGCTTGGCGGGCAGCTTGGCTTCCGTCTCCGTCTCCGTCCCTGTCTCCATTTCCATCTCCGCATCGACCTCCACATCTATGTCCACATCCTCCGCCTCGTTGTCGCTGGGCTCGCTCTTGATCGCCTCCAGCTTGCTCATCTTGTCCGCCGGCCTGGCCACATCCTCGCCAGCTTGCCACAAGGGCTGTGCCGCACGCTTGCGGCAGCTCAAGTCGACGCAAGCACTTGGCTTGAGCAACAGTTGCTGCTGCTGTTGCTGCTGCAGCTGCAACTGTTGCTGCTGCTCGCGTTGGCGACGCGCTGCGCTGCTCAGCGAGAGATCCATGGGGGCGGGCGCGGGCGTGGCCGTGGGCGTGGGAGCGGGCAGATAGGCGGCGGGTAGGGGGGACAGATACGTGTACGCCAGCGATGGTTGCTGCGGAATGTTGCTGCTGCTGTTGTTGTTGCTGTTGCAGTTGCTGCTGCTGCTGCTGTTTGGCACTTGTGAGTTTGAACTGTATGGCAACGCTGTGGCACTGTCGCAGTTGTTGCTGCTGCTGTTGTTGTTGTTGTTGCTGTTGCTGTTGCTGTCGCTGCAACCATTGCTGCTGCTGCTGCTGTTGTTGCTGGCAATGGCAACGGCTGCCACAACGGCGGCAATTTTGGCTGCCGTCGCATTGTCGCCATTCACCTGCAACTGTTGCTGCTGTGGCGACGCCAGCAACTGTTGCTGCTGCGGCTGCTGCTGCGGCTGTGGCATGGCCACTGCCATGGGCGGCGGCGGCGGCGGAGGCGCCCCCAAGTGCTGGTGGTGATGGTGATGGTGGTGCGCGAATCCATTGGCCAGGAAGTGGTGCGCATGGGCAGCAGCTGCTGCTGCAGCGGCGGCAGCGGCGGCGGCGGCAGCGGCATGATGGTGGTGATGATGGTGCACGTGATGCGCCAGCGGATGTGGCAAGTTGTGGAACTGGTGCGGCTTCAGCGGCGTCGGCTGTTGCGGCGGCTGCTGCTGCTGCTGCAACTGTTGCTGATGGTGTTGCACTTGGTGTTGCTGCTGCTGCTGCTGCTGCTGTTGCTGCTGCTGCTGGTGCTGATTGTTGGCCACGGAGGAGCGCAGATTGGGCTCGCATTGCAGCCACTTTTGGATCTGCCGCCGATGGATGTTGTACTTGCGTGCTGTGGCACGTTGGTTGCCCTTGCAGTCGTTGTCGTTGCGATACGACTCCAGCACCTGCAGCTTGAAGTGCGGCGTGAAGATGCGACGCGAGCCCATCTTGGGGCTGTTGCAACTGTTGTTGTTGCTGCCACTCTCCGACGGCTGCTGTCGCTCGGCGGCAACTGTTGCTGCTGGCTCCTTAGCGGGCCGCTGCTTGTTGCAGCCAGCGCTGCTGCTGCCGTTGCCGTTGACTGCCGCACTCTGCTCGCTGCTGTTATCCATTTTGCAATTGCTTTCGATATATATATATGTGTGTGTGTGTGTGTGTGTATATCTCTGTATAGTTTGTATCAAAAATAGCGTGTATTTTGGCTAAATTATTGTAGATTTGTTATTGTCGTTGTAGTTGTTGCTGTTGCTGTTGTTGCTGTTGTTGCTGCGACGTGCGACGCTGGCGACGCTTGCGCTTTCATAACTCGCGATCTGGCAGCCCTGGCACAACAACACACACTGAGGCAGCCGAGACAAGTGAGCGTAACAACAAAACACGTTAACGTCGTTCGTTGGACGGCGACAACAACAAAAAAAAAACTGTTTTTTTTCTGCTTTCTGCTTTTTGTTTTCTTCTTTACTTTCTGCTGCTGCTCGTTGTCAATAAATTTAATTCATTTATGTAAAAGTTATAATCATGCAGAACACAAGAACACCACGAAAAAAAATAGAAATCTTTTTTGTTTTTGTATTTTGTTGGTTTAGTTTAGTTTAGTTTGAATTCATTTCGCACAAACACACTGACAAATATTGTTCCTCTTGTTGCTGTTGCTTTTGCTGTTCTGTTCGGTTCTGTTCTGTTCTGTTCTGCTCTGCTCTGCTCTGCTCTGTTCTTTTCTGTTCTGACTACGCGACGCGATCCGCATCCGCACGGCAAGGAATCCAAAACACAATTGTTCTGCCTTCTGCGTTCTACATCAAAGATACGTTCTAGACTGGCTGGCCCGTCGTCGTACGTTGTCGTCGTCGGCTGTCGTCGTCGTCGCCGTCGTCGCAGTCACCGCTGCTGCTGCTGCTGCTCACTCACACATGCGAACGTACACGCGAGAACGAAACGAAACGAAATGAAATGAACTGAACTGAACGAATGAACACCGCCGCAACAGCAACAGCAGCAACAAAAACAGGCTGTGTAGCTCGCGCGCGCCTCTCAGTCTGAGAGTTTGAGTTTAAGTGCAGTCGACGCTCTGTCTGTGCGCTGCGCCTGTATGCATGTGTGTGTGTGTGTGTGTGGATTGGATCTAAGTGTGCGTTCTAATAGCTCATCAGCAGCAGCAACAAGCAACAGCGGCACAGCAAGTGTGCGTGCATCAGTGTGTGAGTGTGAACGAGTCAGACACTTGGCGGGCCCCAGAGCCGCAGCCAGAGCCAGCCGCCAGACCAAACCAGTTGCTGTTGCTTTTTGTTGTTTTGCAGCTGAGTAGCAGCAGCAGCAACAGCAGCAGCAGCAGCGTACCAGTGCGGCGCTGAGCACTGCAGACAAACTGACGACAATAGTCGGCGAGGTGTCTGCGCCCCTGTATTATGCATGCATGTGTTCATATACTGTCACTGTATGCGTAAAGTGTACCTATGTATGTTTGTATGCTTGCATATTCAATATATGTATATATATATAACACGTGTGTGTGTGAGAGACTCGTTCTTGTTGTGCTTGCTTGTTGCGACCGCGTCGCGTTGGACACATGGACAGATGGGGACGGAACCCTGAATGCCGACGACGACGATTGCTGGCCCTGCCCCCGGGCACGGCCCAGGCCCACGATCCGACAGCCTCACACTAACTGAGAAACTGTGTGTGCCGGCCACTCATACTACTAAGCGCACAGTGGCGTCAACAAGTGTTTCGATTACACAATGTATCACATGACCATTTGCCAGCAATAAAATGTAAAATAAAAAAAATATTTATTATTTAAATAAACTTATCTGTTGCAATCTCTACTCAGTTTGTACTATATATGATTTTTTATATATTCTGCACAACTTGCTCCACTGTGCTGTTGCGCTCTTTGGCGCAAAGCAGCGGCGACAGCAACGACTGCGAACCACGTTGCGGCCGCTGCCAACATACGCTACAATTTCGATGGCTCCGCCAGTTTACACTGACACACACATACTCTCGCACATGCTCAGTGCATGTTTGAATGTATGTGTGTGCGGTATAGTCGTGGCTGCCAGACATTCTGGCACTAGGGCTCGGCCCGGCCCGGCCGACATGTTGTTTGGTGCTTTTGCTTTTGCTTTTGCTCTGTCGTCTCGTCGCGTCGTCGGCTGAACGACAAAGCGACTGAGCAGCCGTACGACTGACCGACTAAGCGACAGAGCGTCACATGAACTTGTTGAGCGCTGGCCAGAGTATGATGTGTATGAATGTGTGTGTGAGTGTTGTGGAGCGAGTGCCGGCCGAGGGGGAATGAGTGCGGCTTGTTATTGCCGCCTCCCCTGATTCTAGTGCTTTACGTTTATGCTATATGCATGCGCTTGCATGCATGCATGTATGTATGTATGTATGTGTGTACACTGTTTGCCTGTGTAAGCGAGAATCAACTGTTGAATGTGCTGGCTGAGCGAAGAGCAATGCATTTTTTCCTATGTATGGAGGTATGTATGTATATATGTACATACATACATATGCACATGCATATATGGTTGGCTGTGAGTCTGTTTATATGTATGTATGTACATTTTGTGGTGCTTGTTGTTGCTTTTGGCTGTGGGTGCATTACAATCGCTGTTGCTATCGTCCCCTGACTAAGCTCTAAAGACAAAAGGGCATAGAACGGAGCATGCAATAAATACAACAACGACGATCTGCATTATACAGCCAACAACGACAACAACAGCAGCAATAGTTGTGCCGCACTTGTTGCAAATGACAAACCAAATTTTCTATACGACAAAAAATCTGCGCTGCTGCTGCGCTGCCGACTGCTGATGCTAATGCTGCTGCGGCTGCGACTGCGGCTGCTTCTGCCGCTGTCATCGTCGTCGTCGTCGTCAACTGGAATTCATGAATGAAATACATATGCATGTGTTTGTATTTGCGCATGTGTGTGGCGATGTGTGTGCCTTTTGGCTTGGCCGCATGTTGTTGTTCTTGCTGTGCCGTGACGACTGCGTGTGTATGCAAATTCATAAATGAAAAATGTGTTTTGTGTCTATGGCATGTTGTTGTTGTTGTTGCTGTTATTCTCTACTGCTGCCTGGCAGCATCATTTGCGCGTGCGATATCGAACAGTAGAATGGAGCGAGGGCGACGAAGCAAAAGCACAAAAAACAAATAAATAGCATCGAAATAAAAACGAATAGCAGCAACAAAAGGCGAAGAGAAAGAAAGACAGGCAATGCGATTAGCAGCAGCAACAACCACAATGAGAATGAAGATAAAAAAACATTGACTCACCTAGTCAAAAGCAGAAGGCAGTAGCAACAACAACAACTACGATGGCAACGGCAACTGCGATGATGCTCAATGATAGATCTCTGCTCACGCCAACCCAGCGGCCGCAATGAAGAGCAAGAGGAAGAGGAACAGAGAAATCACGAGTGTGCAAGTGTGAGTGAGTGCGCACGACTGTAGGCAGTGGACAGCATAGATTGCTATGCTGTGGTTTTGGTTTTGCGTTGTTTTTGTTGCTGCCATCTCAAGAGGCTCCAAAAAACGACGACGCGTTGTCTGGAGACGTTGAGCGCCCAAACGCCATCGTCGTTGTTTTTGTCTCCTCTGCCTCTTCTTCTTCTTCCTCTTCTCTGGCTTTTTTCGACTTGCATTTCCAAGTAACAAACAACAAACAGTTGAAAACTTCAAATAAGCAGCAGCAACAACAACAACAAGCCCGACTGCTACAGCTATACGAATGCATGTGTGTGTGTTTAAAATAAAATCAAAAGAATTCCACTTTTGTGGCCCCGTCGGCTTCTAAATCGATTTATCAAAAAGAAGAAAACAAAAAAAAAACAACAACAACAACAAAACAGGCGAGTAAAAAGCGGAAAAGACGCAGGCAAAGAGATAAAAATTGAATATAAAAAAAGGTAAAGGTAACGTAAAAATCGAAAACCTATACACACAATAGATGCACACACACACACACACGCGCATACAGGCGGACCGGCAGACAGACACATGAATTGATTAAAAAGTTGAAAAATAAAATAAGAGATGAAGAAGAAGCAGAGAGAGACAAAAAACAAAACAAAAAAAAAAAAACAAAAATCATTTGGGAAGCGGCTACGTTCACGTCTTGCTTGGAGCGCAAAGGGCGATCGGTGTGTCGCTGTGTCTGTGTGTGCTTGTGTGTGTTGGAGAGTCGGTGTGTGGGAAGGGGAGAACAGCATGCTGCTAGCCGGTGGGTCGATGGACCAGCGGGAAGGGCGACGATGGGGGCGCACATGATGTTCAGCCTGGGCCAGCGCCGACGCCGTGCTGTCTGCCTTTTGAATGCGGCGCATAAGCCCACACACACACACACACACACACACACACACACATACACACACTTATAGAGCGAGAAACGAGTATGTCTAGAGGGCGAGGAGCAGTGGAAGCAGGAGGGTGGGAGGGGGGCTGTATGGGGTGACAGTTGGAGACAAGCGCTTGGACACCTTTGCGCACGCGCAACCCCAATTAAACTTTAGCCAAGCCCGAAATCCAACACCAAAATCAAATCGTTAAATCTAAGAATCGATCAGCTTGAAAGTATGACTGAGCACATGGTGGAGCCAGAAGGGGAGGGGCTAGTCGTAGATTAATATCGATTAACTGCTATCGACTCTTACCATCGATTGCAGTAAATATGCAAGGAAACATCAAGGTATGAAATTCAATACGGAATTATGTATGTACACACTGTTTTCTTATATGTACATATGTAAATAGTGCAAATCAGAGATAACTGTTGGACAGGTAACTGATTTAAAAAAAGAAACCGAATTATTAATGTAGAAATCATTACTTTTTTAGATTTCCAACATTTAACAAATATGTACATATGTATATATAAGTATGAACCTAAGCTGGAAATAGCCAAGAAGAAGAAATCAAACGCAATAAAGTTGACTTTTAATAAATTAAAAAGCAAATATTTATGTTCAAAAATAGATAGTTATATCTCATAGTTAGACAAAAGAACAAAAGTGATTAAAAGAGTTAAGAAAATCATGAAAATTACCTGAAATTTAAAAAATGCGTTGAATCGGTAAAATAAAACCTAAAGTTAATAAATAGAAATGCATAAAATGTTAACTTAAAATGTAAAATATACATCCATTTATACAAACGAAACACACATGTATAATATATTTGTGCAATATATAAATGTTTATAAATTCGCTCGACTGTGAAATACCCGCAATTTTATGGAACAAAAGAAAAATATTACATTTTTCAAAAATATACTGGAAAATATACTAAAAATTAACTTTATTCAAAATAATTAGCTTAGTAGCACTTTATTAGGTTTATTGAACACTTGTATTATGTCACTTACTGGCGGTGCAGGTGCAGTTGCACCTGATCTCGCCCTATAAGAGTAATGCTCTAACACCCTTTGTAAAGTATAAAATATAAATACAAAAAGAAACAGAATATAACACTCTTATATGTATGTTTCATAAAGTTAAGGAATTTCTAGAATTTCAAATATGGAATTGAACTGAATTGAATGGAAAATGGAAATGGATATAGTGAAGACTTTATAGCCCTTAAAGACAGATACATCCATATGCAGAAATAGAGCAAATCAAACTATTATATAAAGCAGGAATGAGGTATATTCTCGATGTCGATGTCGATGAATAGAAACCCTCGATGAGTAACGACTCGGATTGCACAACTTGAAGACCCGAATGGAAGATTATGAAATCTCCGGGTGCGAGCGTCATATAAATGGAACGATTTGGCCCCAAACTTGGTAGGACTCGAGTCTCGGGCTGAAATACAAAGCACAAATTATGACTAATATGAAATGCGATATCGATGTGGAGGAAGTTACATTACTGTTACTGGATGAACCGTAGATTGCGGCTTATCAGCGAGCAGCGATCAATAAAGAATATATATATATATATATGTATATGTGTGTGTCGATCGAGTGTAGATTTCACCAGAAACTGTCATGGCTCAGAGTTCCATTTCCATTTGGGTCTGCATTCTTTTGGGGTGATCCATTTTCTTTTGTTCCGAAGAACCGAACCGAAGAACACGTACCATGCTAGTTGTCGACGCTCGCTAATCAGTTTGTAGCTAATAGAAGTGTTAAGTTGGCCCTTCTTCTCTCTGCTGCAATTCTACGGGGCCAGCACGTGGCTTAATCACGTTCTCGGCTTCTGATACGGCGCATTCCATATAAATGCATTGGGCTCGTAATAGAGACGAGTCTTCTCGCCTAGTTGACTCACCAAATGCTCGCTCTTCAAGACCCTTACCCCCCTTACCCCCCCCTCTATCTCTATCGGAAGCTTTTGTGCTGTTACCAAGTCCAAGTCTAACTAGATCGGCTGCTGACCCCACGAACCGAGTCCGATTATCACCCAACTATATATATATATACAATATATACATTATCGATCTAATCGCCTCCTCTGTTCTACTGTAGCCGGTAGGTAAGCTAGCAGGTAGTCTTCGGACTGCCTGGATATATACAGATGCTCCTCAGACTCTCTTCTATGTTTCTCCCTTTCCCCTCCCTCTCCAGTATTATAAGAATCTGATTCTATGCACAAAAATGAAGACTCCAAGGGTATTACGATCTGAAGAGACTCTGCTGCACAGTGGCCCGCAGTCTGCCAGAAGAATTGGCCCGCAGTCGAGCCGAGTGCTGATCCATTTCCGATTCTACGGCATTCTTCAGCATTCTTCTTCGTGCGAAAGATTGCAAGTAACACAAGTCGAGTGTGGAAATTTCCGCCACATAAACCGAGTTACCCCCCACTCCCCCTAGCCCATCGAGACGGTTCCAAAAGGATCATTTGGCGATCGTTTCACTTACAGCACGATCTTGCCAATTCCAGGTAACCGCAAGTCCAACACTGAAGACTGAAGACTGACGATCGCAGGCGCCTAATGGATAGTTCTTCTTGGAAAAGAAAGCGGCCTGCCTTAAAGGAACGTGGGTCCGGGCCGAGACCCAAGCAAGGCCCAGGCCCAGGCCCAAGCCCAGGACTAGGCCCGGGCTGATGGTCAGTCTGAGTCTTCGGTGGGTGGGGAGAGAGAGGGCGGGGAACACAAACAGGGGCAGACATTGGGCCGCCGAGGCTGAAGGCACATAAAAATGCCACATACACACACCGCTTATGCGTGTGTGTGCTTGTGTGTGTGTGAGAAAGGCGGCAACGAGCGAAGGCAAAACTTTTATTAACTTTTCCAAGAAACGGAATTTCTTGGATCCTGTGTGCCTGTTTCTGTTTCGCTTCGCTTCGGCTGACTTTAAATGCGGCTGCTGCTTATGCGACGCTGCCGCTGCCGCTGCCTCTGCCCCCAGCACATGCAGGTATCCACAGTCCACAGTCCACACACACACACACACACACACACATACACATACACACACGCACATATTGAGCGAGCTTCAGGTGTTCTTTGCTTCGATCTTCCATCTCTTTGCCTTGGTCCAAGCTAGTTAGCAAACGCCGCAGTCGCCAGCGCAGCTGCAGTCGACGCCACCGTCGCAGCATTCTTGGGCTGGCAACTGACCTGATGAAGGCGGCCACACAAACGGGTCGCTGTGTGTGTGTGTGGGGAAGGAGGGGGGGGGGGGGTGCAGTAGTAGTGCCATCGTCAATTTGAGTCAATTTCTGCCGCAGCGAAATGAATCGAACGAAACTGAACGAAGCGCATAAATAACGTAAAACCAAAAACAACAGCAAGAGCAAGAGCAACAGCAACAGCAACAGCAAACAGTGCCGGGAACGGGGCCCTCCAACGCCAACACACACACAGACACGCACATGCACTCACACTCATGCAGACGGGCAGCCAGACCAGCGGACGCCTACGTGCTGGCAAACGAGTAAACTGCAATGGCGCTGCCGTCGTTGCTGTTGCTGGCGCAGCGGGACGGCGGCGGAGATGGCAACGGGGCGACAACAACTGGCGCACTGGCAGACACACTGGCAGCCTGCTGCAGTTGCTGCTGTTGTTGTTATAGCTGCTGCGGCTGCTGCTGCTGCTGCTGTTGCTGTTGTTAAAGCGCCACACAATGCACATGTGTGCGAGATTCGTATGCTCTCCCTCTCTCGGGCGCTTGTTCTCTTTTGCTGCTGTCTCTCACACTGAATGTACACGCGCGCGTGTGTGTGTGTGAGTGTGTGTGTGAGTGAGGCGCATGTATTTTTAGTACAAGATTGTTGTTTAAACAAACAGGTTTTTTTTACACCGCAGCAAATAACTCGTCTGTCTCTGCCCCGCTGTCATTGCCTGCTGCCCGCAGCGCCACATTGTAAGCATATATGTATGTATGTACATACGTATGTATGTATGTATGTGCATATGTGAGTATGTATAGATGTATGTCTATAGCTGTTGCTGTTGCCGCCTCCGCCTGCATGCGCTGTTGTCCATTTTCAATGGAGTCGATGGTGGCAGACAGTGCGGCAGCCAGTTCGGCTCTTGACTAATTTTCCATGGCAGCCCTGGCGCCATCGACAACTACAACACACATGGCGGCGCTAATGCAGCCCTGGCGATGTCCAGGCCCTGAACGATCTACAACAGGTTGGGGCCGCACAGGAAACTCTTCGTTCCTCCCTCGCCTGCGCCACAGCTTGCGCAATTTGCTGCCGCTGCCACAATAGTTTTTTTTTATTTATTTTTTAATACACACACACATGCTGACTACATTCGCACGCACAGGCATGTCATGTTTTATTTTTCGGGTCCCCGATGATGCTATGCGCATTTCGCGTTAAAATAAGCGAACACCTCTGGTGTGAAATTCCGCGGTAAATAGCTTTGCGCATGCGATGGTGTGTGTGTGTGTGTGTGTATAGGTAGGGGTGGGAGATGCTATTCACGACATGCACGTAATCTCAGCTGCGCTTTGCCAGCGAGCTTTTAAGTTATACCTAGGCAATGGCTGCCGACAGATCCTCAAAGTGCTAGAGGGAGACAGGGGCATAAAACAGCTGAAGCTTTCATGCTTGAGCTTTTATTACGTCCCATAGTGACGCATACAAAAGCTTTCAATGGTTGCTGCTATCGGCGCCTCAACGTCTGCGTTGGCGGTCGGCGCAGGGAGCTTCTGCTATCGCTTCTGCTGCTGATGTTGTGCAGCGCATACGGTGGCGATCCGGCAAGGTGTACCTCAAGCTAATGTTATTTAATTTATTTTTGTATTCACACGTTCCGTAGCTCTGTAGTGGAGCAAAATTATACACACATTTGGATATATTGTATATTGGGGCACGAAAGCGGCGGTAGAGTGACAAACGCTGAGGTGAGAGCGAGTGGGACAGCCAAAGCAGCAACAGCAGCAACAACAATAGCCAACGTAGGCAGCGAACGGCAAAGCGCCAAATGTATATGTGTGTGGGAGTTTGTGTGTACGAGTATGAGAATGAACACGAAATGAATGAGCCTCAACTCGGTAAGCTCTCCCACTCTCTCGCTCTCTCACTGGCGCTGTGTTCATCCAAAGAATTCATTTCGTTGTCGACGTCGCGACGCGTCGCTCTGTCTGCGCTCGCTCTACTGCAGTTAACGTCTGTATGTGTGTGTGTGGGTCGCTCGTTCATTCATTTGCTCTCCATACTCACACACTCACAGCTCGTGCTCATGTTCACAGCATAGCCCGCGCAGTGCTCTGAAATGCGGCAACAGCGCATACGATCGGCACAGACAGAATGTCGCCAGTTCATGCTACTCCGCCAGACATACTGTCGTCGTTCTTGTCGCCGCCGTCGCCGCTGCTGCTGCTGCTGCTATTGTTGTTGGTGTTGCTGTTGCCGCTCTGCCGTTGATGTTGTTGCTATTGCTGCTGGTTGCCTTTGCCATCGCCTTTTGCCGCAATCGTCAAATCTCATTTCACACGCTGTGCTCTCCCCCCCGCCGACGACGGCATTAACAACGCCCTAACCCATTGCGATCGCTGCCGCAGTCGCCGTCGCTGTCGTTGTCGCTGCTGACCTGTCGGCCTGCGCTTGCCTGAACTGCCCTTTTTTTGTATACTTACATATGTACATATGCACAAAATACGTGTGATATATAAGTAAATGCATTATATATTTTCGCAGCATATGCAGAAGACTCTCCTCTCCCCATGTCCCACCCGCCGAGCTAGCTCCAAAAATTCACCGACCGACAATAGTTCGCTAAGTGTGCAAGTGTGTGTGTGTGTGTGTGTGTGTGTGTGAGTTGCGTCTGTATGCAGTGCGACCTCGACTTTGGCAACTGATCGATGCACGTAACAGTCGCGAGTATATGGCAAATGCGGAATATGTATGTACATACATGCTATACATATGTACATATGTGCATATGTATGGGAATGTATTGTGTATGTATGTGTGTATAACTTTGGCCTGACCACGTCGTTACACAAAGAAGCCTAACGCTATCGCTTGCACTCTGGAATGTTGCCCAGTAATTTTCCACACACACACACACACACACACACATAAACATACACTAAACTTGACGGTGATCGATCAAAGCTTCATTTGCAACCTTGAACTGCGTGTCAAATATATCTCTGCCAAAACTTAACGAAACTCGCAAGTTATCGATAAGTCCCAGTTCGATTTCCCCAGTCAGAATGGCGTAATTCATTTACCTTGAATGGTAAATGATACTTTATTCCTAGCCCCGGAAATGCATGAAAGGGATACAAAATGTGCCTAGTTAAGAGTCCCTTTATATGCCAAGGCATTACGCTTCTGCAACCTGGGCTGGTATTACCCAAGTTGTAAGTAGAATGACATCATTTTAACTGCAGGTTCAAGCTCATTATCTTCAAGTATCTCTCCGGTTTATAGCAGAAATTCCCCACTCGCTGATTCAGCTGCGTTTCTATATAAACTTTAGAGACAGCACTTAAGCATTCAACAGTTGTTTGTAAAACAGATTTATGATGAAAGCACTCGAGGAATTATTCGAAATCATTCACATACATGTACTATCTATGCTAAATTCCCATATTATTATTAATTTGTATAACTCTAATATATTTAATAGACTATATTTGTATTTTTATTATAATTATTATTATTGTAATAGTTCTGATTATTATCATCTTTATCATTGTCACTATTTTTATCATTATTATTATCAGTATTATGATTAATATTATTATTATTATTATTATTATTATCATTACAATCAATAATCATATCATTATTATTGCCATTATCATTATTATTATTCGTTATTTTTATCATTATCATTATCATTGTCATTATTATTATCATTATTATTATTTTGATTATTATCATTATCATTATTATTATTTTGATTATTATCATTATCATTATTATTATTATTATTATTATTATTATTATTATTATTATTATTATTATTATTATTATTATTATAGTATTATTATTGTCATTATAATCAATAATCATATCATTATCATTATCATTATCATTACCATTATCATTATCATTATCATTATCATGATCATTATCATTATCATTATCATTATCATTATCATTATCATTATCATTATCATTATAATTATCATTATCATTATCATTATCATTATCATTATCATTATCATTATCATTCTCATTCTCATTCTCATTATCATTTTCATTATCATTATCATTATCATTTCATTATCATTATCATTATCATTATCATTATCATTATCATTGTCATTATCATTATCATTATCATTATCATTATCATTATCATTATCATTATCATTATCATTATCATTATCATTACCATTACCATTACCATTATCATTATCATTATCATTATCATTATCATTATCATTATCATTATCATTATCATTATCATTATCATTATCATTATCATTATCATTATCATTATCATTATCATTATCATTATCATTATCATTATCATTATCATTATCATTATCATTATCATTATCACTATCATTATCATTATTATTATGATTTTAATTATCATCAGAAAGTCTCTAAAGAAATGCTCTAATGATCGATAATGCAACTATTTAATCGATAATACTTTCAATCCAACTGCAGCGTACTCGAACCCAATAGAGCCAACCTGTATAGGTAGGGGAAGTTGCTCTGCAATTCTTTGATTTGTGTGCAGTCATCAGAAATGGCTATAGTTTACGCCTCCAAGATATCGAGGCATTGGCTCGATATGTAAGAACGCGATCAGCAATAATATTGAAGGCATTTATGAAGAAATATGAACGGCAAAAAAGTGCCGAAAAATGTAATATTGTAAATTGTATAATTTGAAGACTTTTGCGATATTTCATTCTGGTGGAATCAGCGATTTGGGGCCTCGGCTCGTGTGGGTGGACATTGACCAAGCAGCGTTCTATTCTACTTAATTTATTTTGATTTGTTGCCAAAAATTTCCACTGAAAACGCTTTTATTATTATCAACCATTTTGTTACTGTTTATTACACTTCTACTTCTATCAATAAAGTATTTTTGAAACAAGCCTAAAGTTAAACACCACAATCTATTAATCAATTTGATTGAGAAGCCACTTATGTTATATGCACAATAGAATATCAATTGCATTTTCAGAATATCAATTGCAAGTCAGCTCCTAAAATGAAAAGAACGCATTTCAAATTACAAGCTACATTTGTTTTTTCTGCCTTTAATTATATGTTGTTTTAAAGAATTTTGGAATAGTATGAAATAAAATAATTGTATTTAATACACCTAATTAAAAGTAAACAATCTTGTGATAATAGATTCGATTTTGGCTTTTTTACTTTATATATATTCAATAACATACTTAGGAGATATAGAAATAGGGCCTATGACATTATCTGTGATTTATTTATAATGTTAATACTATTTTTATGTTGTTCATTCATTGTTTTAATGAACGGGAGCATTTGGAAAATATAAATAAATCATGTAACTTGGAAGATTGCTTAAATTCGAAGATCTTCTTCTTAGAAGAAAGAAGTACATTGGATAGGTCAATTCTTTGACAGATTATAAGTTGTAATTGAATTCAACAGTTCAAACAACAGTTCTATATGAATTTACTTAAATATTATAAAGCAGCAGCAAGAGATAAATAAAGTATTCTTTTGCTGTTAATTAAACTACCGACTTAATTAAGTCGGTAGTGCCAGGCAAAGAAGAGGGTAGCTGCCTGCCTGCCCGACCCTGCGACCTCCCGACCACCCGACTGCCTGACGTTCTCGTGAAGTGCTCGAGTAGCTCGGTTCAACCTGTTCACAGGGCCAACAATGTGCCCATAAATATGCCCGGGAATGTGCCCTGACATGTGTTGGCCACTGGCCAGCTTTAGTATGGGGCTTTCCCGATTTGCAACCAAAACACATGTGTACGCATCCTGGAATCGTGTAGCGCACTCAGCCTCTTAACTTTGGCTTAAGGTGTGCAGGCCCATAGGTCTCTAGAGGCCCTTTGAGCACAGTCAGTTCAATAACTTGGCTGTGCCACCATCCGGCGGCATTTGTTTTGGATTTCCCGTCGGATTAAGCAACTTAGTGCACAATCCGTCGATTTGTTCAGTTCCGAGCGAGTTCCGAGCCTGTCGGTAGGGCTGCGGGTAGCGCTAATTGTAATCGTGGGAAAAACCAATCAGACGCAACATTCGTACTTTTTATGACGGGTCAATATTAGCGAAATCCACTTTTATGGCCATTATGAAGAGACAAACCGTAAAGAACTTGCCTCGCCTTTACGACCCTGCCCTACCCGAGCTACCTCCTACCTGTTGCTACCTGCCTGCTGGTAGCACCTAGCCAGCTATCTAGCTATTATCAGGCAACGCTCCTGTCTGCCACATCTTATCTCCAGCACCTTGCAACGAATCTACCTGTCTATCTCACATTGCCGACCCTCCGACGACCCTCCGCCTACCCAACCTCGTCGGCACTTGCATTTTAATTAATGCGATCAATCCGAACCGCTGCCTCGACTGTCAACTCCCGAGATGACTTCTGCATACCAAACGAGAGAGGTCTCCATTTATCATCTACCTTGTATCATGACATATATAGCCATATATCATTTTCCTTCATGTTTCTCGCTTGACTTTGGTACGTGCCATACTTGACTTGGGAATATCATTTACTGCCGTCTCAGGTGTTGAGTTGTCTAGGCAGAATACGCTCAGAAGACCCTTCAAAATGCTTCCGGTAGTGCTGGCCAAGCAACAGTATTTCCTCTGATCCTCTTAGAACCCAATAGATATTAAGCGTTTGCAGCCTTCTATTTGGAGAAGGCCTTGGTAAGGCTTTTAGTGATGGCCTTACACCTTATGAAGACTCTTAGGAGTGTTATCTCATCGAGAACTAGTCGGCCTCTCTTTCAAACTGCTAAGTCCACTATTTGAGCGAGTCCATAGGGGTAGTGCCTTGGAAGGCTCTCTGTCAAAACCTTACACGCAGGTGTAGTAGTTCTTGTAGAGTGTGACCTCATCAGAAGCCAAAAAGTAAGCCAAGATTAAACATCCACCATTTGAATGGTCTCAAAGGGATACTGGCATGGAAGGCTCTCTTTTTATAGCCTTACACTTGGGTGTTGCAGGCTGTGAAGATTGCAGTCGTCGTTTAACGAGCGCCATTCAACCAAAAGCCTTTCGTTATATTTCCGGTAGGGCTACCATATTCCTTAGTCTTGCACTGTGAATGTAAAGCTCTTGAAGACTGCTGAATGTTTAGGACGTTGGTGTAGACTGGCTCGTAAAAAAAAGACAATCAATGCTAAAGATAATTAAAGGCAAGCCATTAAAGATTGCTGGCATATCTTCTGGAAACCCTCACAATTGCAATTCCTTGCCAGGTACGAGCTGATGACAGGCACTTATGATGGATGGATCCATATCCGGTACCGGGTGAAAGAAAGAATCTGAGCCTGGGACGTGGCTAAATGTACAGGGTCTTCAATCTCCAATCTCCATTGATATTTTGGTAATTCATTAGCCGCTTCGACAGGTGGCCATAATTTAGCGCGCTTCTTGAAAAGTAAAATGAGTAGCACCCCATTAGGAAGCGCTCTCTTCGGCACCCTCGTCTCCTCGTGTCCGCCGTGGCTTTGTTTGTTTTCCCTACGCGTGCGGCATTTATAATTGTTGCACAAATATGACAATGGCCTGTTATATCTATCGAGCGATCGAGCGATCGAACGATCGATCGATCGCTCGAGCGATCAATACAGTAGCCCAACAGTAGACAGTCCCAGCTGTCCATAAATCGCCCTCTCGACCCCCATCCCCATTCAGTAGGCAACGTTCCCGAAATACTAATTAGCGGCATGCAGCATAAATCTACAAGTTTGTGGCAAGTCTCGCCTCGACCCATAAATCAATTTCACGACTCTCCCTGCTCCGTGCCTCCGTTCTTGGGCGTTACAACGAATCCATATTGGATCATGACCAGCCACAACATTAACCGATTCCGATTCCAAGTCCGATTCCAAGTCCGAGCCATTGCCAAAGATTATCAGCGATAAGCATCTGACACTCCTTGAATACCAACCAGAAGACAGTTCACTGTCTCTGACAGTTGTCATGTTGCTTGTCTTGAATTGACAGCCCAGTTCCTAGTTCGTAGCTCGCTTTCTTCCCCAAAGAAGAATTCAAGTTATGCCCTACAATCGATATCAATATCGTCTGCTTTCTCAACCACTTTCTTGACTTTCCTGATTGCCAAATTGCTCAATTCTTTTCTCAAAATCTGCAAAAAGTAAAAAATGAGGATAGCCAATCTTTCGTTTGTTAAGAATTGAGTCATCTACAAAGATTGGTTTCTGCTTAAGGGACCAATAATATTGTTCTTCGATTAAAAGAGCTTTAGGTAGCAATCGAAGAAATCTTCTGGCCCGTTCTTCTCAACTTCTTTGAAAGAGATTAGCTTTTCTGTAATTCTGATGTTGCTTTTCTACAAAGTTTGTGCAATTCTTCTACAGATCTATCGGCGATTCTTTCGATTTATTTTCCAATTTTAGTAGATAACGATTCTTCTTTTATTTATGTGATTAAGCATCTGAAAAACTGCTGCAATTCTTCAAAGAATTCTTCTGATGTTTTCAGATATTCCATTTGCTCTATGAGAAAATCAGGGAGATTCTTCAAGATGCTTTTTGAGGTTATGTTTCAATCGTCGCCAGAAAGCTCAATAAGTGTTTCAATCTGTGTGTGTGTGTGTGTGTGTGTGTGTGCTGCGACTTGAAGTTTCACTGCAGCTTTGGGCATTTCATTGAAAGTAAATATTTATATGTTTGTATGTATACACACATCCATACATATGTATGTAGGTATTTGAGTGGATGCACACAATACAGACATACATGTATATGTATGTGTGTGCTGCTGGCCAAGCACAGCGGCTGCATTCGCCTTCACCGTTTGTTTATGCATTCGACGACCGTAGCTACATACATACATACATGTGTATGTACATGCATACAAGCTGATGGGATACCTACAATGCACACACGTACAAGAGAATCCATATCAGCACGCCACAAACAACAACAACAACTACACTTATGCCCTGCCAAACGTATGCAAGTTCATGCACACACACAGCCAAACAAACATACATACACACACACACACAGAGTTGCCATATAAAGGCAAACACAAACGTGCGACGACGACGACGAATGCCCAGCCAGGCCAGGCCAGCCAGTCGGCCCAGGCGAAGTCGGGCCAGACAGTCTGTCGCCAGAAAAATCTACACACAACAACAGCAACAGCAACAGCAACACACGGCGAGTATGAACCAAGAGCAACAACAAAAAGAGCTACAGCAGAGTCGACAAGAGCGCAGCACAAGCCGAAAAACGAGGGCACTGACGGGCGGGCGGGCTGGCGCGCAGGCGACGTCGCTGCTGGCATCGGCTGCGTCTATAGTTGGGTTGAGAAATCGTACGAAGTGCTGAGCAAAAGCAAAGTCAAAATCAACGGCAACGGCAACGGCAACGGCAGAGGCAAAAGCAAAAGGCAAAGCAAAAGCGAAGCAGAATTCCATTTAGATTATGTTCTTTGCTTTTGTTGTTGTTATTGTTGTTGTTGTTGTTATTGGCGCTTTCGACGAGACGCGCAGGCAACGTGTTGTGCGGCGGCAACTTGGTAGGTGTTACAATACATAATGAACGTCGCTCACACACACTTGTGCACTCAACCAACAGACATACACACATATATACATGCATGCACATGCACAGACAAAGCGACAGCGACAGCCACATGCAGTGCTGCCACTGCGAGCGACAAGCGACGTGCATTGCCAGACCGTTCGGCGCGGCGAGCACAGTCGCCACATAACATAACGTCATCGCCATTATGCGCTGCGCCGGCAGCGGGGGTCAGTCAGTGACGTGCCATATGCGGGAAGGGAAGGGAAGGGCAGAGGCAGAGGCAGGGGCGACTACCACAAGCAATACACACATTCACACTCACACACACACACACGGGCACCCACTCGAACTATTTGTTAGCTATCGAGGTGTCGTGTCGTGTCCTCCCCCCACTCGCCCCCTCTCTGTCATGCCTCTGTTCGGGTTGACGACTCGAGTACGAATTTTATCGCCCACGATTTGTGTTGTTGTTTGTTTGTTTGTTGGTTTTTGATACCCTACCCGAGCATTCGCACACACACACATACACATGCATACACTGCACATGGGCCACTTGAGGTCTATCGACAGTTGGAATGGTGGAAGGGGGGGGGGGGGGCAGTTCTTCTACGTTGTCGCCATAGCCATAGTTTGCTTTTGAATTACTAACTAACGTTCCAGATGCGTGTGTTTGCTATGACACCCCCCCCTCACTGCCACCCCTCGAATCCCTTTAGCAATCCTCAGAGACCCCAATGGCTCTGCATATATTTACAAAATGCACATTGATATTGTAATGTGCGTGCAACAACAACAAGCAAAGCTTATCAAAGCTCCAGCTGCACATAGATCAAAGATCAATGGATTGCAAATCGAGCATAGAACATCACGACATTAAGAGCCTATTTAAGCTACATACTAATTATTTTGAAGTAATAGTAATCAAACTACTCAATGCCATATATATATATATATATAAGTATTGATCAAATCAATACAATTATCGTATTAATTTGAAGAATTCGTAAAAACCAATTTAAAATAAAAATCCTATTGAGAAAGCTTTTTTGTATTGTATTGTATTTCCCTAAGAATTATTTTCTTAAGAAATCAGCAGAGATTTATTGAATATAGATTTTAATAGTGAACAACCTTTAACATTGTAAGCCCTATATCATTTTAATACTATTATTAAATACGTACATTGTATTTCCCTAACAATTCATAGAAAGGGGGATTTTTTTGTGAAGAAATTAGCAGAGATTTATTGAATATAGTTTTGAATAGTGAACAAGCCCTATATCATTTTAATACTATTATTAAAGGGGGTTTTCTTCCTTGGCTGAACCATAAAATTAATTGCATAGAACAATATTTTCTATAGATTTTTAGCACAACTTGACAGCAGGTCGCAATTTGATTGGGGGATTTTTAAGGAAATGAAGTTGTTTTCTTATTGCTTCGTAGAAAATCGATTAACATTAATAAAAATTCGAATAAAATAAAATATTTTGGATAAAATGAAGCTTTGGCTATTGGAAGAAGCACGGACAGGACAGAATCTAACAGGTTAGCGATTAGTCGAGTTGATTTGCAAAGGAAATCGGAATCGAAATCGTAATCGGAATCGGAATCGGGTCGCCTCTCGGGCTGGCACAGTCAACTGTACTAAAGATAGAAGCGAACATGTACACGTTCTCACTAATACACACTCACAAACACAGAGAAGCAGCGCTAGAGAGAGAAGGAGAGCAGGAAGAGAGTGAGAAAGGCGCACAGCAGGCGAAGTAGCATACAGGAAATGTGAACGTGTGGACGCCAAAAAGGCAAGGGACGGGACGCAATGCGGGACGTTGCTAAAGGGAAGGGGTCGGTGGCTGGAACGGGGCGGACGCAGCATAAGTGCATCCCGTAATGTGGTCTGTGGACTGAAACCCAACACTGTTGCCTTGCTGCGAATATTAAAATACCCACTTAAGGCCAACAATAACAACAACAACAACAACAACGACGACGGCAAATGGTAAGTAGTACCCTTACCCACACACACTCGCACACACACACACACACTCACTCTTGAGAGGCAGGCTACCAGACAGACCGACAGACAAAATCGAAACGATCAACTGCAACGAAAGGCTGCACAGACATTGGCGCCCTTAGCATTTGGCTTGGGCCTCTTGAACCAAGAATATCTTTTAGCTGCCTCTCGAAATTGCCTGGCGCTCGTAACTAACCTCACTTCAAATAAAACAACTAAACCTACATACTTCCTACCTCACTGTCCAACATGAAAATACACTTGCAAGGTTTCTGCAGTTGCCTTTAACCACATGTCCTCTCTTTTTTCTTTAATAATGAATAGATATAAAACAAATTTGTTTTTGTGTAAAACATTTGCAGCATTCAAATTTAAATATGGTAAGCTACGCGCCAAACTTCCTCACAGTGTGTACACACTTTAAAATTAATAACTACGCAAAAGTGCAAAACTTGTGCGCCCAAATGAGCGATGCATTCGATAAACGCCCTGTTGCTAACCGATTGCGCATTTTCAGTTTATATATACCAATCTATATATAAAATGCCGAGATGTTGATAGTTATATTCTTTAAGTAAATTACTTACTAGAATTACAAAAAAAAAGGTTTAATATTTTATGCATTCCAACTCTTTTCAATAAATTTTGTTCCGATAGTACAAAATTGAAAAGATCATAGAATCATTCAAACAAATGACAAGTAATCAAAATTCAATTCAAAAATATGTAAATTTTCATCAATGCAGTAGTATTTTTTTAGTATATTTGCTTAAATAAAATAATATCTTTTAAAATACAACTTCCGGTCACGCTGATTTCCACACTTTGTTGGACGTGTTGGTGTTTGCGTGTGTGTGTGTGTGTGTGAACGCGCTTGAAGATTTACTCGAAATATTCAACAAATAACTTAAAAATGTCAACAATTTAATTGTTGCTGCAGTATCCAGCCATACAGTGTGCAAGAGAGAAAGAGAGCAAGGCAGGCAGCGAACAACAACATTAGTAGCAGTTGCTGATATTTTGGCACTACTGCTGAATGGAATAAACGAAAAAAAAAAAACAAAAACAACATTAAAGGCAACGAACGCTAGCAACACGCACACGCACACACCAACACGCACGCACGCTCGCACACATACAGACGCAAGCACAGGCACAGACAGAGACACAGAAAAACAAATACAAACAAAGGCAGCTTTTCCAGAAATTGGGTCGCGTTTAATTCTCTTCTCATTTTTTTGCGTGTTCTTTTTGTTATGGCAACTTTGCGTACATGTATTGGTTAGTTTTCATTTCAAAAAGTTTCAATTGTTACAAAAAACGCAATTGCGTGAAAATCGTAATTAATAAAATTATTCTCATTCGAATTCTTAACCTTTTTTTTTGTTTGTTTTGTGTGCACACACAGCCTGAAACACCCTGTAGTCAAGCGTGAGCAATAACTGCAGCGGCCATGAGCGTCGTTGGCAAGCAACTAAACCCGGTGCAATCAGCGTCCAGCTCCGCCTCCAGCTCCTCTGCGACGACAGTGGGCACAGCGTCCAGCAGCAGCAGCAACGAGATTAGCGGCAATGGAGCAACTGCTTCAGCTGTCGCAGCGGCTGCAGCTGGGGGCGATGCCAAACGCGTAGAGGAATCAAATGTAACGCCCGATGATGTGCTGCATCTCACCAAGATTACCGATGACTATCTATGCTCAGCCAACGCGAATGTCTTTGAAATCGACTTTACACGTTTCAAGATCCGCGACCTGGAGAGCGGAGCCGTGCTCTTCGAGATCGCCAAGCCGCCCAGCGAGCAATTCCCCGATGGCCTATCCATGGAAGACACCATGCTAGCCGCC
This sequence comes from Drosophila pruinosa, assembly GCA_018150935.1. Classification (NCBI taxonomy): domain Eukaryota; kingdom Metazoa; phylum Arthropoda; class Insecta; order Diptera; family Drosophilidae; genus Drosophila; species Drosophila pruinosa. Next base: position 17,282,801 of record JAECWR010000194.1, on the reverse strand, counting down.
GCCGAGGAGCTATCGCTCGATGACACTGCCGATCCAAATGCCGGACGTTATGTACGCTATCAATTCACGCCGGCATTTCTCAATCTCAAAACCGTTGGCGCCACGTAAGTGAAGCCCCCTTCTCCCCTATTTTGAAAGACAGCTAAAAATCATATTTTCCTCTCAGCGTGGAGTTTACGGTGGGCAGCCAGCCGGTCAACAATTTTCGCATGATTGAGCGCCACTTCTTTCGCGATCGCTTGCTAAAGACATTCGATTTTGAGTTCGGATATTGCATTCCATATTCTAAGAATACGTGCGAGCACATCTACGAGTTTCCTAATCTTCCACCAGACCTGGGTAAGTCATACACTCTATCCAATTCTATTTCTTCTTCTCTAGACAGGTCAAGGCTGCGTCCAGCTCTTGCCACATTTGCATTTACAGTGTGTGCTCGATATGTAACAAACACTCCGAAAATTAAGTCCACTATTTGACCTATAAATTCAAGACTGGAAATGTATATCACATTTCAATGGCGAAGATTAGGTTATATAATATATAATATATAATTTAATTAATCGTCAACATCTGTGTTTATAAAGCTCTATATGTTTGTCTTTCGGAATTCGGAGTCCGAATTAAATTGATCAAAATAACATTCGAAATTCGGAGCACGACAAAATTGTGTAACAGTTTAGAATATAAAGAATTAACAATTATTTTTGGAAAATTAAAATTGTTCTACATATCTTCTCTGTACATACTCACAAAAATAAGAAATTGGGGTAAAAGAATTATTTCTCCTAGTTGTTTTTATATTTCATTTTAAAACCTTTACTTAAATCCCATGTATTTAAATGCGAAAGATTAATTTATATTAAGACATGTAATGGAAATTTTCAAAACGTGACAATTAAGTTACGAAATTAAGATTAATAGAAATAGTAAAGAAACTTAATAACCGAAAGCTGTTAGAATTTGTTTGCTAATACAAGCAGATCATATCGAGTGCGCACTGTATGCCCTTAATTGTATGTCCTAATTGTGTGATTTATCTGTCTCCGTTTGCAGTTGCTGAAATGATATCGAGTCCATTTGAGACGCGCTCGGACAGCTTTTACTTTGTGGAAAATCGACTCGTGATGCACAACAAAGCGGATTACGCCTACGATGGGGGTATTATTGTCTAGATAGAGATGGAAGAGGAAGCTAACGAATGTATTGAATGATTGATGCTAAGAAAACTAAGAAAGAACTAAACCTAAAATTTAGAGCAAAAAACTAAACTGAAAACAAAAACAACAACAACAAAAAATAACTACAAAGCTGATTCACACACACACACACCAAATACACTTACACTCACACATACAAGACGTACATATACGCACACAAAGCAAATGAAACCAAAGCAAAAATCTAAATTGAAAAAAAACAAATAATGAAAAGTACATGAAATTGAACGGAAAACCATTTTAGCCTTAGCACAATGTTTTACCCACCATTCCTGTTTAATGTATTTATTATGATAAACACACACACACACATATGCAGACTCTTACACACACACACACACGCACGCAAACTGTGTTCATTTATAAGGTAAAGAGGAAGAGAAAAGCTGGAGAGAAAACCAATTTAATTTTTAAGTGCAATGTGATTCCCCTGACTCTGAAGTACACCCCTCCTCCCCACCATCGACCCCTTGCCCTTTAATTGTATTTATTTATTTCGTATTTTAAGCAAATCGTACATAAACACATACTCACGAGACACACACACATACAAATCATGCAGCAATTTGCAGTTTCCATTTACAATTTTTTGACTTTCTCAGTTTTATTTCAGTGTATTTGTATAGATATTTTTAACTATGAATTCCAAAACTGAAACAAAGAAAAACATGAGAACGAGAATTAAATTTACATTCGAAATGTAACAACATTAAAATGTTTTTTTTATTTTTTATTTATATGATGTGCATTTTTTTAAACAAGATTGAAGTCAATTTGCCACTTAACTATTGAGGAAATCCGTGGTTAGTTTGATAAAATCATAGGGCTTTTCCAGATGAACTAAGTGCCCAGTCTCTAGCCAGGTCAGATTCGCATTGGGAAAATAGTGCATAACCTCAGGCCAATCGTCCGGACTAAAAAAAAGTGTGATATAAAAATACATAGTAAGCATTGCGTTCTTACTCCATATATGGCGAGCGACTGCCGCAGATGAATGATGTTGGTCCTAGAAAGGGTCCCTTATTGTGTATGTTTCGTCCATAGTCCAGAAAGCCGGTGAGACTACGGAGCAACAACTCTACATTGCACATCCAGTAGAATCTGCAAGAGGTAGTCTATAGCATTAGCACCAGCAACTAGATCCAACAACTATGTCACTTACTCGCCGGTATCTGGCCGTTTTCTGAGATTCAGCAGTATAAAGTCCACAGAGTCAGCGGCGACAGTCTTCAGAAGATGCTTCTTTGACCTTTGCCGACCTTCGGACAAAGATATCTCAGGCGGCAACGATACACTCAGCATTCCATCCATAATGGCACTCATTTCATTAAGCGTCTTTGGCATGGAAATCGGTGAGATGTCCACCACAATCAACCGATCAACAAGTTGTGTCTTTGAAAAGTTAACAAATACAAATGCAATACAACGTTAAATGCAGCTGAAGATACTTACGTAGTTCAGGGCAAAATGCATGACGGCACGTCCACCCATGCTGTGTCCCATTAGGCTAACCTTGTTGATCGAATTTGCAGTAAGAAAGGCATGGATGTCGGCTGTCATCCCGAGAGAGTTGTGAACATCCGAATGCGGACTGTCGCCATGATTGCGTAAATCTACCGAATAGACCTGTAATGTAATGTAATATTTATATGCTGTGTGTGGTTGCTAATTGCAGAAAAGTTGAATAAAGCTTACACGACGATTGGTTTTGCTGGCGATGGCCCGACTAACACTGCGAAAGTTCTGTTTGGAACCAAAGAGGCCATGACATATAACAAGCGGCGACTTGCTAGCATCAGTGGTGGGTGTATCAAACTTCTCGTAACTCATGGCGATGGCGGATGGAGCATCGGCATAGTGCCGATGCTGCCCAACCGGACTGCCATTGACTTTGTGATTCCCTACATAGGTGTGAGCCAGAAAATTGACATTGAACTTGGCAGGATGAAGCGCTTGAAGACAACGTAACGTTCCGTTAAACAGCTGCATTTCGGTAGAGTTGCATTCAGTTATCGATGTAAAACATTTTAATGGTCACGCACCGATCGATAGCTGATATTCGTCATCAATAGCGCGACTCCTAGGCAAAACAGTTTAATGTTTAATTTGAATGTATCTAATAAGATATGGAACTCATTACAATTTTGTAGAATATATTTTGAAATGCTTCCACATTTCAAAATGACTTTAGAATTCTTATACAGTAAAGAAGATTTTGGCGCTAAAATAATAGCACAGTCGATAGTGAGTCAAGGTATGGAAATGTGCGATTAATCGTCAACGGTGCTACAATAAAAATCGATTTTTTCAAGTGTGACCATTAAAGGTTTATTATATACTTTTTGAAGATGACACTAGAATGTATTTAAAAGAAATGTTATTGAGTGTCTGACAGAAGCATGAAAACAAAAAGCTATTCAAAATCTTGCACCTTTTTTAATAATAGTGTGTAGACAAAACTTCTAATTATAGAATTCTATATTCCGGTATATTTTTGGAAGAAAAACCTATATTTTAAAATTTCGGTCACACTGCTCGTCTCTACAATTTTCTGTGGTTGCGGCGGCGCTTCTTTTGGGGACAAAAGAAGAATTTTCTACAATAATTTCGCGAACCTTGACGTCTGCGTTTATTTAAAACGCTTTAACAATCAGGTAAACGCTGCCATCAAGTGGCAGCAATATTGCAAAAAGGCAATTTGCAAAGATATAGAAAGGCCGAGGTTACAGCAACGCAGAGGCAGGAGGCACACGGAAGAGAGAAATTGACGAAAGCAATTGCACACGCATATAAGCAAAGCACGCACATACGCAAGCACACACAAACAAACAGGCACACGGATAGACGAAGCCGGAGCCGCCAGTCAGTTCGCTCGCTGATAGAAGAATTTTTTTTTGTGGTCTGGAGGAAAGTGAAAGAAGGAGAACGGACGAGTAAAGCCCGCAACTGCGGCCATACACTCCCTTTAGGTGAGCAACAATAACAAACTGCACATTGCAATTACAACCAACAATTGATATATATATATTTTCAAGTATTCTATTTTTCCCCTCCAACACTACGTAAGTGAAAAGTGGTTTTACACACATCAAGAAAGTAAATAACAAATGCATATAACGAACAAAAAGTAAAGAAAAAAATGTATAAAGCCTTAAAATGTAGAATTTTGTGACTTCTGTGAAAAAGTTGTGCTTGAAAAATAAAAAGCTCCGTCTGTCTTTTGCCTTTCGTTGAATAAAACATAAAAGAAATTATTCCAACAATAAATAACTTTGTCGGTCGCGAAAAGTGCGAAAAGTATTCAAAAAAGTCGAAAAATACCAAAAAAGAAAAAGTACCAACAAGACTGCAAAACGTATATGATTTGTAGTTGTCATATATAAGTTACATGTGTGTGTATATATATCTATGTGTGTGTGTGTGTCTTTCTGTATTTATTTGTAGCCCTGAGATCTGAGCAATAACGTAGTTTTTTTTAATTATGAGATCCGTAATTGTTGTTGTTCATTACAGAATTGCTCACTCTCTGTTGTCTTTCGTTCGCGTAAAGTCGAGTTTCAAATTAATCAAAAACAATAACGTAACGTAGAGAACACACACAAAAAAACAAGACTGTATAAAAAACAAACCATAAATAATAAAAGTACAATTATGAAGGTAAGAATTCAACAAAGTGAACAGAAAATTTAATAAACGTTCAAAAACTTTTCTTTCCCCCCTGAAAAAAGCAAAACAAAAAAAAAATAAAAAAGATGTCGAAAGATAAAAAATGCACAGTCGACACTGTTCAACACACACAACCAAACTAAAAAAATATATATAGAAGAATGAAAAACAAATATATAAAAATGTATAAGTCGCTCCACCCATCCTTTACTCAGTTACTTTGCCAATAATGTTCGTAGTTAAGCTAAAGAGAGAGCTGAGATCGTTTCGATATTGTCTGCTTGTGATCGATAAATCTCAATTGCGTTAGGCTTGGTGCATGTCAGCGTGTGGTTATCGATAAGTTTGAACGAAGCTTTAACTGTTATCGACCATCGAATTAATGTTGAGGGCTTTCTTTATTTATTAGCCATGTGCCCTATATCTCTTTTTTCTCTATCTCTCTCTCTCTCGCTCTCTTTCTCTCTCTCCCTCTTTCTGACTATCTGTCTCTTACTCTTTCTTTATCGTTACCCTTAAGGATCAACGTTGCACACTTGCCCCACTACATCGCTTTGTTTTTTTTTTTTGTTCTTGGGACTTATCAAGATATATACATACTACACTATATGCTATAGCTTATCCCACCAACTGGGGCCGTCTGTATTAATCTTTGGCATTTCCCGCAGAATATCGAGGTGAGCGCGAGAGATTGGAGTCTGTCTAACAGATGGGCGTTAGCATGGAGTCGGATGATGGCAGCTCCAGTTCCTCATCTGAAACGAACTCACGTCCAACGACACCCACAGAGGAGGCCGTTAATGTTGGTGATGTTGGTGGCGATGACGATGGCGGCGATGGAGCAGCATTGAAAGATGCTGCCATGAACAGTCCAGCGAATTCGGTAACCAGTAGCAGCAGCTCCTCGAGCAGCTCCAGTTCAAGTCGCAGCGAGCGATCAAAGACAAAAGGTGGTTCCAAGAAGAGCTCGAGCAGCAGCAGCGGCAGCGACAGCAGCGGCTCTAGCAGCAGCAGCTCCAGCGACGATGACGACGACGACGATGATGAAGAGGCAGCAACGTCTGCTGCATCGGCTGCTGCTGCAGCAGAAGTAACAAGCGCTGCCAATGGCGAGGGTGATGGCAAAAGAGATGAGGTTGCTGTTAAAGCGGGATCCACATCCGCATCCGCATCACCCAGCAAATCGATGCGTAGTCGTAGTCACAGTCGCAGCAATAGTCCGGAACAGATGTACAACCAGGCGGCCGTGGATCTTAACATTAGTCATGAGGATCTCAGCGATGTGAGCGATATTGATATGGAGAAGCAGGCGCCGCCGTCCAAGAGCTCGAGAAATGCCAACGACGATGATGAGGACGATGATGAGGAAGGCGCCATCTCCAATGACTCGCTGCCGGCCGTCTCGGAATCATCGCCACCTCCTGCACTCAATGGCAAATCGCGCAAGTCTCCCAGCGGTGTCGATAACAGGGCAAACAGTAAGGAGACAAAGGTATGTATGCGATATCGATATCGATAGGCGATTGACAACTGATCGAAATGGTAAATTTGCACAGGAAATGGAGAAGGCGAATGGTTTAGATGATCTAGTCAAGACGCACGACGACGATGCGCTCGACTTTGAGGCCGAGGAGGGCGAATGTCCCGATCTAAGCAAGGAGCTTGATGCGGAGGCCACTGGCAATGGCAATGCCAGCGATAACAACAGCAAAAAGGCAACAAACACAGCAAAAGCAACGACTGCTCTCACTCTCAATGAAGAAGACGACGAGGGCAAGCTAAGTGAAGCCGATGGCGATGGCGAGGTGGGCGATGACGACGGCGACGATGCCGCTACAGCTGCCACAGATGCTGCGGCCAAGAAGAAGAAAAAGGATGAGGAACTGGAGGAGGGCGAGGTGTCTGACGAGGATGAGAAACGTCCCGAGGAGACGGAACCCAAGCCCGTCTGTCGCTTCTATACGCGCGGCCAGTGCACGTGGGGCATGAGCTGTCGCTTTCTGCATCCCGGCGTCACTGACAAGGGCAACTACACCATGTTTGAGAGCCTACTCCGATCCGTGCCCATGCAAAGCGGTGGCGGCGGCGGTGCTGGAGGTGGCGGTGGCGCTGCCGGCTCCTCACGCGCGCCCAGCAATAGTCCCTACAACAGTCACATGGCCGGTGGTGCAGCCGGTGGCGGCGACTATCATGACTATCGCAACGAGCGTCCGGCGGCACTGCATCATCGTAGCCCGGCGGGCATGCACCATGCAGCGATGTATGGTGCCGGCGCCGCAGCGAGTGGTGGCCATCATGATGGGCGGAGTGGTCTACTGATGCCCGAAGTGCCTGTGGTGGTGGAGAATGCATGGGAGCGTGGCCTGCGCACCGCCAAGGAGATGATGCGCAAGGCGAACAAACGCAAGGAGCAGGACATGGACTTCGAGGATAAAAAAATGAATCTGACACTGTCGCCCGATGAACTGGAAAAGGATCCCTACTATCTCAAGGAGCGCGCCAGTTCGCCCAGCGTGGGTCGTGGCGAATTACCTCCCAGCAGCAGCAATCCCATGCCACACGGCAATCCGCGTGCTCTCCTGCCCTCCGTGTATTCCATGTACGGCCAACCGCCGGATCGTTATCGTGCCCCCTATATGCCGCCCATGGCATATGAGGATGTGGATGCATATGGTCGGATGGCAAGGTATCGTGAATTGCCGCCACATAGAATGCCACAGTATGAGGATGATCGACGGTTGCGTCCAGCACGTGAGGTGATTGTGCAGCGTGTGGAGGCGGTGGGTCGAGGCGATGAGTGGAGCGATCCCTGGATGCGCTCCAAGTCCATTGGACGAGGCGCCTCATACGAGCGGGAGGAGCGCCGACGACGCGATCGTCGTAGCTACAGCAGCAACTCATCCTATTCCAGCTCGAACAGTTCACAGAGCGATTCCAGCTCCGATTCGTCGCGTTCCAGTAGCGGCTCGGACCGCAAGCGTCGCTACTCGCACAAGCTAATGTCTGGAAGCTCGACGTCGCGTCGCCATGCAGCCGGACGAGCCGCACGTTCGCCCAGCCAGATACCACGTCGACCCAGGCGATCACCAAGTGCGTAGCGGGCTATCTTTGTGGGAGCCTTGTATTTTAATTGTTGTATATTTTGTGGTATTTTCGCAGAGGGCAGCGCCTCGCCTCCATATAAGCGATCAGCGCTGGAGAAGCGTGCTGCTGGAGGCGCACACAGTCCGGCATCGAAGCGCAAAAAGTTGTCACCGACGCCCAAGAAGCTGGACAAGCTGAGGCGTCGTCGCAGCTCCAGCTCATCGGAATCGGGTAAGTTGCACGAGTGCGAAGTTTGCAATGAGTTCTAACATCTTCTTCCTTTAGATACATCGTATTCGGACTCGGATTCGGGTTCGTCGTCGTCGGACAGCTCGTCGGGATCACGGGAGACGCCGCAGAAACGTGTTCGTGCCACAGACAAGGCGCTCAATGAGCGCAAACTAATCAAAAAACGTGAGTGCAGTTGATGCAATCGACCAAATCCAATAATCGATTAATCAATCTGTTTTTTTTTGGTTTTTAGCATCGGAGCAAGCGGCCAAGAAGCGTTCACCCATTTCCATTGAGATTAAGAAGCCATCGACAATGGTAGGCGTGTCAGCGCTGGCGTCGCCCACTAATTCGCCCGAGTCCGAGAAGGACAAGGATATTGTCGGTAAGGAGAAGGATAAAGATAAGGACAAAGACAAGGAGAAGGATAAGGACAAAGATAAGGACAAGGACAAAGACAAGGACAAGGATGGCAAGAAATCAAGACGTGAGGAGCTGCTCAAACAGCTGCGTGCTGTCGAGGATGCCATTGCCAAGAAGCGCTCTAAATTGACCTGATGACAAACACAGCAACAGCAGCAGCTACAAATACAAACACAATGGTTACAGCAACAGATACAAGCACACATTTACATTAAAATGCAGCAGCCGCAGCCTAAAGATGTATCTGCTTCACCTTCTCCTCATCCTCCTCGCCTCGCCATCATGAGAGTGTGCGTACGTGTGTGTTCGTGTTCACTAACTTGACCTGCTTTTTGCATACGGAGGCGTGCATTAGCATCTGCATTAGCATTAGCATTAGCATCAGCATCAGCATCATTCAAGGCAAACCCATTTTCAGATTTTGTTTCCACATTACATTCGCATCGTGCATCAACGATACTGTGTCGATTGTCCGTACAAGCGAAGCAATTCAAAAGGTTCGCAATGCATTTAGTTTTTAATTATTTCTCCATTAACAAGATTGCTGTTTAATTTTTATCTGCCATTCGGTTGGGGTTCATCTGAGGCCCGACTGAAGGATCACTGATTATGAAACTACAAATGTATGTATATTTACACACCATAAATAAACAAAAACAGAAAGTGAACAAAATTTCAAATTCATTTTGTATATGTTTAATGTAGTATTGCGGATATTACCTACTTCGATTTTCATACAATATGCAAAATTAATTAAGTTATTATTTGATTGGCTATAACATCGCAGGTATTCATTACTTAAAATATCAATATCAGATTAATAATTATCTAACTAATTATATTTTACTTTATGTGATTTGATAAATATAAATATTTTTACAACTAATGCAACCTGTCGTAAATTCTGCTTTTCTTTTTTAAATATAATACATATAATATATTGTAGTAGGTTTTCAATCGATTGCTATAGCAGAGAGCTATTGTCATATTGAATACATGTTGAATTAGCCCAACTAAACAAATCATATAGCAATCAGCAAAACAGCCGTAGCAAAGGCTTATTAGAGCCAAGCTGACAGCTATAACATTATAATTTGAATTTTAAGCGGTTAAATTCAAATGTGAATAATTAGAAAAATCAAATAAATTCAGCGTGCACTTGTAGTTAACGTGTTCATAATGAGGTTACTAAAAACTGACTCAACATGCCTCATTTTGAATCCTTTCCGCTTCAACTGCTCAAAATGCTTCCCCATATAAGCGCGTCAGGTAATAGCAAGATTGTGCCATATCTGGGCCTGGCGTTAATGCAAACAGTCCGCAAAGGAGGCGAAATGTATCTACTTTAATGACATTTGGGATGCCAGCAAGAGCTAGAGTCGCTTTTGGAGCAGGAAGTCGACTTGAGACGGTGACAACTCTTGCCAAGTGCGTAATTGCTTTTAAAGCCTGATTTGTGTTTGGCTTGAGTTGAGTTGAGATGTGTTGAGGAGACACGCCCTCCGCTCTCTCCATCTGCTGACACCAGTTTCAAATGCATTGCTATTAGCACTAAAAGCAACGCATTTCACTTGGCGGAAGCATTGTTAAGCCCACACAGCTGCAGATACAATTATTGATAGCTCTGCAGATAGAAAGATACGCCGCAGACTCTTGAGCTCTTCAGCTCTGCGGTGGGTGTTGCAAGCAGATCAATGCACTCAAACAAATATAATATATATAGAAATAAAACACTTCCATGGATACCATGGGAAATAGTAATAGCAACTAAGTCAATCTTGGCCAAATATCTCAGCTGCCCTAAGTCGAGCAGTTGGTATGAGAGTAACAATTAAAATAATCGATTACATAGACCAAATTACGGACAGAGCTAAATAGTGTCAAGCTGCCATGTCATTTACAGACACAGATGCAGCCACGAAAATACATTGGCACTAACGTGTACTACATACTACAAAAAGCAAGTCACTTGGTCAATATCACATTAGATACGGTCAACAAATGCCGCAAGAGCCAGCGACAAGCTCAGTGAGCAAAATGTACAGACATATTTACATAGAGATAAAGATAGAGATACAAAATATACAGAAATAGTTACACAAAGATAAAGATAGAGATACAGATATATAGATACCATATGGATATGGAGATAGATGTAGGTTTTTATTAAGCGTTAGCTGGAGTTAAATTAAATTGTATACAAATATCAATAGATATATTATTGTTATTATAAAATATGCTTATATAGACATAGATGTGTAAATAGAATTAGATACAGAGCATCTATTGCTCTCTTAAGATTATATTGCGAGCGCCTTGACAGCAAATGCTATAAGTGTCCTTGTTGTTTTTGTTTTGCTAGTTGCTACTGCAATTGTGAAATCTGGCATTGTTAAAGCGCATAGTCATGCGAGGGTAGTTCCAATAGTTGGGCAAAGAGAGTTTATGAAACAAAAGAGGCTGCAATTCTATTAGTGATTAAAATTGTAATGATTAAGTTAATGAAACTAATAATTTTATAACCGATAGTGCTACTACTAATAGTGCTTATTCTCTAGGTAGTATTAATATTTAATCTAAATCCATTGCTAATGCAATATCAACGTTAATATTAATGTTGTTGACACTACTAATACTAGTTAATTTACTAATGCTATCGCCAATGCCAATGCTAATGATAGTGATGATGATAATTCTAATGCAAATGCGCAATCTAAAATAAATGTTAATATTAATTCGAATGCAACTCAACATGCCTCTTGTAAACTTTCAAAGTGACCCTCGACCTCGATCGTTCAGCTTGTTGCATATATGCAAAGAGTTATCGTTGTTTGAAGGTGTTCGATTTACTTTGCTTTGGCTTCTTCTTCTTGGTCGCTTGCAGCCACTACATGGCTCAGTTTTATAATCAAATTGCTTTGGTTTATTTGCGAGGCTGCCAAAGATGATCCCAAGCTGGGTTGACCAGTGGATGTCATTATCACAATAATAATGCCCTTCTCTCTCTCTCGCTCTCACTATTAGTATTTATTTGAAGAGCGTACGCTCTCAGTCAAGAGAGCGACTGTTCTAGCCAAGCCAATGAGTGCGGGTGAAATAGTCAAGTAGAAAGTGCCGGGCAAAAGGAACGGTGCTTCTGTTAAGCCTAGTTGCAAAAGTTAGAGCGAGGCAGGCATGGTTATAGCAAGCTCATAGCTGACAGCTATAACTTGTTAGGGTGACCAGCCTGCCGCAACAAATGTGTTATGCCCTTTGACTCTGGCTTATCCTCAAGCGCGAGCTTGCCACATCTCGTATTCGCATTCGCATTCACATTCGCATTCGGGTTCGCATTGTTGTTGTTGGCCAATTGGAAAGACTATTGCCAAATTGTTTTGGGCCCGCGGCTGAACCCAACCAAGTGGCATGTAATTAATTTGGCATGGTGTTTGCATTTGCCTGTCGTTGGGGCCCTACAAGATAATTGATAGATATTACGTATAATAATTTTGTACGTTTTTTATGCCTTTTGATTTTCCCTCTTTATTTTTGTATTTTGACAGTGGAACATGGGCATTTTGGACTTGCTAACTAGCTTGGAATTAGGCGACCTCTTGCATATACTTAATTTTTATGGCAAATTAGCGCGTTGTTCAAGCACAAGACGGAAAAAAAATAAAGTCAGAGTTCGATTCGTGCCTAAAACTTGATTTGCATGATCCAAAAAGCAAATATGATGTGAAATCGCATTTAAAAACGCGTTTATCATTTCATTAACTCGCCACTGACAAATTATCTCAGCCAATCGGCGATTAAATATGACATTTATTGTTGTTTGCCTTTTGTGTATCGCGATATTTACGAACAATTAAAATGCGAGCTTAATGCGCTTTTAGCCACAGATAGAACTATTTATGGCGAAATTGGGGAAGTTCAAATTGGGAAAAGAGCGAATTCCCTGAATAGTTTAAATAATTACTGCAGGACTTTATAAATGTACCTAAAACCCTTGAAAATAAACCTGCTGTACGGAGATGTACTAAAACAACATAATAAAAAATACCACAAAAATACTAAACATGTGCCAGCTCAAACGAATGGCGGCAGCAGCAAAGGGCAATAGCATGCGTCACGTGCTGACCACAAGAACAACATGACCGACAGTTACAGTTACAGTAACAGCAACAACTACTACGAGTACAAGGGAACAAGAGTGTGGACAATAGCGAAACATTTGTGCGCAACATTTACAACATTTACCGGTTTAAGTGCCAGCTGATTTGCTGCAACGACTTCATTCATGAACCGCAGCTCACTCTAGTTTGCGCTCTCTCCCGCTCTCACGGCGTTCGCACGCTCTCTTCTGCTGGCTTGGTTACAGTGCTTTAAAAGCTCCAGGCGGCGCCTGCGCGCAGCTCAGACAGTTGACGGCGTTCGCAGCGAGCGCTTGGCTGATTTGTGCGCGTTACGAAAACGAATTCCGTGGGTGCAAATCTCTTTTCAAATTCGCAGTAAACCGAAGCGTCGAAAACGAACCGTCGCCCCACACACTTTCAGCGGCGAATTCACCCCCCCGCCCCCACCCTGTTCCACACAACTCTGTAAGCAAATGTTGCGCATGTGCGGGAGAGTGCGTGTGCGTCTGTGTGTGTGTGCGTGCGGAAGTCCAACTCACAGATCGCGGCACATCCTGCAATTAAGCGACTTTTTCGCCGCGTTACGTTTTTCGCCGTCGCAGCAGCAATAACTATTGAGCTGGATACACATTGAAAACATTAAAATACTTTATATGTTTTTTATATTTTTGTTGTTGTTTTTGGTATTTTTTTCAAGTGTTTCTTTTAGTTGATTGGGCGGCATTTCCGCGTTTTAAAACGAAAAGTGCTTTAAAAAAAAAAAACAAAAGAAAAATGAGCAACAACAACAGCAACAAGTGTTATTCATAATTATAACAAAATGCAAATTAATTACAATACTTGAAAAAAAAAGAAAAAACACTAACGGCACTTGAACAACAATAACAATAAATAAATAATATAAAATCAAAGCACAAATTTCATGAGTTTCCTGCTGTTAAAAAAGCAAAAAATAATAGATAAAATAGGAAAATATATAAAAAATGTATTGTCCAGCGTTTTGCATGCTTGTGGCATGTGGCAAGTGGCATGTGGCGGCAAGAGCCTGAAAATCGGCAGCTGTTGCAACTAGCAACCAGCAACGGCAACGGCAACTATTGCTGCTGCTGTTGTTGTTATTGCTGCTTAACAAAATACATTTTATTTTTATGGCCTCTACGCGCTGTCGATAATCGCCAGCAACAACAACAACAACTGGCAGCAACAACAACTGGCAGCAACAGGAGTGCGTGACCCCAGCACACAATTCACTTGCCGTAGCAACTGTTGCAGCAGCAGCAACAGTTGTTGCTGTTGCAATAACTGGCGAGTCTACTTGAATGCACGAAAGTGAAATTTCACTTGCGCTGTTGCTGTTGTTGTTGCTGTCGTTGCTGATGTCGCTGTCGCTGTCGCTGTCGATCTCGATGTCGTCGATGTTGTTGTCGCTCAACATTTTCGCTTGTTTATCAACTTATTTTATTTTTCTCCGTTGTTTTTCTGTTCGATATGAAAGTGAAATGCAGCTGCAGCCGCCTCAACAATAACAATAACAACATCAACATCAACATCAACGACAACGGCAACGGTCAATAAAATCTTAAAATATCAAAAACACCAAAAAAACGAAAAGAAAGCGCTCCAACGAAATTGGCAGCAGTTGTTGCAACAACAATCAACTGGCAAAAACTGACAGCAACATCTTCCACACTCTTGCGATGGCAACAGGACAACAACGTCTGCAGTTTCTTGCCCCGGCGGGCATCCTGTTGCTGCTCGTCTTTTGTCAGCTGAGCGCGGCCAAGCCGCCGGCTGCTGTCAAACAGGAAGCGGCTCAAACTAACGGTAAGTGCATATCCGGGCAGCGAAAGTGACAACTGCCTCCTGCCCCCCCCAACCTTTTTTTGACAGCAGCAGAATTGTGGCGCATAAAGTCATCAACAACAGCAGCAACCGGTTGCCGCTGCCGCTGCCGCCGCTGCTGCTGCTGTTGTTGATGGCTTATGATTTGTGGCATCGCTTTCACTTTGCCCAAGCACGCCTTGTTGTTGTTGTCATCGGCGGTGGTGGGCTGGTGGGCGTGTCAAGTCTCACCAAAGCACAAAAACAAAACAAACTACCGTATAATAATGATGATGTCGGCCAAGAGCAGTCTCTGGCCAGTCTCAACCTTATGGCCATAATTGGATTACGTATCGTTTAGCCTTTATGTTAATTCGATGCTTACAAGTTCATTGTAAACTGCTCGAAGAGACCGAAAGACCGAAAGACCGCAACAACAAACTGGAGCAAATGAAAGACAAGCTCAGTCTCTGACTCCGACTCCATCATTGTCTCTCCAAGATGTGCATTTGTAATTGGGGGCAGCAGCTAAGAAAAGAGTTGCTTAATATGCAAGAATAAATCAGAAAAGGTTGTGCGATCAATTGTAAATAATATTAATCATAATAGCATATATTTTACAAATTATTACAGTTTCTTAACTGCATTATTTATTTCTATTGCATTTTCCTCCACTTATGGATGATTTTATAAAATTAAATTTAAATAGAAAAAATTGAAATTTTTTACAAATTGGAATAGTATTATTTATTAATAAGATGCGATAGAATTCCATTCACTTGTTATAATGTGAAAGATTGTTTATTTTCTAAAATAAATTCATGATTAAATGAAACTTTATTTTGAAAAGTATTCAAATTCTTCATGCTTACAAATCAAATACTTTATTCTTATATTAATTATTATTTAAGCCATTTTTGGCAAATACTTCAAAGAGTTTATGTTTAAAAGGGAAGAAGAACGTTTTAAAGTAATTAATAATCTTGAGAGAAAATGTGGAAAATGCCCAGAAATTGTTATTAATAATTACCACATAGATACTTTAGAAAGCTTTAAATACCAAGTTTGAAATAAAAATCATATCGTATTACTTGAAATCAATGGAATAAACTCAATGGCTTAACGGTTGCAATTCGATACTGGGACTCATCTTTTACGAGTATCTGCGCAATCTTTAGTTGCGGTATCGAATCACATGTGATTAGCATTCCCACGCCCCTAATTAGCAGCTGCTTATATAATTTCCGTGGTGAAGAGCATTTAATGGGTGCAAAGTAAGGCAGAGACTACACCTACTATCCAATTACCAAGCCACGGGCTGAAGACGTGTCTGCCAGAGAGTTGCCAATTTGTAAGCTGCGACCGAGTGAAGAAAGCAAAAGAAGATGATGAAAACTGCAAACGAATTAATCAGTGAGCGAGAGAGGGGTAGAGGGGGAGAAGTGGCGACAACAAAAGAGTTACACGCTCTAAGACTGAGGCGATCCCAGCATTTAGATGCTGCTGCCACTTACGACATCTGCCACATTGTCTGCCCCGGCTGCCCCATCAACCGCAATACACTGTTGCTTCCGTGTTATTGTTGTTGTCATTCATTTCTCTTGTTGCATCGCTTTTCTCCCAGCTTCTACCTGCCACATGCCACCCCCTCTCTGTCGCTCAACGCCGTCTCTCTTGCTTCCTCTGTGTCATTATGTCATGCGGTCGCCAGTTGGAGCCTCGATCTCTTGCTCTTTTAGCAGACAGTGCTGACAAAGCCCATGCTGTGGGATAATACCCTAGACAGCTGTGGGAGTGGGCATGCTGATTCCAGCACTTTGGAAGTGTTCCATTTAAAATCTTTCAGATTTGTGTTCTAATAGCTAAACTGATTGTTTATGTCTTTCAAAATTGATAACTGATTAAAAAGTGGGTAAAATTGTTAGGTATTTTGAATGTTTCCAAAGTTAGAGCTTTTTATTTATTATTATAAATTGCAGTGCTGGAACTTATTGTTCAATAAAATCGATAAAATAATCAAACACAATTTTAGGAGCAATAATTTGAGTACTTTGTGCAACATTTGGTGTTTACTTTTATTTATTTTGTAAGCCTTACACTATTATTTTCTATATTTACTTTGCTCTATTATTCTCTTTATTTGAATCATGGCATTGCATTTCTATACGAAATACTCCAGATTTGTATGCTTCTCTTTCTATATTATTCTGCACTTTTTTGTCTACATTTCTACTTTTAACTGACCTATTAACTGTCTTCAGCTCGAGATCCAAGACTCCAAAATAAGCGAAGCGACTCAAATCGAAACTAAGAAATGCGAAACGAGCCGTAAAATTGTATGCAAACAATTGCCATTCATTTGCACAATGAATGAAATTTAATGAGCGCATAAAAATCATACAAATACAACTTAATATAAAAAACTGAAAACTGAAAACAGAAAAAATGAATAACAATTTTTAACGCAATCGCAAAAGCCACAAAGTCGTTGCATGCCTCGGGAGGGAGATCTGCTTTGGGCTCCTTTGCTTTTGTACTGCCAGCTACTCGTCTTATGCATTATGTTCATACTCACATTCATTGCCCATGCTTGCAGCTATGTAATATAATATATTGCTGTATATATTTGCCTGTCTTGATCACACATTAAAATCATTCAACACCCGTCTCTTCTTAAAGGACACATTAAGGAGGCTTTTGCTGCTCCGACTGATGTGCTTTCTTTTATATTTAACTCCTATTGCTGTCTGGCTCTTAAATTCATTGAAAGTACTAGAAAGAATAGCGTATAAAAGTCTTTTTGTTTTGACTACAATCGACATATGTAATATGAACTCAAATTATTTATTTAATACATTTAAAGTCGGCTAATGACAGTCAGCAAAATTTAGAAATTGAATTATTAGTATTCGTTTTTTAATTGTAGAATTAAATTGTGTTTTACTAAAGTAAATAAATGCTTTTGTTATGAGAATACAATTTGAAAATGTTTAAATAATGTACTTAATGCATTGCCATTGCATTATTGATTTAAATAATTAAGTAGTGTGAATAATTAAAAAGTCGCGACATTATTTATCTGATCGAATTACTTCCATCATTTGAACAATTTAACTGCATTTTAAAATTATATTACATTGTTCAATTTAACTGTATTTTAAATTATATTACATTGCATTAATTACATGCGAAAGCGTTTCTAATTATTATTAGTATTATATTGAATTATTATATTTCTTCTACTCAAGTTCACTTGCAAAGATTTGGTTTGTTTTCCAACTGCTATTATTTTATTTTATGAAGAGATTTTGATTCAGAAAAATAACATACAAGTCCTTGTATAGTTTTGGCAATAGTTGAGCATTGGAATCGTCATCATCATTGTTGTTGTTGTTGTTGTTGTTGTGAATGCTAGTTGTAAACGATTTGAACTTTGGCCAGAAACGATTGAAACGGCCAAAAGGCTAAAAGCGAGGAAAAGTATTATACAAAAAAGGCCAGAAAAGAGCTCAAAATTGGAACAAAGCGCAATTTGGTTAATTGTTGTTATTGTTATTGTTTTTGGTTTTGTTGTCAATGTACGTGGTGGTTGCTGTTGTTATTGTTTAACGGCTCTTAAATTTAAATGCTGCGTTTTAACCTTTAAAATCAACGAACTGTGGCAACTTCACCGACTGCCAAACTGACAAACTGCCAAACTGACAAACTGACAAACTGAGACCGTAATTACACACAGTTTATGCGCAAGTTGATTTTATTAAAGGTTTCGTTATTTAAGCCCGATTGGGAAACTAAAACAAAACAAGCAATTCAAATTGAAATTGAAATTAAAAGCGAAATCGAAATTGAAAAGAAATGCCGCCTTGCTTGACCATTTGACCATCAATCATTGATCTAAAGCAATTGGAATTGGAATTGGTATTGGAATTGGTATTGGAATTGGTATTGGGCAATCGAGCAGAGACAAATAGCGTCGCCAAACGGTAGCGACAACGCACAATCATTCATTACGTTTCCCAGTTGCATATGGAGACATGATAAGGCGCAGATACAGATACAGATACAGTTACAGATACAGATACAGTTACAGCTAATGGCCAAGAGAGACCAGATCGACCAGTGTGTGTGTGGCATGGAGATGAGCTCGTGTCGAGCGTGATTGTTGTGAATTGAAATGCACGACAATTTGAAATGAAAAGAGTTGAGCACGACAGATAAGAAGCCTAATTAAAGTATTAAGTATACATTGAATATAGACTTCAGCTCAAATATCGGCCAACCTTCAATCAGTCTGACAAGTTGATATTAATCAGCCAGCCTATCTTTGCAGCATTTCATCTCGAGGCAACCAGGCGGCAAATGCAAATGTGACGATCGATAAGACGCATCGTTGCACGGTGTGGCACGCCAATGATGGAGTTGCAAATGAAATGAGAGCAGAAAGCAGACAGAGGGAGAGATAGAGCGGCCTTTTACTTGCATAATCGAATCGAATCGAACAGACTGGCACTGCATAATTAGCTAATTAAAAACGGCAAATTGATTTTGATCCACATTGGGCGAAAGTGCCAAATGGTAAATTAATCAAAATCATGACCTGAACGCGGCACATTTGAAATTTTGTGGCACATAATGAAATTAATTTTAATGCCCCCCCTGCTCTTTTCCTTTGCCTTAACATCAAATAAATTAACGTAAATGTGCGACATGCTGTGCAGAGAGTGTTGGCTAATCGTACGCCAGACTGTTATAAATATACCCTATGCAAAAGGTTAGCTCAGTTGGTTTAGTTAATTGACCTAATTGTGTCTGTTAAGTCGATGCAACTGATGTCAAGTGTGATCGACCCTCCAGTTCTAGTTGTACAGACAACTGTTATACTTATATATATTGCCATGTGTTATATAACTGCAATAAAGACTGTTATATCAAAGCAGATTTGTTGATCAGATTCGAAGCGATTTCACTTAAATTGTTTTATTTTCAATTGTTATACATCTGTTATACGAGAAAGGCAGTCAATTATATTACATTCGTATTGATATGCAATTATCTGTTATACAGTTAACCAATATACAGTAAGCTGATGTATAACTGTAATACTAATTACACTTTCTGTCTGCAATATCA
Source organism: Drosophila pruinosa (assembly GCA_018150935.1). NCBI lineage: Eukaryota > Metazoa > Arthropoda > Insecta > Diptera > Drosophilidae > Drosophila > Drosophila pruinosa. The sequence continues at coordinate 17,263,114 of JAECWR010000194.1, read as the reverse complement.
GTCCTTATAAATACCGATTACCTGCTGTACAATGAACTACTAAAGTACACACTGTTATACAACTGTTATACTGGGGCGTCTACATTTCTAAAACATCTAGGCGATATACTACGTTCTTACAGGCATACTATTATCTGTTATATACATATGTAACTGTTATACTCGTGCAACTGTAATACTGGGACGACTGCATTTCTAAATCATCTAGGCGATATACTACGTTCTTACAGGCATACTTTTATCTGTTATACATGTAACTGTTATACTCGTATAACTGTTATACTGGGACGACTACATTTCTAAATCATTTAGGCGATATACTACGTTCTTACAGGCATACTTTAATCTGTTATACATGTAACTGTTATACTCGTACAACAAGCTGATGAGAGTATTCAAAACTGAGCTTCTCCCAATGTTTGTCTTTTCTCTTGCGGTAAACTTTGATTAATTGCTTAAGCAGTGGGATTAAGATTTACGCTGGAGCGTGTGCTTGTGCTTGTGTGTGTGCAATTTGTTATACAAATCGAAGTGTGGCAATAGCCAAATTAATGCTTAATGATGTCTTCATTTTGCGCTCTCGCAGTGAAAATAACGTTCGAGTCTCTGGTCTTTGGTCTTGTCTTGTAATTGCGCGCGTTGTGTGCAGAGCCCTGTTGGCCATTTGGCCATTTGGCCACGCACCGTTGCCCAGCGCCATCAATCAGAGTGAGAGAGTGAGAGAGCGAGAGAGCGACAGAGGGGGAGGGAATGTGGAAGTGAGACGGACATATGCAAATTGCGTTATGATCATAATGATCAGTTAGGCTATGTTGTAATGCCACAAAAATCAATCAGTCAGTCAGCAATCGCTTAAAGCTGACGAAAAGATGAGCTAAAAAACTCGAGTTGAGCAAGACGAACAATCAAACAACCCAACAACCAAACAACGAACAACTAAAACAACCGACAACCGACAACCCAAAAACAACTCTCGTTGTTTGCATTGCCGCTTGACTGTCATACATAATTGTGATTGGGGTTTTGCCACTTCAAACGGCGGCAGTTGCCAATGGCAGCATCACTTTGGGGGTTGGGGCAACAACTTGCAAGCAATTTAGGCTTACCTCTGCCCCTGCCCCTGCCCCTGGCATCAAGTGTACTCCACTCTCATTACAATCTATACAGCCATAACATCTTCATTTGTTACTCCTCAATACATTTGCTTGACCAATTCCCCTACAGATAATGCTTACAATTGCATTAGATTGTCTGCTCCTCACTTTGTCCTTTTGTTTTTGTATCTATTACTCTTCCACATTTTCTTAAATTAATAATGAATAATAATTCATACTAGAGCATAATTGGACATTCTATTCAAGCTCTGTTTAAGTAGCCACATAAGAATTGTTGAAATATATTTAACTTGAATTGCATTAGAAATGAAATCAATGCTCAGAATGTTTAAGCTTTATTTTTAGAACTTTTATTCATTTAATTATTCTCAACATTATTGATTAGTTTAGCCAAATGCAACAAATTGCCGTAGCAACTGACAACTACTGCTGCAGCTTGCCACAAGAAAGCGCAACACGACAATAATAAATACCATAAGTAAAATACAAGTACAAAGAGTTGCATACGAGTATAAATAGTAAACAAGTACGAGTATTTGGTATTTAGGCAACGTAGCGTTGTGTGAACTTTTCACAGCGCCAAGTTCGAAATGTGATTTGCATTTTTATGGAGCCGCAAATGCCGCAAGTGGAGCGCAAACGTGCCCCAAATGTGGCCCCATGTCTTATGCATTTGGCGACAGTTCGCCAACCTTCACCTTGTTGGCCAAAAAAAGCCACAGCACACACATAATAAATATTGTACGAAGCCAAACTTTGGCTATGCCACACTACATATAATACGAGTCGAGTATAATAAAAAATGAAAATACTTGAACGTGCCACGGCCCCAGCCCAGTTCCAGGGTGGGCTGAGACCTGCCCTCAAAACGTGCTTGGGGCTGTCGCTGACTCAGCTAAATGGCAGAAGGCGGTGTGTGCGTTCAGGTGACATTTAATTGCAGTCGGCGAACGCAAATATCACGCATACGCCAAGTGGTAAACAGTCAGTTTACTAGCCAATTACCATTTATGCTCATACTTATGATGTGGCCAACATTCATTTCACTTTGAGGCCGCACTCGAATGCCCCAGAGCAATCACAAAGTGCCGCAAAATTTGCCAAGCACGCCCTTGTGTAAATATTTTGAAAGGGCCGCCGATCGACGATCGACGATCGACTATGATATACAATGATCCAAGATCTATGGCCAATGATTGGCGATCTATAAACGCCACCGAAAACAAAAGCCGCATCGTTAATCAAATCAAAAATTGCTTTTCATCTCTGCTTCAATTTTTTATTGATCGTTTTTTTTAGTTTAATTTTATTTTTTGCATATTGTGTTTGTTGAATGCAATTATTTGGAACTTAAGTACGGGTATTGAAATGATTTTTTGATTCGTCTTAATTCAACTCCTTTAATTTGTACAATTATACACAATTGTTAAAGCCATTTAGCTTTCAAATTTTGAAAACAGAAATCGCAATGTAAATTACAACAAAATTATTGTTGAGTATTTTGCTGAACTGGGAATATTCTATTCGCTTTGTGGTTTGTTATTGTTGTTAAGCTATTCTGAAACTGTGATAAGGATTGATTGAATAAACGAATAAAATGCTCGACTCTTTGTCGTGCTTTCGTAAGTTCCTGGCTGTATATCTCTGATCAATGCAATCACAGCTGCATATTAATTGACAGACTGCCTGACTGACTGAATGAGTGAGCGAGTGAGTTAGTGGGTGAATGACAGCACCTACTCAATCGTAGCCATTAGAACTACTTACAAACACATAGACACGACTTGCAGCCCAGCGAAGCGCGAATCTATGACTGCACAATGATCATTGAGGCATGCTACAGAGCCCTGACGGACGGATCGACAGACGGACAAATGAAGATTGAGATAGTCAGATAGTCAGGCAAGGCAGTCAGGCAGTCAGGCAGTCAGGTAGTCAGTCAGTCAGTCAGTCGTTGTTTGCTTAGAAACGCGAAAAACAAACTCAATAGCAAAAACGCAACGCAACTAACTAGCGCGTCCTTGGCCAGTCAACATTATATATAATTATATCTTTTAATTTTTGCGCTCTTTGCTGCCAAACGATGACGATATAAATACGACAGCAGCAAAGTGTATAAAGAAACAACACTGACATGACTTGTTAGGGGGTGCTAAAGAGCATATACTACCATCCACAATCCACAATCCGCCACATGCCACATGCCACACTTCACCTCACTTCACTCCACTCTATTCTACTATATAGCCAAGACAAACACAAAGACAAAGACAAAGACAAAAACAAAGACATAGACAAAGGCACAACTTTAATTAGACATAACGATGGGAAAAAAACGCAAAAAAATGAAATATAATATAAAAAATTCTCAAGAATTATTACGATATGAAAAACTTATTATTATTATTATGATTAACTGAGAAAATGGTTGCAATTGAACGTAATATTACCCTGTAGGCAGCACAGAGCTGCTGAGGTTGGCTTGACGTCTAACTGTTGATTACTTTTTTACCGTCTAAATAGCAATAATATATGTACGAGTATATGCAGTAATATAATATTAGTTATTGCACTCAACTCTATATTCTCAAAGCTGCAGCAATATGAGTCGTATATTATGCCAAAGGATAGCACGGGGTAACTATATATTCTATATTTAATGATAGATGCTGTTGTCTAACAACTTGAGTCTGGCCGTCCCTCCGTCTCCTGACAAGTCATGTTCATGACTTTACTCATGGAAGACCTGAGGGTCATATGCGTGCAAAGCCAACACAGCCAAGTCGACAACAGCAGCAGCAAAAACAACAGCAACAACGACGACGACAGCCACACATTTATGTCATGCAACAGTTGGAGCACTCATAAATAATCTTTAAAAGAGCCATTTAAATGCTATTATTGCAAAAATAAAAACACAACAAAGTAGACAGAAGAGAGAGCAAAAAAAAAGAAATAATATTGTATCATAAATAAAGCAACTAAGTGAGACACAATCGGAATGGCAGCGATTGTCTATCTGCCATTTATAATATTCAGAGCGTTCTTGAGAAGAGAGCAATGCAATGCTCCAATTAGTTAAGAGAACCTTTCGACCACGGCTTACCAGGCTTATAATTAATTGTGTGATATTCGCCAAATATATTTAAGTCATTTATCTCAATTGACTTGGATTATTGCATTCATTTCTTGTTAAAAGGCAAGACAATTCATTTATTTAAATGCTTTTTTCTATGGCAACTTTTCTTGACTAAACTATCTGGCTAATGAGGTTAGTTAAATATGTTTATTCTCTAAGAAACATAATTCAATTTTCTACAACAACTTTATTTATAGCATCTACTTGAACAGCTATTTGAGCTAATATGGCTGGCTTTATTGAATGATTAGTTATAGTCATATTTAATGGACTTGTTATTATAATTAGTTCGAATTAAAGTCGACAACAGTTGAATTAACTTCAGCGTGGGACGATGAAGCGACCTTAAGATTGCTCCCAAAGAGTATTCAGATATCAAATGTCGCAGGCCGCGCCTCAGTCGAACTCATCTGTGGCAGCCTTCGAGCTGTGTGCCCAACCCCATGATAAATGGTTGCCAAACTTGTGTCTGACTAGAATACAGAGTTGCAACTTGACCTTGTTGCAATCCGGCAACAACAGTTGCTGTTGCAAGTGCGCACTGACAATGCCAGCCAATTTGAAACACTTGCAACAATTTTGATAGTGGCGCTTATGGTGGAAGAGCATATGAGCATTAATATGGGAATTGTAATGGAAATCGAAGCTGCAACTGCAACTGCAACAGCAACAGCAGCGTTTAAGGTCAGAGAATATTGCAGATTAAACGATTGTTGTTTATTGGCAAATGTCATGTTCAATTAGTCTCTAGGCTGCGAGTGGCAAGTGGCAAGTGGCAAGTTGCAAGCAGCAGCTACGGCCAATGTCAGCTCTGCACTTTGCGGCAAAACGTGGCATGCAACGCGTCGCTGTCAATGGGAATTATGTTAACAAATTGAGTTATGGTTATGGCTCCAGTTATGGATGATGGCGCATTTGTGTACGACTTTGTTAATAACATGCTCAGGCAGCATCATTCAACATCAGCATCAACATCAACATCATCATGCAACAGGTGCAACGCGTAGCTTCCACTCAAAGTCACCCTATCAAGCAAACCAACAACAATTAAGCCATGGCCAATCTAAGACCGTCCCCCTTCGGGCGACCGAAGTGTAAGCCATTAAGCATTAACATTCACATTAACAATAACATTAAATTTAACATTAACATTAAGCATCGAGATGATCTCAAGTGACGGAAATGGAAGTGGATATAGATATAATATGTATACGCATACTGGAACCTCCCGAGGCTCATCTAATTACCAACTCAACTATTTCAAACTAAAACTGGCGGCCATTTAGCCGTCTAGCTGCCTGCTCGACTGACTGGCTGACTGGCTGGCTAATGGTTTCTTTCAATGACAACGAGCAGAGAGCAGGTAGCACGGCTAATGGGCTAATGGTAACAAGCGTAAGCGTAGCCATTACCATTATCGTAATCGCTTCTGCAATCGTTAATCGTTATCGCCATCGTAAGCGTAACCAATAAGTGTAACTGCAATTGTAACACCAAACGAGCAGGCCCTGGATGTTTGTTCGTTAAGTGTTTAGCAGACGAGTCTATGTAGCTTGATCGATTATTAATCATCGTTAATAATCGTTATCGCAATCGCACCACTTTCATATTAAAGTTGTTCTTACCCATTTGGATTCTATCGAACTACCAATATCACTACCTGAATGTTCAGTATATCGATATGTGTTTTATATGCTATCGATAGATCGACATTTACGGCTTTAAGTGTCACCGACATATCGATAATTATACTCGTATATCGATAATTAATGCGTATCGATAAATATGATTTAATGTTTCATCAACAAATCGATGACAGTTGGGAACTTACATATGTGATAATCAAGTCTTTTTGTACGCTGTCGGCTGCAGTCTTTCTATCACCAACTGTCTGGTGTCCAGTTTGCTGTGACAACTTTGTATCGATAATTATCGACAGGTATTTCTCGAACAGCCTTTTTATGGTTACTGTTGAATTGTGCTTTGATTTAAATGTTTTATAGACTCGATGATAGCCCGATAACACTTTCCACAAACGAACTAACGGTTGGGAATGATATATGGACTCGTTATTAAAGTCCGCTACGATTAGATCATAAGGAAACAAATTGTCACGGCAATATTCAGTTAGAGTTGATCTGCAGTTTATTCAGCTATTTATGAGGTTTCTGTCAGGTCATAAAAATGTAAAGACACCGAGGCAGAGACAGAGAGGGAGACCGCAATGGAGACAATCCCCTTCGATTCGATTATAATGAATGTTAATCATGGAAGTAAGAAAAAACTTGCATGTAAATTAAAAACGTGTGGATGTCATAAAAGGTGCAAAGAGGCGCATGAGACGACAGATTACGGATATGAGTCTTGTACGAGTAACATATATGCACTCGATTGGCATTCATTAGGTAAACTATGCAAACTCCCACTTCGATAAATCGATAAATCAACTGACGCTGCAAAGCCGCTGAGTCTCATATTTCGCTCTCGCTCTCGCTCTCTGTCTGCGCACTTAATTGAGTCAGGCGAGGCGTCAAGATTTATGGGCGCTGTCTGGATTGTTTAGTGCGGGCATGTACAAGGTGTACATAAAATCAAATTGTTTATGCAAAAAATATAAGGCATTGGAATGCTAGGCACGGAATGAACCGAAACTGAAACTGAAACTGAAACTGAAATAGAAACAAAAACAGAAACTGAAATTGAAACAGAAACTGAAACTGAAACTGAAAGCGAGGTAGCACAGTCGTCTCATGGCTAAGATTGGCTAATTGCGAGCACATGTGTGTTGTGTGTTGAAAATTAACTCCAATGCTAAAACTATCGCGATCGCATGTTATTGAAATCGGAGCAAAACTCATTTATCACCACACAACTATCTTTGAAGATGGAACACAAACCTAAACCATAACTTTAACCATAACAAAGGTCACAATTACAATACATTGCAAACAAACAAATGAACAGCAAACTGAACATTCGACACAACTATTGCAAATTGTTGCAGTCGCATTTAGTCTGAAATTTGATTTCAAATTTAATCTCAGTTTTAGTTTCAATTTCAGTTTCAGTTTCAGCTTTGCCATAAAAAGAAAACGTTCTAAATTATGCCTGTCATTGAGCAAAAATTATTTAATTTACTTGTCGATCGGCCGAGAGCTGAGAGCTGAGAGATAGCCATCTATCAAAGCCTATCATCCCAGCATCCATCTAGCTATCGATGTAACGATCCAATACGCTGTAGCCTGGAACACAGATGGGTAGTTGAGTGTGAAATATTAATTTGCTGTAGATCTTTAAAGCTTCCAAAAATATTAAAGTATGTTAAAAAAACAACATTTTCCATATTTCATATTTTTACCTTTTTATTTTCAAATATTTAACTTGATATTCCAAATATTGTTTTTCTTTTTTTAGGTTTAATTAAATCTTGAAAATTAGACAACTAAATTTATAGCACTGAACAAATATATATATAGCATATCATTCTCTCAATTTATGCATAATGCTATAGTATCACAATATTTGTATCTGTGATATTTAAAGGAAGACTTTCTTAGAAAGTACTTTCTCCATTCTCAGTGTTGTAAGTTTCAACTCAGTTGAAGTATATCTACAAATTGCTTGTTGTTTAGTTATTGCTTAGGTTTTGTGACTCTAGAATGAATGATTTCCAAATGCGACATATTTAGGGTACTGTGTTGTACGAGGTAATCGCCAGTCGAGCATGCTGCGCAAGTGCAAATGCACTTTGAAGTCGTTTTACAATATGAGACATCGCCCGTCACCTGCTGGCGACAAATTAGGCAATGATTGCTGACTCTGTCGTCCAGCTGCCTCATTCAGAATTCTTGACGCGGCAGCTGAGGCTTCGGCATCGGCATCGGCTTGCATTCCAAATGAATGCCACTTCCAGATACAGAATATTAATGCGATTGCAATAATACAAGTATGTATATAGCATATGGAATATGCTCGTACTACGACTTATTTGTGTATTGAATCTTTTGAGCTGTCCTTGCGGAAAGTTCGTGTCTTAAGTCTTTTGTTCTGGCATCTTGACATTTTGCCTAGAATCATCTTTTTGCTTTGTTACTCAGTCAACAGCGTGCTGTTCGCTGTCTGTTGGTCAAGTTAAATGCCATTTATTTGCTTTGAACTTTAAAGTTCAAGTCTAAAACTGCTCAATAGTATTTTAGCCGTTTTTTGGGTTGGGCTTTCCTACAAATACGGCCAGATGCTAGTGATTAATATCATTCTATTGACTCCATTGATATATATTCTTTAGATATGAAGAATGTAGAGAGTAAATTGTTAAATTATTAAAAATAATCTTCAACTTTTCTAAATGCTTGTTAGAGCTATACTAATACAGTTATTTACTTGTTAAATTTCGTTTATATTTAAGACATATTTCCGTCCAGTCCTCTAGAAGTCTAGGCTAGGCATGTAGTGAAAGCTTTAAGCAAAACTATATAAAGTAAACATATAAATACAACAGAAAGAAAAACTATAATTGAACTATTCCTAATGAGTATTGTTATTGACTCACGCTTACTATTGCGTGCCTCCCTCCACTGTAGAAACAAGCCATTCTGAGATGCTTTTGTGCCGCACCCACAGATCAGACTAATTGCACATTATTCATAAATACAAGCCTAGACACATACGAGTTTAGTAAGCATTTCAATTTATTTGATTTAATTTGATTTAGATACAAAACGAACGCAACTGTAAATTGCCGAGGCAATGCGGAAGCATTGTGCAGAATTGGCAGCCCGCAGAGGCTCAATGGTGGCACGGCTCCAAGGTTTTCTCTTCATAATTGACAAATGGAGCGCACCCAACATGACATGGAATATGTTATGTAGTCGCTTGTGATGAGTCAAATATATGATGTGCTGTGTATGTTGGGCTGGGAGTCAGTTTACAGTCGTGAGAGCTGTGTTTGCATTTGCCAACAGTGCCTACTAATGGTGCATGTACACCATACGATTTTCTCACAGCAGCAACAACAAAATGCAATTTTAATTATGTGAACACTTAGACATTACCTCCATTGTCTGTGTGTGTGTGTGTGTGTGTGTTTGTTTTTTATTAAGATTTTTGTGTGTCATTTGGTTGTTGGGTCTCTCAGGCGTCCCAGACCATGGCATAGAAAATCAAATGTAACATAATGACCCCACTTGTTATTGTTGTTTGGTTATTTGTTTTGCTATTGCTGTTGTTGTTGTTGTTGTGGCTTTAGTTAAGCATTTGCATACGCTGGCTGGTGCACAGTCATCAATATGCAGCTCAATGGCACAACTAACATAGAACGTAGCGTAGTTAATTTATAGCATCACTCATACGCCGCATACGCCGCGCACAGTGACGCTAATCAATATAAAAATAATAATTATTTTTTTTATTACTCGTTCAAGTATTTATGTATTTATTTTTGAAATTATTCTTTTATGTATTTGTTATATTTATATTTGTATTCCTTTATCTTACGCCTACTTAATCAGTTGTGTCTTAACGTACTTTAAATCGTATAAATTATGTAAACATTAAGATGAAATAAAATATTTATGATGACGACAGTAAAAATGGAAATCAATTCCCACTAATTGATGTTAACTGAAATGTGTGTAAACTTTATATAAAACACAAGTGTTTTCTACAAAATTTATAGTTTTAGTTTGGCACTTCGAAGCGTCTGTGCTGTAAAGTTGAAGCATCTTTTCAGCAACCATTATTGACAATTACAAGTAATGTGCAGCATGGCATGTGCTTGGCAAGTGGTTTATCTTGAAATGAGATTCGTGCATTATTTACTCGTACTCAGATACAGGTATACAGGTATACAGGTATACAGGTATGAGTGCACTCATAAGTACTCAATGACATTGACCGCATGCATCGCCGGCCGGCTGACCAATGGACGAGCTTCTAGCTGAGTCATCGTGGAACGCGGCAAGAATATCGGTCATGCCTTGTGGTGTATACTATAGAGTGGCCATTAAGATATGCACATGATAATAGCTATTCCTAGGGTATGCGTCTGTCTACTACAGCATGCTCTCTGTTTGATATTTGTGTGTCTTTTTTTCAATCGAATTGCAAATGACGTTAACTAAATGTCGTGTTGTTAGCTGGTCGCTAACTTGGCTAGTTGGCTAGTTGGTTAGTTAGTTGCAGCAGAGCCAGCTCCAAGGTTGGGCGCCTCAATGCGGAAAACATGACAAGCCACAAAATGGACAAGCACAAATCCACATGCGAGTATAATAAAAATGTAAAAAGAGGGGGAGAACAAAACAGAAGAAAAACGCCAAGCAAAACTGTCATTAAAATGTAACATAAAAAGCCGCTAATTGCAAAATGTTTATACAAACAATCAGTCGAAGCGAACCGAAGTCTGCTCGTATCTAAATGTATTATATACTCGTATATGTGCAGTTTCTTGAGCCAAGAACAAACTCGACTTATGTTTATAAACATGAGCGCACATTAATAACGAGCTCATAAATAAGAGCCACAACAACAACAATAACACTTGAATTGCATTTCCATTGCACAATTGCAAAACGCACACCCGCAATTCACTTGCAAGCATTCACATGCACTCGTGGTCCGATTCAAATACTCCTTATGCATTCATGGATTACAATTTGATAGCTCTGCTCTGAGTTGATGCAATAAATGTGTGGCAATTTTATTGCATCAATTCTTTTCATTTCCTTATTTATATATATTGGCAATAAATAATATTCCTAATGTTCTATATTAAATTGTTTTATAGTCCAACCAAATCCACTTTACTTCCTTGCGGTCGATATGTCTGTTGGCTGCTCAACTTATCTAATACTTGACTTTATTGTTATGCCCAAAATCTTTGCTACTACATATAAGCTTGGTTGTTCTCTAAGCAGTATCAATTTCAATTAATTCTACTGAACAATTTAGTAATTGTACCAAGGATCTATCTGCTACAAATCGTGCCCAGCAAGATGATGAGCCGCAGCAGACAACTAACGATGTGACGAGAGGAGCTTGGGATAGAATTAAACATAAATACCTGTATAAAAAGGCCAAGGCAGGCTTTGTTATGTGCGATGAAGATTCATACGCCTTGCCCAGTGGCTTTCGCTGTGGTGGCTCTACAAGCTGTCCAATCAGCCGAAGGCAAAAGGCTTCGGTCGCATCACAGGCCAAGACCTGGAGGTGCACAAATAATTCGAGGATTTCTTAGTTTACGCATTGGCATGGCATTGTCGATTGATTGATCATTGCCGATCGACAAAATCAGTTATTACTGTCGAGGATATTGCACTAATAGTCAGTGGGGTGTCGGACCATAATCCAAAAATTCTGTAAAGCCCAAAACTGTTAAGCTTAGCTCGAATAATGTGAAATAATATGAAACGCTTAAAGCTTGCCTGAACTTCAAATGTTATAATTCCTACCTGGCTTTGGTGGCATTGCCAACTGCGGCATAGTCTATGAGTTAGCAGTTAATCTATAAAGTTTTAGCCAACTATTTATTTCTATCCATTCCTCCATATGTTAATTTCATTTTAATTTTAACACTTTCAGTCCTCTCCCTGTGTCTTTGATCAACAGTCAGGGTCTTTTAGCCCTGCCCAAGTGCTAGTGGTTGTGTTAAGAGCTAGGCATTACGTGCCCCATTGCAAAGGTCAAGCTGTAATTACCAATCGTAGCTGCAACTGAAACGACTGCAATGCGATCCGAGATCCGCAAATTGATTTCAATAATTTATGTTGCAAACCTGTTGCGGCTGTTGCGGTGAAAGTGGCGTCCGTTGATAATTGTGCTTGCATTTATTGTGCATTTTGAAATTTATGAGCTGCACTTACCACACAGACACACTCCTTTGATGAGGTGGAGGGGGGGGGAGAGAAGGGGGGATGGGGAACACGCATGCGTTGCTGTAAGTGCCAACAAAGTGCCGGAAAATTGCGGCAAGTCACTGATGAGTTGCAAGTTGCTTTTTTTGGGGCGTCGCCTGTGGCCGCTTATTTCTTTTCTTGTTGTTTTGTTGTATTTTGTGTGTTCGCGGCATGTTGCATGCATCATAATCAAGTCGTGTACCCATTTATCGTCTCTGCTTATCGCACAAGTATCGAGTGTGTAGGCTGCTGAAAATTGCATACATTTCTCTCAACATATTGTCGACTTGGACTCCTACTCGAACTTGTATTCGAATTCGTTGTTGCCACAACGAGTTGCTAGTGCTTGCAGCAACTTCACTTCTTACTTTGTGCTGTAGAATTACCAAAGCTGAATCCGTTTTGCTTATTAACTGAAGCTTCTGCTTCCCAAATGGGCCATCTCTCTCAAGGTATTCAACTGTATCAATGCTCGAGTGGCGGCTTTTTTATATTTCAGCCTAGCCAAGTGCTGGGCCAAGTATCATCAGCATACATTATACAAAGTCATCGTCAATCGTTGGCCACAATCAACATAATGAACGCCCATTTAACGCCCACTTAGATGCGGTCGCATTACTAATACGCCGCCTGTGCGTTGCAACATTGACACGGACTGTAGTCGTTGTAGTTGTAGTTGTCGTTGTGAACAATGTGTTAATTACACGGCTGACGCCCACGCAGCCACCGCATTGCAATTGCTGTGTGCTGTGGTGTTGACTGAACAAAGACCGATAATCAGCGAGTTGTGAATTCGAATTGAAGAAGTGTCATGTGTAAAAAAACAATGCAAAATCGCTGCAATCTTTGTTTGTTTTTTTTTGTCTTGTTTATCTGACTAAACACACTCATGCCTGTGTCATGCTACCTGCACACACACCCCCTCCCTCCCGCCTGCTTGGCTGCGAGCACGACGTGCTCAATTTAACGCATACGCCCCGTTGAACCGCCACCGTCGCCTTCGTCTCCAACATCATCGTCATCAGGGTCATCATGTTATGAGTACACACACAGTCTGGCACCTCTCCCCTCTTTACGACTATAATTATTTGGCTTGCCTCATTTTTGTAATATCTTTCTCCTAGTGCTCAGTTTGTTTTTTGGTTTTTTTTTTTTCATTATGAAATATCTTTGCTTTGTTTGGCTTTTCATTTGTTTTCTTCTTTCGCCTTTTATGGTTTAACACTTTCATAATTCATGCAACGGCACTAATAATGTTGGACTGAGCTGTAATAATATCCACACACCATCTACCTATCCATCCATCCGTCGGTATTTATCACTTACGTCGCGTTTATTAATTTAATTCCCAGCTTTGATATTATTATTGCTGTTGCGCTACAATAGTTGCTCCATTTCGACACTTATTTCAATTAAGAGCACACTCATTGCTCGGACTTTGTGTGCTTTTTCCCATCTCTTCCGTTAGCTTGTTTCACTTTTTTTTCCACAGTGTTGTTGTTTTTATTTCACCTTAAGGTAGATTGATTTTCATGTTTATTACTTGACTCTTATCTCAGCATAATTACATCGGAATAACTCAAATACATTCTCCTAATTGTGATTTCTCAAATATCAATTAATATGTAAATATATTTAATAGTAAAGTATTTATTTTTATTACTTTATTTAATTGTTCTATTCTAGAACAACATATACATTTTTGTACATATGTCAATATTTATTTCTATCGCAACCCTGATTACAATTTATTTTCTTTATTAACTACATGTGTGTTTTATTTATAATTATATCTGCGCTTTATTTAATTTACCGGCACATTATTTATGTATTTACGAGTGAGTCTCTTGTTTGTATTAAAGCTGTCCACAATTCTTTACATACGTTATATGTTATATGGATTATGTTGTTATTCATAGTCCTTTTCTATATGCGCTGCTTTATCTGAACTTTAATTACTTGGGCTATTTAATGTGCATCTTTTATTCCATTTGTGCCCTCTTATATGTTTCAAGGTCTTCAATCATATTTTCTGCAACTTTCACTTGTCGCAAAACAAAAACAAAATGATCAAAGCGATCATTTATTTGGATCTAGAATAATTTGACATAGTCTGTTGTAATTGATAAACTCAATATATCTTTATTGCAGTTGCAAGCGAATAGCTATAATGGCATTCTCTATGATTATTCTCGCTCGGCAGACAATTGATATGTGCTTCCCTTAGGGGCAGCTCATCCATCAACTTCAACATCCACATCCACATCCACATCAACTTCAACATCCACATCAAAATCAGCATTCAAATGAAATGCCGTTAGCGCTCGTTTCGTGACTTTCTGAAGTTTTCGCGGTTTTGCTTTCGATTTTGTAGTTGTTGTTGCTGTTGCTGCTGCTGGAGTGAATGAGTAAATGAGTGAATGAATGATTGAATGATTGATGAGCACACACTCTCTCACTTGATGAAAGTGTTGCGCGATTTGTGTTCGTCTGCCCAACAGTTGAAGTTAAAGTTAGTTTTGTTGTTGTTGTTGTTGTTGCTGCCCCAAGCTGTGTCTTTTGTTTTTGCTTTTGCTTTTGTTTTACTTTTATTATTATTTTGCACAACAACACAAATTGTAACGATCATCATTTATTATTATTCTATTTTGCTTGGTTTTTGCTTTTGCTTTTGCTTTCGATTTCATTTTCGCTATCGCTTTTTTTATTATTGTGTCTCATAACGGTAGCCATTATTCATTCAGTCATTCACTCATTCATTGTGCATAATAAATAATTTATGTGCAATTTCAATCATAATTAATAATCATACGCATTCATGTCTTGTAATTTAATCGCCCAATTTTCATTGTTTAAACACTTTTACTTTATGGCATTTGCTTCCTGAATGATCCACTTATTATTATTCCTTCCGCTTTGGCCTCGGGCAATGGTGAAGTCTTGTTGCCTTATTATTAAATAATCTTTTATTGTATATAAATGTTTATTTAATACATCTATTAAATTACATCTATTAAAATATTATTATTATTATATAATCTATTTTATTATTATTATTATTATTACAATAATTGAAACTTAGAATGATTAAACAATCTTTCCCTGTCAGTTCCATTCCCACATACATGTATGATTATACTGAGCTACATAATATATAAATCTAATTAATAAATGAATAAGACAATAGAGTTCTTATTGATTGTTATGGATTTCCAATTTATAGCCAGACTTTATTTTGTTTACTTTACGCTATATTCTGTTGTCTACTGTTCCCTATTCTCTATTCTCTATTCTCTCTGTATATTCCTTTTTTTACATTTTCTACTCTAAATAAAATTGTATTCTATTGTTTCCCTCAACATTTACATCTTCTTGAGCCATTAGCATTGACATGTTTCTTATTGAGAGTGTTTCTTTTAATCAATATGGTACTTGAGCTGGCTGTGAGTTGTTTTGGGAATTAAATCAGTAAGCACTCACAGTTAGTCAGAGCCTGTTGGTGGCGTAAGTTATGTTTGGCGATTCGATTGATATGGCGAATAGCTGAGTGCAGTTAATGCGAGTTGTTGTTGTCCTGAGGGGGAAAGGGGGCACAATTTCGCAAATGAAATCAGCTGATAATCGAGAAAAGAAAGAAAAACGTGAGGTGCAAGCGGGCTTAAGAGCTTAACAGCCAGCAGCTCTGGTCAAATAAATAATAAAGTAATTTATACTTAATACACGACATATCGCTGCCACAAAAGCCGAAATCTGTTTGACCCATTTTGCGACGGCAGGCGCTATCGAGAGAAAATCATCAAACCGTTGTACTACTCACAGTACCGTTAGCCCCCACAAGTCAGTCTTGGCCAGGCTGGCCTGGCCAAACCCGCAACATAGCCGGCCAATTGCCAATTACACTTAACAAACTCATTATGTTCCGTTTTGCCAGGCGCAAGCAAAAAATACAACCAGCGGGTGTCAATATGCAATCCAGGCTAACAACAACAACAACAGCAACAACAACAACAACAACAGCAGCAACGGCAACAACCTCTGCAACAAATACCTAGAGCAGCCTCCACAACAATAGCAAATGTCTTGCAAGTCAAGCATTCAAGCATTTTAGATACCCTTTTTTGCTGCTATGACAGCTAGTTGTTAAGATTATGAAGCCAGCTATTTGCCAAGAGCTACTTAAAATATTTTCACTTTTTTAATTACTCATTTAGTTTTACTCAATATAGAAACCTAAAAAAAATTCAACAAAAATAAAAGGAGAAATTCTTCATTCAAATACTTTTATTTTCTCTCATAATTTGTTTACTTCTCGACTCTACTTCAAATAAAATTAAGAAATTAAGATTTAAGGAAATGCGATTGTTTTAATATAGATTTGCTGCCATTTCTATTGTATTTCTGATTTCTATTGTATTTGACCATTTTAAAATTGTATACAATTGTTTCCAAATATTATTCACAATTAATTTCATAAAAATAACGAATATAAATGCCAAATTTGATAACAGAATTTCATATAGCTAACTGAGAATCATATCATAATTGCATTCAAAAATCAAACAATAGAAATTGAACAGTGCTTGAACAATTAATACAACTTCAATTCAATTAAATAAATGATGAAAAGGCTAAAGCAAGAACAGTTGGCTTTGTAGTGTGCTGAAGTCGGAATGAAAATTCATGTTGAGGTAACGCAATGAGGCATGGAGTTAACTGCCCCATATGAAAGGCGGCTCGTGCTTGGAGCTTGTCAGGTGGCGGTCTGAGAAGGGAGTGGTCGGGGGCACGAGAGGGAGGAGAGCTAAAGCCGATGGCCGCTTGAGAGTGGGAGGGATCGGGTAGGTGTGCGGATGGCGGATCAGACTAGCTGGTTGACAGGCAACATGGCTAGAACAAAATTTATGCCAGCTGCCAGCTGCTCACATTATTATCGACTTTTATCGAGACGACATTTGACTGCTCAGTGGCAACAGCAGCAGCAACAACTACAAATTTGTTTGCAGCCACTGCCGTTTCAATTGTGATTGAGGAGGTGGCCAGAGGTGGTGCAGCTCGAAAGAATGCAATGCAACGATCGGACAGCTGATAGTATGACAAACTGCGAGTAGTTTTCTGGTTTCGTTTTGCGCAGAGTTCACAGAGCGCATAAGGAATGTGGCATTTGATGTGTTGCATGCAACTGAGATTGACACAAGCAGATACCCAGCAAGGCGGGCATGAATATCGACTGAAGTGAGCGAGAGAGAGGGTATAAAAGTGTTGCAGTTGCCAAGCTAGAAAAGCATAACAAACATCCATTCTTGCAGCTAAGAATGGGAATATATAATCAATATATATTGTATAAATATTTCCATAAGCAGAGTTGTGCTTTTTGTTGTCATGGTGGCTAGTTAACTGCTGAATTATATAGGAAACCCAAAGAGAGCTTTGTTTTGCTTGAAGATGGACAGCATTTCCTGGCCGCGACACATGTGTCTGTGTGCCACTTGGACGCCGTAGCCATTGCTGACAATAACAACTTGCAACTTTCGCTTCCTTCTTCACATGTTTCTCTGTTTTTGTGTTTTTGTGTTTTCTATTTTTATTTGCTTTGCCCCATCAGCGTCATCATTTCACCACTCATCAAAAGCACAGATGTGCAAGTTGAGGGGGAGGTAAAGCGAAGAAGCATCGCGTCCACTCCACTCTGAAGATCGAAGAAGACTCTTCAAGTTGAAGTCGAAGTCGAAGCCCGCACGCTCGAGTGGCCCATCGAAGCTCAGACAAAGCATCGTCTTTAATGTTGCCTGCCGGAAAAAGATGCAATGCGATTTTAGTGTCTGCCTCTTTAGCTGTCTGTCTGTCTCTCCATCTGTCGCTCTCTCTGTCTCTCTCTGTCTCTCTCTCTGTCTGTCACTCACTTGCAAAGTTGCCAATTCCTCTTAAAGTTGCTTTTTCCGCTTTTAATTGGAAAATCGCAGGCAGCGGGAATTCTGTTTTAACTTTATTTGTTATTACTGAATAGGGTTGCCAGCTCCATACAAATTTGTCATTATATTATATATGAATAAAATGAAATGTTGTAAATGCTTGCGGCTCTTCCAGCTTTGCCACTTTGACAACTCTATCCTTTTTTCCAAAATTTCTATTTATTGTTTCCAATTTTACGCTTGCTGGATTGGCAACACTGTTCGTGTAGTTAAGATAACGAATTTTGTTTCATCATAATTGTTGAACTATGACGTTCGTCAATTTGATAGAAAGTGTGTTAGTCTTAATAGGGTTGCCAACTGATCGCAAGTTATTTTTACCTTAGTCTATGTAATTTTATTGATTTAAACTAAACAACACTTGTTGTCACTAGGAATTAAAATATATGTTGCGGTGGCAACCCTGGACGATGTTAATATTGCTAGGGTTGTCAACTAAGGCAACTTGAAAACTTTACTCAGCACTTCAAATTACAAGTTTTATTGACTTGGCAACCCTGCACGACTAATTTTAAATTGTCTGTAGAATTGGTAGAGTTGCTTTCCCATCGTGGAGTGTGGCAACTCTGCATGCGCTCTTATTGCAGCTATATCATCTTTCTCTCTCTCTCTCTCTCTTTCTTGCAGCTGAGTTTCCCGAGGAGGACAGCGACATGCTGATGGAACCGAATGACTTTACGCCCATCACCGTGCTGCGCTCCCACGAGCAGCAGCATTTCCACATGCCGCCGACAACGCAGCTGCAACACAATCCACATCAGCAGCAGCAGTTGCAACATCGTGTGGCAACGACACCAGCACAGAGTCGCCACTTTCACGCCGATGCCTTGTCGCAGGAGCAGTTCCGCCCCATTGCCAATCCAAACACGCAGCTCATCTCACGCTCCGATGTGGCATCGGTGGCAGGAGGAGCAGCAGGGGCAGCTGGCGGGGATTCACACAGCCAGGCGGCGCAGAACTTCTATCCGCCCTTCTATCATGAGGCGCCACCATTGGGACACTCGCGTCCTTACTTCGCAGGACCCGTAGGACCCGTGGGACCCGTGGGCGACGGCTCACCATTGCAGCTGCCCTTGCTCACACCGCAGCAGCAGCAGCAGCAGTTGCAACAACAGCAGCAACATCAGCAGCAACAGCAGTTGCAGCAACAACAGCGAGGATTTGATGCCTCCATTTTGGGCAGCGGCGATTTCGGTGTGCTGCGTGGTGGCACCTTCTATCCGGAGGAGGAGATGCCCTACCATCCCGACGACAATAGCGATTATGTTTATGGGGATGCCAACAACGGGCATGGTCGACCCAGTGAGGGCTTCGTGCAGAAGTACACTTACCCGGAGGAGCAATTTGCCAATTTCCGAGACTTTGCGGACATCAATACGCCAACAGATTCGGCCTTCTCGCAATTTGTTGTTGTCTATGCGGCAAAGAATGCCACAAAGCCAAGCAGTCATCCGCATCCGAAGAACATCTTTGAGCAGCTGGAGCTGCTCGATTGCGAGAAGGCGCTGGAGGAGGCGGCGCTTAAGAAGCAGCAGCCCAGCAAATCCAAATCGAAGCTGTCGAAGACGAAGCTGCAAAAGAAGTACAAGAAGAAGGCGATCGCCAACAAGGAGCCACTCGATGTGGAGCCGCTGTTGGCTCTAAGCTAAGCGCTAGGATACACCTAAATTCCCCTGCCTGCCTGCCCTGTTAATTCCCCCCTTCACATTCGCCCTTTTCAATCACAGTCCCCACTTGACGAATTTTCACATTTTCACATTTTCACATTTTCCACTTTTAGTTCTGGTTTCTTCGCTCGTATTTATTTCGTGTTCATTTCCACGCTTGCCACACTTCTTTACTCTTGCCTCTTGCCCTTTCCTTTGCCTCACCTGGCACTGTCATTGTCACTGTTTTTGCAATAGTTCCGTTAGTTGTGTGTACTAATTATTATTATTATTATTATGATTATTATTATAATTAATTACCTAATGTAATACTATATTTTTTTTGTTTCTTCTGTTTATTTGTCTCTTTTGTAATTGTAGCTCTTAATTTACGCCTACTTTTATTTGTATTTTTATTTTAATTTCGATATTTCGTATTTTGTTGAAAATGAAAAACATAATTGTATTGTGTGTGTACATAAAATGAGAAACAGCTCGTAATTGTAATTTTAAATAATAAACGTAAATAAACAATAATCAACCACATCCGGCTCTCATCTCAACTGGGCTTCCCTTTGGTTCATTCACCTTACCTACTTACTTACTTACATTGCCGCCACCCATGAATTACCTACTCTCCTTTTCAGCCACTAATTCTTCTCGTACTTGGCTCGAAGTGCGTTCAGCAGTGTAGTGAAAGAGCCCGCGGTGCGAAAGGTCTGCAAGAAATTGAGGAAAGTTATTTACTCGTACAAAAATATGTACATTATTAATATATTTATAATTGAAATCAAGTCAAGAATTTCGCTGAATTTTATTCACATTATCTTTGCATTTTCAATTTGTGTTTTATATAGTTTGAAAAGCTAGTAAAGAATTTCACAATAAATCGCAAACTTTGCAATATTTTTAAACGGTTCTAATAGTCAATTCATTTTAATATTAACTGTAGCTCAAACAAGCTGCGTTCGTTTATTCTATAAATACACAAGTGGATCTAACTGAAACTTATGAAAACAGAAGATGTTAGTAGGAGAAATCAACTTCTACCAACTTCTTTGCGACACTATGGAATGATTGTTTTAGATAGGATAAACAATCGAATGTGCGCTAAAAAATTACTCTAGAGCTCATCGAATGGAATATCAAGACTTACCCACACAAGTAGCGGATGTCCGAGGACAAAGAAATAGGCGCCTAAGTGCGGCTCCTTGTGGGCTCGTTGCAGGGGCAGCAGGAGCAGTCGTCGCTGTCGAGGGGACAATTGGTGCCAGGGCAGTTGCTGGTAGAGCTGCTCAGCAAACTGTTGGCCCTCGTGGCGCAACTGCTCGGCACCAAAGGCATAGATGCACAACTGGGTGCTGACAACCATCGTGAAGAAGCCAAGAAAGGCAAAGTTCTGATTGGTGTGTGGCATGATGTACTGACAGATCACCGAGCAGTATAGCACGCAAATTAACAGCACCTCCACGCAGGCAATTTCCCTGAAGGCCAACTCGAAGCGATCCACCAGCTGCAGCAGCTGCGCATGTTGGCCAAACAGCTGATCGAGTCGTTGCTCCAGTTGACAGTCGTTCTTCTTGCGCCACGACTGTTGCACGATCCGTTGCAGCTGCAATACGAGTCGACGATAATGAGCCGTCAAGCCGAAGACGAACCAGCCATAGAGCGTGTCGACGCCGCTGGTCGAGCAGCAGAAGAACGTTAGGACGAAGGCCATGAGACAGCAGTCTAGGAAATAAATCTTCGGCTGGGTCACATCGTAGGGGAGACTGTGGGAGGGAAGCGCCAAAGGGTTTGTAGGGTGCATAATGAAAGTAAAGGGAAGAAGTTGGATTACGGGGAACAGGCCAAGGAAGGTGAGCAAGAAATACTGAAAAATTATTAAGGACAAATAAAATTAAAGGAATACAGATGCAGAACATAATACGTAAAGGGAATACAAATAAAAAAGATGGAAAGAACAGTGAAGAAAAGTAAAAGGATGACAAAAAAAGCTGAATTTTACACACTTGCTACTCACACGACTCGAAAGGAGCTGACGGGCGCAAAGGTTCCTGTGGCATGGACTCGCAGCAGGGTAAGGCCGAGCGGCACGAGGAGAAAGGAGATCGAGGTGCCGGCGCACATCAGCGTGTAGATGCCAGAGAGGAGCTGGCCACGGCGACTCTGCCGCTGGTACAGTTGCAGTTCGACTGGATCGATGTTGGTGGATTGAAAGGGCGCTTGGATGGCGGCAATGAGAGCAACTAGCTCCTGGCATTTCCACAAAAATATGGTCATCTTGAGCAGGGAGGAGACCATCTGAATGCCATGCATCAATGCCTCCGAGCAGAGCACAACATCACTCGAGTGATGGACAATAAAGGCGCAAACGGAGCAGAGCTCAAAGCTGGTGGCAAGCACCATGATCATGTAAGTGAGGGGCGAGCGCAACACTTGACGTCGCCCTCCAGTCACCTCCAGGCGGGGCTGCAGCTCTAGGCCCATTAGGCCAAAGGTCAAGCGCTGCGACCGCAAGTCAACCAGCAAGGCATCCAGCAGCTTGGACATGTTGAAAAGAACTAATTGGTGATGGTTTGGAATGCTTCAGTGACAACTAAAGTTGAAGAGGCGGGGGGTTGGAGGGTTTGGTGTCACCGCGTGCTGGGAAATTGTTAATTGGTCTTATTAATAGCAACTTAATGTGTTCTGTCTTCATTAGAAAACTGGACAACTTGGCTAACTCTAAAAACTTGAAAATGACTTAATTATACGCCCGGGGCCTGAATCTAAGTCCACACCTACAACAGAAGCCAAGCACCTGTTTGGCACAGTGTGGCCAACTCAATAAACTTGATCTTTTCATCAATTGAAATATTTTACCAATGTGCTTTTTACAATTACGCTATATATAATTGTGATGGATTTGAAATGATGAATAATTTTCATAAATACTTTGATTTTAACTATGTATGCTTTTATATTTATGAATAGATTGCATGAAGCAGACAGCAGTTTTATGATTATAATAAACTTTATTGTCAATGCTGTTAAATTCCTCAATATCAAATTTCAGCAGCTAATTACCATTCTATTTTAAAGCCATTTTCGAACCGGTTCGAAGTGCCAAGCTTTAGTATTAATAGTTCTTTGCGAATATTGTTCTGGCCACTGTGCTCGTTTACGATATTCGACCAATTCGATCGATCAATCAAAGTGCAGTTTAACGGTTAACAACGGCTTGTCCAAATGCATTTGCAACTGCAACTGAAACTGAAACTCAAGCAGAAAATTAACTGCAACTGGAACTGTAACATAACTGCTAGAGCTAGTCCACATACGAGTATACTCGTAGTGCCTTCGATTGCCACTGCTATTACAGCTCTCTCGCAGTCATGGTCATTGTCCGCTAGCGGTTTTAGTTGTGTGTCATGTGGGCTGCGCTCAGATACCCTTACTAAGGGTGGCTTAGACTAGTTGAGTGGCTTGCAAAAATACTGTTGAGGAAAATTGAGATCGAAGCTGCCTTTTGACTCTAGAAATATTGATAACTTAACTTGAGAATGGCTTAGGAACAGAGATGCATTTAATTATACTACAATTAGAAACTGTCTTGATATATATTATAAATAAATAAAATGGAAATAATATTATAATAAATTGGGGAAAACGATTTGAAAAAATACAATAAGAAAAATAAATTTGACAATTTTGAATGAAATTAAATAATAATTATAATAAAAAGTCTGATCATTTTTAATTTTGTCATAGAAATTTGCATCAATCAATAAGGTAAAGTTTAATTAGAGTGCAAAATAAAGTATAAAAGATTTGACAATTTTTAATGAAATAATTATAAAATAAAATATAATATAACAATAATATAACAAGCATAGCATATTAAGTTAAATTAAATAAAAATATAAAAAAAGCAATACAAATTTGACAATTTTAGAAATATCATATTCAGTGGTCCTAGACAAAAAAGGGATTATAATCTTAGCTTTACCTGGTATGCATTTAGCAGTAGTTGAAGTACAGCTATGTTTTATTTTATATTGTAGAATATGCATATATGATTTGCTACTGTTGGCTCAGTTGGGTTATTGAGCTATCGACAGCCTCAGGCAGTTAGTCGGATCATTCTGGTTTCTCTTTTCTAAAGCGAGCCGCTGAATTCCCGACTCGTGTGTCCGACTTTGTTTTGACATTTGGAGGCTGGCACTTAATTTGTGGCCTCACCTTTTTCCAATGCATATGCACATATGTGTGTGTGTGTGTGCGTGTGTTTGCCCAAGCGAGTGGCGGACCCAGACCCAGACCCAAGCCCAGCACAGACTCCGAGTCAGACTGAGACTCAGACCCAGAGCCAGACTCAGTTCGTTTGTGGACAGAGGGGAGGGGAGGTGCGTGTGCTGAGATTGTGCTGGGTGTGCACGCTGTGGAATTGTGATTTTAATTAACCCACTGCCAGTTAGAAACTAATTAAAACTCTTTGCAGTCGCTTTAAATTGTACAGAAATTCAATTACGCCTTCCTCGCTCACCCGCATGCCGCCTCCAACCTCGAGGGGGCGTGAGAAAATAACAAACTCGTTCCAGCAAATGGAATGAGCCTAAAAGCGAAGTCAATGCGCGGGCCAAGGGTGCGTATGCTTAATATTTTAATGCATTTGTCACTCATGGGGGAGTCTTTTTTGGCTTAATGAATTTGTGTTTCATTTAGTGCAATTAGCCAAGTTATTAATGTCCACTTTGATATACAACCAATTGGCGTATGTTGATTATGCTTCTCTGTCCCTCAGTCGTACAATGAGAACGCTTCCGTTTCCGTTTCAGTTTCAGTTTCAGTTTCAATTTCAATTGCGTTTTGAGTATCGTTTTCATTTCAGCTTGTTTTGTTGTGTTTTATTGCTTTGTGTGTATTTTAATGATATTTTGATTGCAGCCAGTTAAGTGGTCTACGGTCCACTTTTTTGTTTCGCATTTGCTGCAATTTGTGGCAGCTGATTGTAAACGCTGCCAGTTATCGATGGATGTGGCACGAGCACTCGTACAACACTAATTAGCCGTCTACAAATAGACTTTGTTTGTCTTTTATTGCCACCAAATTGTAAACAAATGGCTGGCAAATTATAAATATTATTGATTGCAAAGAGTGAAGCAAAAGACGAGGAAGTATTCGCTTAGTTTCTGATTAATTTCAAATTAAAATTCAATAAATATTCGATTGGGTTAAAAGCAATAAATGCGCCTGCTTAAAGTAGTTTCCATTGTGGAAGTCTAAGCAGCTTCTTAGCATTTTTAATACATTTGTTTTAGCTGGCAAAACTGCTAAAGATCACATTATCGAGGAAATACTGCAGGCAATTATTTTGATTGATAAGTTCTGAAACCTCGTCGAATTGTGAAGCTAAAATCGAAGTACTTTTCCAATAATTCATTGCATTTTCATTTCCGAATATTCATTTAAAATTGCATTCAAATATTTGTAAGTAGCTATAAGTAGCCTAGACTGTATTGAAAATATAGTTCTCGTAATACATATTCAAAGTCGTTTTTGATTATTTCAAATTGACACACAGCGCCATCTAGCGGTGGGGTTTTGGGAGTGCAGGTGAGCTTCGAGATCAACATAAAATACTATGACTATAAATTTGAAATGTTTAAGCTTTTCTTATGCGGTCCCAATCGAAGCACTTAATTATTCTTTGTAAACACACACTATGTCTTCTGCTACATGTGTGTGTGTGTGTGTGTATGTATGTGTGTTTGGCACACCTCTGACACACTTAGTTTGTTGTTGTTTTTTAATTTTCGGCAGTTCTTGAAAAGCGTTTTACATGTTGCCTTCTGGCAAGCATTTGTCAACGCGCCCTGCTAATAAAAATCACAAAAATAAAAGCCAAATTCTTTGTGTCTTAAAATTGCCAAGCAACTGTTGTTGCCACAGAAGTTGCTGTTGGTGGCTGTGCAGTTTGTAGCTCAGAACCAGAGGAAACCCAATTTGAAATTAGAAACCCGAACACCCACTCGAGTTTTGCTAATAAAACGAAAACGAAAACGAATAAAACAAACAACTTTTCGCGACGCGCAACAAATACACATAAAGTGTACTAGTTAAGTGGTCTTAGCATAGGTTTAATCAGACGTAGTTACGATTACAGATACAAATGAGCGGTATTTAGAGTCAAAACACCAAAAAAGGTTTTACACACTTCAAGCCATGGCACACACATACACACAGTGTGCTGGCTATTTGCCTTTCGTGCCGTTGAAAACTTTATTAATATCCAAATCGTGCGCTTAATTGAAATTTATTGTTAATGAAAACAAAATTATGGCAAGCGAACTATGGCCACTTGACACGAACCAAGAACCAAGTTCGGCCCAAAGAAAACACAAATCCCCAACAGTTACAAATTCAATTTCAATTTCGTATTCGTATTCAATTCCAATGACCCCGCCGAAGCTATAACATTGTACAAAAAAGCAAAGCAAACATTAATAAACAGAGAACATTCAACTGAGAGTACACGAACATGAGTTACCCTTTGAGCGAATTTAGATTTTATGTTGCAGAAGTGAAGCGAGTTATTAACAATTAAATCTAAATTTAAGCACCTTTTTCTTATATAGAATTACAAACATTCTCCCTTTGGTATTTACTTTGACAGTCATTCATTAAATTAAACATTTATTCATTGCACAATGAGGCAAGAGCCTTTCATCATTGAGACTTTGTTGTGTCGTCAGATAACTAATTTGCTAGACAATTGTCGCTAGTGCACAAAATTCCACTTTGAATGGAAATCTGTTGATTTGCTAACAATATGTGAAACACCTTCAGCGAGGGTATTAAAATATTAAGAGTGCAGATTTTGTCGCCCACACAAAAAAGTCACTGATATTTTGACTGGCACTGCAACTGAGGCTGAGACTGAGGCTGAGACTGCGACTGCGACTGCGACTCTAAGTTGAAAGAGTGAAACGAGAGTAGTTTTTGTGTATTTGAGTCGCCGTCGCCAGCCAAGGGCCCCGCAAAATGCAAAACGCTTTTGGCTTTGGCATTAATTTGGCATTTAAACGCTCATTAAGGCGACAGGCCCGACAATGAACAGTGACAGAATCAGTGGGTGGATATCTGGCCGGACTATAGTATAAAATATCAAAAATACGATTACATTAGATCACAAATTGAGTTGACAGTGAAACTGCATTTAACGTTTTCCACTTACATAAAACACTCGCTACAAGAACTGCCCAATTATTGCGAATGGTGGCCAGTTAAGGCATTAAGTTAATTCGTTAATAATTTACTATTTGCTCTGTCTTACTTATAATTTATTGACACGGGGCTGCTGCTTAAATATGTTTGCATAATCTTTTTAAAATAGGAATTTGAATTATCAATTTTTAACTACGGTTCAAAAAAAAAAGATAAAATATTGCAAATAAGAAAGGGGGAGTAAATAGTAAAGTTCATAATAATTATTTACGTCCAAGTTTATTTTGAAAATGTATATAAAAAAATTACGAAATAAAAAATAAAATGTTTTTAAATTAAATGAATACAAATTGGAATTTAATTATAGTTGAAATATA
Organism: Drosophila pruinosa; assembly: GCA_018150935.1. Taxonomy (NCBI): domain Eukaryota; kingdom Metazoa; phylum Arthropoda; class Insecta; order Diptera; family Drosophilidae; genus Drosophila; species Drosophila pruinosa. The sequence goes on along the minus strand of JAECWR010000194.1, from coordinate 17,235,770 downwards.
TTTTAAAATATACTTAAAGTAGATAAGTTAAATCTATTGAAAACAAAGAAGGAAAGTAAGAAAAGTTGTTGTATTACAAAATAAAATATTTATAATTCACATTTAATTATAAATAAAAACTTAAATGTTTTGAAAATTAACAAGGGAGGAGCTCAAGAAAACTTGTTCAATTTCAAAATAAATATAGAAATTTAAGTGAATCAAGTAATGTAGACTTATTACAGGGTATACTCTTATTTGTTATCTGATTAAGCTCAGCACACAATAGAAAACTATTTCAAGAGCCGCAGTTCTCTGCTTGCAGCTTTTGCTACATTTAATTCAGATGGCTGTGCTCGTAAATAAAGCTGCTTAAAGACAACTTACAAGATCGATACCAGCACTAACAATTTGAAATGTAAATAGAAGAGCAGCGACTGTGAGTTGCCATAGCATTTGGTAAATATTGAAATGTCTGAACATGCGAAGCTCAAGGCGACTTCTTGGCTTCTGCTTCTGCTTCTGTTTGTTTAGGCGCTTCCAAAATACATTATTTTGTTTTATTGTTATTTTTACATGCCTTTCACAGACAGTCGTGATGGCTACCCATGTCTAATGTTGGCAACTAATGCAAATAAATTGTGTACAGTCACTTGCGATTTGCAACTTGATGCAATGCGCCGCATTGTCAACGCGCTCATCATCCCACAGTCGCAGTCATAGTCGATATCGTAAACTCTGCATGTAGTTGCAGACTATGTCTTAGTCATCGACAATCGACAATCGGCAAATCGGCCAACGAAAATCCCCAGTCCCCAATCCCCAATTGTCATCCTCAGCAGAGTCGTCATCGAGATTTGTGCGATGCGTTTGAACAACTCTTAACAAATGATTGCTGTGACATTATTACCCAACAACAACAATAGCAGCAAGAGTAAATCCAACAGCTCGGACAAGCATTGGCAAACGCTGCAATACCCTGTAATAAACTAAAACAAAGCAGTCCAACATTGCATTCATTTTGCTAGTAGCATTTTATATTTATGAGACAACAAGACAGAGAGACTTAGACAGAAAGCGAATAAAACAGAGCCGCAGTGTAGTGCAGATAACTGCAATACAAACTTGAAGACTTTTTGAAGAGAAAAATGCTAATTAATTTGTATATTTGACAAAAAAAAAAAAATTAAATAGAATTGATATAAAGTTAGATTTATTTAACTAATTTTTGATTAATGCCGATTTTCTTGTAAATATTTAAGAAAGTAGGAATTTAATTTGATATTTTTAAAATGTATTATTCTATTTTAAAAGTTTTGAAATAATTTGTAATTGATTTCATTAAATTTATTTTTCATTTAATTTTCTCAATCTGCCGCTACTTGCTGGCGTTCAATGTAATTATAAATAAATCGAACGGGAGTCGAGCAAAATATTAGCTATCAAGCTTGTTCCAATTTCCATGCGGAAGTTAAGTTATAAAACTCACTCACTCAAGTGGCCTTGAATTTCGATTTGAAAATTGCGAATTTGATAGCCAATTTCCTGAGAACCTTGTAGTGCTGGAAACGGTCAGTCATAATGTTAAAAACCCAATTCTAAATGATTTCAAAGAAAAATTGTCAGAGAATTTTACTTTCACTCGAGCAGACTTGCAGACTAGATTCGCATGGAGTCCTCTTCATATTATCATCCAATTTGATAGATCTTCAAGTGTATAAGGTTGTAACCAGACGGTCGGGGCTATAATGGCTTGACCATTTGTAATTAAGAACACATGTAATGACTATAGCTTTATTTAACAGGTATTAATAGAATTCGCCACTGCTCGTCAAAGAGTTAGCCGGACCAAGTGTAACTCAATTCAAAGCACGCTTTAGGGTATTAAAAGCTGTTAAAAATGCTGCTGTTGTTATTGTTGTTACCGTTGAAGTTATTGCTGATGTTGTCTATTTGCTGCTGTACGAGTATAGGTAGCTGTAGCTGTTGTAGCTACTGTAAGTTGTTGTTGCTGTTCTCGTTTAACTTTTGCATGTTTCCTCTTTGGCAACTGTCAATGTTAAGCTGGAAACTTGAAAATTTCAAACAGCAACAAAAGTGGCGAATACAACTATTGCTGCTGATATTGTTGTTGTTGTTGTTGTCGTTGCTGTTGCTGTTGTGGATGTTGCTGTTTCTGTTTCTGTTGTCGTTTTGTAATGATTTTAATGCCAAGCATAAACAATTATTTTCAATTGCAACACATTCTTTTGTTATTTTTACAAAGGCAATGGCCGCCATTTGTTGCTGCTATTGTTGTAGTTGTTGCAGACGGAGACGTTGTGTTTGCTTTGGTTGCAATTGGAATTGTAAATTTGATGGCCTGTCGATTGCAGATGCAGCAGATGTTCACTGCCAGTTTGCCGCGCAATTATCGCAAAGGGAAGCAAGCATAAGCAGAGACTATTGATCAGCAATCAGCAAGTGATCAGTGAGCGGTATTCAGGCCTAGACTATTGATAAACTGTCAGTCACTCACTCAATCACTCAGTCAGTCACAGTCGCACTCAGTCAATCAGCTGCGCACGCGTCACCTGCCACAGTTTGTTGCCTAAGTCTTTCGTTTTTGTTGGATTCAAAGTGCTTAGGCAGTTGACTCTTTTCGTATTTTTGGCTGCTGCAGTGCCACAGTGCCTCATGTTAATTATGCAACCGACTCTCAAGTGCCACATGCCACACGCATGCTTCGCTTTTCTGGTTTTCTGCCTCATCATGCCGCACAGGAACTTGTGCTCATCAAATCAAAATCAATGTGAATGGGAATGTGATTGTTACTCTGAATGTGACTGTGACTGTGACTGTGAATATGATTCACATGCGATTCAGCCGCCCGCATCGCGATGACCTGACCAACAGTTCAACAAGTGCTCAACAAGTGTTCTCAAGTTCCAGTTGAGTGTGTGTGGCAGCTCAGAATATGACTGCACTCTTCGCCTCTCCGCTTCCCACATGATCTTCCTTTCAATCTGTCATTAAAATATGTTTATACGCATTGCGCATCTTCTAAAGCAGTTGGCTAAGTCGTTGAGCTTATAAAGTGCACAAAATTAGTAGGAGTGAAAAATGTTCATTTATTTGTTTAATTATTAAACATGTTTACTTATAATAACATTATGTTCACACACATATTTTCTATTTGTAGCACTCATAAAAAACTATATTACAGTAATTTGTTTACCCTATATTCATGCCCCATTCAGTTACTCTGAAACGAGCTTATTATTACTAAAAATATTATTGTATGTAATTAAATTTATTTAAATAATAAACCTCTTCTCTAGGCCAATTAAAAAGTTCAATGTGATAAACATAAACATTAATTTACTCTACATTAATTGCTCATTAAGTTTTGTTTACAATCCAATTAATTTGAACAACAAATTGCGCCGCTCCGTGGGAGTTTTTACTGCACTGAAATGACATATTCGTTGTTCTAGTCATACTATATAAATGCTTGTAAACATCAAACAAAGTGCATAAAGAAATAAAAGTCTGTAAACATTTGTTTCTAAAGTTGTTTAGTTGTTTAGTTGTTCGGCTTCGTTCGACAGTCGATTATCGAGTTGCAGGCTAAGACAAAAGCAGAGACGGAGGCACTTCTTCAAAAGGCGACGACAAAGTGTTAATGTTCATTGTTTGCCATCGCTAATGATGATCATAATAGTTGTAGTAATGATAATGATGATGATGAAGCTGATGATTACTTATGTCAATTATTATATAAGAAAAGTCCGCTCGGTCCATTCGATCTCTGTGGCGGCATTTCGAGCGAAAGCCTGAATAAAAAAAAAATAAGTAAAACGGCGGCAACAAAATGCAATTGATTTTGTTGTATAATTTCTACAGCTTTATCTGTCGGCAGCTGCATTCAATTTATTGAAGATGCGCAGTGCTTTATTGCTGCCAAGCTCAAAAGCTTCCACTCTCCCAGACCGAGCCTCGCGACGCCACGATGTTGTTGAAGCCTCCAGCTAGAGTCAAGAGTCGAGTTGTTTAACGAGCTGACAACGACAATGCGACACAGAGAGACACTAGCATACACACACACACACACACAGACACAAACAGGGGCGCACATCAGTTTCTCATGGGTTTCGCAAACGAAAGACTTAAGACACGAACTTATTATTTCTTTTTTTTTTTTACCACTGCGGCAACGGCGACGAAATAAATTTATAGGGCGCGCTCGTGTCATAAAATTTATCAACCATGATCTAAATTACAATGTGAGCTTGCAGTTTTCTTTTTGCATTTTATAATAATAGGAGTACTCGAGACCGTACACATACATGTGCCTACATATTGTATTTATATTCATATTGTTGGCATTTTTCGCATGTTATTCATTCATTGTTGTTATGCTGTTGTTGCTGCTGCCGGAGCTGACAAAGGACTTGCTCGTTGGCTGCTGTTGAAAAAGCAAACAATAAATCTGTCTGTCTGCCATGTTGAGGCAATGAATTGCTTCAATCAGTTGTCACCTGAGCTGCTTCATCTCATTTGCCGCCACTGCTACAGTTGCTCTTCCAACTCTCTTGCTGCCTTATTATCAGTCTCATTTGCAGGCGCTGTCTTTGCCTTTAAATAGGCATCTGCCCTTGCATCTCACAAGTTACTCTCTCTTGTTCAGGGTCAACTTTGCATACTTTGCTAACACGAGATCTATCTAGCTATCTCATTAAAGGATTGTTACTAGGAAGTTTTGCAATTGCTTTTGTTATTCTATCTATACTTTCTTTTACAATTTTCCTGATTAATAAATTATTATTTCAATTAAATTCATGATGAATTTAGCTTCTTTAATTTCATTAAGACCATAAATTGTCTAAATAAGATATCATTATAAAAGTGCCTTTAGTTTATACTCAACTTTCTTCCATAAGCCAGATTGGACTGTCAGATAACTCAATCATTTCTGTTTCGTTGAAAATAAAGGGCTGCATTTATAGAATTGCCTATTTAAAACAAAGGCTTCGTTTCAATGTAGCTTACCCTTTTGGGAGATTATCAATTTATTTACCAACTTGCAAGTAAAATAACTCAATGCAAAACTTTCATTTTCTTGTACTCGTACTACAATAAAGTCGAGGGGAGAGACGGAGGTGGGGATACAGGCAGAATCGGTGTAAACCATGAAGAGCTGTCAATTTGGAGTGGAAAATGCGAAAAAGTAGGGGGCACAGTGAGAGTTTTTCGTATTTTCGGCAACGAAGAGCGAAAGTGAAATTGTCTTTTGTGACTGCTGTTGTTATATGTGTGTGTGTTTGTGTGTGTGTGTGCCTCATGTGGCATGCAAATTGAAAAATACTCGTAAATGTTGACAATTTGGTTGAGTTTCCAAAATGAGCAAGCTGCCATTGGTACAGAGGGGGGTGGGGCAAGAGCAGTGCACGTTTTGCAGCGTAGCAGGAAACATTTTCTGTGTACGACTGTGCGACTGTGCAACTGCAACAGTGCAACTGTGCAGCGTTAACCGGCCATGAAAGAGGAAATCAATGTTGCTGAGAAAAGTTGCACGATTCTCCCTGCTCCCTGCTCCCTGCTCCCGACCCAGCTGATCACCTGCCTCGACTTTTCCTCGCAGAGGAAAAAAAAGGAAAAGAAAAGTCGCACGCTTTTTCTGCAAAAGCGAAACCAATTTCACTTGCCGTCCAATCAATTGCGTTAGTTATGATTGCAACAACTGCAACAGCAACAGCAACAACTTCAGAGACTGGAGACAACATAATCATGCCAATTGACAAAATGTGTCAACCCCAGCCACAAGTAAGAAAGCTGGACTGTGAGATACCCACTACATATTCCCAGAGTCAAGTGTCCCTTTAAAGTCTTGCAGTCTCTTGGTTGTATGTAAGGGCTATATGATGATTTTAGATTTTATACTTATCAAGAATATATGTTACATATATATGGACTTTCGGTTGGTGCACAGCATTCATACCCTCCTAATCGTTGACTGTGGGGTATAACAACAACAACGGCCAGAGACCGGGCAAATTTCCTGTTGGCCAAAAGCGCGTAAATTGCCCCCTTCGTGTTGCAGTTGCAGTTGCAGCTGCTTAGCAATTTTTCACAATTTGCAATTATTGAATCGAATCGATTTGAATTTCTTTGATGACATCAGCGGCAAGCAGCGAGACTTCCTGTCGAGTCGCTAATGTGCCATGCATTCGCATTTGCATTTGCATTTGCCACATTATGCGGCAGCAACTCTTGCCACGGGTAATTAGCAGTCGTTGCTACACGTATTGCTTCTGTTGCTGATGTGCAATGCATTGGGAATGAATGACGTTGATTTGCACAACTTTCGTCTTAGGCTTTTGTCATAGAATCTGTCGCTGAACCGGTTCGCTAATGTGGTTCACCATGCATGCAACTTTGGCCTGTCATCTACTGCTGTGCAAAGAGAGATGATTTCGTGTGGCCTTGAGGCTAGTGCTCTGCATGAACAATTTGTTTTATTTATTTATTTATTGTATGTAAGAAATAAAATGTATTGTCAATAAAATGTAGCCATATCAACTCGTGCCTTCAGGCTGTTTTTAATTAGTTTGCTTCCATATTTTATTTAATTATAATTAAGTCAAAAGCCTTCCTTATCAATTATCTTTTAAACTATTACAAAAGCCGATGGGTTAACAAATTACATTATGTACAAATGTTTGCAACTAAAACAAGCTAAAATACCATAGCAAAAATAATAAAAATAGAATATTATTTACATAAAATAATATAAAATAGTATTTATAAAAAGGGAGTAATAATTAATAAATAAAAACAAACAATGCTTATAGTTATAGTAATCATAATAATTATATTTAGCTTATGTTTAATATGCTTATTAGTGGCAAATGGGTTAAATGAGGATCTACAATATATCAGAGGTAACAGTAGGCAAGGTTGAGACCGGAGCTAGAGGGGTGAGGGCTGAGAGGCGAGCAGAAGAGGAGAAGGAGGAGGGGAGAGAGCGGCGAATTGCATAAATTCATGAAATATAATAATTTCAGCGCTTGACGCAAGATGCCAGATGATGTTGCAAGCTGGCAGCCAGCACTCGCAACAAACAACAACAGCAACAGCAACAGCAGTCAACAAGCAACAACGCTCAGCGTATAGACAGCGAGTGTCATTGACTAATGTTGCATGAAGCGCATAAAGCAGGCAGCAACCACAAAATAGGCACCGAAAAGCCAAAAGCAAAACCAATCTAAAGGTAAACAAAACAATAGAACGAAGTTGCAAAGTTGCTGCCTCGTCTATTGCAGCAATGCGGCTTCTGTGGTTTCCGATGCCCAGCCCAGCCCAGCCCCAAAGAGCACTAAAAAAAGGCAGGCGACCCATGAGCTACTGACTCACTGCCTCGGCTCACCTGCACGCCCCTCCTGCCCCTCTGCCCCTTTGCCCCTTTTCACTGCGCTGCACGGCGGCAGCATTTGTTTTTTTATTTTTGTTTTATGACTTTTTGTGTATAATTTAATGCGGCTTTGTGTGGCATGCAACCATATACAAAGTCGTCTGCTGCCATTGCCGAAATGTGAATAGGTTGACAGGGTCAGCATTTGAAGTCTGTCTGCCATGCATAGGGCCCCCGCCACCCGCCCCTCTGCCCCTTCGACAACGCCTGCGCTCCTCTCTCGATAGGAGCCGCTCTGCTGGCGGCATGTGGCAATTAATTTGAGCAGCTGCCACGCTCTGACATTTGCGGCAAACGTGAAAGGGCGCAATTTTTACAATAGAAACATTTGTCGCAAGACACCTCCCCCCTGCCGGCCATTGCCTCAATCAGCATTCGCCGATCAATTCAACGCAGGCAATGTGGCAACATGGCAGTCAGGCAGTCACTTCGATGCGCTACATCTCTGCCTCTGTCTCTGTCGCTTGTTGTTTCTGTGCCGTGCCAAAATGTTAAATGGGACAAGACGGAGACGGGGAGCGCTGGCCAGAGAGTGCGAGGACGCCAAGCGACCACTTGCCACACCAATAACAACAACGACAACAGCAACAGCAACAGCAACTGCAACAGCAACTGGCAGCGGCAACTACCGAGTCTTGTTTTTCTATTTCTCTCTTTAAATGTCAGGAAAAATATTGCTGAAAATCTCAGCATTCCACGGCGGCAATATTTAATAGACAAAATGGGTTATTAGGCAGCCAGAGTCTCTGCAACTTCAACGGGGAGGTGGGGCATGGCGACGAGCCACTCCTCGCAGTCGAAGCAGAAGATGCTGCACAGCTGCCGCGGCAGCAGCACCAGTCCCTGCTTCCTGCCACCGCCCCCAACAGCAGCAGCAGCAGAAGCCTCAGCAATTGGAATATTGCACAGAAATTAACCTTTTATACTCTGTAACCAAGTAAAACTAGCTAGCGGGTATGATTACCTTATAACAATTCCTTGTTAATATTATATTTGCAATATGTAGTTGTAGAATACAGCAGGCATTGTTTAAGTCTACTTTTGATTTGAATTGTATGTGTAATTAAAAGCAAGCCTTCTTTGCTAAATGGCTACCTGTATTTTCTGCTCTTTTTGTAAGTATCAATCTTGGATGTGATATCGTAGTTATTTGACATAACGTCTGATCTCGTAGATCTAAAAATTACAACATAAAATTATGCCAAACTTATTTAGTCAACATAAAATTCGATATAAGATTATTGAATTAATAACAAATTTGACAAACGATACTGCAAAGTTGGAATAGCCTGGTAAGTAGAAGATGTGTGATTATTAATGGTACCAAAAAGTAAAGTTAATAAAATAAATACGTATTACAAATTATAAATTAAATAAAATATAACTTATATACAAATCAAATTCAATAGCAACATTTATTTATCTTCAAAACGAATTGAGGATCACAACAATATTTCTTTCTATTTTACTCCATTTTCTATTTGGCATTACTATTAAAATTTACTTAACTTACTTATGTAGGGTGTCTTTTAAACACGCATTTTTTGGGACACTTTTATTTGAAATTTTTTTTTCAAGGTTTTACAGGGCTTTTGGCAATGTGAATCTGCAATAAACTAAACAAAAGACTAGAGAAAATTCCATTTGCTGCGCTCAATGCCAGCACGATTATTATTACTTGGACTTCGACTGAAACCTCCACTTAACTTGGGAATTCCACGCCTCAAATTGATCGGCTTGTGTTGTGTTGTGTCTTCAGTCATGGGAAATTCGTTGACTAACTCAACAAAAAGCCTACAAATCATGTCTAGCACAATCTATCAGCCATGAACTAAACACTAATTTTAAGTACTTCATGTTTAGTTTCTACTCAAAAATATAATTCTACAGTGAATGTTGTTTGATGCAAAATGTTTAAATATAATATAATAAATCATTGAAAAGCCCTACAGAATTTAACTTTAGTGGGTAAGTCACATTTATCGTTACTCTTATATTTAAAGAAATCCATTTAATTAACGAAGAAAAACTGTCCATGAAGTCAACTGTCGGATTTAAAAGTCACCATAAGATCGACTCAAATGTTGTACCTATGTTGTGTTTTTTGTTGCAGATCATAAAATCAATCAAAATAATAAAAATCAATTACTTTAGCAGAGCAATTGCTTTGACATTCGAAAGTAAGTTGCTGAAGATGGAGATCAATTGTTGGACCAGATGCGATCGATATTTCGATGTGACGACCACATGGCAAATGCATAATAAATGTCCTATGATTGTCAAAGTGCTGTCAAATGTCAACGAAATGTCAGTTACATGGTCGCCTGGCAACGATTGCGCTTCTAACAGATCATTGATCGTTTATCGATGATCGATGAATGCTAGAAGCCAGCTAGACACTTGACTTGACTATGGGGTGTGGGGCGCTCGAAATGGACGCTAAGCTAAGCTAAGCGACCTTGACTTTCAAGCGACACTCAGTGAAATGTCAAACGGTGAGAGAGACAGTAGCAGAGAGTGACAGACACATAGAGAGGGAGAGAGGTGGAGTTGAATGGCATAAAAAGTTCATAAATAAATAGGCAAAACAAAATGACTTGTGAAGTGATTTCAATTCAATTCAATTCAATACAATTCAATTGAGGTGAAGTCGAGTCAAGTCGTAGCGAATCAATTCAATCACTCGGACATACCGTACAAATTGTATATATTAAACGGATTTATCCGGTTTATCCGGACAGGGACACAAAACTCAGCCAGACTTTTATGCCATATACCATATGCCATATAACATGGTGGGTTCAACCGACAACAATCGATGATTTCAAGGCTGAGTCTGGTACGATTCTAATATTTCGAAATGCCACAAGAACCCGCAAAGCAAAAGTTAATAAACAGGCAGCACACACTCTTATGATACACACACGACAAGCAAACAAACAAATTACCAACAGTTGCCATTAAAATATGTTTTCATTAACGTTTAATTGAGTCGAGAGTTTCTAGCCCAAAAGCCGAGCTTAGAGATGTGCGCGTGATTTTTAAATATTAGCAATATTATATTAATTTATTATACACAATTAAATGAAATATTATTAATATTTTTTAAATTTTATTTTCTAAATCAAATTCAATTTATTATAGAAGTATTTTTCTACAATTTCTGTTGCTTTATAATTGTTTCACCATTCTTGTCTTGATTTAAGAAAGTTTCTCTTATTTTTTTTCGAATGCTCGTGCCACGATCTTGTTGTGTGTATAGTCGATAGGCAATTATCGCTAGCGATAGCTCTCATGAGCGCAATTTGTTATTATTTTTTTTTTTCGCTCATACCATAAGCCATAAGCCAATGGCCCATGATTGTCAGCGTCGTCGAGTGTGATTGATTGATGTACGATAACGTACAGCAGGGCGGCTCGGGACCGATTCGACAATGGAGATTGTTGGGTGGGGAGGGGGGGCTCAGTTCATTGGAGTGTAAGGCCCACTCACAAGTCGAGTAGCTGCCTACCCTATTGTTGCTGACGTTGGCTATGGCGCACCCAAATTTGGCGATTCTAAGACGACGACGACCACTTAAGTTGAAGCCCAGATCAATTTGAGGCGATAAGATTAGAGGGCGGCGAAGCGAATTGTCTATGGAGCCAATTGAACGCCTACAGCGTCTCCACACACCACACACAGTACAGTACAGTATAGTACATAGCACAGAGCGATCCTAAAAGAAAAAAAAATTAGCTTTGCTACATAGAAGCATCGGGCATTTCTCAATACGGCTATGCACTGTGCTTACAAATCCTGCAAAAAATCTTCAGAGTAATATTTATATGATTTATGAATGTTACAGTTAAATATAATAATAATAAATATGAGAAAAAAAAAATTAAAATAAGTGTAATATAATTATATATTTCTTTTTTCATTGACATACAACCGGTAAAAAAAGAACAATAAGTCAAAAACAAGACCTCATCAAAATATTATTTTTATATAAACTATTTTTATTAATATTTATGTTAATGTCAAAATACAAAAGAAATATGTAATATTTGGTTCTTACATTTTAATTAACTTTGTTTTCTAACATTATAATATAGTTTTTATGCAAAGTACGTTTAAACAAGTATTTGTGTATCTTTATTACATATTATTCTCGTACTTTATTTTGTAATTTCACAATTAAATTCATCTATAATATTCCAGCGCTTTTGCGACACTGTGTCGTAGTTGAGAGTTGCTTAGCATAAGTACTTCTTTGTAAGCCAGCATAGATATATCTGTACTCGTGTGTGTGTACAAGCAACAAATGCCTTTTGTATACGACTGCGATTGCTCTGGGACGTCGACACAATGTTCGAGTACAATGTATCGCACATACAAATAAGGAAGCAATTTGCTATGGCTCTGGGCGGGGGCTGTGGCGGTGGCGGTGGCTGGAACGCTGACTGTAGAGTAGGAAACGAAACCTAAGCCAAAAGTTGCGGACAAATTATGCGCAGCGACGACAACGACAACGACAACGTCAACGGCAATGGCGACGCCAACGCAACAATAATCAAAAGACTTAGGCAACGAACTCGATGTTAAGAATTTTTTAAGCGCATGCATTCATTTATTATAATAACAGCCACAACGGTGCGCTGCCACATGCCACAAGCCAACGCAGGTTGTCACAAATCATTGTTTGTCGCTGCTGTTGTTGTTGCAACATTTGGTTGCTTGCTACTCCTTTTGGTTTGGCGCATGTCAAGGACAATGCTGCAGAGCGAGGCTGATGGGCAAGCAATGTCGGGCAAAGGTGAGCCCAAGACAATGTTCCATTCATTTGCATAACAACAGAAATAACAAAGCGCACAACTAACGGTCAAAATGTTTAAGCAAACAATTGCAAGTCGTTGAGATTGAATTTGGAGTTTGGGTTTCAGTTACAGTTGTAGTTGCTGTTGCTGTTGCTGTTGTCAGTTGCAAGAAGCAGCGCATTGTCAAGAGGCAACCCGCGCAAAGAGGTGCGGCTTGCTGGGTCACTTAGGCAGTCAGGCAGTCAAGCACTCAGTTAGTCAGTCAGCCTCTGCAACAGCTGCTTGCTGCATGCCACAGCTCGAGCTGCTCTTCATATTTATATACCAACTTCAACTCAATTCTTATGGGTCGCTCTTATCGCGATTGTCCGCCAACGCTAACTGACTTGCCACAATGGTCGAAGAATTTAATTTTAATAGTAAAATGTGTTGAATGAATATTTTGATGAGTATAAAAAATAACAAGATTAAACAAAACAATGAGTATAAATAATAAGAAAATAAATTAAATGAATAGAATTTAATTTGCAGATAAATATTTTGAAAATACTTCTATCATGCGTATAATTCAAATTTAATTATTAATTATATTAACTAAGAATATTCCTTAACAATACATTTTTTGTGCGCATAAATATTTTTATTATATATGTATGTATAAATTACATTTAATTATTTATTATAAAATAACTGAATTCGCAAAATTTATAAAAACCATAATATAAACTACATATGAAAATTTCTAATGAACGTATTTAAAATAAAATTTTAATTTTTCATATTTGTAACATATGCTTATAAGACTCTTAAGTTTTTGCCATGAAGAAATTGTGACTATTATTAAATTGCATACATCTTATTATTTATTAAGTATATTTGTCAGTTTTTCATCTAAAATATATATGTAAATCAATCAACTTTTCCCACTTTGCTTGGCTTCTATTAGAAACGAACAATGTTTTGCGTAAATATTTACAATGTTTATCGATGCACCATTGTTTAGTTGAATTAAAGATTGCTGTTTCCTTAGAAGAACCGACATATACTCAGAAGTTCTGAGTCTACTAGCTCTTCGAGTCTCGGGGAATACAGTAAATGTTTGGCGAGTTACATAATGGATCGTCGCATGGCATCGTGAGTCAAGACAAAGCCTAATGAACTTCCGTTTTGCCAATGATTTTCTGTGTCAATTGCCAATTAAACTTTTGCGTCTGAGAAGCTGCCAAAGTAGATAAAGAAAAACGAAAACAAAAACGCAAAGGAAACCGACTAAGTAAAAAAAAAGAAAAACAATGCAGAGACAGCCCGGCCCCATTGGCAATTAAGAGTTACGTGAGCTCCGGCAGAAGACATTGGATAGTTAAATGTGATGGAGACAGACAGCCTACATTACAGAATACATAATTGGGGCACTCGAGTCGAAAAATCACAGATTATGAAGCAATCAGATGCTGTGAAATGTGCAAACTAAACGATAATGATCAAACCTTGTTCATCTATTAAATTTTTAACTGTTTTAAGTATCTTACCTTGCTTGATTATGATGGATTACGAAGCTAGTTAGAGGTCTCATTGCAAAAAATTATATATTAAAATATATTCAATGTTATGTTCAAGACAATAATGAATAAAATAACTTAACAGGGTTTTAGAAGAAGACGATGTAATGGCTTAAAAGAATAATGGCATTACCACATTGATAGGTCTTTAATGAGGCAGCAGCAGCTTAAATTGAATAGGGTTCTTATGAGTAGATGAATAACTTGATAGGTTCTTCAGTCGTGACAGTTGAGCTTTGAATGAAAATAGTTAAAAATCTTTTACACAAAGTGCGACTTAATTTGTTGATTCTATAGAAATCATTCTTAATACAGCTACTATTTTGTGCATCATTAAAATTCCAAGCCATTAATGTAATTAAGTTCATCAAAACGGTCGAAAATAAATTTGATGAAAATTTCAAAAAGTAGTTAACTCTTTACATGAATTAAAAAACTAAAACGGGGAAGGCCATCTGGCAAATGTACTTGCTGCAAATCAAGGTGAATGCTGAAAATGTACTTGCTGTAAATTCAAAGTTACTTGTTTATAATCTCGATAATATTTTGCAGAATATCTTTACTCAAGTAAGCCTTACTCAAGCTAAACAGTTACATAAGAGTCAGCTGTTTAACTTTACAAAATTTAATGAACACTTTGGTTCTATCAATGACAGATTGCAAAGTAATTAAAAGGCCTTTCCAAGCTTGACAAGGCTACCATTAAATGCACATCTTCTCATTTTTAAGGGGAATATAATATAGTCGGGGTATTGTAAATGTGTTATTTTTATTTTTAGCTGCAGCTGCACTTGAACGATCAGGTGATCAAATGTTCAAGTGGCCAAGTGATTAACCAAAGAAAACAAACCGCAAGAACAACAAGAAGTCACTTCATAATCAATTCATTTGTGTGCAAATCACATTTCAATCAACCACTGAAACAACTAAATAAACCGTAGAACGAAAATGGAATTTCAATTTCAATTTGAATTTCAATTGGAAATGAAATGCAAGATTTGCACAGAGCATAGAGTATTACGTGATTGAATGATGGCCAAGAGCATTAGCTCGGCAACTCAATTAGACGAACGCCTACGCGAATTTGGCTACGGGATTCGCTGTGATTGGATTGGAATTAGAAGTGGCAGTGGAACTGAAATTGGAATTGGAATCGGAATCGGAGTAGGTAATGGAATCGGATGAGTTTGAATGTTTGGATGGTTGATGGTTGATGCGTTTCCAAGTCCAACTGAAATCGAAATCAAGTTCTTCTCAATTACATTGACGTCTTTTGGGGTTTCATAAGTGCGGCACTTGACACACGCTATTAACTGGCTCGACTTGATGCTGTTGCCGTTGTGGCAGCCACAGTGGCAATCTGCCTTGTTGCTGCTGTTGCCAGTCGTATGTTGCAGCCAGCAGTGATTGTTGTTTTAATTAACGAGCTCGCTTTTGATCGCTTTGAAAAATCAATTGGTTCGTTTCGCAGTCAAGATCTGCCTGCTTGCTCCACTTGAGCTTGGATTTCATCTATATCTGTATACGAGTAGCTTGTGGCTTTTAGAAGACATTGAGGCATTGAATCTTTTGCTCTTGCTCTTGTCGCTCCAATCAAAATACATGTAATACACTTTGCAATATTTGCCTTATGATTGCCGTTTGTATTTTGCCTTCATTATTAGCACAAATGAGCTCGCATTTGCTTTTCGTCGTCTACTTGTTGTACTTATTACATTCTCATAAATATATCTATCAAGTAGCCAGCCAGGCAGCCAGCAAGGTTAGCGCCGACTGTAGTATGTGTGCGCATACTTATTGAACTCAATGTAAACACTGATCGATAGATACCATGCCAATGCGTAAGCGCATTCGTATTCCACGTACTTTGAATACAAATGCTTGGCAATTATGTTTACAACTCTGAAATAACATATCGTACGTGTTCTCGGCTCTTCAGACATCTAAATAACAAACAAGTGAAGTGGTTGGGTAATGGCACATAACTTAACTTTTATTAATTATTACAATAGATATCAGATTGGTTAAGCATAATTAAACATTTTATACCAGTTCAATTGAACATAACTGATTAAACTTAGTTATATGTACATAGTTACTTGCGAATACAATATAACCTGACTATAATTTTATTTATCAAGAGCTTAATAGATTATACAATAGTATTATTTGCTACGTTAATCAATGTTACACATAATTCAAAATTGCTTTCATTTCAATAGAATTCTGTAGAACTGTCTCGCGTCATATAGAATTTAAAGAGTTCATTCTTAAAGTAATTAATAAACTCTGCCATATAATTTTCAAGTCTCATAGTTTCTTAAAAAAGCAACACAACGTCACTTTTTTAGATGTTATCAATGGATGATCTTTCAAATATTTTTTATTTAAAAAAGTAATACAGTTTCTTTTATAATAATGCAAAGTTTGTTTTGTTATTTAACATATTTTGCTTACTTGTAATTCGTATATGTTTTTAAACCAATTTTCTTTGAACATAAGGATTCGCTTTGTGTTCGCTGTCATTTACACTAGCTTCCAGCCAAAAAGAAATTAATGAATTTGCATTGCAATTTACACCACGATTTACGGCTACAAACAGACAAAGCTATTAATGTAGGCAGGTAAAGTTATATTTACCTTTAAGAGCAAAGTTTAATTTATATATGTAAAATATATATATAATTTATATAATACATATAATATACCAAGAAAATCATGATTAAAAATCACTTTAACTACCCGTGTTGTTTTTGTCTATTACATACATATACATATATTAAAAGTCTGTGAGGCGATTAGAAATATGAGCTCATCTTAATTTGGATATACTCGCATGTCAGTTACATATGTAGTATACAACAGTTATTGTGAGTATATTCTAGAAATTTCATGACAAGAGGTCTAATTCATCGACTAGTTGCGCTCAAGTTCCGGTAGGTGTCGCTCTGTCTCAACCATAACCAAACGTTACCCCAGCTTTGATTTAAAACACGCTCAGTTGCTTCGTTCTGCAAGGATTAACTATTTATTAATTTTGCATATGATAAAAGCATTGTTCAGGACCAGTAATTGCGACCGGTAATCACTCCATCTGTGTCTAGGCAAATCGCATGCACTTAGCCTTCTGAGTATAGGTGACGGCGCCGTACTCTTCGACAATTTGATCGATGGCGATCTTGTTCAGATTCTCGAGATAGAGACGCGTCTTACGGGATTGTATGATGTAGCTGATGACGTCATGCATGTTGCTGAAGTAAAGGAAGCCGGCGGTCCCGCAACTGAGGTCCAGATAACGAAAACGATTCACATCGCAGGTACAGCCATCGTATAGGAAGTAGATGAAGTCATTGTTATTGTGGAAGCGAAAGACCACATAGTTGCCCCACGGTGCCATAACAAAGACACGCTCCGCACAGCGAAATCCGGCACGCAGCAGCTTACAGATGCTGTCATAGCATCCATTCTCGGATCCAACCACAGCCATTGTTTCCGGAATGCGCAACAGGGCCGGGTAATGATTGGGCTGTGCTCGCACCACATCATGGGGCCCCGTCGTCTCCGGGCATGGATCCAATGGTTGAATCAATTTGGGTGGCTCTGGGCATGGTGGGCACTCTTGTGCCGCTACAAGTGGTGCCGTAATGGTTGCCTTCTTCGCTTTGCTCTTTCGGCCCTTTGCCTTTGCCTTTCCCTTGCCCTTGCCCTTACCCATGGTCCTGGTCGCTTAGCTCAATAAACAATCGCAATCTACAATGCAATCGATATACCGCAGTTCCTATTCATATCGTTCAGCAGCAGCCTGCAAGAGCCTACAAGACAAAAAGACAAACACTCACACATGCACATACTATTCAGCCAATGTCTAGTTGATCCTAGTTGATGGCACTCACCTCCAAATTGGTAGTTGTGTGTGTGTGGTGTCTTCAAGTTTGCCAAATGCTAACAACACGGTAAGCCAAAATTAAGAATTTACGCGAAAATTTTTAATTTTTTTCTCCAATTTGTTTCCGAGAATTTTATTTTTGTATGTACAGAAGCACAACCAGTACTGAACTGAATGTGTTGCTCTCGGGTCCTACGCTTGTAGACTAGCCTAGCCATTTTTGAGACTACTTTGATCCATCCATATATAAAATGAATACCGATAACATTCGCATGGCCTACTCTGTGTTCAGTATCGAATATAATAATCTGAGTTGCGAATAATGTTGGTGCACACTATGAGGAATTATTAGTGGACAAACATTTCACAATGAATTTAAAAGAATCGGGAAAATACTATAATTATGAAGACATAAGATACAAAATAGTGTGGGGAAGTCAAAACGATTGAAAAAATGATATAAATCAATAGGCAAATAAAGGATGGTAAGTGTTAAAAAAGTGTAAAATATTATAGTACAACTGAAGAATAATAGGATAAGATAATATATTTGATTATATTATAGCGCCACAAAGTAATGAGATTAAAAACTTAAATTTGGCAAGAAACATATAAAGTGTAATATTTAGATTACATTCGAACACTAGTTGGTAGTAATAGTAGTAATGAATGATAAAGAAGATAACATAACTAAGAAAGCTACAGTTAAGTTTGCTCGATTGTAAAATACTGAGTGAAACAAACATTAAAAATGAGCTCTGGAATATTGTTTTTTTTTGAGCATATACTAAACAATATACCTGATAATGTACTGCAAAATACCACTGTAGCATGGCTGCATTTTACTAGGTGTATTGAATCTTTTATTATATCGCAGAGTGACATACCTATTGAACAGGTGCAGCTGCACCTTTTATTGTTTATTTGTTGTTCGATCATAACTAAAAGGAGATATGTTACTACATATTGTGCCCAGATTTGGTTGATGTAGGTTTTCGTACAGAAAACGAGACGGACAGGCAGATGGACAGGCAGACGGGTAGACGGCATACAGACGGACAGCTATATCGTCTCGGATGTTGACGCTGATCAAGAACATATCTATGTACGAACTATTGAGCGAAATAAGGTTGATATGATTTAAGTTTGACGAAGATAAATAAAGTGAAATAATTTAATTTAAAGAGATTACTTAAGATTAGAGTCAGAAAGTAAAGAGTAAAATGAAGCATAAATAAGAGAGTAGAGTAAGCAACAGAAGAACAATTAAACAGTATATATTTAGTATCCAATTAAAAGTCTTGCAATCAAGACGAAATTAATTTTGAAATCTTCCATTTATGTAATGTTAATTTTTCCTCCTCGATGCTATATTGATGAGCTAGATCAATTAGCATATTTACATTGCTTGATCGATCGTAAACACATTCAGCAATTCTAAATGCTCAAAATTGATTAAGTTGCCGCCATTGTTGGCCATGTTCTGACTAATCAAATTTGGCAAACATAGCCAGAGTCTAACTAGTCATTTATTTATTTATTGCAACTGTTTGGGTGAGCAGCTGCCGACTCGAAGTAGTGTTACATCCAACAGTCCAACAGTCCGCCTGTCTGACCGTCTTACTGTCTGTCCATGTTGCCAGCACATCTGACTGAATGCTGGAACTCAGTTTAGTGGCTTGTCAGTCTGATAACTGCGCTCACAAGATGTAAATGAAGCAATTGAACGAGCCGAGAGACCAGCAAATGGCCAAACATGAAACGCCAATTAATTAAGCTGTGGTGTGAGCCATCACTTGACAGCGGGGGGTGTAAGATGTGAGCTGCTACGAGGATGAGGCCTCCGATAGATACATTCTTGAGCAACCAGACATAAAGCACGATTGCAAAAGGATCCACAGTCGCAGAGTCACAAACAGTGACAAAAAAAGAGAATGTCTGCCACAGCAATTAAAAGTTGTGGCGCCTCAGACCCTTGCCACAGAGCGGCAAACAAACAACAGCAACAACAACGGGCAAAACCCCGCAAACTGCAAAATAATTAAAGCTTACCAACAACAAGTAGAAGTAGAAGTCGTAAAAGCAATGATAGTTGACAATTGAGAGCTGGACCGAAGTTGAAATACCCTGCTGACAAAAAAGCACTTAATAATTGCTTAGCGCTTATTTTTATATAATTAACCAAAAAAACTAAATACACTTCCACTCTGAAAAGTACTTTCTTTCAAAACACAATTATTTGCATTCCAATTATTTGACTTTCATTAGCGCATATATCGACATGTAATTGCTCATAGTTAAAAGTAAAGTTGCCTGAGCTGGATGCCTTGTTTTACTATAATAAAATATTAATCAATAATAGCAACAAGTTATTCAATTAGAAACTTTCAAAATAAATTAATATTCAACACTTTTCCCAATATGATTTGATTTTAGTTTACTTATTTTACATACCCAATATGAGTTCTACAAATTGATCTCTAAGTTAAAATTTCTGGCATGTTTTTTCAATATTTTTTTGCTAGTATTTATTTTAGAAACTAATTTGAGACTAATTTTTATTAATAAGCGGAATCATATATCGAAAAAAGAAATGTATTTTTAAATTCTCAACACAAATTTGATAAAGAAAAGAGAACACCTGATTTGAAGAAGAACGACTCGTTACAGAAGATAGTAGATAATAATAGTAGTCGTAGAGGTATTTACAATCTGGTACACTCGTTTGGCTGCTTGACTACTACAGGGTATATAGAGTTGGCCATGATAATAATATGGCAATCACAAAATTTGATTTTCAGCCAGTTTCCAACTGGGCAAATAATCGCAGGCAAATACGTGTACTCCTAGCTAATTCAAGTTCCAGTCGCAATCCCACTTCCAAGTCCAGTTAGCAGTCGTTCCAGACGATGTGTGGCACTTGCAGCGTCTATTGGCTGCACATATTTGCATCGTTAATTTATTTGGCACGTTGCAAGTGGACGACAATGGCCAAATGGGCATGCGGCAAGTTGCAAGTTGGCTAGCGACGAGTGGTGAGTGGCGACTGCCCAACGACAGTTTCAGAGAGACTCCGTGAGCTTGCTTCACACCTTGCAACTTACCGCAAACAACAAGTCGTATTGCGGCATCGCTTTTGGCGGCTGCCACGTCATGAGCTTGCAACGCGGCTGCCATGCAACTTGGCGACTTGGCGATTTCGCGACTTGCCAACTTGGTAAGCATGTGCAAATATTGGGCTCTCAGCTGGTGTCACAAGCTGCCACGGGGCAACCACTTGGCTGCCATGATATGCGGCGTCTTCCCTTGCAACTGCGAGTACAACTGCCACTGACACTCTGTGCGGCAAGTCGCGACTTGCCACCATGCTCAGCTTTTGCTTCCGCTACAGTCCCAACTTTCGACTCTTGACTATGCTGTCTATGCACACTCCCCTCTCTTTCCACTATCTGTTTCTGCTGTGCCATCATCATATCCTTTGCAGTTGCCTCGCTGTGTTGCATGTTGATTTTATTGCTTCATCTTCAGCTGCAGCTACACAGAGACAGACGGTTTAGCTAATAGGCAAAGCAGGCATATGCCACCTCGTTTGAGGCATGCAACACCTCGCTGTATATTTATTTTCGCTTTGCCAAAGCACCACTTGGACTCGGAGTAGGACAATCCCCCCTCATATCCTCCCCATCGTGTCATATTTGCGCTTAAGTTAAGCGCGCGCCAGCCTCATTATGTAAGCAGTTTCAGTCTCTGACTCTGTTTGAGGCACTGTGGCAGTTGCTGCTGAATCCAGGTCAGCGCAGTGTGGGAGTCAAAGTAAACATCTTTGCAGCTGACTATCATTTTAACATATGAACTAAGATCTGTGAACGGAAATCTATGATATATATATGATACGGCAATGTTTATTGTATGTGTTTGATATAGAACTATGAACGATATCTATACTGCTAGTTCTGAGTTCATAATATTCGGTCTTCGAAGATTACATTTCAGGGAACTCCATCAACCCGTTTGTATCCTTTGCAGCTATTCATACACCCCATTTGGGACGCCGGCTAACTGAAGCTAGCTGTTTCTAAACTTTTAATATTCATATAAACAACATTAGTAAAAATGGGTATAAAAATATAACAATTACAGATAACAAATATCAAGTGGTACGCCAGCGTCTCATGACTCTAGTTAGAGGAGGTTGGGGAATGAAGTCCCTCGGTTGTCGCCTGTTGAGCCTCCTTGGTGGGCGAGATCTGCTCAGTGCGTTTGCCAGCCGATTACTATAGCCCCTCAGCTGGTCATAGTATCGACTCGAGTGCTGGTTGATTTTATCGAATACCGAGAGTCACTCCGAGGCTGTGGTACAGGGGCCTCCTCTATATACAATAGATGGCTGGTGGAGCGTTCCTCTTGAGAGTGTAGTAGATATCTGATATCTGATTACAACTTGTGGCTCTAGGACAGATACCTACATTATTATCTATGATCAGGGAGGTAGCATCTAAAATATCAATTATCGGTGGTTTTTATTCTTTTCTGTAATAAATGACAGTGCACCTGTGATCGTCTTCTTTGTTTAATCCGCAGACACCACCAAAAAATCTATTGTAGTATATATTCTTAAGTTTATCAATTTCAACAATTATTTCAGTTCCAAAGTAATAGGCATCTTATCATTAGTTTTTGAACAGCATGATCATTCTGTCAAAAATTTTAGGTTTTGATTTTTCCACAAGCTCCAGATTTTTATATCAGAAAAAACAAGGCGAGAAATAACATTTTTTTTGACGAAAATCTAAAACTTTGTCTGGAAAATTCTATATTCCATAAAATATGGAATAGTTTTTTTCACTTTTTTGGCTTTGATTGTGCCATGATATGCGGGTTTGGAAATCTTATCTAGAACTATATGGCGAAATTTATGCTGAACATTTTGGATCAGGGCAGACATGCACATGTTACTTGCGTCATTGTAAGCTGCTTTCATTTGCACATTCGTTTTTAGCTGCTCGATTGTGAACTTGGCCTTTGTAAGGCTGCCGGACTGTCGGGTTGTTGTTCCAATGGGCTTATGTTGGTCCAATTGAGCTTTGACAGGGCTTACCTGCAGCAGATTTGATTCCACAGAGACCCCCACTAGGATTCTGTCTCTGTGATGCATCAATTTGCAGTTGCAGCTGCAGTTGCAATTCTTGCTCTAATTAAAAACAGGCACAAAGTAGGCAATGTACAAAGTACGAGTAACTGTATGTGGTAAGTTGAGACTCAAAGCTCAGCAAACATGCCTCCTATCTCACACACACACACATAAACCTTCAGCTAGTACACGTGTCCTAACTACATGATGTTATTAGCGTTAATTGTGCCTAAGTGGATTAGGTAGATTTTATGAGTTGAAGCGATGCGGCAATGTGGCGATGCTCCAGCTTGCCAAGCAATCAAACCAAAACAACTAAGTATGCGATAGGCGAGAGTGCTCGTCATTGAAATACTCATATATTTTAAATGAGAGAAATTAGGATTTAAAACTTTTGTTGTATTAGTATATTTTTTTTTTCATTTATATTTTGATATTTAGTTTATTTATTTCGTTAGTAAATCATGTTGGCTCTAGGTCGGATTTCTATGAGTGAACCATAGAAATTTAAAAAATTAAATGCAAAATTCAGTAAAACAAGTAAGAAAGCTACTGTCGAGTGTGCTCGACTGTGAGATACCCGCCACCCAATTTCACCATTGAAATATTATACTTTCCAAAAATATACTGAAAAATATCCCCAAATATATACTACAAATATACCAAAATAATACATCAAAATTTTCTTTGAGATTATTAGCTTGGCGGCACTTTAGTTGGTTTATTGAACACCATTATTATGTCACGGAGTGACATAGCAACTAATTAGGTGCAACTGCCCCTGATTACGCCTTATTAAAGTAATTCTTTAATACTCGTAACTTCTGTGTTTTTTATCCGATTGTAACCAAAATGATGAAACTGAACGTTCTAGGTTTGAAATGACGCTTGAAATTCTTTTTTTTCGATTTACGGGGGCCGGAAGGGGGCGTGGCAAAAATCTAAAACAAACATGATCTGCGTGCAACAATAAGACACACTGTCCCGAATGTGTTGCTCTATCTCTTATAGTCTCTGAGATCTAGGTGTTCATACGGACGGACAGACGGACATGGCTATATCGTCTCGGCTGTTGACGCTGATCAAGAATATATATACTTTGTGGGGTCGAAGATGCTTCCTTCTGCCTGTTACATACATTTTCGGTCGGCACAAAGTTATAATACCCTTCTACCCTTTGGGGTAGAATTGATTTTTAATCCCGTCTTTGTTAAGGTACAAACTTCGCTGTACTTCTTTATTTTATAAATAAGATAAATATTTAATAAAAAATTAGATTTTCAACTATAAATACACAATGCATTTGTGGTATATGACTCTCGATTGATTAGTTATTGTGCGTGACGTTTATTAAGTTAATGCCTGGCGGCGTGTCGAGAAATCACATTCGTTCCAAAAAGTCGTTCGGGATATCAGAAATACCAGGCGCACATAATTAAATAGCAAGTGGATCTATGAACACTTACTGTTCAGTGCACGATTGCTTGTTGAAGAGGAAGTTTGTATGCGGACGCTCTTTTTCGAAAATATTAACCATCGTGTTCGCTAAAATAATGTACGGCTACTTTTGCTGCAAGCACGTAGTAGGCGAACATTTTAAAAGGCCAAGAATACAGATATATTATCCATCAGTGGCAATGTTCAAGAGGATAATTCTGATAATTGCCTAAACCTAAGCTATTAAAAATAAAATTATAATAATAAAATAACTTCTACTCGTTTTTATTATGATACGCTCTTTCTAACCCCATGCACCACCTAAGGGATAAGAAAGCACAGACTAGTGTTCTTTCACTCACACTTACTGTGTGGACCCAAGCTTAGCAGGTGCTCAAGCTCGCTTGAAAGATAACACACACATCCATTAGTAGTGAGGAAACACAGTTAGTTTTAGATGCAAGAGAAATGAGAGAGAACGCACACACTTACTCGTTGCGTGGATTCTAAATATAGGTCCCGCTATGAAAGCTCTCTGAAGCTCGCGGTCTGTTAACAGCGAAGAATCAACCCGCATTCATTGCACTGCTCTCCTTCATATGAGCAAGGCTGCATACGCAGGTGTACCATGTAGAGTCAATTCTGTTGACACTGTTCATACACATTGACTTTTGTTTTTTTAACTCTTGGGTATTACAAATACAAACAATAATATTATATAATTCCATATTTTAAGTGGATAAAATAGATAAATAAAGAAAAAAATTTAGATTACTGATTCTTTTTCAATTAGCAAATTTCTATTAATGCAGCATTTTTAAGTGTTGACAAATTATTCTGCGCCTTTACCACTCGCAGGGTGTCAGGAAATGTCGACAAGCCAATGCCATTTGGGATTTCAGAAATACCAGGCGCTCATAATTAAATAGCAAGTAGATTTATGTTAGGTAACATTTGGAGAGCCGCTCAGAAAGCTCTAATTGTCCCAGAGAGTGCTTCGATTCCATTGGCCGGCGCATTTCCCCTCACCAAAACTAACGGTGCCTGCCTGCCATTAAGTTGTGGATCCTAAGAGAAGGATAACGGATCATCTGTGGATTCTAACGTTCTCAGTTCTGATTGGCCAGATGTGTGGGTGTATGTGTGCACCTTATGAAACTGACTTTCTACCAGGCACTTGCTGCGCATTTATGTGCGCCTGGTAATAGCTGGTATATTTTCGATTTTTCACAACCTGTGTTGAGCGCGAGTAACGGTCGCAAAGTTTTTAAATTAAAAACTTCTTTCCGATGGAATTTTAAGTAACGAGTTATATTTCTTATTTAAGTTATCTGTTAAATCATACATAAGCCACACAAGCTACGATTCTTGGTTATAGGGTTGCTGGGTTCCAGGTTACCCAGTATGTATGCCAACGATAAACTTTCGAGAGCAGGATTATCCTTCATCTCGATTGGACCCGAATCTTTTTGCAGCATTTTGTGGTTCACTGTTTGATCTCTGGCACAAACTTGTCAACTTCCATCTTTTTAAAATGAATCTATTAACTGGCCCAGAGTGCAGGCTCTGCAAAGAAGATGTCGAGGCCACCAAGCGCATCATCTGTGAATGCCCAGCCTTCGTATGCAGTAGAGATAAACATCTACACAGGGACACCACAGGTCCTGCGATGATCAGAAAGTCATCGACGAAAGAACTGCTCCTATTCACAACGAATACCAAGCATCTTTTTTGTTCATTTAGGGATCTTTTAGATACAAAAGGCCAAACTTGGTCCAACTAGTGTCGTATCGCACGAAGGCTTTAGTCTGTTTGTTTGCCACCAGCGCACAGGGAGCGACTGGGCTTCGCCAGCGGTATTTAATCAAGAATTTCTAATTTAAAAAATGATTTATAACGCTCTCCAAACAACTGATGGTAAGCTGTGGTCTGCCAAACAAAACAACTGTTTCAGAAAGTGATTTACCAAATTGTTACATCGATTTGCATATTGTTTTCAAATAGCTGTGAATTATCAAATTATGTTGTACTGTATTAAATGTTTGGTTTTATAAAATCAATAATTTGTGTTTGTGACTTTTGCGGCTTTTAAAACGTTGTTGTAATTAGAGTATTACAACAAGCCAAAGTGTCGATTATCTGTTTTTCACGACTAGAGCCTGCACTCTGGGCCAGTTAATAGATTCATTTTAAAGAGATGGAAGTTGACAAGTTCGTGCCAGAGATCAAACAGTAGACCAATCGAGATGAAAAATAATCCTGCTCTCGAAAGTTTATCGTTGACATGCATACCGGGTAACCCGGAACCCAGCAAGAAGTGTCTTTATTCCTATAAACAAGAATCGTAGCTTGTATGGCTTATTTATGATTTAACAGATAACTTAAATAAGAAATATAACTCGTTACTTAAAATTTCATCGGAAAGAAGTTTTTAATTTAAAACTTTGCGACCGTTACTCGCGCTCAACACAGGTTGTGAAAAATCGAAAATATACCAGCTATTACCAGGCGCACATAAATGGGCAGCAAGTGCCTGGTAGAAAGTCAGTTTCATAAGGTGCACACATACACCCACACATCTGGCCAATCAGAACTGAGAACGTTAGAATCCACAGATGATCCGTTATCCTTCTCTTAGGATCCACAACTTAATGGCAGGCAGGCACCGTTAGTTTTGGTGAGGGGAAATGCGGCGGCCAATGGCATCGAAGCACTCTCTGAGACAATTAGAGCTTTCTGAGCGGCTCTCCAAATGTTACTTAACATCTAAAATGTTACTTAACATAAATCTACTTGCTATTTAATTATGTGCGCCTGGTATTTCTGAAATCCCAAATGACATTCGTTCGTCGAAATTTCTCGACACCCTGCGAGTGTTAGAGGCGCAGAATAATTTGTAAGCATTTAAAAATTATGCATTAAAAGAAATTTGCTAATTGTAAAAGAATCAGTAATTTAAACTGTTTTTTGATTTATTTATTTTATCCACTTAAAATATGGAATTATAAAATATTATTTGTTTGTACTTGTAATACCCAAGAGATAAAAAAGCAAAAGTCAATGTGTATGAACAGTATCAACAGAATTGACTCTACATGGTACTCCTGCGTATGCAGCCTTGCTCATATGAAGGAGAGCAGTGCAATGAATGCGGGTTGATTCTTCGCTGTTAACAGACCGCGAGCTTCAGAGAGCTTTCATACTGTGAGTTCATGTGTGCATGCGCTGACAACTAAACGGGACTTACTTTTAAAATCCACACAACGAGTAAGTGTGTGCGTTCTCTCTCATTTCTCTTGCATCTAAAACTGACTGTGTATCCTCACTACTAATGAATGTGTGTGTTATCTTTCAAGCGAGCTTGAGCGCTTGCTAAGCTTGGGTCCACACAGTAAGTGTGAGTGAAAGAACACTAGTCTGTGCTTTATTATCCCTTAGGTGGTGCATGGGGTTAGAAAGAGCATATCATAATAAAAACGAGTAGAAGTTATTTTATTATTATAATTTTATTTTTAATAGCTTAGGTTTAGGCAATTATCAGAATTATCCTCTTGAACATTGCCACTGATGGATAATATATCTGTATTATTGGCCTTTTAAAATGTTCGCCTACTACGTGCTTGCAGCAAAAGTAGCCATACATAATTTTAGCGAACACGAAGGTTAATATTTTGGAAAAAGAGCGTCCGCATACAACCTTCCTCTTCAACAAGCAATCGTGCACTGAACAATAAGACGATACCACCTAATATAATTGCATCATGGTTGACAGAAAGTCAGTTGAGCAAGGCGTACATATACACCCACACTTCTGACCCATCAGAACTTAGCTTCTCTTGGGATCCACCGATGTTCCGTTATCTCGCTCTTAGAATCCACAACCTTCTCAAAAGCACCGTTACCTGTAGTAAGGGGAAATGCGCTGGCCAATGGCATCAAGCGGCTCTCTGAGAGGATCACAGCTTTTGCAGCTGTTGTCACACTGTTAAATAACAGAGATCCACTTGCTATTTAATTATGTGCGCCTGGTATTTCTGATATCCCGAACGACTTTTTGGAACGAATGTGATTTCTCGACACGCCGTCAGGCATTAACTTAATAAACGTCACGCATAATAACTAATCAATCCAGAGTCATATACCACAAATGCATTGTGTATTTATAGTTGAAAATCTAATTTTTTATTAAATATTTATCTTATTTATAAAATAAAGAAGTACAGCAAAGTTTGTACCTTAACAAAGAGGGGATTAAAAATCAATTCTACCCCAAAGGGTGGAAGGGTATTATAACTTTGTGCCGACCGAAAATGTATGTAACAGGCAGAAGGAAGCATCTCCGACCCCACAAAGTATATATATTCTTGATCAGTGTCAACAGCCGAGACGATATAGCCATGTCCATCTGTCCGTCCGTATGAACACCTAGATCTCAGAGACTATAATAGATAGAGCAACACATTCGGGATAGTGTGTCTTATTGTTGCACGCAGATCAAGTTTGTTTTAGATTTTTGCAACGCCCCCTTCCGGCCCCCGTAAATCGAAAAAAACGAATTGCACGCTTCATTTCAAACCTAGAACGTTCAGTTTTGGCACGCCAATACTAATCATCATTTTGGTTACAATCGGATAAAAAACACAGAAGTTATTAAAGAATTACTTTAATAAGGCGTAATCAGGGGCAGTTGCACCTAGTTAGTTGCTATGTCACTCCGTGACATAATAATGGTGTTCAATAAACCAACTAAAGTGCCGCCAAGCTAATAATCTCAAACAAAAAATATTTTGATGTAATGTTTTGGTATATTTGTAGTATATATTTGGGGATATTTTTCAGTATATTTTTGGAACATATAATATTTCGATGGTATAGTTGGATGGCGGGTATCTCACAGTCGAGCACACTCGACAGTAGCTTTCTTATTTGTTTTTTTTTTTTTTTTATTTCTTAGCAAAATAGTATATTCTACTGGTCTTAATTATTGTAGCATCCTCTATGAATTCGGGTGGACTCAACTCGACTGTAGCTTTGTTACCTGTTTTGAATTTAATTTTATTATTTGCTTTGCAAAAATATATTCTTGATTCATTTGTTTTCCAGCATTGTCAACTGTGAGTTGCTGTCTGTACTTAACTCTCATCCAATACAGGAACCTTCTGTCAAGTGCGCCAAAAGCCAAAAGTCAATCTAACGCTTTAAGCTTGTGCTGAATAAGTTTATGTAAAGCTTGTTGTGAGCTTTTCGTAGGGGAAATTGCAATGAATAAAAACAAATACAAATACGAGTGTGAGTATACGTTTATATATATGTAGTTGAATATTTACGAAATGCTTCTCAATTGGTCATAACTGTCCCCCTCAACAGGCCCCCCCCGCGTCCAGTCGCGGAATTAGTTGGAAGCACTCGCATGCCTTGAACCAAAAACAGTTAGTTGCTCCGCGGTGAGCCAAGATGATTGGGATGAGAATTGGGATTGCAATGGAGGATTGCGACTGCGATTGCGATTCCGAGAGATGAGATGATGATGAAGATGTAGAGGGAAATTTTGATGCGGCCATGCAGCACTCAAGTTAAGGAAATGGATAAGAACAGTTGAACGGCGCTGCCAAAAAATAAAAGCGGAAAACTAAAGCGAAAACGAAAACAAGTTGCAACAAATCTGGAGCGACGCCGCGGAGTCTGTGGCACAAACGGAGTCGTTGGGTCAGGCAACGCATTGAAGGACGCCAGGCACAGTCAAATTCACTGTCCCAGTTCCAGTCTTGTCGTTGTCGTTGTTGCACTTGCAAAAAAATTGAGCAAAATGTGGCGCCAACATTTATATTGCACGAGGGGCGTGGGGTATGTGGCATGTGGCATGCTTGAATGCGGTAGGTAGCAAGAATAAACATGGAAAAATGCAAAACGCGTTTGCACGCAAATCAAACATCCGCCAGGACGAAGGACGGGGAGATTGTTCGATGAGGCCTGCCCCATATTAAAAAACTTTCAAGTGGCAGCCCGGCCAAGAGGCAAGTAGAAACAACATGGACGGAGGGGGAGAAGACGAGCTAAGAGGTAAGCGCTCGGTCTACTCACTTCGCCTTTAGCATACCTTAATCCTAATCCCAAACTCAGCTCCAAATTGTATCTTTAAGTTGTTGTGAGTGTGTGTGTGTTTGTGTGTATAACTCTTCTTGTTGTTGTTGTGGGGTTCGCCGTTTTACGAGTTTCCTGTTCAATGAAGTTGCACGTGGGCAGGCCAAAAGAATTGTTTGTTATCGTTACGCAGCATCAGCTCTACATACATAATGTGACTCCTGCCTCTGTCCAACCGAGACCCAGACCCAGACCCAGACCTGACCTGCCCTTTTGGACTACATAGTAAGCGCCTGCTAATGGCAAATATCCATAAGTCTATATTGAAAAGGGGCCCGCATAAGCAGAACCTCCAATTGGGCATCCAGTTCGAAGTCGAACTCGAGCTCGAGTTCACTTTTTGGGCACCTTTTGGCCACATTAAAGCCCAAAGTCAGCGCCAGCCTCAGCACAATTGTGTAACAAACACTAGGCCAAAGTCAGCTTAATATTCAACACTATGATCCTTTTGCCATCACATATAATTTCAGCACGTGTCTTAAATAGATTTAAGAGTTGCAGCAGGGCGTCTTAGAACATTTCTGATTTGTGTTTATAACAACTGAGGCTGACATTAAAATGAAGAGCTTAGCATTGAAATTGTTAATACACGTGTAGACTAAAACTGTTTTAGACACGAACTTTAAGGCTACTCTGTATGCCAAATTGAACAGCTAGACTATTTGTTTAGATTCTTAAAATGTTACCAAGCTGACTGTACGCTGAAGAAGTTTAGTTAAATTAAAATGGCTCTAACTGAAATGCACTTTTATTTTTCAATACAAATCAAGCTAGCATATAACTTAAATTTGCTAAAATTTAAAATGAGAGTTGTTGCTTGACTTGTAAATAATAAGGAAAATAAATTAAAAAGTAAAGTAAAATTCAATTCAAAACTCTAATCTGCAATCCTTGTCTTGTACATAAAGTGTCAAATTTTATAGCTATAATATCTCCACTCTCGAGTTGCAATGACTTAGATCCAATCCATCGTTCCGTCAATTGTAGTTTTAGCCTCGCAACTCAAATGTCAGGCGCGATTGATAATCGCATTCAACTTGAGCTTCAACTGGTAGTCGTAATCGTAGATTTGTATCGAAGCCACAAACAGCAAACAGACAAATTTTATTCTACTCTCAATTGTTTGACATCAGTCAGACTTGAGCTCTTTTCTTCCATCGTTCTAGAAAATTTGGCAAATCGCTCAAATTGATGCGACAGCCGCAACATCGAGCAATACACTACTCAAAGGCTTTCCTTTTTCCATCACCCTGAAAGCAACAAGCTAAATAAATATAACTCTTGAAAATTGAAAAAAATAAAATGAAAATAAGCTTGCAAATGCCTGACTGACTGACTGACTAGCATCTACCCTGCACAGTGACATAATGCGAGTTAAACCAGCACAGAAGAAAAATAATGGCATTGTTAGTTACAATTTCCTGACTAGTACGAGTATATTCTCTGTACGAGAGAAAATTGAGTATGCATAAATTTAAGTTAGCATGAATAAATAAAATAAAACAAATACACTGGAAGTTGCAGTTAAATATGTTTCATTTAATTTTGTTTTATGTGCAAAAATCTTAAAGTATAAAATATAAACTAACTCGACAAACGAATTTATATTTATTCAGTGAAGGAATTATTATGAGTTTACAGAATAGCAGGCAATCTTAATGCAGTTTTTGGTTAAATATTCAATAATTTGATTGAAATGTGCCTAAATCTTGCTTAATGCCTACTTGGTGGTCATTGCCAACCTTTTGCAACGCCGACTTCTGCTACAGGGTATAATGAAGCACAACAAAATGCGCAGAAGTGAACGAAAGTCGAATGGTAGGTAGGAGGCATACAAATACTTATAATATATACAAATAAATGATAAAAGATGCCAAATTGCCACCATTTTGACTTTAGAATAAAGAGGGGACAAATTCGCAAAAGCAAGAGTGATGGACAACGAGTTACCCCGTGAATTTAATATGAAATGCAGAACGTGTAATTCATTAACAAATGTGCATCTTGAACCAGATTTAAAATGGAGTTTGCTGTGCTGCAATTAGTGGTGAATCAATCAGCATACCCGACGCCTCCTTGTATCTTGCAAGGTACAACAACAGACAGACTGGTGATTGCAAACTGGGCGCAAACAGGCAATGCAATTTGGCAGCATATGCGAAGCACTTGCTGAGTGTGTAGTGCAAGTGTAGCGTGTGTGAAAGAGAGAGAGAGAGAGAGAGAGTGTGTGATGTGTATAGTGTGTGTTATTTTAGGCCCAAATCCGCTGGTGCGTCGAAATGCGCATAAGAAATATGCAAACAATTTGCGCACAAACAAATACAAACCGCACACACGCACACACACACACACACACACACACACACACTTACACTTACATACATGCGAACAAGCCCAAAATGAGGAATGGGAGTGGGAGTGGAATTGAGATGGGGAGGGGCAGCATGCTGACTGTAAACATATCAATGCTACGTAATGCCGCTAAGAAACCCATATCACTAGGCCATCAGCATACCACAGGAGGTGCAGCGGTGTGCAGGGGACGGTGGGGTGGGGGGCGGACTTACAGGTGTTGATGATAAAGCGATTTGCGCCAAGGGCAAAGCAGACACTCAGAGGCAGTCAGAACAGTAGACGGGCAAAAAGTGCGTGCCTCAGCGCAAAATGAAAACGATACAAAAATTGCCAGATATCCTGCTCACGTGTCCTTGTTGTTCTTGCTCTTCTTCATCCACTGTTCCCCATCTGACTGGACAGTGTCCAACCGGTCGTGGCACGTGGCCAGCGTCGTTAAAGTGCGTCCTTTGACGGCGTCGCCCAAAAACAACAAAGTAGAAACCAAAAAAGAAAATTGCGAGTAAACGACAAAGTTGCAAGGCAAAAGCAAAAAGCAAATACAACAACCGAAAAATATTCGAAAGGTAAGCAAAAAAATGTTTGTACACGACTTGAGGGCAATGGCAATGCTAGTCCATACTCTGGGTGGGTCGTGGCGGTGGTGCAGGTATATCCAGTCAGTCAGCCAGCGAAAAAGCGAAGCCTGGAGGCTCTAAGCAGAGCACACAAAGCCAGTCGATAAAGAGAGAGAGAGATGGAAAGGAGACAGGAACAGGGAGAGGGAGAGGGAGACAGCGTTGGTAGGGGCGCTCATTGCCAGATAGAAATTACACTGAAGTGGATACAGCGACAAAAGGTAGGCTTTAGAAACAAATAAAAAGCCGCACAGTGTCTAACAAGAAACATAAAATATAACAGCGGAAGAGAGGGATGAAAATGTACATGTCTCTCTCTCTCTCTCTACGATCACACAAAACCAACTCTTCAAATTGGAATTTATGTTAAGAGTGTTGAAGTCAGCAAAGTATTAATTTATTAATTTTCTAATTTATTTACTTATGTTCCTTTTATTTATTTACTTTTTTCTTGCTATACATGTTTTTTTATTAATTTATTTATGTATTTATTAACTTATTAACGTATGTATATGCTAGTATAATTATTTAACTATTAACTTATTAAGTTATTTTTTTTCATATATACGAGGGTCGTTTGATAAGTCCGTGACTTTTTGAATAAAATATATTTTTTTCGTCAAAGAAGCGTTTTATTTCTCAACATAATCTCCTTTTAGCTCTATACATTTAGTCCAGCGTTTTTCCAATTTTTTTATTCCTTCCAAATAATAGGTTTTCTCAAGGCCCTCAAAATAGTCGTTTGTTTCTGTGATGACCTCTTCATTTGACCCGAATCTCTTACCGCCGAGCCATTTCTTCATGTTTGGAAACAAAAAATAGTCACAGGGGGCTAAATCTGGAGAATATGCTGGATGGGGTAGCAGTTCGTAGCCCAATTTATGAAATTTTGCCATGCTGACTACACACGTGTGCACCCGTGCATTGTCCTGATGGAACAGCACTTTTTTTTCGCCAAATGCGGTCGTTTCTGCTTCAAATCAATATCGAATCTGTCCAAAAGCTCTGAATAATATTCGCCGGTGATCGTTTTACCCTTTTCAAGGTAATCGATGTGAATGATACCTTGTGCATCCCAAAAAACTGTGGCCATGACCTTGTTGGCCGACAGACCCACCTTGGCCTTCTTTGGTGCACGTTCACCCGGAGAAACCCACTGTCTTGATTGTTCTTTGGTCTCTGGTGTGGTGTGGTGGATCCATGTTTCGTCTACGGTAACGAAACGGCGCAAAAATTCGTTTGGATTGCGGTTGAACATCGCCAAACACTCCTTTGAAATGGTCACACGGTTGCGCTTATGGTCGTGTGTGAGCAATCGCGGCACCCATCGCGCGGAAAGCTTTTTCATGTCCAAATATTCATGTAAAATGTGATGTACCCGTTCAGTTGAGATGCCTACAGCCTCAGCTACCTCACGCACTTTCATTCTCCGATCATCCAATATCATTCCATGGATTTTGTCGACGATTTCTGGCATGACGACCTCTTTTGGGCGACCTGAACGTTCGGCATCACTTGTACTGGTACGACCACAACGGAACTCAGTAAACCATTTCTTAACCATTGAAATTGATGGTGCAGAGTCCCCATAATATTTATCAAGTCTTTCCTTGGTTTCGGTGATGGATTTTTTACGCAAAAAATAATGCTTAATTAGCACACGAAATTCACTTTTTTCCATTTTCGTTAAAATTCACGAGATCGTCTGCTTTCAATGCCTATAAAACGCAAACCAAAAAACGCAGCTTTCTCAAAATTTTACAGTCAGCTGTTAATCGATAACTGCTGACAGGAGCAGTGTTGTATTTAGAGCAGGTGCGCGGCAAATACAAAAAGTCACGGACTTATCAAACGACCCTCGTATTTTTTTTATGCTTTATTTTATTTTTTACTTATTTACTTTTTAACTTATTTTCATGTTTACTTAATTTTATTATCTTATTTATTTATTTCTTTGCTAGCTTTATATCTTTTAAATCACTTCCCTATTTAACCTTTCAAATTTTACGAATAATTTAAATTTAATTTAATTTACATTTTTTTATTACATTTTTCATTTATATATTAATTATATTTATCATCAGCTAATATCAGCAATCAAAATATGAAATTACAATAATTGGTTTGGAACAAAGTTAAACTCAATAATAAGAAACACTATTTATTTATTTTGAACTAAACACAAAACATTACAACAATGACAACGGAGCATCTGACACTAAAGCCGCATTAAGCGACATGGTTCTGCTTGCCTCACGGTAGCTGTTGCCTTGTCGCACGCAGCGTGTGCAACGTGTGGCATTTCGGCACTGTGACATTGCCAACGGCGTCAATGTCATTTAGCACGACAAACGATATTCAGTTAATGTGTAATTAGGCTGCTACGCCCTCAGCCACATGTAGACAGGCAGACACTTAGGGGCAAGCTAAGCTGGCTGGCTGCAGATCTCTGAGGCACTTGAACTGGTTGTAATGATATCCTGTGTCGCTTCCTGGACCGTAACAATAGGCCATCTCCCTCCAACAAAATGGCAACTCGCATCCGTCAGGACTGCTGAATGAATTGGGCAGGACGTTGAGCGGTAAGCGATGTGCGATGGGCGATGGGCTATAGGCGGACCACGCCCTCTCGTACCTCTGCCTAATAGCTGGCTCAACCACTAGGCCCCACACACACACACACACACACACACGCACACACACACAGATATTCACTTATTGATAACGTGGCATTATTATCACGCATACGCCTTGGGGCGCCGCCATTGTCTCCTGTTCGTCGACTATGCATTCTGATTGATGCCAGACCATTTGGCAATGTCGCCATCGCCATTGACCCTCCGCTCTCTCCTCTGGGTCGGTTGCTGCGCTTTTTGGCAGTGGCATGAAGGGCACATTAATCATACGCCGCGTGTGCCGCCAGACAGTTGATAAATGGAATGCAACTTAGCGAAACGCAAAGCGACTGCAAGAGCGACAGCAGTATCCAGTGCTACTTGCAACGTGCAACTTTTCGTTGTTGCCACGCAATCAACTTTTGGCGCATTCTTAGAAAACAATTTGGCAAAGTATGTTGCACGCCCTGCGGGACGTGGCAAGTTAAGTTCCAGCTAGCATCACTCGGTGTTGCATATACATACATAGTTGTGGAATGGCAGCACCAGCTTCGCTTACTACCTGCACCGCAAAGTTCCCCGATGAGTTCATCCTGTTTTTCTTCCAACTGTTCAACATGAACTTCGGTCAAAATATAAATTTAACTAACACAAGCAATCGATACATTGCCACATATATTACTCCTTCGTTTATACATAACAAATACCTATCGTTAGCAATCGAGTTCCTTGAGCATTTGCCTTTTTATGTTTTGCTTTACTTAGTGTTAAAGTCTTTTAATGTGTATGTTCTGAATGTTAAGAAAAGCCTTTTTAAATTTTCCTCCTTTCTGTTTGGTCCGTCTTCGACAGGGTCTATGGGCGATAATTATTTATTGTCTTCAACTGCAATTTTTGACTTTTGTAAATCAAGCTCTACGTACTGACACACTTTATACTTGGCGCTATTCTTCGTTATTTTTGTTTTTCACAAAATTCGCTAAAATTCTAAAAACTTTCGATTTGCAATTAAATTGCAGTTCCATTTTCATGCTTCCCTTTATTTTGTTCACCCTTAAATCGGACCATAGCACCAAAGTTTCAAATTAAAACAATCTCTTTGTGGTCCGTGAAGAATTTATGATTGTCTTTTTAATTTTTGAGGGAATCTACTGTTTTATTTTTATACCCGCCTACCCAAAGTGTAGAAGAGTATTTCAACTTTATACCAACCAAAAATGTATGTAGCAGGCAGGAGCAAGCATCTCCGACTCTATAAAGCATATATATTCTTGATCAGCGTCAACAGCTGAGCCCATATACAAATGTCCGTCCGTATGATCTCAGATCTCAAAGACTATAATAGATAGAGTAGCTAATTTTTTGGGATAGTGTGTCTTTTTGTTGCACGCAGACC
The DNA here is from genome assembly GCA_018150935.1 of Drosophila pruinosa. Taxonomy (NCBI): domain Eukaryota; kingdom Metazoa; phylum Arthropoda; class Insecta; order Diptera; family Drosophilidae; genus Drosophila; species Drosophila pruinosa. The sequence goes on along the minus strand of JAECWR010000194.1, from coordinate 17,198,401 downwards.
AAGTTTGTTAATGATCTCTGAAAATTTGGTTACAATCGGATAAAAGACACAGAAGTTATTAATGAATTACTTTCATATGGCGTTATCAGGTGCAACTGCACCTGTAAAGATGCTGTGTCGCTTAGTAGATGTTCAATAAACATAATAAAGTGCCGTTAGGCTAATAATTTCGGACAAAGAAATTTTAGGTATTTTTTACGTATATTTTTAGTAGATTTTTTAGCATAATTTCCAGTTTATTTTTGAAAATATTATATTTTGACAGCAGCTCTTAAATTTTCTTGGATTCGGGAGGGATTTCACAGCCGAGAAAACTCAACAATAGCTTTCTTACTTGTTTTAAATTCACTTTGTATATTATTAAATTTACATTTACTGGTAGCTTATGATTTTAACTGTAATAAGTACATGTATATTATTTAAAATTAAATTTAATATGATTTAAAAATACATTTCGGTAATACAATGTCATATTTGTGTAAACTGCACTCAAACTTAAAAAGAGCCATAAAATATACAATAGTTTTTTTTTACTTTTTTGTCTTTGATTGCGCCATGATATGCAGTTTTGGAAATCTTATCTAGAACTATATGGCGAAATTTATGCTGAACATTATGGATCAGGGCAGACATGCACATGTTACTTGCGTCATTGTAAGCTGCTTTCATTTGCACATTCGTTTTTAGCTGCTCGATTGTGAACTTGGCCTTTGAAGGCTGCCGGACTGTCGGGTTGTTGTTCCAATGGGCTTATGTTGGTCCAATTGAGCTTTGACAGGGCTTACCTGCAGCAGATTTGATTCCACAGAGACCCCCACTAGGATTCTGTCTCTGTGATGCATCAATTTGCAGTTGCAGCTGCAGTTGCAATTCTTGCTCTAATTAAAAGCAGGCACAAAGTAGGCAATGTACAAAGTACGAGTAACTGGATGTGGTAAGTTGAAACTCAAAGATCAGCAAACATGCCTCCTATCTCACGCACACACACATACACCCTCAGCTAGTACACGTGTCCTAACTACATGATGTTATTAGCGTTAATTGTGCCTAAGTGGATTAGGTAGATTTTATGAGTTGAAGCGATGCGGCAATGTGGCGATGCTCCAGCTTGCCAAGCAATCAAACCAAAACAACTAAGTATGCGATAGGCGAGAGTGCTCGTCATTGAAATACTCATATATTTTAAATGAGTGAAATTAAGATTTAAAAAGTTTTACTTCTAATTTTCTGTTGCTTATTAGTTTTGATTTAATTACACTTAACATAATTTAATTTTATTTAATCTTTAAGTATACTTTTCACCGCTGGCTGACACTAAATTAATAAATGAACCAAATATTTATTCAATATTTAATTTAAATTAATTTAATTTATGTGGCGGAGTTCCAAAATAAACTTAAGCAGTGTGCTTTCACCAAGTTTGATACAATTCATTTAGACACTAAGATATTACTGTTTATATGAGCGGACAGACAGATGACAAAATAAACGCTGACGATAAGGAGAAATGCCTGCCTAGCTTATCATACTCTTATACTATTTGGCCAGCGTGTTTTAACAACAACAAGCAGTCGAGGTTGGGAATCAGAAGGCAACAGCAACAACAGCAGATACTTTGTTGCTCTCCCTCTCTCTCTCTCTCTCTCTGACTCACTCACTCTCTAGCTGCTGCTCTGCTCATGACAGCCGCTTTTTGACGTCGTTGACAGCAGCTTGGAAGTAAGTTTGAAGCTCTAAGCGACGTGCGACAAGCGGCATCGTTCTAACGTGCCTCATAGCCCACAGGTGTTGCCGTACAGGTGATGATGAATGCGAGGCGTCAACGGCTCGCATCGTTAATGTTGCTGCCTCCTTCCTGCCTCCTGCCTCCTGCCACTGCCGCTTCCTGCTTGTTGTTGTCGCTGTTTAGCTTGTGACATTGACGACATGTCTACGATTTTCATGATGCTTCCGCATCCGCTTCCCCCAGGCTACGCACACATTGGGACACATTGAGAACACGTGCCCATTTAACTGCCGCAGTGCTTGTGCCACATCGTGTGGCACGATTTGTTTAATGAAATTATTCGCATGCATTATAAATAGCTTTTGATATTTTACGTTTAATTTGACAATAATTAATTGAATGCTGCCTTTCCGTCACGCAATGTGCCCAAATCTGTTTTGCCCTTGCTATTTTTGGCCTAATTGTATCCGTTTCATGTCCCTGCCATGTCCCAGCCCCAAAGGACATGTGCGGCATTTGGGGCACGTCTGGCAATCGTTGCCTCTGCTCTTCTCCTAAGCGACACTGCGATTTCGCATTTTCCTTAAGCTGACGCACCACACAACAGAGCCAGAGACAGAGCGAGAGTGTAGCATATTTATTGCTTTCGATTTGGATGTCGATTAGAATGTCGCTTTCGATTACCCATTAGCTGTAAAGGTTTAACGTATGTTATGTGCTGCTTCGTTGCAACCAATTCAAATTTACTTCTCCCTTTAGTCAGTCAGCAGGCCTCTGCTTTTGAAGCGTCCACATGAAAACATTGCTGATCATTTGCTGAAGTAAATATAAGAAAGTCCATTGAAATAATAATAATTATAATTTTGCAAATCAAGCTTTATCAGTTTATTCTTATTAAAGGGTAGCTGAGTTAATGGTGTAGAGCAAAAGCAATAAGTATATGCTAGTTCACTTAAGCTGTATACATAGTTTGAACTGCAGGCATACATAGGAGTATAGTTTTAATATCACTGAAGTTCTCCTTAGCCTTTCGATATCCCTTATTTGGTCTGCTTGTCCCTTGATCTCTTTGCTGTTGTACTTAGTTGAAAGACTTTATATTCAACATGGATTAAACAATCAGTTACATATTTGGTTCGTCTTCGGTCTCCTTGTTCAATTAGTTTAAAGCAATATCCAGTACCTAATTTGAATGCCATTGCTATTTCACTATATATTTCAGATATACTACGCTCACACTTTATTTTCGTTGCATTATTTAAAAATATGTAGACAGCATTCTTACTGGGTTGTCCTTTGATTTAATTCATTCTTCTATAGTTTCACACACTCTTTTCTCATTTGCATCTGCTTTATTTTGTATCAAGCATTTATGAATGGAGTTTTCATTGCATTCCGATTTCAGAGCTCTCTTTCATCCTTTATAATATGTTGCTCATTACTTAGTATTTTCATGTCTTCCGTATTTTCTTTGAGGTCAACAAGGAAAACCGCAATGTCTTTAAAAGAAAGTGAAACGAAATTAAACATTCTCATCTGACAACTTTCGCTGACTTTTTGACTTGCAGTTGCATTTGTAAAATTAAATCTGGCTTACCATTTACAAGCTATTTTTGGAAGCATTTACGATTGTCCTTGGGCCGCAAATGTCGCTCATATTTCACTAGGTGAGTGTTTTTTTGTTTTTTTTTGTTATTTTTTGCTATATGGTTTGCTGTCAATAGTTTGGCGCTCGGCCAAAGTAGTCCCAATTCGCAAGTCGCAACTGTGATGCAAGGGACAAGTGCCAAATCGATGCGCTGGCAAGCGAAATGGGCACAGCGGCCAGAGTTCAGCCAGCATTACGTATACGCAATGTGGGGCAGTTCGATGATGGCTCATAAACTACGACACACACAAACATATCTGGTTCATAAATGATACTTTTCATTTCAGTTCAGAGCAGCGGAGTCGCCCCTCGATGACGTAGCCTGGATATGCAGTAGAGCAAGGGGATAGGGGGACGGGGAGGCAGAGTTTTGCTCTGCTTATTATTAGCCATTAGCTTTTGTTGCTTGCAACATTGATAAACAACTCTTGATTGAAAACTAACAAAGCACATGGCTCAGTAAATTTTCCGAATGCACCCAAGGGACTCGAGGCTCTTTCCCCATTCTCCACCCTTCCATCGATGTCCTTCACGTGGGAGCAGAGAACTAAAAACACAGAGAGAACACACTGAGAAAACTGAAAACAATAGAGGCGTCTAAATATTTTACAATGTTGCACACGCACACACAGCCAGACAGCCCGCATTCACACACATGCACACATACACACGCACACACATGCACACATACACAGATTGAGAGTCGAGCCATCGCGCTCGTCCCCGCCTGCTCCCCTCCGATGGCCATTCCCCTGGGCATCTAATCGGCTTTGCCAGCTAACCATGCACCAGAGCCTCTCCTGCTATACCCCCCCTCAATTGACAAATGTGGCAGCTTCTAGGTCTTGCGTATGCGTGGTGGCAGTTGCATGCAACACATTGTTGCCTCTCCCGCTCACTCGCTTCACTAAGTCCTGAAGTCCTTTGACAGGCCACAACAAGTGCCGGCACAGCTCGGCAACTACATGAATAAAACAAACACCGCAACGACAAAATCTCAGTCATGCAATAACAAAACAATGCATTGAAAACAAAACAATATGCAACTATGTTATATTTAACATGGCCGCTTAGCCGTCTCTGTTAGCTAACAGCGATTGCAGGCAGTATCTAATGCCTTTCAGCAAATAGTTATGTTACTTAACATTAACATTCCATTAACAGACCTTGTATTAAAGCAGAAGGGAAAAGTATTGTAGGTTGATTGTTGTGTAGAAATGCAATTGAAAACCGTATTTAACCGTATAATCTGGAAAAAACAAGTCGGACATTTAATATGTTAGATTAACATAGGCTGTATACAACAGTTGGCTGACAACAACTTGTTGAAACTAGTATCAAACTGGAATAATCAACAGTCAGATACTCGAATCCGTAACAACCTTGATGTAAGTGCAACATTATTGCTATGTTTGGTAGCTCCAGCTTTCATTGTCTTCGAGATGGAAACAATGCGTTAATCAGAAAAGGAATAATTATAATGTAATTTAACAGCAGCAGCTGAAGAAAATCACTATCCTACTATATTTGTGATGAACCCTAGTTGGCAGTAAGTAGGTTTGATTAACATACTCTGATGCGATATAAGCTTGCTTCGTCAGTATGCTAATGTTAAGAACTTTGCATTATATTTTGAATTTAAAATGCAAGGCTGCAAATGGAATTTGCATTAACATCACCAATCACATTAATTGCTGCAGCACATTCTCGACCAAATGATTTTCTAGATATGGTGTGTTAGTTAAGCTGCCAAAACAAGCAGCAAAAGGCAGCTTCGACTACATGAACTATTCAATTGTTTGCTTAATTAAAAATTAAGTTGGCCTTAAGAGCAGTTGAAAGACAGAGAGAGCGAGAGGTGATTTAATTCGAATGAGGGATTGCTCGCTTACTAATTATGAGTAGACAAGAAGGCGTACACATGTGTCACGTTCCACATGCCACTCGTATTGTTGTTGCAACTGTTTATGCACTGTTGAAGATGCTGTCAAATATTTTCATCGTCAGAAACAAAACGAACTCGAATGAGAACTGAAATTGAAATGTATAGCAGACGAGGCAGAGGCAGAGGCAGAGGCAGAGAAAGAGAAAGCGAATGCGAAAGCAAGACCAAGAAGAGGAAGAGCCGATGTATTGGGCGTGTGCTATGAAATCCCCTGGCGAGTGCAAAAGCTTAAGATTATGCAAATCGAAGTACAGTATGCAAAATGCAACAAAAGGCAAACAAGGCGAAAGAGAAGACTGCGAGAAGGAAAGTTGAATGCTGAAACGGCGGCAGCATGTGCGCAAAACACAACCAATATTGAGGCTACCCCTCTCCTCCGTCCACCACCCACCCCCCACAATGCTCACTGCTCGCGTTGAGGCTTAGAGGCTGGACCATTAATGATGTCAGGGATTTAGGCGAAGAGACGACGACTCAAGGACAGTAATCAAAATGCAAAATATGCAACCATAAGGAGGTGCAGAGTAGGCAAAGTGGGCAAGAGTGGGTATATGGGTGTGTGTGTGTGTGTGTGTGTGTGTGACAACAACTCATGCCACGCCATTGATGACTAATTTCGGGATGGCAACTTCGTTGACTAGCAGGGCGTATACTTAATGTCGGGCAGCTTAAAGTAAATCTGCTTAATTTTCGATGCTGTTTGTCATGGACATGGCCCGCTTCGATTCGTTTTGTTTCGATCCGCTTCGTGGTTAGCCGGCCATTAAGTAGAGGGAGCTAAGGAGGCTGGCCTGCTGGCTTGGGGTCATTAATCAAAAGATTGGCATATTTATTGAATTTAAAACGCCTGACGAAAACGTTGCCTCCCTTTCCTTCAGCACCAGCATTGCACTGCTTGATGTCAAGTTGGCCAAAATGTGGCAGCATCACAGCAAAACAAGCCTCATTAATGTTACCCCAAAATGTCAAATAAGTGAAGGATATTGCTTTATTTTATGCGATTTTATTTGCACGCACACGCCGGCCACGCTTTTGTTGGCAACATGCGTCAAGCGACAAGCCAGAAGCGCTGCCAGCAACAGTCAACAACAACAACAGCAACTGGCAGCAGCAAAGGGACAAGTTCTGCGCGTAAATTGGAGTCAAGGCAAAGGCAAAGGCAGATACATATAATAAAACAGCACAGAAAGGCAGATCGAGAGGGAGGGACACAGCCAGAGCGAGTGCGAGAGGGCTAGCTGGCATGACAGCAAGCAAAATACAAATAATAATAAAAGAACTTAATGAGATTGGAATACAATAAAACTTAAGCGCATTTTTAAGGTTGAGTTTTACTTGACTTAAGCCCACCAAATCGATTGTTGCCCCCAGACTATGCTGTATGCCGCTTGCCGCTTGCCACTTGCCACATGCCACGTCACCATGTAGCAGGCACACAGCATCCAAGACACTGGATACAGCATACACAGGACATAGACAGCAGCCAGAAGAAAGCCGAAAGCAGCACGCATCACACAGCTCGTAATATTATGCCACACTTTTCTCTCCCTCGTGCTCTCTTCCCCTTCCCCTTCCACATTCCCCCTCACACCACTCCACCCAAAACACCACACTAAGCACTAAGACTCCTCGCTTCTGAAACCCCAGGACATGCATCGCGTTTATGCGCAACACTTGTTGATAACTTTACTCCAATTACACGATATCCGCTTTTTTATTTCTACGAGTATCGTTCTCCAACCACAACAACAACAACAACAACTTTGCGGCTCAAATAGCCAGAATGATAAGCTCGCTAAAGTTGCCATTTTTTCTTTTCTTTTTTATGCATTGCAATTTGCCATCTTTGCTAGCAGCTGGGAATAATTTAAATTTGTTAATATTTTAAGTCTTTATTTCAATGTTAATTACTTTCAAAGTTATTAATTATTTGTACTAAATGTAATTCAATTTATTTCAATCCAAAATGATGTTCTTTAAAGTCGGCTACTACTTGCTGAAGTTTAAATAAATAAATAAAAAAAATCAATAAACTAATGAAGATATATAAACAAAGAAGTAAATATATTAAAAAGTATGTAAATAAATTATTAAATTAATAATAAACTTTTTTACCCAACCCGTCGTATTTTTTATTTCCTGATTTTAATTAAATTTCTACAGATTTATCAGTATTTACGTAATAAACTTTGAAGCCCCCCATTCGCTTTGTTCATTGAATTAAGTAAAAATATAAGCAAGTGCAATTAAATAATGAAGGGACTTGAAAGAAAGTTAGCTTCAGAAAATGTTATGCAAAAAGTAAAAGAATGATTAAATAATATGTATTATTTAGCACTTATACCATTAAAGGATAGTTCAATATTATTCGAGTGGGGTCAGCAGACAGACAGAAGGACAGCCATGGCTATATGTTCTCAGCTGTTAACACTGAACAAGAATACACTCGTGTTCACAATCGTCTTGTGCTTTTTGCCACTAACTTACAATGCCCTTGTACCCTTTGGATAGTGGTTATTAATATGTGATACTTCCCCGCAAAGTAACCAAATCTTGACGCACTTGATAGCACGCATAAACGTAGAGTTTGTGCATGTTCCGTGAGAAAGCAAAATAAAATGAAAGAAAACTTGCACTTGGCGCCAAAATCTGTTGGCCTAAGACGTCGAAGGATTTCGATTTGGTTGCGTTGTTTTTCTTTGCTGCTTTCGGAGCAACGACAACAGCAATCTGATGAATCATTGCGCTGAAATATATTGGCAACTTGGCCAGAGACATGGACAGCAGCTGAGGCAGCGAGAAAGACAGAGGGACAGTGCGGGCAGTGGCCTCATTACAGCATTCAAATCACATCGATTGCAAGTACGAGTCCAGCTGAAGGAGCAGCATAATGGTATATAAACCGATAGCGGAATGGCATACATATATACACTGCTATATACTCGTACTCGTACTCGTACTCGCACTCGTCCTCGCACATGTACCATCTTGGGTCTAATGCTATAACGCGCTCTCTGTGGTCGCCCAAGCTTCTCCCGGGCAGCTGTCAATCTTAAACAATTTGCTTACTCAGTCAAGTATGCCAAACAATAACAAGCGCAAATGAGAAAAAAGTAGAAGGAACCGCCGACACGACAGCTGACTAGCACATACTCCACTACTGCATACCCTGTACAATTAAAATACACTATTGCTTTCTGTTATCATTTTCCAATAAGTATATGAAGTATACATATTCATAATGATATATACACATATATAATTATATTGTCAAGATATTAATTTTTCCAACTGATAGGCTACTTCATATGCTGTACGCTTCCCATTGGTTCAATGTCCTTAGATACGACTATTATTTATTATTTGTCGCATGCAGCGAAAACAGTCGATGCTACCCCATAGCGAGTGCTTGCAGCGTGTAAAATGTCTGCCGCCAAAGCCAAAGCCAAAGCCAGAGCCGAAGGAATGCGTGCGAAAGTGATAGGCGTGGCAGAAGGCGAAAAAACAAATTCATTGCAGATGTCGAAGGGACAGGACAGGACAGGACGAGTCGAGCCGAGGCGAGGAGAATGTGGTTCCCTTGAATCGAACTGAACCCAACTGAAGTAAAAGTTGCTGTCGTAGCTGGTGTTGATGTTGCTGTTGTTGCCTGCGGCGGCATCAAGTGAAATGAAATGTCAAAGTATTGTCAGGAATTTGAGTAGGTTCCTTCCTGATTTGCTTCCGTCGTTGTTTCCGTTCTGGCCAACCTACAATATCGATGGCATGTCCATGCGATCGGACTGCTGCTTGTCCTTTTAGTCGGTTATAACCGGGCAAGGTTAGGCTAGGCTTGGCTTGGCTTGGCTAGGCGGACACTTGACCGACTGACTCTTGGCATGCGTTGATTGCCTCTTGGCATTTAATCTCAGCCACATTGCTGTGGAATGTCTGGCATTGCCGACAAGCTGCTCTCCGGCATCTCAAGGGTCCACTTTGTTCGTTTGTATGTACGTTAGATCCCTGTCTTATCCCCTGAATGCTACACTAAAAAAATGTGCAAGAATGAAAACGAATTGAATTACTCATCTAACATGCGAGTACATATGACAGATCTGGCAATCGATTGACGTGCAATTGTTGCCAATATTACGCATACGCAGTGTTTAAAGCGTATGCCCTTTGAAATGTAATCACATTTGCATCAAGTCGAAACACGATTTGCCAAGCAAATATTTACATCGAGAACAACATTTTATTAGCATTATTGAATAATAGAACTAGGCATATGAAACAAAATTCAAATAGAGCTAAATAAATATTAAGACTGGCAAATACTCGTACATTTAAACCAAAAGATTGAGCCAGTTTTAAACTTTAGAGCAAAATTGAAATCTTTTTGAACCACTTGAAATAAAACAAGTCGACTGTGAGATACCCTGTTTTGAAGTTTGTTTGTTGCAATATATGAGATCGATTATCGATTTCTTCGCCCCACTTATATTATATATATTTTTTATACCCATTTTCAATGAATTTATGATTTTATATTTTTCTGTATTCCTCATGAGCGAGTACTCACATATTATATAAGTAGTTGGCAGAATAAAAAATGATTATGATTTTTATGGTCTCACAAAAACCACAGAAAAAGTAATCATTTTATTAGAGCATTTTAATTTGTGATGATATCACAAATATTAATTGAAATACTAATTTAAATTCCAATAAAGTCAAAGAGATGACTTACATTTTAAATAACCAATTAAATAGATTTAGATGGACCATATGCCCATTTATGGCATACCTGTCATTCAAACTGTCGGAGAAATGCAAAAATTCCAACAATCTCACATATACAGCGGTCTGGTATGCAAATTGAATCCAAATACGTACACGTACATATCTATATATGTGTATGTATGTATAATGTCCATACGTGTATGCGTTTATATGTGTTGGAAAGTGTGCGCATTTTTCGATGAAAGTTTTGCAAATCTTGTGCGGTCAACTGTCGTTCATTTGAAGAAGGCTCCGACTCAGTCGCCACTGCAATGCCGACTATGCAGACAGAGGACGGCCCAAGACTCGGTCAGAAAGAGACAGACAGAGAGAGAGAGAGAGAGAGAGGGGCAATACATGCTGCCAAGTGCACGCCCTGAAAGTTGTGCTACACATTTGCATCACCCACATGCCACATTGTGTTGTTGGTGCGGCAACAAAGCAACAAAGTTTTTAATTTCTACTCGTAATTGTGAGAGGGACCATGGAAACGACAATTGAATTTAACCACAGCCAAAAACCCACAGCAACTTCCAGGGCAAGAGAGAGTGTGTGTGTATGTTGTGTGTGTGTGTGTGTTTGCATTGGAAAACTTGGCTCTTACTAACAGCTACTCGGTCTCGACTCTGCTCTGCTGGCAGCGCTAATTACTTCATGTACTGCAAAGCACTCTCCCTCTCTCTGCCTCTCTCTCTCTCTCTCTCTCGCTTTCGTTCTTAGTCGTGCTCTTGATTTATTTATAATACTAATTTAGTGCACGTCTTTCAATGAATTGACAGCGCACGACTTGAGGCGGCTACATTGTATTTATCTACTCCAGTTTCAACCATGAGAGCGGTCCAGAAGCTTATAGAAAATCGAATGAATCGAAATGCATGCCAAATTAATAGAAAAGAGCGATTTTAAATTAAATAGGTCTCAGTTTATAATTTTCCATTTAATAAAATTAATTTTCCATTTCAAATTCAATTTGAGCAAATCAAAACAAACAAAGTCAATGTCAAAGTAAATTGCAAATGTAACACTGTGGATGTTTTGGAAAGTTTTGGGTTTTGTCTGAGGACTGAGCTCTTTTTGTGACACAAACATGCAGCATGTGGAACGTGGCAAGTGGCAAATGGTTGGGGAAAAGCAAGGCAAATTCAGCAGCTAGTTTTGTGCCAATTGTTGCTTTGTTGCGCTGACATTTAAAATATTTAACTTGCTTTCAATTTGCCATAATGCTGGCCCACACACACACATATACACGCATACACACACACACGCATCACAAATGCTGTTTAAATGAAAGGGAAAAAGAATTGAGCTCATTCAAGCTGAAATGGATTTGAGAGAGAGAGAGAGAGAGAGAGGGATCTAAAAGCTGGGCACAAAACAGATGCCTTCCTCTTGTCAATCAGTTGACTCCCCCAGTCCCTTGCCCGCACTGACACAACAATCACAACTGTTCACATGCAAATCAATGTAGGCTCTAGCTCTGCGAGTGTGTGTGTAAGCAGCTTGTATGTGCATGACATGCAACATTATTTCCGCCTCAACACTCGGAACATGCCACCAGTTCCCCAGCTCTGCTGCCTAGACAGAATTGTTATTAATAGTACAGATTTCAAATCGATTCCGCTTCGATTTCACCTTTCCGATAAACCTCATCAAGCTGACAGCATAAGTTAAGCAATGCCAAGCATCTACTAGGATGTGCATAAGTTGTACCAAAAAATGAGCCAACCATTATCCACTCCAGTCTCCAACGCTGACACCATCACCATGTGTGCATCATGTAAATAAAGTCTAACTGTCTATCCACTTCAATGCTGCCATGCATCTGTAGATACATAGATTTCCCAGCCCCGCCCAACTCGAGTGTCTGCTCTGTCGCTCGCTGGGCTCTGTCGCTCTGTGCTTATATTAATGTCGTGTGGGTGCCACATGCCAAATGGAAACAGTTCAATCATAATAAACTCTGGGAAAATTTTTAATGATACAAAAAAAAAAAAAACGAAGAGCAGGCATTAAACGAGAAAAGAGCCATCGAGTAGTCACCCTATAAAAGTACAACTAATATAAAATAATATATATATAATAATAAAAAAAAACAGAAAAAACTGACGCTTTGATTACTCTTTATTTAAAGATGTTCTATCACAAACTGCAAAAAAAAAAAACTCTTTTGAAACTTATGAATAACTCACCTATATCTCCACACAAACCTACCCAAGCAACACTGGCACCTACAGGGTAAGCACAAACAAAACAAGTAGCATTTCTCAAAGGCCAGCATGTGTGTGCGATAAAATGAAATAAACTGTGTGTTCCAAATGTAAAATTGTTTCTGACTGCGGCTAACGCGGCGCATGATTAATTTTGATGTGATTTAAATGCTTTGCTTGAGCATTGAATTATTAAGGTAAGCTGCAGAGCTTCTCTCAAACTTCAGCCCCACTTATGCCCGCCGCTTTCCCATTCCCGGACCGCTTTACAATAATTTTATGTGGGGCGCATAAAAATTTCATTGACGCTCGTTAAACATTACGTATACGTATCGTGTGCATGCTGTGAGCTGTGAGCTGCGAGCTTCCAGCCAGACAACACAGTCGAATGTACGAGTACCATATGTATATACAGAACATATATAGAGCATATACTCGCTTGAAACTTAACGCTCAATTGATTTCAATTTTATTTTAATGAATTCTGCGGGATCAGCGCAAATTGTTCCCACGCCCACTACAAGCCGAAGCAAATGAACATGATAAACATGAACTCTACTCAACGAAACGATGTGGTGACTTTATTATACTTTATTTCAGGTATATACTTACTCGAAGCCTTTGCACACCAACTAGTTAGGCCCCCAACTTCAACTGCATTAATATTGATTCGAATACTCATTTTATGCAGTTTGAATTAATTTTATGGTTATTCTTTGTGCCATCTAGATATGCCCAAGTTTAAAAATAAAGATATAGAAACAATTCAACTATTATGAAAGGGGACATTTTAAATATTGAAAACATTAAGTTGTTGGAAATATGGAACTGTATCAATAAAATTAAAACATTTTTAAACTATCCCATTCAAGATATTTTTATGAACATGTGTTCTGCAAATAAGCAATATATTATATTATATTAATATATATATTGTCAAATGTGAACTTGGGTAAAATTAAATTGAATTAAAAACTGAAAATAGTTTACTGCTAAAATCAAATCCATTTTTTAGAGACAATATTTAAGCAAATTTTCTTTAAGCAAATTGTATTTCAGTTGTATTTTAAATATAAAAAACAAGACTTTAAAACAATACAAAATTGACAATGCAAACTCAATCATATCCTTTATGATATCCTCTCCAGTTTCTTCTCCTTTCTCTGTTCCTTAGATGCAGAAATACCGAAATATTTCTTGCAGCAAATGAAATAAATGTTTTTTGAGCTGCCAGTTCAAGCCAGCAAACATCCTCTGTGCTATCCGCTTTAATTCAGTCCAGAATATATTCTCTTTCAGTTGCTCATTTATTATTTATTTATGCTCTTCTTCTCTACAAATAAATAAGCAATATTTAAATATTTTTCCCTTCGTAGTGCAGCTGTATTTCAGTCTTTGTTTCAAAAGTCAATCAGGTAAAAGACCTAGGCTAACCTCGCCACCAAATGTAACTGTGCTAGTTGCTGGTAATTGGGCTCAGTGCTGATTCTGATTCAGTTTCACCTACTGGAGGCGGAGTAGGAGCAGCTTGCTAGGGTATGTGGAGGTTGGCTAGGCCGCGAAGGGTTTTAATTTCTTGTTTATTTATGCCAATGCCATTGCACAAACGTTCAATTAAAATTTCAATTATTAGCTGGCAGCGCAGACAAACACATCGAGTAGAAAGAAAGAGAGAGAGAGAGAGAGAGAGTGCGAAAGAGGGTAGAAGTGAGAGCGAGAGTGTTGGGAATGTGGGAATGTGGCATCAATAAAACGCGACCAGATACAATTGACCCCAAAATGAATATTACGTCCGTTTGCGGCACGATGCGGTTCACTGTTAGGTATGGAGTGTGTGCGAATGTGGGTGTGTGTGGGTGTGTGTGGGTTTGTGTGCGAGAAGTGTGTCTGAAAGGAGAGGGGTGAAGTATTGTCTGTAAGCAGCCATAGAGGCTATGCCCAAATGTAAAGTCGAGCGAGTGAATGGGAAGGCCCCAAACAGGCAGTCAAGTGAAAATGAAATTTCAAAGGCTGCCCAGCATCGAGGGGAGGCTGAGGAGGGAGGGAATACGAGAAATATAGTTGATGGTTGTGCTGGTGAAAGCAAGAAAATACTTGCGGTGAAAATAAATTGAAAATGTTGCCAATAATTAAAAGCTTAAAGTTTGCCTCGTGCTAGAAATCAGAAGCAAATGCAATATGAGTTTCCCTTCACAGCTTACTGTCTCTCGTATTCCAGGGCATACAGTATGAAACAGTACAGCTGGGACACAGGACAAGAGCTTGTAATAGGATAACGCTCAGCACACAGCTGAATATATACGAGTAGTTTATAATTTATTATAATCAGCAGCTTCAAAAATATTATAAGCGCAAACAAAAATCTTTCATATAAATAATATCTACATATATTAAAGTATTCTCCCAAATTAAGCAGAATGCATGGAACGTTAATCAACTTAAAAGTTTCAACAGAATTTATTTAGAACGACCGCACATAGCCAACAAATGTAAGTAACAGGAAGAAGTTGGCATCTTCGACGCAAAGTATTTACATATATCCTTGATGACCATCCACAGCCAATACTATACATTATTCTTGCATGCTGATCAAGTCTGTTTTAAATATTGGCCATGTCCTCTTTCGCCCTAGCAAATCGATAAAAAGCGAATGGCAAGTGTAATTAAACGTAGAACGTTCATTTTTGGCATAATAATAATCACCATCTCAATGATTCCTAAAAAGTTTAGTGCCATTCGGACAATAAGCACAGAAGTTATTGAAAAAATACTTTTATTGAGTGAGGTGCAACTGCACCTGTTCAGATGCTTACTCTGTGACATAATAATGATATTTAATAAGCCAAATAACCAATCTAACAATTTGCACAGTGATATACTTCACATCACTCTTTGGTACATTTTTAGTACATTCTTTGCGTATATTGTTAAGTATATTTGTGAAAATTGGGTGGGTGGTATCTACCAGTTGAGCAAACTCGATTGTAGCTTTCCTTACAGTTTAATACTAAGCGATGCTTATTACACATGTCAAATATATTTAAACAAATTTTCGGCATACCAAATATTTTCCTTATATAATCTCCAATATCCATGTTCTTGCACCCACAGAGATAGATGACTAAATTAACTTGGCTGTTGATACTCATCAAAAATTTGGCACATAACAAATCCTTGTTTTGTAGATTTCAATGGGCTCTAATAGGTTCTAAAGTCTTCATATACCCATTAAATTGTGCAAAAAATGAATTATAGTTGATCATATGTAGGGTTATTATTATTATCGAAGTGTTTCAGCATATTAATTTAATAGAATATAGTGGGAATTTAATATAATTTGGGTTTTCAACTTGATTAACAATGGTTCAGTTTTACCACGTTTCGACTTTCAACTTTTTTACGACTCTACTGTTGTGTATCTTCTGCTTAACTTATTTTTGTGGGGATGTCCACTTGCTTATATCATCAGGGGTGCCAACTTGTGTCAGAGTGTGTCATCTTACATATATTTATATAAGCTAACCATCAGTGCAAATTATTTGGTAAGAACTATTAATATCATATATTCTTTTTCTAAACCAAACAGAACTTATACATTTATCTACAGATTTTTCATATATCACAATAAATAATTGATAAATAAATTAAAAATACTAATAGAAATCAAGAAGAACTTCCATCTACCCGATCAAAACACACATTTGCAGATTTGACTTAATTAACTCTTCACAATAATTTTACAAAATGGTAATTTAAATATTTTTGTGAAATTCTTGTGCAATTGAAATTGTGAAATTAGTTGGAAAATATTGGCAGTGTGTGGCTCACATTAGACTATTAAATATTTTAGTAGTCACCGTCATTATATTTTATTTAATATTGCTCAATTAGAGAGCACTTCATGCTCAAACAAATACAAAACCAAACAAACACACACATGCAGAGCGTGTATGGTGTGTTTAATGCATTTGCCATAACATATTCAGGGCTTTGCTTTAATAATGCAACATATTTCTGTGGAGCTGAAGCTCAGCTGAGCCAAAGCTGCCACAAAGGTGAACCAAGAGGAAATCTGAGAATATGCGAAACGCAATAACAGAAGGGACTCGAAGATTTAAAGCAGAGAAATTTCCTTTTTAAACTGAACTACATAAGGCAGAAGGTAATCAATTTATTAAATAGACTAGTAAGAATAAGGCAATTATTCATAAAAGAAAATGCATTAAACAGTATGTCAAGGTGTTCCACCGATGAAACAAGTTTTTGTTTCAAGGCTTGCTCCTGGTTCATCAACAAGTCCTTTTAAGTTCGGAAATTTCATCCTTCAACATTAGTGTTCCGGCAGAGTACTTTAGTACAATCTGTTGCCAAGAATTCTGGCCGCAGCATCTAATTATTAAAGAATACGTACACACGACTGTGCGATACCCGCCACCCAATTTTACTGACTGTGGAAGAATAAATAAAAGCGACCATCAAATGTTATATATTTTCCAAAATGAACTGGAAAATACACTACAAAAATATACTAAAAATATAACAAAATAAATACCGAAATTTGCTTTGTTCGAAATTATTAACTTTGCAGCACTTTATTATGTTTATTGAACACCATTATTATGTCACTTAGTGACAGCAATTGAACAGGTGCAGTTGCACCTTGTCCAAAATCTAAAACAAACGAAACATTGGTTGCTCTAGCTCTCATAGTCCCTGAGATCTAGGTGTTCATACTGACGAACTGAGAGACGGACAGACGGACAGACGGACATGGCTATATCGGCTCGGCTGTTGAGGCAGACCAAGAATTCATGTTATATACTTCATGGGGTCGGAGATGCTTCCTTCTGCCTGTTGCATACATTGCACACAAGTTGTAATATTATACTGTCATTTAGCTTACTCTTTTGCAAAAAAATATAAATAAAGTAATTGTTATTTAATAATAGGGCGAGGAATATCTCAACAAATAAATAAAAATTAAAGAACATTGTAATTATTTTACGTAAACTCAAATAGCTTTACATGTGCGATGCCTGCATAATCTTATGGGGATTACATGCATCACAGTTCAAGTTGTGCACTTTCTGTGGGTAACTAAAAAGTACTTTTAGAGAAACAATCGCACTCTTCTCTCATTGTCTTGACATGCAAGTGGAGACCCAACCAACTGCGTCTCAGCCTACCAATCTCGCAGTCCATCAGTCAGTCAGTAAGCCAGTTTTGGCTGCCTTGTAATCGGCTATCTGTGGGGGCGCACGACAAATGACACGTGGCGTGGCAGCTGCAAAGCGATAAATGCGCTGCGTGGCAAGTGCAGGTGAAAGTGGCGGGCGGGTGGAAAAGTGTGGGAGGCTGGCAAAGGCAAAAGAACGCAAGGGGGAGGAGAGAAGGGCCTTTTAGAGACGGCACAAACTACAGAGTTGATTGTGCAATGCTGTTGCTATTGTTGCTGGAACACTCGAAAAGACTTGCCAGCAACTACAGCAATATGCACAAACATGTTGAAGACTGCAGTAGATTATTCAGTTTACCTTTGCTTAACTGGTCTACTCATATTGCTGCTCGATATTGTTATTATCATTTTTAAAAGCTGACGGCAGTCGACACTGCAATTGATATTTGACCTTGGCCATCAGTCATGCTGCCCATCTGCAAGAAGCAATCAATTTGATATGCTCGTTAAATTGCTCCTGTTATTGCCATAACAGTAGCAAATTGCCCATGTTGTACGTATCAAAAAAACACCTTTCACAAATACAATTTAATTTGCATTTATTTCATGAAAATAATGCGCGTTTTCATACTCGCCTGTAGTTTAGTATCAACATCGAACTGGAGAGGAGTCTGCTTATGAAATCGCAAATTGAAAGCGATTGAGCCTTATATGAAAATTGACAATTGAAAAACCATTTGATCTAGCTAATTATAATATTGTCGACATAAAAATAATGTAAATATTTGCATAAGTCGTTTGACATTTCTAGTTTCCAGCCTTTTTTTCTATTTACTTGCCATTTGCTCCCACCGGTAATGTAACAGACTGAGACACCACAATGTACATTAAGATAAAATATTTGTTTCATTATCACCGATAAGTTACAATCGGACAATAAGCACAGTTCAATAATTGCAAATTTCACACTTAATTGTCATCTTTATTGTCATTTGCCATTTATCCTGCTAAAAAGCAGCTATTATTATTTGTTAGCAAAACCGAATGACTTTTGAGTGATCCATTCTGGCCTTATGAACTATGAAGAGATGCCCATTATTCATTGTGCCAGAATGATTGGAATGAATGGCGTCGATCGATTTAAATGACTGTCTGTCAAAAAATCCCTGTGCTTGTCTATATTTATTTACCGTTGCCTTTGATTATTTAAATTTGCTTCTGCCCACGAGCCGCGTCTTGCCCACTCAGTCAGATTATTGACACCTACCTCAAGAGATATTCAAGTGAAGCGCACTTGGCACTGTTTTTAATCCACAGTCATTGGGTTCAGTTGCCGCATGGCTAGACATGCCACAACATCTGAACATCTGTGGCAACTCCGTGACGTATAATTGCATTTTAATTTGCAACAAATCCAATTATGCTGCACAAATTTCGTTTGAAGCATGCAATGTTGTTTATTCAATTTCTGCGCATTTAATCCCTCGTTTCCCTCTCTATCTTTCTCTGTTTCGCTCTCTCTCTCTCTCCTCTCCTACATCTTCTCAATGGCATTCACAAACTCTGTAGCACGGCAGCAAATTCAATAAAGTTAAAAACAGGTTGCTACTTTTAATGGCACAGACAAAAATCCAAATAATATTAATGTTCTTTTGCATTCAGATCTTTGTGCTAACTGACTGACTGACTGACTGACTGACTGTTTAAGTTGATGACAATTAGCTTTAAGTGAGTGAAGCAACTACTGCAAATTGAACTTACCAATGGTTTTGAAAATTCTTTGTCTTTGCATTCATTGCAATGATTCGGGCAGATTGAAATTTGTTCTTATTCAATTAAAGCATAATCCAGTCGCAAAAAAACAATTCTTTTAGGGGAATTTCGTTAGATTCTGTCGCACTTTTTGGCATCTTATGGCTAAAGAGGACGCGAGCTGGTTGCAATGCATGCTCGCTCAAAGGAGCACATCAGCAGTTGCTGTTCAATTACATTTCAATTAAACGGGCATTTGATTTATGTGCGACTATTCGAGCACTTCCCCATCCCCTCGAGTCCGTTTTGAGTCGCAACTAGGACATGGCGCTACATGAAACTGCACTACATACATATGTAGTGTACATATATACTTTGAATGCGATGCAGGATAGGTCACATTGAACATAGGATTGGCTAAATATAATACAACATCCATAACAATAACCATAGGCAGCTGCCATACACGAGCGACCTCCCCCGACTGTGTGTGTGTGTATGTGTGTGTGTGCGAGTGCGAGTGGGAGTGTGCGTGCGTATGTGTGCGTGTTTGACTCTGCCTGGACATTCGACGAATCTAATTTGTAGTCAAGCCTGCTGCCATTTTGCATCATGGGGCACGTTGAGCAGCCAAGCTTTTGCTGCTCATAGATTGCATCTGTACTATTGCAGGCATTTTTGAGTTCGTTGGTCACACTGATCGGCTTTTTGGCAGAGCTCTCCGATCCTAATTGAACAACAATTGTAATAAATTTCATAAGTAGCGAACAATTTCAAATTATAAGAGCATGCTAGATTTTATGCCATAGTAAATTGGTCGAAAATGTTGCCCAACAATTTTTTCCAACAACAAGCTTAAGCTTAACATCTGCTGATTTTCAATTAAAATATTCTGCCAACTGATTCAAGACAATCAATTTATTCAAAGAACGCAAAATTAAACAGTCTTAATAATAATAACAATGTACACTCAATGTTGAGTTTTCAGAATTTAAATTGTATTTTAAATTATAAAATTAAAAATATTTGATTTACTGCCAGCTGTTACTAACTAATTCTAAATAAATAAATATAGACAAATCGAAACTCAATTCAAAAGATCAACATGAAATCGATTTAAAACTGTTTCAAATCCATGAAAAAGACTGTGATGGCTTGAAGTATTCAATTTGATTTGAAAATACAGTTAATACTGCTCGATATCAAAGAATATGAAAATATGATGTGATGCTCGACCTGATTGAGTGGGATTAGCCGAGCACTTGCAACTGCAGTTAAAATCGTGCTGCATGTAATATTGTAATATTGGCATTGATGTTAATGCTCAATGTGCCCCATTTGCCGCACTTCATCACAACGCTCTGCCTGCTCGCATTGCCATCTTCTCTGCCTGGGCAGCTCCCTGACTGCTGTTTGTTTATTATTGGATGGTAATGAAAATTTTATGATGGCGACGCTGAGGAAGTGGATGGAGGAAAAGCGCCAGCAAAATGAAGACGTTGTGCGAGCATCCAAGTAACAAGGGGAGGTGGAGAAATAGAGCGAGAGAGAACATGGTAATGATAATGAGACAATGACGATGATTGATTGATGAGTTCTTCGTCTGCTCATTGTATGCATTGTTGTTGCTGTTGCTGTTGCTGTTGCTGTTGCTGCTACAGCTGGCCGCAGCAACATCAACAGCAGCAACAACAACAGTTAATTAGCGCTCTCGTCTTAACTTGCCTTTTTGCATATGCCAAGTTCGACAGAATTTTTCAAATTGCAAATTCGTCGTGAAGGGGGGAAATGTCTTAACAACTGCTCATTGTTGTTGCTGCTGCTGTGGTGCTGTGGTTTTTGTTGTAGCTTGCTCCATCTTATTGTGTTGTGCTTCTTGGGGCTCTTAAGATATTTATGAACACATAATAACTCTTTCAACTCTTAATATGCCCACACGCACTGTGCCGACATGCATGTTTAATTTCGCACACACACACACACACACACACTCATTAATAGATACTTTCATACATAACTGGCTTTTATGGCGGCATGTGGCTTTGCTCGTCAAGGCAGGGTTAACCAAATGTGGCTGCTAGAGAGATAGACAAACAGAAATAGAGATGGAGACACGCACACACATGTCAGCCAGTTGATAGATGCGTCGACTGTGAACTGAACACTTAAGCAACGTGACCTTTGATCGCCACCTACAGCAGCGTCCTTTGCTCCTTTGCTCTTTTTGCTGCTTTAGTCGTGTGGCCGAAAAGGGCCAAAAACCCAAATCAAAATTTTTTGGCAACAGCATTCAGCAATTTATTTTATTGTTGCTCAAATTAACTTAAACAACAACAGTTACAACATTTGCTTGACCTTTTCCCTTTTTTTTTGGCTCTTGTTTTTGTTGTTGCTCTTGTTTCCTTGTCGTGTGGTGCACAATTTCCGGTTGGTCCCAAAAGGCGCATTGCCTTCTATCCATCTTCAAGTTGTCCCCTCGCAACTCTCGACTGAAATTAGTGATGCTCCAGCCTGTGATTAAGTGTTCCAGCTCACGAACAACACTTGCTGCTAACAACTCATTTTCTGATTTCCGAAGTGAAAAAGATCCTTTTCAGATTTCTTGCGGCTCTAAAACTCTTTGATTGGCAAACGTTCAATTCAAACTTAGAAATATAATGAGCAAAAATACACGTGTTAATTTAATTTCAAAGCTATTAAGTAATGTAACACATTTGCAAATGATTGTTTGACAGGTTCAAGTAGATTAGGGTGGAATATGTTAGTTTTTCTATACAGTAAATTAATAGTGAGCTACGATTAAATTTAAAGATTCTATTTGAAATTAAGCTATCAGGCTAGACTTGAATATGAATATTCAATATACATATTTTCTTGAATTCATATTTTATTTCATTTATTTTTTATTGAGAAATTTCTTTTTAAAAAGATAAAGTGCTAGTCAATCAACGATAATATACATTTTTCTTAAAGATAACCCTTTATCTTACCTAAGCCTAATAGGCATTATTTTTAAATTGTTTCTATATTACATAAAAGATTGAATTCATTTAAGCCTAAACAGTAAATTTAGTTCAACATTTTTCAGTAACTATGATTTTCCACCGTCTTTTTTCTGCTCTTCGATATGCGCATAAATCACAACGAGCTCTTCACGTTGTCATCTCTAATTGAAAACTTTCAAGCAGCCGCAAGAACAACACAAACTTGTTGTTGTTGTTGTTGTCAAATGTCAACGGTTTGAAGTGTGTGATGTTGTTGCTGTTGTTGTTGTTGTTGTTGGCCCTTGTTGTTGCTCTTTTTGTGCTGCTCTTGACTTCTCCTGGCTTCTGCTCCTTTGGCTGCTGCCGCTGTGCTCTTTTAAATGCAGCGTATGTTACATACATAAGTAAGTATTAATTGGAATTTTAGTGGCACACCAAAGCAAACAAAAACGCCTAAGCACACACACACTGGGCACACTCATCGTTGCCCCTCCCCTCCACACCCCTCCCCGCCCATGCTGCTTTTTGATAGCAACTTGATGTACGTTTTGTTTGACTTGCGGCTTTTAGTTGTTCCACGACGCAATTGACAACAAAGTTGTTGTTTTTATGCATACCCTGTAATCGCGAGGTCATGATGAGGGCAGAGATGATAAAATAAATAAATCAAATAATCAAATGAAAAAAATTAAACACATAAATAGAATAAATGAATTAAACAAAACAAATAGAAACAACAATGTATTAATTCTGAAGTATGTTCATGAAATTACAGGGTATATTTACAGTACGACCAATCAGTCTCTTTAACTCTTTGTTTAATTTATGACTTCAAATGTTCGGTTTTGTTGTATTTAGTCTACTATTTGCCGCATGTTGCTGCCGTGCAAAATATTGTATTAAAGGGAATTTACCAATTGGAAATACAATAATTTAAATTAATCGAAAGCATATGATAAGGTCTATGACTTAATCTTGGTTGCTAGCAGCATGGCATAGCTTAAGTAATTTAATTAAAGCATTGCTCAGGTTATAAGTTGGTCGAATGTCTAGCTTGTCTGTTTTATGCATTTACAGGGTATATAAAAAGGTATGAACACAGTTCATTCTGCAAAATACCACACTTGTTGCCGAATACTCGTATTAACAAGTCGTTCATCAATATGCTGCTGCAGTTGTCATTTCCTTTGTCATTGTTGCAGCTGTGGTTGCCGCGCCTTGTTGCATCCGCGCCTAAAATCGATACTTCATTTACTTGTTTGCCCGGCACGTGACGTATTGAAAACACCCCCTCTCCATTCCTAACACTGAAGTCACCTGCAGTTTGCAGTTTGACAGCAATTGACACCTGGCCGCGACTATCAGTTATTCCCGCTGAAGGCAACAATAATCAATTTGCTTCATCGCAGACATTTGACATTGTCACTGTTGATTTGCAACCATGTTGCACTTATTACTATTGTTGTTGCCGCTGCGGGAGATGCTGTAGTATCTGTGGCAAATTGGCAATTGTTGCCAGCCACACGTTTTACAAAATCAATTTAATTAACATTTATTTCAGCATCTAATTAACGCGCATTTTGCATTTCGCATGTTGATGCAGTTGACATGTGCTCCCTCCCTCCTACCTCTCTTTCAATCCGACTCAACAATACAAATAATTTATAATCAACAGTTATTGTGATGTGAACACGTCGATAATTTGACGTGCCCTTAAGCAAAGCCTACCAAAATAGTGGCAAACACCAATTAAAGTACAGATATACAGCAGCTTAACAGAGTAATGTTACTGTTAACTCTCATTAACAGTTGCGGCTTTGTTTGATTTGATAAACAGCTGATTAACAGAGCACTGTTACTGGTAAGTTGCATTAATAGTTGCGGCAGAGTATGGTTATGTTAACTCACAATTACAGTTGCAACTAAGTATGGTTTGCTTAACAGAGTATGGTTATGTAAGCTCCCCATATAGTATAAAAATGTCTGATCACCGTCTGTGTATATGCATATCTGAATTTCAGAGACCATAAGAACTAGAGCAACCAAATTTAGTGACCAGATGTTGTATTATGACTAATGAATCAAGTATGTTTTAGAATTTGGAGACGACCCCATCCACCCTGGTCAATCGAAAACAACAAACCCTAAGCTTGCTTTTCAAGCTACAGCCTAAATTTTATTTATACAATCATCATCTTAATGATTACTGTAAATTTAGTAACGATTAAATAATAAGCACGGAAGTAATGGTATTCAATAAACCTAATAAAAGGCAGCCAAGCTTATAATTTTGAGAGTGGTAGAAAATTTTTTAATTTCACATTTAATTTTAAATTTAAAACTCAAAATAAAATTAAAATGTTATAAAATATACTTTTTTTTGTTTGTTCCAGATTTTGATTATATGAGTTTTAATACTAATAATTTTATTCACTTAAATTCAATAACAGCTTACAAGTGATTATTAGATCACATCAGCATAGCCTATCCTGCTTGGATGATAAATATAGTAAAAGTAATATTAATTTTTAAAATGAACAACAAGAGGAGGGAAAAATGAGAAAAACTCCTGATTTATTTTATATAAAAAGATTTTGAATGTGTGTATAGTTCGAATGGAAACATTTATCTTTAAAATTATTGTTTATCGGTTGACCCTATCTGATACCTTCTCAGTTTTGAAAATACTATGCAGATTTAATATAGAATGAAGCCAAGTTAGATTATGAATCATTTTGCGTATCTCATTATGGGTAATGTGCAATTTCTTCATGACATTTTGCAATGTCGGCCCAAGTGGGGGCAGCATTACTGCTTGGAAAATACATCTAAACAGATATAATTTACTGTCGATACTTAACTTAGAATTTTTATTCAACAAGTAAGAAAGCTACTGTCAAGTTTGCTCGACTGTGAGTCCACCCAATTTTGCCATCGAAATTTTATATTTTTCAAAAATTTACTGAAAAATATCCCCAAAAATGTACTAAAAATATACCACGATAATATACCAAAATTTTCTTTGTTTGAGATTATTAGCTTGGCGGCACTTTAATTGGTTTATTGATCACCATTATTATGTCACGGAGTGACATAGCAACTAACTAGGTGCAACTGCCCCTGATTACGCCTTATTAAAGTAATTCTTTAATAACTTCTGTGTTTTTTATCCGATTATAACCAAAATGATGATTAGTATTGTGCGTGCCAAAACGAAAGAGAAATATTTAATAAAAAAATACATTTTCAACTATAAATACACAATGCATTTGTGGTATATGACTCTGGATTGATTAGTTATTATGCGTGACGTTTATTAAGTTAATGCCTGGCGGCGTGTCGAGAAACCACATTCGTTCCAAAAAGTCGTTCGGGATATCAGAAATACCAGGCGCACATAATTAAATAGCAAGTGGATCTATGAACCCTTATTGCTCAGTGCACGATTGCTTGTTGAAGAGGAAGGTTGTATGCCGACGCTCTTTTTCGAAAATATTAACCTTCGTGTTCGCTAAAATAATGTATGGCTACTTTTGCTGCAAGCACGTAGTAGGCGAACATTTTAAAAGGCCAAGAATACAGATATATTATCCATCAGTGGCAATGTTTAAGAGGATAATTCTGATAATTGCCTAAACCTAAGCTATTAAAAATAAAATTATAATAATAAAATAACTTCTACTCGTTTTTATTATGATACGCTCTTTCTAACCCCATGCACCACCTAAGGGATAATAAAGCACAGACTAGTGTTCTTTCACTCACACTTACTGTGTGGGCCCAAGCTTAGCAGGCGCTCAAGCTCGCTTGAAAGATAACACACACATCCATTAGTAGTGAGGAAACACAGTTAGTTTTAGATGCAAGAGAAATGAGAGAGAACGCACACACTTACTCGTTGTGTGGATTCTAAATATAGGTCCCGCTTAGTTGTCAGCGCATGCACACACGAACTCGCAGTATGAAAGCTCTCTGAAGCTCACGGTCTGTTAACAGCGAAGAATCAACCCGCATTCATTGCACTGCTCTCCTTCATATGAGTAAGGCTGCACACGCAGGTGCACCGCGTTGTGTCAATTGTATTGACACTGATTATACACATTGACTTCTGCTTTTTCTATCTCTTGGGTATTACAAGTACAAACAATAAAATAATTTCATATTTTAAGTGGACAAAATAAATAAATGAAAAAACAGTTTAGATTACTGTGTCTTTTCCAATTAGCAAATTTCTATTAATGCAACAATTTTAAATGTTGACAAATTATTCTGCGCCTCTACCACTCGCAGGGTGTCGAGAAAAGTCGACAAGCGAATGCTATTAGGGATTTCAGAAATACCAGGCGCACATAATTAAATAGCAAGTAGACTTATGTTAAGTAACATTCGGAGAGCCGCTCAGAAAGCTCTAATTGTCCCAGAGAGTGATTCGATTCCATTGGCCGGCGCACCCTCACCAAAACTAACGGTGCCTGCGAGTAAGTTGTGGATCCTAAGAGAGAGATAACGGATCATCTGTGGATTCTAACGTTCTCAGTTCTGATTGGCCAGATATGTGGATGTATGTGTGCACCTTATGAAACTGACTTTCTACCAGGCACTTGCTGCGCATTTATGTGCGCCTGGTAATAGCTGGTATATTTTCGATTTTTCACAATCTGTTTTGAGCGCGAGTAACGATCGCAAAGTTGTAAATTAAAAACTTCTTTCCGATGGAATTTTAAGTAACGAGTTATGTTTCATATTTTAGTTATCTGTTAAATTATAAATAACTTAAATAAATTTTTAATTAGTATGCATATTATTTCAAATATTTGATAGGATAATCGATTGCCATTTATTAGATAAACCTCATACCTCAACACATAACAAAAATAGAAACTTAACAATTCGTTGAAAATATTTCGCATTTATTGATCATTTAAAATGTTGCTTAATCTAGTTTCGTAATTCTCTAAGCTTGTAGTTTACTAAAAAAGAACAAGTAAGAAAGCTACTGTCGAGTTTGCTCGACTGTGAGATACCCGCAATCCAATTTTACCATAAAAATATTATATTTTTCAAAAATATGCTGAAAAAAAAGTATATACATATATACTAAAAAATACCAAAATAATATATCAAAATTTTCTTTGTTCGAAATTATTAGCTTGGCGGCACTTTAGTTATGTCACGGAGTGTCATAGCAACTAACTAGGTGCAGCTGCACGTGGTAATGCCTTATAAAAATAATTTCTTAATAACTTCTTTGTTTTTTATCCGATTGTAACCAAATTTATATGGTGATTAGTATTGTGCGCACCAAAATCGTTCTAGGTTTAAAACAATGCTTGCAATTCGGTTTTTTTTGATTTGCGTGGGCGGAATGCGCTGCACTGAACCTCATTGCTTTTTTTCTTAATATTCATAATGAAAATGTAAAGGAAGAAGAGAAAAAGGAGAGAAAAGCAGATAATTGCAAGCTTAAAGGAAGGTAAACTAAAATTAAAGGTGAATATAGCATCAAGATGTGACTTTTTCCATATTTGCAAATGGAAACAACTTCATATATCAATAATTAACATATCTTAATATATGAATTTATATTATTCTAAGTATAACTAATAAATTAAACTTCAATTTGAAATCTTTAGCATTAAATATACAGTTTCTCTTGGATCTAAACAAGCGCTAAATATGAACAATCACTATATTGTTTCTAGAATTCCCAGAGGAGAGAAGCCCCAATTTGGCATAAAATAAATATATAGTAGTTACCCTACCCATTCATCTCTAGCTGCAGGGTATACTTCCGTATCGTACAGGCTTTGGGAGGATGTCGCGCATACGACATGTTGGCGCAGAGAATTAAGTGCATTATGTGAAGCATTTGTAAAGTGTGCATAAAATTACACAGCTACGCAAAACGCAATACACAACACACAACAAGAAAGCAAAACGCAGTTATTATTATGGCAACAAGAGCAACTGTTGCTGCTGTTGTTGTTGCTGTTATAAATGGACTCGCAGCAACATAATAAAAATGCAGGCGTGGCAATTATCGAGGCAAACCACAAATGCTGGTCCATGCACTTTGAATCCATTTTATAAACGTGCAGAGCACGGCAGAGCAGAGCACGGCGTGGGACGACGATAAGCGCATTATGGTATGTCAGATCTGCTTCACACAGTCTAGACAAATAGGAAAGCAACAGCAGCAGGCAGCAGGCAGCTGTGGCAAGCGTTAACTCTGTGCTAACAGAATATGCCGTGTGCAACCTAATCGCCTCTTCGACCTGCTTATCTGCTAATTAAAAAGATTTATGGCACTGCAATTATAAACTGAAACGAATGTGGCTCTAAACCAGCCAACCAACCAGCCGTGTCACAACAAAACACCTACTAGCTCAGTGAACCACCTTCTTGTTGTTCCTCTATCTTACCAATGCCTTGGCAACTCGCAGCTTGCATTATGGATACGGCTTGGCTGCTCCAAGCATGACATGCACATGTAACCTTGCTGCAAGCTACACTAACGGCCTTGACCATACTCATCCACAGTCCAGGAGTTTGTTTTTGTTTTTCGACTCAGTGTGTGCCTGGCAGCAGGCAGCTCATTATCATTGGGTTTCATTAGCCATTTGCTAACAAATACTGCCACGGGTAAGACTTAGGACTAGCTCGATTACTTTAAATTTCAGATTTCACAAATTTCAATGTGCCACCTCAAAAGTCCTTCCATCTGCAGTTCAACATTTCTTATGTTATTGTTCAAAATAAAGCACAACTCGTTGCAAGCGACATAAAGAGGATTTAAGTCTTTTCACATTCAGCACATAAAGCATCATAATTTTAATTTCTATAGATTATGGTACATATGCTTTGTATGTGTGTATATATTTTGTGCCCTTCTTATGTATATAAATCGAAAGTGGGTAGTTACAATCGCATTTACTTCATGTGTTTAAGCTGAACTGAAAAACAATTGTAGTTTCTTATTTGCAGAGGCGGCCATCAGTTGTATTTTTGAGGAGAATTCAATTTTAATCTTCTATACCATTGTATTAATTTAAAAAATATAATAAAAATAAAACAAATCAACTTAATATTTAATAGGATATATGTACATACTTAAAACTAGACTACTTGGAGTTAAAGAATTTTTTCGAATGTTTTATATTTCTTCATATTTTAGGTATTTTCAAATCTAATATTATCTTATTGGATATGTACATAGTTCATTTATTTTATTACCTTAACTTTTTTTCCTTTTCGTATTGTTTGTTTGATTGATTGCAATTATCTGAAGAATCGGAATAATCATAGGTTGGTAACTTAACAACACATATATTCAAAATTATTTACAATTTACAATAAAACCAGTAAGAAATCTACAGTTTGCTTGGCTTTGCCACCCATATCTTAGTACATTTTCGAAAATATAATATTATATAATAAAATTTTAAGAAAATATAATTTACTATGCAAAATGTACTAAGTATATATTCCAAAGAATGTGTCAAAATTAAACGCGTTCAAAATTATTAGATGGCTAGCACTTTATTTGGTTTATTAAACACCATTATTATGTCACTTAATCACATAACAACTGAACAGGTGCAAAATCATCTGATTGCTCCCTATAAAAGTATTTCTTGAGCAACTTGTGTGTTTATAGTCCGATTGTGATCAAATTATTAGACATCATTAAGATGGTGGTTGAATGAGTTATCGTGTGTACTAAACATGAAAGTTCTATGAATAAGAAGTGAGATCTAGGTGTTTATACCGACGGACAGGCAGACGGACATGGCTATATCGTCTCAATTGTTGACGCTGAAGAATCTGTAAAAAAAAAGTAAAGGGGAGTCCCGATCCGAACGTTGAGTAGAACGAACGTGTGAGGACAAGCACAAATAACTGAAAACCATTCTTAATTTCTGTAATCCAAATAAAACTTGTTTCATATAGAAATAAAAACTGATATGATTAAAAAATCAGGAACAAATTCGTTCCTACACGTAAAGAGGAATAATTAAATAATGAAAATTAGAGAAAGAAATGCAAACGAAATTCGTAAAAACGCGACAAACGAAACCAAATTT
Organism: Drosophila pruinosa; assembly: GCA_018150935.1. Lineage (NCBI taxonomy): Eukaryota > Metazoa > Arthropoda > Insecta > Diptera > Drosophilidae > Drosophila > Drosophila pruinosa. Next base: position 17,168,118 of record JAECWR010000194.1, on the reverse strand, counting down.
GTATATATGAATGTGGGATAGTGTAAGTTGGTCATACTGATTCCACCAGCCCTAGACAACAACAAGATCAACAAAAAGCAGAAGGACAGCGAATTCGATCAGGCGAATTCGCCAACAAGCTCTTGCCCAGGAGCGAATTCAGCAGTTCATGAGCGGCCTGTGAGGCGTAAGGTTGTGGGAGCGAGTACTCTTTTAAAATATGTATTTTCATTATTAAAACCACATCATTATACTATTAAATAAAAACCCCACATGAATGTGCATGCGCAACGCAAAGTACAGTGGCATCTTTTCAACATTTATGCCTGTAAAATCTATAAAAATGCATAAATCCTTGCATTTTTTTATTATTTTAGTTTTTATGAGTATAACTATAATAGTAAACTAGATTTCATGTTAAAAAACGGTAATATCGTCAAAGTATCCACTTTCGCAGGTTTTTTTAAGTTTTCATTTTGCATTTTTATAGCATTTGAATTTAATATCTTGCTCCACTCCGTCTGAACGCGGCTCCAAAGCTCATCGAAACCTTTTGGTGGAGATTTGTAAGTAGCCAATTTTCTTTTCAGCAGAGCCATAAATTTTCGACGGGACTTAAATCCGGGCTCTGAGCAGACCACTGCATAAGGTTAAGACTTTGATCGTGAAGACATTCCCTTACGATTTTGGCCGTATGCTTTGGGTCCCCGTCTTGTTGGAAGGTGATATCAAATGTAGTCCACTATGTATTGGAGAAAACCCTGCAAAAGATTAAACCTATTTTTGGTTTCCACGAATGAGGAACTATGTGAAGTTTTACGTAAGCTCATGCCCTAAATGTTGCCTTAACAAAGTTAAAGGAGGCAAACTTGATGGGGTAATGCAACTACAGGATATCATTCCGGTTCCATTCAGAACATTAAATATGGATCACCTAGGACTATTTCCAAAAAGCAAGAGTGAAAAATTTCACATTTTGGTAATTGTTTGCACTTTTACTAAATATGCGACTTTAGCAACAGTTCGGAATACCAAGACAATAAGACAATGTTGTCAGTCTTTAGTCAGACAAATCGGATTATATCTGACCCTGCCACTGCATTCACATCTACGGAATTTGGGAAAGTTATGGAAGACCATGGCATTCAGCACAATAGCAGTCCGTACACCTCAAGCTGAATGGATGAATAAAACGATACCAAATGCATTGAAGGCGACAACCGAAAATAACAAGGATTGGGACCTACAGCTCTGAAAAATTCAATGAAGCATGAATACACTTACGAAGTTTTGGGCAACGACCGTTATGTAATCGAAGACTTGTCAGACTTTTCCGTAACTCAAAGAAAATGCAGCAACGCTATGGTGTGCTCTAATCCCAAGCTTGGACATTCAAGAAGCAGTATATGACTATTCACCTGAAGCCGAAACACTGTCAGGAGAGGCCGCATGTCAAAAAAAAAAACAGCTACTGTCGAGTTTGCTCGACTGTGAGATACTCGCCACACAATTTTACTGAATGAAAGAATAAATTAGAGCGACCATCGAAATATTATATTTTACAAAAATATACTGAAAAATATATTTTTTAATAATAAAAAATATACCAAAAAATGAACCGAAATTAACTTTGTTCAAAATGATTAGCTTGGTAGTACACTATTATGTTTATAATAATGCAATATGTTAAGGCAGAAATGCCTTTTTAAGTAAACCTCAGCTTTTATACTCTTAGTTGATCATTAGCAAAAAAAATATATTCAAAAAATATTTAATCAGACAAATTTAACCTAGGTATATTTGAAAGGCAATACTTGCTTATTTTAATGAACAGTTAAGTTTAAGTTCCGTTAATGTAAAAGTAAATTTAATACATTTAATTCTAACTTTAAAGAAAATGGGTAAAAACGATTAAAATCGAATCAAAAGCCCCAGCAGCTGGTGATCGTTAAGCCCATTTAGGTGCGGGCTAAATACTTATAAAACAAATACATAATCATTTAGAACTTTTCTATGAAATTTATTCATTCACATTTCCAGTGAAAACTGAACATTGATGTCAAAATAATCATTAAAGACTTGTATTTGTCTCTCGATTTCTTGTTCAAGCCTTTGCAACCGTTTAGTTAACCCTCGATGGCGTCCATTATGTGTGTCAGCATGTATATATGATGTGTACTAGTATGTGTAGGCTAGTGTGTAAATAGTATTGAGAAGCTGTTGCATCTGCACGCACACTGCGAAAGCTTTGGCCAAGCATAAAAGCTTTGCATACTTTTAGGCGGCTGCTATGGGAAGCGCCCTTCGTAAGGCATTCAGCAGCGTCGCTGTCGACGTCAGCGCTGACGACGGGGAAAAAGCTCTTCGGATGAGGCATTTCCCCAGCCTGGTCGGTCACAGCTGTCGGTGGACTGCTAGCCTCGTCTGCTGCCAGCTGCCAGCTGCCATTTGAATTTGGTTTCATTGCTGTTTCGGCGGGCTGGCGGACTGGCGGGCAGGCGGGCAGGCGGGCGGAAAGCGGCATGAGTATGCACTTGTGGCGTTGGTACCGCCCCCTATGCGTGTACCCTTTGCGCACCTTTTGGCTTGCTGCGCGTTCACTTTTTGCAGGGCACGGGCAAGAGTGGGGGTTATTGAAGTTTCGGGCTTCGGATTTCCATGAGATTCGCATTCGTGAGGCGTCTGGCCGTGTCGACTCTGTGTGTCGAGTGTCGTCGTCGTCATCGTCGTTGCTGCCACTGTTGCTGCTGCTGCTGCTGCTGCTGCTGTTGCTGCTGCTGCTGCTGCTGCTGCTGGTAGAAGGCATGCATCAAGTGTAACAACAGTTTAGTTTTTCCCGGGAACTTGAAGCAGCGTGTTGTTAGCTGCTGCTGCCACAGTGCCACATAGCACACAATCGCAAGGCAACTCTCGACTCAAATCGACACGACTCGAATCAAAGCGAATCGAATCGAACCGAAAACAACTGGGCGACCAAATAAATCAGATCCTTCTAAATCAGACAACGTTTTTCAGCGATTATCGTAACTTTTCGCTCGTGTTGTTGCTCTTGATTTTTGTTCATTTTTTTTATTGTTGTTCTCATAATTGTTTGTCAACTGCAATTTCAAATCGGTCTTGATTCTCCTCTTTTGTCAGTGAATTTCAATTCGAATTAAAACGCCAACAGAAATACTACAAATGAATTCAAAATAAACATTCCAAACGAAATTAATTCAAATTTACCAGCTGAACAACTTTTTCCTAAATTAACGACAACAAATACAGGTAAATGTGAACTTAAGTATACCACAAATGTTTATTAAGTGCCAAAGAAAACAAATAATTCCCAATACTTTTGGGATGCTTCCCGACAACTGAAATCTATTCATCTTATAAACTTAAAAACTTGCCAGCAAGAACAATGAATATATGAATATATTTATATATTTGTAATATAATCATTTGGCCAATGCATTTAAATGATATTCACTTAGCTCGTGCCGAATGTCTTTATGGCACCTTAGTACTCGTCAATGTTTTGTGTCGTTAAGCTCAAATATACTATTCGAATCAAAGACTTGAAAAATAAAACGTTTTTGAAAGATTCCAAATAAAGCTTAGGGAATATTTTTAATATGTTTAATATACCCTATGCGTGAAGTAAAGACAAATGTTTTTACAGCTGAGTTGTTAAGAATTTAAAATTAATTTCCTCTTGACTTCTCCTATTTTCGGGATAGTGTCTTATTATTGCACGCAGATCGAGTTTGTTTCAGATTTTGGCCACATCCCCTTTCGCCCCAAGCGAATTGCAGGCGTCATTTTAAACCTAGAACGTTCAATACTAATCACGATCTTAATGATCTCTGAAAATTTAGTTACAATAGGATAAAAAACACAAAAGTTATTAAAGAATTACTTTTATAAGGCGTAATAAGGTGCAATTGCACCTGTTCAGTTGCTATGACACTCCGTGGCATAATAATGGTGTTCAATAAACCAACTAAAGTGCCGCCAAGCTAATAATTTGGAGCAAAGAAAATTTTGGTATATTATTTTGGTATATTTTCAGTATATTTTTTAGTATTTTTTCAGTATATTTTTGAAAAATATAATATTTCGATGGTAAAGTTGGGTGGCGGGTATCTCACAGTCGAGCAAACTCGACAGTAGTTTTCTTACTCTTTACATTGTCAATGATGAAGTATTTCCAATTTCATTGCGATAGCTGTCGTCTCTCTCTTCTTCTAACTTGCTCTCTCTCAATAATTTTGCGCATATTTTGATGCTATTTCTTAGCCGTATTATTCTGTTATCGCGTGTATATTTAGCCGGAACTGTTAGATAAGCCCGGCCAGCCATGGGTCTGGACTGGGGTCCGGGTCTGGCTACCGACCACATCCATCTATTGGGAGTAATCGCAATCATGTGGAGCGCACAACAATATGAGTAATGTGTTTGTAATCAACATTGATCGTAAATGAACTCATCGCTTGTCATAATTAATTCAATGAATAATTGTGTGCAGCACCCGACGTGAATGTGTGCGTGTGTGTGTGTGCGTGTCTATGATATAAATAATAAGTCAAATTCGCGGGATCGTTGCCTGCTTCCAGGCTACAGACTACAGACTACTGCTAGACCTCGTTGCGTATACGCAGAGTGTGACTCAGCATACTTTTACTTTTGCCACCTGTGTGTGTGTGTGTGTGTGAGAGAGAAAGTGTTCTTGTTGCTTGATTTATTGCTAGGCCATTATTGCTTTATTCACTATGGACACACAAACCCCTCTTGCCTACCTAAAACAATTGCAGGTTAACGATTCTATCAACTATGAGCTACTGCTACCCCCCTTTAAAATATCTCAGCTCTTGTTTTGTTTCTTGCCACATTCCATGCACAATTAGCTGGGTATTGAGGTAGGCAATATACCCGAGTAAGTTCAAAATGTATCTCTGCTTTGCTATGCCAAGCATTCATCAAAGAGATCTTTTGTATGTGTATTTGGTTTTTATATTCATTTTACGATGCATTGCTCATCTTTTACTTTTAATTTATTTACTGATATGCCCAGCAGTAATCGCAATCGATAATGTGATAAAATACTTATAGAAATTTGTATTTTGTTTTGTTTGGCGTTGGCTTTGGCTTTGGCTGTGCCCCTCTCGATGATAAGGATAAGCGACGCCAAAGCGTCAGAGAACATAACCAGGGCCATTGCCATTGCCATTCTTTCATTCCCATTCCCAGCATGGCTTTGGCTTTGGCCTTAGCCATTACACATCAAAATAATTATCAACACCCCATTGTCGCTCTGCTCATTATTATTGTCGCTATCGTCATTAGCATTGCCATTATCATTATCATTGACATTGACATTGTTGCATACGAATTGCTTCAACTGCATTGCTTTGGGGGTTTTTTCGGCTTAGTAGGAAAATGTTTATCTCCAAACAGCTTAACAGTTGAGCTAATTGATGAGTGCGAGTTCGATTGAACTCGATCTGTGCTGTGTCTTGGATGTGAATTTGGTTTGATTCATTTCAATTTTAAGATTCAATTATAGTTATGTATTAGAATTGGTTGGGAATTTGAGTTTTGTCTTTTATTTGCATGCATTTTTATAATACCCGGCACCCATAATAAGATTTACATATTTATATATTGCTTATCACAGACAAGTTTGTTTTATTATTAGATAAATATTAATTAATAATTTTTCCTTTTTTTAATTTCGCTTTCTTTCATAGCTCGATCATTTTGATTACTATTGGAACGTGTCCTATGTCAGCAGACGCTGCTCTTCATTGCGATTGTCTGCCTTTTAAACAGCAATCTTTCATTTCCTGAGATATCCTTATATGCAAGTCCCTAGATAATGTTGTCTAATGCATTCGCTGTGCTGCTGTATCATCTCTTATCTGGGAACCTATTAAATGTCCGCCCCCTTTAGACCCCCTCTCTCTCACTTCCCATCTCGCTCTCCCTCTCTCTATTTAGTGGGCACTTTCATGGCTCATTCTGGCCATTAGCCTGGCAAGTTTTTATCACTCTCATGAGTAATCGCGTAGTCAATGACGTATAAAAACACATTTGTGAGTATCTATCTATGTTAGATACGCGCTATGCAGATTAACGCCTGACTCTCCATTGTCAATTGGCCGAAACAGTTAACAGTTGTTGGCCCAAACGAGTCAAGTTGAGTCGAGTTATTAAAGTCACCATATCGATTACAAGCCAAACACCTTGTGAACCAAACAACTTGACTTGAGGGATTCAAATTGCTAAAATATAGTTTCAGATATCTGAGTAACAACTGAATGCAGCATATTTTTTATCTTCATTTTTTATTTATTCATAAATGAAAATAGTCCAACCAATCAAAAGAATTTAAAATACTTGCGAATTATTATTTAATTGCTGTTAAGCAAGACTGCAACCAAAAGACCTGTTTCCACTTGTCTCTCCAGGGAGTAATTGCTGCTTTGATTCCTACATTATTTTGTGAGCACTTTAAGCCACTGGCTGCATATTAAAGAGCTCACTGGCCAAGGTCTGGTCAATGATTCAGACGTGCTTATACAGTGCCTTCTAATCGGCAACTCCCAGCGGCAGTTCCATTACCTGACAATAGTTTTAGGTACTTTTATATTTGCTTAGTTAAGCAAAAAGGACTCGAAGCTAAAGTGAGCAGCCGCAAAGGCACACTCTCAGTTGCGACTGTCAGATACCCTGTATGCATATGTTTACGCTGAATGCCAACACTTTGGGGGAGGGGGGAATAACAACAACGTGTGCTGACAGTGGGTAATAGCAGCTTTTCACTCACGTTTTTTACGACAGCAAGAACTGGGAAAATATTGGAAAATTTCTTTTAATACAAATTGGGTTTACTTTGTGGCCACTTTATAGTGTGGTCGACGTGGCTTTTGATGTTTTTGCGGGGTATAAAAAAGGGACATAAAAAGCAGTCTCAGCAACGAATGTGTGGCCCAGTGTGTGAGTGTGTGAGTGTGTGAGTGTGCCTGAAGTAAAGTTCAGCTTAAATATTCATATTAATACGGTTGCCGCATTGCCTCAGGGCAGTTGTAGTTTGCCAAACACTAATTGAAACGCTTGTAACAACAATGCTCCCACACACATACAAAAAGCGACAATAAAGGCGCGTTAATGTGACAGCTGAAGCAGATGAATACTCATACTCAGTGAGTACACTCATGACTACGCTCTTGGCCCTTTGGGCAGCCACAAAGCAACAAGTCACAGTCCCGACATTTCATTAGGGATCAAATTTAAGTTAACAAACGCACACACTCACCCAGGCGAAACTAGTGAAAATTGTCTCATTAGTACACACACACACACACACACACACACACGCTGACTAAGAAAGAAGGCCATAATTTTGTACAAGTCGCTTGCCAATAAAAATGAGCACAAAGTTCTCGATGTGTCGTAGGCTTACACTGCAAACAACCACGCCCACTCCCTACTGCCACGCCCATCCTCATATCGTATAAAAAATAGACGAAATTCATTCGCAAACAATCCAAGGTCTAACAAGAATGTGGAAACTACACAAAACTACAGCCAGCAACACAAACGACCAGCGAAAACAACAACAGACCAGAAACAACACAGTTCCATATACTTTTGCAGGCACTGTGGTACACTGCAGTCCAGCCGAGTTCATCAGCCTTTGCACATAAGTATCTTAAATATTTGCATGACTACAACTTTTTGATATCACGAAATAATAACCCTATATTCAAAGAATGTCAATTGTATTCAATTTAATTTGTTTTAAGATAAAGAAATTATTCATAAAAATTTGTGACAATTTTCCAATAAACCAAATTGGTTTTTTGGTGTGAAAAAAGTTAAACAATTTATAATTCAACTACCTGAACTAGGCTTATTTTTATTAAATTTATTAATTATGAAATTGGAAAACTTTAATCAGTTACCAATAAAAGGAAGAAAGGAATTTATTTTAGAATTAAATTTAATTTTATTTTTGCGAAGATCTCTTTAACAATCATGGCTTTGTCTCAATTCATAGAAGCCCAAATTAATCAAGTATTTTTTAAGAGGCAGTCATAAGATACAAAAATAATAATTCACACTTTTTATATACTTTGTTTAAATATATACATGCAAATATTGTTCTTATATAATTCATGTATTTTAATTGGATTATATTAGTTATTTGAATGTCGCTTCCTTTAGTTACTAATCACCAATTTTTTCAAATTGCGTAAATATAAAAAATAATAAATATAAATAATAATCGTGTCATTCAAGGTAATTTTTATCATTCTGTTCTATACTCAAACTCACAAAAGCCCACAATGAACATTCAAAAGGACATTCATTATAGGTCAGAGTGAATTCGCCCCAAACGATAACATTTTTGTCTATCGAGCGCACGATAAATTTCGATGAACTGATCATCTTTGATAAACTAGAAGTTTATCGATTGCTTGTGGCCTTGATGTATTTTTGTTTTCCATATTTGCAACATCATCACACTTTTGTCTTTGTTTGAAAGAATGGCAAATGGCAACGATGTCAATTGACTGCCGAAAGATGAACATGCAAAAATTAAATGAAGTATTTATTATTATTCATATTATTTATTTACTCCACTGTCAAATAATTCTATTAGACTGTAGATTGTTTAAATTATTTATGGCTAGCTTTAAAATGTTGGGTTACAGCTTATTCAGCAAGTTGCACGCATAACCAATGTTAAGAGGGCGTCAATTAGCATGCCCAGTTTCAATTAGTTTTGTACCACAGTGCGAGCAGAATGTAGAATGCCCGTTGACTAAGTAAGCATAGCAGCGGCCCATAAGTGATAACGGGCCTGTAAGTCTTAACATGTGTGCATGTGTGTGAGTATTGGACTGTCATTTGGTTGTTCGGGTCGTTGGCTTCTCTTTCTGCTGCTCGACGGCTTTGTGGGGCAAAGCAGCGGGTCGGGGCTGGAAATGAAGCTGGAAATGGGAATGGGAATGGGAATGTGAATTGGGCTGAGACCTGGGCTCGGTTTGCCTGGCTGGCTGGCTGGCTGGCTGGCTGATTGTTGTAGCCACTGATAAGCGCTGCCTGTGGTTGTTATTGTTGTTTTCGTTGCTTGTTGACAGTGCGTGGAGTATGTGTCGAGGGGGGTGTGAGGAGAGGAGGGAGGAGAGACAACCTGACTGTACGAGTATGTGTGAAATTGTTGTAATGCCTGAGGTAGCGACGACGCCAACGACAACGACGACGTTTCCTAATGCGAAACATCAATGTTTGTGGAGCAGAAATCGCATGTGTGTGTGTGTGTGTGTGTGTGAGAGTGTGTGAGTGTGCGAGTGTGCAGTTTAAATTGCCTTTTTGGTGTCATTCGGAAGAGAAGTAGACACCAAATTTGTGCCAAGCCAGAGACAAAGCATAACACAAATGATAAACATGCATGTGTGTGCATGTGTGCGTGTCGCAGTCGTGAGTGTATTCATGAGTATTTATTTATGTTTGTTTTCTGTGTCATTTGAATTGTCTTGCTGGTTGCGCTTATCGCTTACCCATGGCCAAAACACCAGCAACAACAACAGCAACAATGAGACAACAAATGGCATGCATAATTACTAGAGCCCTGGGCTTATGCATGTATGCGTGCGTGTGTGTGTGTGTGTGTGCGAGATTGAACCCTAAAATGCTCGGATCCAGCGGTATACCACCATGATGGCCCTTAAGCCGTCACATTAATTGCTACAACAAATATGTCAAACTACCGCAGACTCGCACTCGCACCCACACTCGCACTCACACTCACACTCACACTCGCACTCACACTCACACTCACACACTCGCTTATACCCTCGCACAAGCACTTGGCTTTTGGCTTTTGGGTTGACGCTAAACGAGAAATATTCAGTTGCATGTCGTCAACCACCTGGAACGACAAAGACCGGGTATGCACGACTAACTTATGTGTAGCAATAAAAGCTTCGATGACACAGCTTAGTTTAATAATTTAGTCACAGCTTATGGGAGTCTTTATCCTATTATTTAAAGGGTATGCCTTACTAAAGACGACATCTTGCTTTACTAGCAGCTCCCCTAGAAAATCAAACAAAACGTATTGTCTGGTCATTTATTTGCCTTTTGTTTTTAAGCTCATTTTAAATTTAATTGCAATAAAATTTCCAATTTATATTCATAATTTTCATTCTTAAAGTATATAAGTTCAAAAAACAGTAGCTCTGTTTTCTAGAGGCTTGGCCTTAAGCATTTTTAAGGAAAACATTTGCTTTGAATGCAACAATTTTGCAAGTTGTGAAATATTGCGAGAGCAAACAATTTGTTTACAAAATAGAAAATGTTTATTTAAATAACAACATCATCTTCCTCAAAACGTAAATTTATTTTCTAATATTTGCTTCTGATTGGCAAAAACAATTGTTGTTTTTTTGAATTTGAATTTTTCTTTATATAAATTTGAAGTAGTTTTTTTGTAAATATTTATGCTTAAGAAATAGACTGATTTATTGGCCTCTCCTTTTACAGTAAAACATTTGCAACTTGATAATTTAATCTATATTAATAAAAACATTTACTCTACCGAGGAAATATAGTATATACGAGTATATAGCATTATTGCACTCCAGGCACACTTGAAGGCGTTTGGCCTTGAAATCAAATTGCAAAACAATCAGAATTCGTCGACTGCTTTATACAATATAAAATGCAGGTATTTGTTATTATGGTGTTGCTGCTGTTTAAGATTATTTTTGGCATTTGTGTATTTATTTATCGGCGGTACCTGACACTGAACCGAGCTCCTAGCCTGGCTATTTGGCAAATCGAGTGAATCTCATTGTATTATTGGCACAACGATTTGTGCTCGAATGCTCGCAATTTAAAATATGGCTTTCCCCATGAGGGGACACCTACCCTACGTGGTGCGTACCCTGCATCCCCCGCCCTTTCTCATTGCGTGCTGTGTGTCTGTGTGCCAGGATGTGGAGGGATGGGGGGTAGGGGGTGGCAGTAGGGGTTTTATTTCCATTACCATTTTCATTTTCATTGAGTTTGATTCGCATTCGGTTTTTGCTCTGTTCTCGCTGTGATTGTTTGTTTGTTTCTCTTGTTTATTTGCTTTTCATCAGATTCCCTTGCTCTCCCTCTCTCCTTCTCTCCCTCTCTCCCTCTTCAGCCGTCTCTTTCTTTGCCTCTCTCCGATTCATTAGCATTTTTGTCGCATTAAAAATTGGCCCACAGGCATTTTCTTTATCTTTGTTTGTTGTTCTTTCCCAACCCCCTGCCACGCCCACACGCCGCTCCTCTCGCCTTGTTGTTGCCCGCAAGCCTGTTGCTATTATGTATTATTATTGTTGCTGCTGCTGTTGTCTGTCAATATTTTTGAGGCCATGTTTTCTGCGCCTTTGTTCGTCTCAAAGTTCGCAATTCGTCAGGCAGCTCGGACCCGCAGCTTGTCAGTTTCTCGAGTACCCTGTAAAGTAGCCAAAGGGCTATGCTCACTATGTGATTACACTTGCATTGCCTATTTAATATTATATCAAGCCAAGAGATCTAGAAACCTAGATCATTAAAATGGTTTCGTCAGCCGAGGCTGCTTATTTAGTTTAAATACAGGGTATATTGCAGCATGTTACAGTCAATATTGTTACCTATTGCAATAGACAAGTCGAGCTTGCCCATTTCAAGCGATAATAAACAAGTGTTGCTTGCAAAACAATTTTAACAACGCTTTAATTTTTTTTACTCGCAGTTTTCAAAAGAAAAACTTGCGGAAAATGTTAGAAAAGTATTCGATTCATTGTTTAACTTTTTCATAGACAAAATACAGTTACACTCTGCCAACGGGGCACTCTAAGAAGTATGATTAGAGATATTTATTTAGCAGTAAGCACAACTGATTATTTGAAATATTAACAGGGCATCTCTTAGTCGGTCCTACTTCTGCAGCTACCCCACATTGTCCAGGGCTTGTATTTTATATCTGCTTTTGCTTGGGCATCCCATAGTAGAGTAGGAACTCAAGCAGGAGTTGGAGCAGGAAGTTTGCCAGCTGTGGCAGCTGTTGTAATTATTTATAATGCTATATGGAATATGGATGCTTGAAAGGAATACTCCATCCCAAACTGAACTGAAAGACTGGCAGCATTTGGCAATTACCTTCTATGCAGCAGAGTATTGCTCTTATTATGCATCCCAAGTCTCTGGGCGCTACAATAGAACTCACCTGACCTCCAGATTAACATTTCGAAAAGGCCAATTGCAGGCATAGCCCTCAGAGCAGGTCACAGCATTCCCTGTGCTCTATCCCGTATCCCCTCACCCACCTTCCGACAGAGCCAGAGCCAGAGCCAATTCCAGCTCAGCAATCGCGTTGTGGTCCTTTTTAAGAGCGCCATTAAATAAATGTACATAAACATAGGAACACATCTATAGCTATGGCTGGATATGTTTATGTAGTATATAGTATATATGTATGTGTATGGATTGATGCTTCGAGGGCTGCCAGTTACATATATACTTGTGTGTGTGTTTGTGTATTTATGCTTTTACCTTCAAGTCTTTGCGTGCAGCACCTGACTCGCATTTTTCGCGAAATGCGAGTGCAGAGCGCTTCCAGTGCAGGTACACAACAACACACACCCTCACACACACTCACACACACATGAAACATGTGTGGCTAATTTGGCATTTATAAAAATAAACATGAATATCTGTTATCAACGACTACGACTAGCAGATACCTCTTGATCAAATCAATGTACAACACACTTTATAATGATGAATGTATTTTTACACATATGCAATAATGACACATATATAATGCACTTCATTGCCAATAAACAAATATTTTCCATTCATTTTCAGTTTCACATGAATTTGCAATGCAACATTTAGGTTGAAATTGAACCCACTGGCATATTCAAATCATCACAATTGCCAATGGCTCAACTTTAAAATAAATATTTGTCAAAACTATTAACCACATGTCTACACATTTTTGACAACTGTTGTCTTCAAATGTCATTAAGACGGAGCTTTAAGCATCCATTTCTACTCGAGGGAATAGTTCTGACACACTAATGGAGCATTGTTTTAAATAATTTAAAAATAAACATTAAATTGACGACACGCATGTGGTGAATGTAAAGCTGCCAATTTGTTACCTAAGCATTGTGTTGCATGGCAATCAATTAATTATAAATTAATTATTCAATTGTTATACTATATAGCTAGTTTGTTATACGGGTGTTGCACTGTCATTATATATTTATTTCAGCTAACATATGCAGACAAAGTAAAAATAGGTGAAATAATCAAATTAAAATAATAAGAAAATTAAGAAGATTAAAATAATTGGACAATCTTTAAAATCCTTCTATCTTAAAGTGTCTTTACTATTAAATTTTACGTATTAGGATATACTATTGCCAACTTTAGTTTTTGAACATTCGCAGGGTATTTGTTAGTCGCTATTCGCTCAAGCAACGCCATGTTTTATTTGCGTTATTTTTCGCACTTTACGATTGCGTGACAGGCAGGCAGGAGGGCAGCGGGGCAGGGGGCAGCGGGCAGGGCAATCGGATAGAATGCGATGCGCGGCTCTTATTATGCTTATTATTTATAATTTTATGGCACGTGGTTATTTATCTCGGGAATTGCATTTGATTGAATGAGCGAGCCAAGATAAAGCTCTAGTCGAGAGTATTTGTACGGTATTTGTATTACTCGCAATCGCACTCACACTCATACTCATACTCAAACTGGCACTCGCAGCCTTTGTGGGGATGCTAACAACAGTTTTTCAGCTAAACTGATTAGCAACCAATTTCTGCTGCGGCCTTTACGCAAATCGAAAGCCAAATTCAATTGCAAAGTTTGGCGTTTTCGGCCTGATTTAATAGCTTTTTTGAGCTGCCACAATGGACACGACCTTTACGCCCTAATGCCATTGGACTGGACCTTTCACTGCCACGCACTTTGCCAATAAAATCGCACAAAATTGAAAGGAAATGAGATAAAGTTCTCATAGAGCTATCTGCCATTAACAAAAGTGTACCATATACAACATATATAATATGACGAGCCCTATGTGAGGTACACAAATGCTGTGCAAGTTGTCGGAGTTGAGCTTGATGTTATGCTGTTGTAAGATCAAAAATATTTTCCATATATTACGCTTGTTTTGGTAAAATGTAGTGGAGGATAATTTCATGTTTTTCCGCTAGTTGGATTACTCATATTTCAATTTGTGATTATGAGCAGCTGCAAATTGTTGGGGATTTAATGAATTAAATTGCACATTATTAAAAACAATTGCTGAATGCAAATGTGCAAATGTGAATAACAAATATGCAATTATGAATATTAGTGGCAAGCTGAGTAAATTGAGGCAACATGCTTGCAACTATAAACTTTGCCATGGGCAACATGCAGCAACTTGTGCTCTACCTTTTCGGTGGCTGTGGACTGTGGACTTTGGACTTTTGGGATAGCAACGTGTAGCTGCCGCAATTGACCTCAAAATTTGTAGCAGTCAAAGCCGCTGAAAATGGTTGGCTTACAGCACGTGCCACTCGCTGTGGCCCTCGCTCAGTTTGCTGCAGCAATTTGCAGTGCGGCAACTAGTGCAACAAGAGCGACTCAATGCTGAGGTTGAGCTACTGTAATCCATTTACCCAGCTGCTCGTTGCCCCCGCTTACTTGTCAATATTCCTCAACTCGTTTAACTTTAACAAATTTTTGTGTCTAAGCCACAACGAAAGTTATGAAGAGCCAGCGAAGCAGCAGGAGAGTGGGAGGGCAGGGCGGGCACAAAATCGCCTTAAGACACACACATACATGAAGTCGCCCCGCCCCCGCACCCCTCCCTTTCGCTCTGGCTATTGGCATTGCTCTTCAAGCGAATGCCAAAACTTTCGGCATGCCTAAGCGCATTTGAGCCAGACTCAAGCCTCAAAATGCCTCCCTCGACGACCAGGCCACAAGAAGCCAAAAACAGCAGACGGAGACGAAGACGGAGATGGAAAAGCAGAAATGAAGCAGAGGTGGCATCAAAGTTTCAATATCCTTATGGAGCAATTCAAAAAACTGCTCCCTCTTGGCACACTCTTGCCACACTTGCTCACTTACACACTCGCATGTGTAATACAATTATGGCAACAGGCAAGCGATTAAATTGCCCAAAAAAGTATGCTACGAAAAAAGTAAGCAACAATTCATGCTCACAAATCGCAAATCGCAAAGTACGCAGAAAATTACAAATTATGCATTCAATTGAATCATTTCAATTACTATATAGCCCCCATTTCTTATGAGATCATTTTGTCACAGTAACTAAGAAGAAACACAGAGAGTGAAGCAATTGCTGTTGTTATTGATAAACAATAAGTTTCTTCAGTTTGAAAGTCTTAAGTTGTTTACATTTTCTGATTAATTATCACATTAGAATAATTCATTAATTCAATAGGTTCCACAATAAGCACACCACAAATATAATATTTCCATAAGCCTGAGTTTTGATAAGCAAAAATAACTAGAAGCAAATTTATACAAATTTCAGCTTGAAGTTTGGCATTTTCTTAGTCAATTTAATTACTTGTCACTCGACTAGATTTGAGTGTTATTCATATTTGTTTTCAATATTTGCAGAAATGCTAAAGATACCATTATTCACATTAATTACAGGGCATCCAAGTGCTTATCACACTGTGTTCCATGTGCTCAATTTGCTAGTTTTAGAAGCGCCAAGTCGCAGCGACTTACTGCGCCTGTATTGAATGACATGTAAAGCACATTCACAATGAATTTGATTCGTGAGCACAAAAGGCAACAACTGAACATGAAGTGAGATGCAGTGTGAAGAAGAGCAGAAAGAAAGCAGAACTGAACATAACAGAACAGCAAAGTAAAAGCGGGCGACAGTTTTATACAATATGTAGATAAAATTTCGCATTTTCCTCGCACTCATGGCACTTTTGTACTCGTATTTAAATGCGACTCATGTGTCTGCTGCTGATGGCTCCATGCGGTGTATGGTGTACGGCATCTGTCAAATGGGCGTATACGCCATGTGTGCATGTGTGTGTGTGTGAGAGAGATTGGGCGTCCACCAAACGAAGGTGATGGCTTCGCTTGCCCTTCCTCTGAGCCTCTCAGCAGTCCCCTATGTTCTGTGCCGTACCAGCATTTAATGAGTTCGACGTCTGGCCGTGAAGCAACTTATCCATACTCGTATATCATGCGAAATGCAGCCGTTATTTTTGCTTTCTTCTTTTCTTTAATTTGTTGATTGTAGAAAAAGTTTTTTAATGGAGATAAATGAGGGAACATTTTGAGAACCATCCCTGATAATGATATATTTCAAATGCAAAAAGAGTCCACAAAACGCACGCTATACAATTTTCTAATTTGTAGATCCATATGCTATGACTAGCAATTGTTTCGTAATAAACAACATTTATTTTAACTTTAAGTTGTCATTTTTAGCATAAAGTTTCGGATACAAATATTTCAAGAACTCTGAAAATGCTTGTATTATCCTTCAGCTTGAACACCTAGATCTCAGAAACTTGTGTCTTCTATTACACGATTCTTTTTGGCATCTCAAATCGATGAAAAGCAAGTTACAAGAGCAATTTTAAACACATTCTTAATAATATATTATATTTTTGGTATATAATTTTAGTATATTTTTGGTATATACTCAATGGTTGCTTTTGTTTTATTCAGTAAGTCGAGCGAACTCGCCTGTACCTTCTTGCTCGTTTTCATTTAACTCGTTATTATTTAAATATATGATAATAAATGTACACATGAAAATGCTTATTTAAAATTTTTCCAAATAACTCACTTTTATTTTGGCAGAGCATCTGTCAACTTTACCACAACAAATGGCATTAATTCCAATTCACTTATTAAGCAATAATATTTTATTAATAGTACTGCATTTGTTTACTACCAGATTCGTTTGTTGTTAACATTTGCAACTTTTGTTTACGGTGAAGCATCTTAATGAAATTCGGTCGGGCTTAAAGTAAGGACTGTTTGGACCGAGATTGATGCTGTTGCAGCTGTTGCCGCAAATGAAATAAACATTTGTTAAAATGACAATGAGATCATGCGACAAGTAAATTGTGCCTCATAGTCGGTAGTTGAACTCTGCTCAGCTTCGTTCAGCTGAAATGAAAATGTAAATGAAAATGAAAATTTAAATGTGAATTTATTACACTTGGCCAGTTGTGAGTTTGCGAGTCGTAAGCAGCTGGAGCTGGAGCTGGAGCTGTAATTAGCCTGGTTTATTAATAGTTCACCTAGCCAAAGGTGTTGGAGGGGAGGACAGAGGCCAGGCAATTGCTCGTTGGCTTTTTTATGAGGATTTACCTTTCACTTTTTTGTGCTTTAGAATGTTTGCAAGTTGAAGATAGGATGTGTTGGACTAGACTGAGGCTTGGCTTGCTTTAAATTTGCAGCATTTGTTTAATAGTTGGCAGGGTACATTGAAGTTTTGCTGCTTTTGTTTTTTAAAGCAAATTAACTGCAAACGAACTGAGTGTTAACTGCTAACCAAGCGCCTGAGACTGAGACTGAGACTGAGACTGAGACTGACTCTGAGTATGTCTCTGTACCTGTCGTTGGTTTCCTCTTGAATCTCATGGGTCGCAGTCTCGGCTCTCAGCTACTTTTGAGCAGCTTGGCGGCGGCAAGCATAAACAAAATTAAACAGCAGCATTGGAGACAGGCAGCTTTCACTTGCACAAGCCACGCCTCGCCTCGTCTCGTCTCGTCTCACATAAATTTGCTTAATTACTTTGCGCTCAACTTCAGTGCAGACGACAACTGTGAAACTTTTGGCAAATGGTTGCGTTTTAACTTTAATTATCTCTGTGTTGCGAGCAGCATCAACAATGGCTGGCAATGCCCTGTAAATGTGGCGTTTGCCAACACTAATAGTTGCCAGAGCTTAGGGTATCCGTTAGTCGACTATGCTGCTGCTTGTCATTCGATTTTCAAATTCTAAAGAGCTGTAGTTAAACAGTTGAGTGTAGACACAGCATGTGTCTCTGCCAGTTCAATCTCCATCTCCACCTCCATCTCTATCTTCATTGTTATCGTTATCGTTATCGTTATCGCTATGGCTGTCGCAGTCACAGTCGCATTCACCGACGACTTGAAGCATTGGCTAATTTATGACCGCTTTTGTCTCGCTCTCAACTTGTGTTCATTTTCAATTTGCAGGTACATTTACATTTTACAATTCTTGCTGCTGCCCGGATCGTAATTAGAATTGAAGTTGGAGTTGGAGTTGGAGACTGCTGACTGGTGACTTGAAGCCGCAAGCTGGAACTGGAACTGAAAGTGAAACTGAAACTTAAACTGGAGCTGGACGCATAATTAAAACGAAACACGAGAGCGCGGGAGGCTGCAAATATTTGCATAAAGCGCCGAGAGGCTAATAAGTAACTACCAACGCTTATTACATACAGTTACAGATACACACACACACACACACACACACACATACGCACCACAGACAGACAGACAGCTACAGTCGCGGCATAATAAAGTGCAGCATCCTTTTGAGCGTCGCGGCTGATTTGATGAAATTTATGCAACTCTAACAGCAAAGCCGCAAAGTAGCACGCTCACTCACACACTCACACACACACACATACCCAGGCAGAGCTGCACGTATTTGAAGCTCAGGCAGTGACAAACACGACACTCGTACATACAAGGATTTTTTCGCCTGATTTACGGTTGCTGTGGTTCCAGCCCAACGCCAACGCCAAGGCCAAGGCACATCAATCCTTTGCCAAAGCCAGGCACCTGTTATCACGACAACAACAACAACAGCAACAGCCAAGCAGTAGCTGAACTCTTGCAAAATGCGCGGACGTCACTTGCGTCGACGCTTCAGCTTGCAGCCCTCGTTCATGAAGGACGACAGCGCCGAGGATAAGCCGAAGCGTGACAAGTAAGTTATAGCCCCAAACACATATGCATACACTCCAATAAGCATATAGCATTAAATAAGATAGGCAGCGTCTACCCTGCAAAAACTGTCAACAAAGCACAGTTAAAAATTGACGGAATTCCGCACAACAAAGCACAAAGCTCTCTCCCTCTCCCTCTCTCTCTCTCTCTCTCTCTCTCTCTCTCTCTCTCTCTCTCTCTCTATACGAGTAGTGTCAAGAAAATCACAACTAAGTCTAAGCAGAGCAAGATCAATAAAGCAGCAGTTGGCAGAATAATATTAAAGTGACTATCGAGTAAAAGGAACGCGATAATAGTGGAATGATTGTGATCTATGTTTCCATCAGGAAAGATAACATTTTTAATCGAAATTCTATTTTAATCGCAATTGTACAATCTTTTGTATTTATTTCTAAATAATTGTAATTTAATAACTATCAAAAATATATATAAAAAGTATGGAACTCACAATCGTGAATCAATAGCCAAACAAGGATAACTTTATAGAGAAACATTACTAAGGTAAACAACAGAATATTAAATATATGTCTAAGAAATGAAAGCTTTTCAAGACAATACAAAACCAGCAAAACGATCAAATTTGTATTGAAACAATTGGTAAAACGATAAGGCATTAAATGCTTTTAATATTTATAAATCATCCAGCAATCCCAGCAGCAGCAGTCACCAAATCTGCTAGGGTATTCGCCCTTAGCGGCGTCGTGGCGAACCTTTGTTTCTATTATTTTAATTAAAAACAGATTTGGTTTGAATGAAATGAGAATTGTATTTGCATCAAATAGCTGGCAGACGTCTGATAGCAGCAGCATAAATAAATAATACGAGTATGCCTTATTTTTTAATTATGAACAACTTTTAATAGGCCTTTAACAGAGGAGCGAGATATTGTTGAAGCGCATGCAAATGACATACATAAATATATAGCTATGGAATACAATGGCGAATGATGTTAAAGTCACTTGAGGGGCATTTAAAGTGAAAGCTCTTAAACTTGTTGAAAGCTTCCATTTCCATTTCATCTTCCCTTTGCCCACCCCTCAGCCCGGAAAGCAAAGCGACTTAGAGAGCAAGTACATTGAGGTTTTTGTTGCAAGTTGCAGAAGAATATCAACATTTCCAGTTGGCAAAAAAGTTGGACCGTGACCAGATGATGACCAGGTGGATGTCAGCTGTCAACGGCCAACGGCCAGCGGCAATTGCCAGATTAATTTTTCCACAGCAGCAGCATTCTCAAGTTTGATTCTGAGACTGGGGCTTTTTGGTTTGCTTGTTATTTGTTCATCAAGACGCACCTCATGCCACGTTCCTGAGACAATGATAAGACATTCCCTGGCTGATTTGATGTCCGTGCTTGGATGCGGATGCGGACACGGACTCTGAAGGCAGGCACATGCCCGGACCCGACTCCGGGCGCAGGGAACATCGTTTGCATATTTTCCTTTTGTTTTTACATTCAAGTCAAAGAATTTTATTGTATTCTTTGTTTTTCTGCTTTGTTTTTTCGTTGCCTTTGCCTTTGCCTTTGCCTCGCATACTTGCGCTGATTATTTGCTGATATTTTCTTCGGTCCGCCTTGCCATTACCCCAGTAAGGAAATTATAAGTTTGTTAGGTGGCAAGAAGCTGTTTGCCTTTAACGCGATTGAAATTCTATTGTCCGAGAGCAGCTCAATGTCCTGGGCAGCTTCTCAAAGTTAGCTCAGCTCAGTTTTAGCAAGATGGCAGCCTTGACACTTCGGCTACAATCACAGTCTTTCAATCAACAGCTAAGTTCTCATTCCCTCTTCATTTTCTTGAGCTAAGAAATGACAGTCCAAAAAAAGTTGTCAAGCTATTTGCTTTATACAAGCTCATCTACCTGCAAGACGCTAACGAAGGACAACCCAAAACTTGCTAGAAAGTGAAGCCAAGTAGTTGGAGTGTCGAGAAAGCGTTGAGATAACTCAATCTTCAATAGATATGTCAAAAACTTGCAGCTGATTGGGGAAAACTCATACTTTACTTGTAACTAAAGTTTCACAACATGAATTAAAGAGAGAGAGAGAGAGAGAGAGAGAGAGCATATTTAAAAAAAAGGCTTAACCGTGCAATTAACTTTGCTAGACTAAAGAAACGCTTAAATTTTCATTCAATCAATAAACGTTCTAAGCTTTGTATACCCTGTAAAAACGCATAATTGGTCAATAGCAGATCCATCAATATTATGCTCGTAAAATACGCCACTGCAAAGTTTACTAGTGCCTTTAATATTCAATACTTATACCCTGTAAAAAAGCGATATCGACTCATATGGCATAAAAATGCATTATGGAGTCCATAATGTACTTTCAAAATTAAAGTGAGGCCCTTTTGAACTATAGTAATACCCTGTAAAATAGTGCAAAACAGCACTTTAAAAACTATTTCTAATAGTAACTATGTATTATTTATTGATTAAAGCGTATACCATTCAGCTTTTTCTTCTGTTCTATTTTTTATTAACTTGTTTTATTTTATTTTATTTAATTAGTCAGCTATTAGCAGCCGGCATTAAGGGGAATAAAATACTAAATTAAATCAAACAAAAGCGTAAAACAGATTTACTAATTTTAAATAAAAATAAAGATTATTAATTAATTTAACAGCAATACAATCAACAAAAATGAAACTGACTGACACAAATCCCCACGCAAATTACACTTGGGAGAAATTTACGCTCGAAGTGAAAAGCAGAAATTCCAGTAAATAATTGATCGATTGACTTCTCGATTACATAATCTTCGGAAACGTTCTTACAACTAGGATTGACATCCTTACATATTATATTAAAGAAATCAATCTTTAGTAGGATATATGATAGTCGCATATACACTTGTAATCTCACTACACATCGCATCGCATCACGTGGCCTTCTTTTATCTGCTTCGCTTTGTGCTGTTGGGGAAATGATTAATTTTAAATGTAGCGCACAGTTTTAATGAGTCGCTGAGGAGATTGGTGCACTGCACGCAGTTTTCTTACAGAACCCACTCCCTCCTTCCAACCCCCAACCCCATCACCATCCTTACCAGCCAAAAGTGTATGTGAACGATAAGAGCGTAAAGGAATGCTCATGCATACGATTAAATTAATACACAGCATAAAAGCCAAAAAAATAAATAAATAATTCAATTAAAATGGATTTAACTTTAACTTTGCTCTCTCTCTCTCTCTCTCTCTCTCTCTCTCTCTCTCTCTTTGCGTCTCTGTCTCTTTCGTGCTGTAGAGTGGGACGCAATAATGCGGTGGACGATGCCATTGGACCGGCAAATGCACGTCATAAAATTGTGGTCATGGGCGCGGCCAAAGTGGGCAAAACTTCGATAATCACACAGTTTCTATACAACATATTTACCACGAAATACAAAAGGACCATCGAGGAGATGCATCAGGGAAACTTTTCCATAGCGGGCGTCAGTCTCACACTCGACATACTCGACACGGCCGGCTCCTATGAGGTAAGCACCCCTTCTCCTTCTCCCTAACATACAGCCCCCTCACTAACTAACATGAGTTCATTAATTGAATCAAATTGTTTTTGGTTTTGGGTTCGACTTTTAGCAGGATTCACCTGCATGTATGTTGTCTGGCTTTGCTTGGATCCAGGTGTGGAATAGGTGTGTCTGTGTACAGTGTGTGTATGTGTGTGTGCTGATGCTTTTAATTTTTAAATACCTGACTCTAATGGCTTTCAACACGTAGCACTATCATTTAGTTTTTTGTTTTGTTCTTTTTTAATATTTAAGAGCGACAACGCCCTGGCGCCAGCTATCTTACTCTCCACGCAGTGTCAGTGTGTATGTGTGTATGTGTGTATGTGTGAGCTGCTCCTTCTCGTCCTGTTACTGGCTGCTTTTGTGTGCAGCGGAAATTACAGCCTGCGATTCAATTTCGCTGCCACTTCCGCTAAACGCGAATTGAAATGCTTGTTCATAAAACTGAATGGCAAAGCAACAAAAGGCAATGGCAACGGCAACAGCAACAGCATCAGCAGGTGGCAAATGAAAAGAAATATGAATGCTACACACACCCATATACCCATGCACACTCAAACACTCAAACACTCACACACGCACTTGCAGAACAGCTCAAACATCCATCTGTATGCACGGTAAGTCAACTGTGACTTGCGCCAAAAAAAAGGATGCTCGACAGCTGCCTTTATCCTTGACACAGGCCTTGAATGAGGCCGCCCAGGAACAGCTCTGCAGCTGTTTAAACAACGTTTATATTTTTGCAATATCAGTTCACATTTTGCACTTACTGTCATACGAGTATGCCCAAGTCGCCATAAAGCGATCCATACAAATTGAGTCCATTACCAATCAATTATAGCACAACTTAACTCTCTTTCGAGATTGCTGCCAACAGTGTCTGCTAGCAGTATTGCAACAGCAATGGCAGCTACAGGCCACTTCATAATTAATTTTGTGTCCCTATCTTAATGGATCCCAGTTTATTTGTA
This sequence comes from Drosophila pruinosa, assembly GCA_018150935.1. Taxonomy (NCBI): domain Eukaryota; kingdom Metazoa; phylum Arthropoda; class Insecta; order Diptera; family Drosophilidae; genus Drosophila; species Drosophila pruinosa. The sequence goes on along the minus strand of JAECWR010000194.1, from coordinate 17,144,652 downwards.
ATTTAACAAGTAGGAAAGTCTACAGTCTAGATTTGACTAAAAGCTACTGGCGAACTTACTCGACTTTGAGAAGCCCGCCACTCATTTTTACTGAATGCAACAAAACTAAAGAAAGAGATATTTATTTTTTTGCAAATATACTCCAAAAAATATACTACAAAATGTACTAAAAAAAAAAATATTTGTAACATAGAAACTGATTTCGGCCTATAAAAGTAATAATTCTTTCTTTCGGGCGTGGCCCCACAGTAGCTTTCTTACTATTCTTACTAATTGTAACTATTTTTTCAGAGATCATTCATGGTAAGAGATCATCAATGCAATTAGTATTATGTGTACTACAACTGAACGTTCTATATTTAAAATGACATTTGCAATCCGGTTTTATTCGATTTCCTACGGCGGAAGGGAGAGTGTTCAAAATCTAAAACAAACTTGATCTGCGTACAAATATAAGACACACTGTCCCGAAAAATGTGTTGCTCTATCTCTTAAAGTCTCTGAGATCTTTGCGTTCATACGGACAGACGGACATGACTATATCGTCTCGGCTGTTGACGGTGATCAAGAATATATACACTTTATAGGGTCGGGGATGATTCCTTCTGTCTGTTACATACATTTCGGTCGGCACAAAGTTATAATACTCTTATACCCTTTGTAGTTTTTAATTTAAAACTTTGCGATCGTTACTTGCGCTCAACACAGGTTGTGAAAAATTGAAAATATACCAGCTATTACCAGGCGCACGTGCCTGGTAGAAAGTCAGTTTCACAAGGTGCACACATACACCCACACATCTGGCCAATCAGAACTGAGAACGTTAGAATCCACAGATGATCCGTTATCCTTCTCTTAGGATCCACAACTTACTCGCAGGCACAGTTAGTTTTGGTGAGGGGAAATGCGCCGGCCAATGGAATCGAAGCACTCTCTGGGATAATTAGAGCTTTCTGAGCGGCTCTCCAAATGTTACTTAACATCTAAAATGTTACTTAACATAAAATCTACTTGCTATTTAATTATGAGCGCCTGGTATTTCTGAAATCCCAAATGACATTCGCTTGTCGACATTTCTCGACACCCTGCGAGTGGTAGAGGCGCGGAATAATTTGTAAGCATTTAAAAATTATGCATTAAAGGAAATGTGTTAATTGGAAAAAAATCAGTAATCTAAACTGTTTTCTTATTTATCTATTTTATCCAATTAAAATATGGAATTATATAATATTATTGTTTGTACTTGTAATACCCAAGAGATAAAAAAGCAAAATTCAATGTGTATGAACAGTGTCAACAGAATTGACTCTACATGGTACACCTGCGTATGCAGCCTTGCTCATATGAAGGTGAGCAGTGCAATGAATGCGGGTTGATTTTTTGCTGTTAACAGACCGTGAGCTTCAGAGAGCTTTCATACTACGAGTTCATGTGTGCATGCGCTGACAACTAAGCGGGACCTATTTTTAGAATCCACACAACGAATAAGTGTGTGCGTTCTCTCTCATTTCTTTTGCATCTAAAACTAACTGTGTTTCCTCACTACTAATGGATGTGTGTGTTATATTTCAAGCGAGCTTGAGCGCCTGCTAAGCTTGGGTCCACATTGGGATTGTATGTGTGTGTTCCCTGTCAGCTGAGTGCTCATTTCTGTGAGGAGTATAGATTCAAGAATAAAATTTGCTTTGTTAAATCAGCGAGCGTAAATGTCTCTGCGTAAGCAAATCCATATAAAACCTCCTAAACTAAGCATAACCTAAGTAATATTTATTAAGAAAGAAAAAATCAAAACCAATTATTTAAATTTGTTGCATAAAATCAAAGGCAGTCAGGAACCTAAATAATAATTAAATTTACACTTAAAAATCATGCCATCCCACTCAACAATTCCGGTAGCTGCTGTTTCCCCAAAGAAAACATCGAAACATTGGCATGGATTACCAGGCGAACATAAATCAGCAGAAGGTGGTTGACAGAAAGTCAGTTGAGCAAAGCGAACATATACACCCACACTTCTGACCAATCAGAACTTAGCTTCTGTTGGGATCCACAGATGATCCGTTATCCTTCTCTTAGGATCCACAACTTACTCGCAGGCACTGTTAGTTTTGGTGAGGGGAAATGCGCCGGCCAATGGAATCGAAGCACTCTCTGAGACAATTAGAGCTTTCTGAGCGGCTCTCCAAATGTTACTTAACATCTAAAATGTTACTTAACATAAATCTACTTGCTATTTAATTATGTGCGCCTGGTATTTCCGAAATCCCAAATGACATTCGTTCGTCGAAATTTCTCGACACCCTGCAAGTGGTAGAGGCGCAGAGTAATTTGTAAGCATTTAAAAATTATGCATTTAAAGAAATTTGCTGATTGAAAAAGAATCAGTAATCTAAACTGTTTTTTTATTTATCTATTTTATCCACTTAAAATATGGAATTATATAATATTATTGTTTGTACTTGTAATACCCAAGAGATAAAAAAGCAAAATTCAATGTGTATGAACAGTGTCAACAGAATTGACTCAACATGGTACACCTTCGTATGCAGCCTTGCTCATATGAAGGTGAGCAGTGCAATGAATGCGGGTTGATTTTTTGCTGTTAACAGACCGTGAGCTTCAGAGAGCTTTCATACTACGAGTTCATGTGCGCATGCGCTGACAACTAAGCGGGAGCTATTTTTAGAATCCACACAACGAGTAAGTGTGTGCGTTCTCTCTCATTTCTCTTGCATCTAAAACTGACTGTGTATCCTCACTACTAATGAATGTGTGTGTTATCTTTCAAGCGAGTTTGAGCGCCTGCTAAGCTTGGGTCCACACAGTAAGTGTGAGTGAAAGAACACTAGTCTGTGCTTTCTTATCCCTTAGGTGGTGCATGGGGTTAGAAAGAGCGTATCATAATAAAAACGAGTAGAAGTTATTTTATTATTATAATTTTATTTTTAATAGCTTAGGTTTAGGCAATTATCAGAATTATCCTCTTGAACATTGCCACTGATGGATAATATATCTGTATTCTTGGACTTTTAAAATGTTCGCCTACTACGTGCTTGCAGCAAAAGTAGCCATACATTATTTTAGCGAACACGAAGGTTAATATTTTCGAAAAAGAGCGTCCGCATACAACCTTCCTCTTCAACAAGCAATCGTGCACTGAACAATAAGACGATACCACCTAATATAATTGCATCATGGTTGACAGAAAGTCAGTTGAGCAAGGCGAACATATACACCCACACTTCTGACCCATCAGAACTTAGCTTCTGTTGGGATCCACCGATGTTCCGTTATCTCGCTCTTAGAATCCACAAGCTTCTCAAAAGCACCGTTACCTGTAGTAAGGGGAAATGCGCTGGCCAATGGCATCAAGCCGCTCTCTGAGAGGATCACAGCTTTTGCAGCTGTTGTCACACTGTTAAATAACATAGATCCACTTGCTGTTTAATTATGTGCGCCTGGTTTTTCTGATATCCCGAACGACTTTTTGGAACGAAAGTGGTTTCTCGACACGCCGCCAGGCATTAACTTAATAAACGTCACGCATAATAACTAATCAACCCATCTGCGGCACCCAGAGTCAAATACCACAAATGCATTGTGTATTTATAGTTGAAAATGTATTTTTTTATTAAATATTTATCTTATTTATAAAATAAAGAAGTACAGCAAAGTTTGTACCTTAACAAAGAGGAGATTAAAAATCAATTCTACCCCAAAGGGTCGAAGGGTATTATAACTTTGTACCGACCGAAAATGTATGTAACAGGCAGAAGGAAGCATCTCCGACCCCACAAAGTATATATATTCTTGATCAGTGTCAACAGCCGAGACGATATAGCCATGTCCGTCTGTCCGTCCGTATGAACACCTAGATCTCAGAGACTATAATAGATAGAGCAACACATTCGGGATAGTGTGTCTTATTGTTGCACGCAGATCAAGTTTGTTTTAGATTTTTGCCACGCCCCCTTCCGGCCCCCGCAAATCGAAAAAAATTAATTTCAAGCGTCATTTTAAACCTAGAACGTTCAGTTTTGGCAAGCACAATACTCATTTTGGTTACAATCGGATAAAAAACACAGAAGTTATTAAAGAATTACTTTAATAAGGCGTAATCAGTGGCAGTTGCACCTAGTTAGTTGCTATGTCACTCCGTGACATAATAATGGTGTTCAATAAACCAACTAAAGTGCCGCCAAGCTAATTATCTCCAACAAAGAAAATGTTGGTATATTTTTAGAATATTTTTGGGATATTTTTTAGTATATTTTTAAAAATATATTATTTCGATGGTAAAATTGGGTGGCGGGTATCTCACAGTCGAAAAAATCCGATTGTAGCTTTCTTCTTTTTTTCAATTAAAAAACTTATGTTTATATATCTCTAGTCGCTCCAAACTCTATATTAATAACAAATAATCAATAATTCTGCATTAACTTTAAATAATCAGACTTCAAATAAAATGTATATTGCTCTCTATTCAAAAATAACTTCAACTTTACCCAATTCAATCTCTGGCACTCCTTTGTCTGTCTGAAATGTCAGTGGAGTTAGAGTTGGCGTTGGAGTTAAAGCTACTGGCTCTTGTTAATCGTGCCTAAACGCGTGTGGCATATTTGAACTGAAATCTTTTGATGATATTATTAAACGAGCACAAATTGTATTTTATTTTCTCGATAGATACTTATTTGCACGTGCGATTGTGTGTATTATAATATAGTAGTAGATATTTATCATAAGAAGTTCGTTTATAGATTTCGATGTGGCAAAATTTCCTGCTGTTCACCAGCAATTTCCGTGCTCGGACAGGCAAACAGTAGGTGGTCGAAACTGAAGCTGATGTTGATGTTCAAATTGAAGGCGAAGCCAAGGGAATGCCATGCCACATGTACGAGAGTGGCAAGTGTAGGAAGCGTAGCTCACAAAACATGCAGCCAAGTAACATGTAGCAAAAGTAACAAGTTGCCTGTTACCAACAGCAAGCGGAAATGTATTGTGAATATGTGTGTGTGTGTTATGTGTGTGAGCTGCCACCCACAAGATGGCTTCACAACTAGGCCATGAGTTGAAGTCGACAGCGTGTAGTCGCGACACGAACAAAACACAAAGAATAAAATGAAAATCGAAATAATTTAAGTTAAACAAAAATCTAAAACAAAACTAATAATTTTAATTTATTTAACACATTTAGCATTTCTTACAATAATTTTGCCAAACAAGTGGGGACTGCTAGAGTGAATGTTTGACTGTATGATGCCAAAGATATTCAATGTACTAAGTGCTAAGTATGTACATGCACAATATGTTTAACAGAAAATGCCAAAAACCATCCTGAGCACAAGTTAATTTAAAATAAATGCTATTTTAAAAACTAAATATTAAAAATATAAATATATAAAATATACAGACTTCAAATTTAAGCCCCTTAACTGTTATACAAACACCATTATTAAATAATTTATGGACACACTGAACCGTTGTCCCCCGATTACAATATTGGTTCACTTTAATTTCGGCCGAAATTTGTTTTTTTTGCCAAAATCTGAAATAAACTTGATCCACTTAGGAAACACACACAGTATTTGGCTCTTGCATTTAAAGTTCCTGAGGTCTAGGCATTCAAACAGAGACAAACGAGTATGATTACATAGACTTGGCTGTTGATGAAGATTCTTTTAAAATTGAAATCCAAAAAGTATTTATTTGAATTATAATAGTTTCAAAAAGGAATTAGAATTGACCTCAACTAGTATCTGTAGCACACCGTCAACTCTATGCTGGTGTCCAACGTCCATACATGTGTGCTCATGAGCAGCCGTCGAAGTTGTAGTAAAAAACAAGTAAGAAAGCTACTGTCTAGTTTGCTCGACTGTAAGATACCCGCCACCCATGGAATGGAAGAGAAAAAAAGAGCGACCATCGAAATATTATATTTCAAAAATATACTGCAATATATACTAACATATACTGAATACATACCAAAAATATATACCGAAATTAACTCTGTTCAAAGATATTTGCTTGGTTCCACTTTCTTAGGTTTATTGAACACCATTATTATGACATAGCAAATGGACAGATGCAATTGCACCTGATTTCGCTTTATAAAACTAATTCTTTTATAACTTTAATTAGTATTGTGTGTACCAAAACGTTCTATGTTTAAAATGATGTTTGCAATCCTGTTTTTTTTTTTTTATTTGCGAGGGCGGAAGGACACGAATCCAAAATCTAAATCTGCGTGCGACAATAAGACCCACTACCTATTGCTTGCTCTAGCTTTAATAGTTTCTGAGATCTAGGTGTTCATACGGACGGACGGACAGACGGACATGGCCATTTCGCCTCTGCTGTTGAACTTTGAACTTTGAACTATGTGGGGGAGATGCTTCCTTCTGCCTGTTACATTCATCTTAGATTGGCACAAAGCTATATACTGCTTCCCTTTGGATAGGCTGGTATAAGCACTGTATGTGATTCCTGGTGCATCAAATCAAATTGAATTCACAGCAATCATCGTACACATATAATAAATAAATAAATAAATACTCACACAGATACAGCATTGTATCTATTATTTAGGGAGCAGTTGATGGGAAGGGAAGCCGCAGAAGACGTGGAAATCATAGCACGATATACGAGCACTAAGAAACCTCAGTGAAGTCAACTTATCACATGTCACCAAAGGCTTAGACCAATGTCAGCTTTGCTTTCGAGGTAGATATTCGAATCACATATAGGGATCAAAATACTACAGAAGGCGAAGTTGATATTTGCGATTCATTTTGTTAAGGGAATGAAGGGGTGAATTCAATGTTAATTTTAAATATGTATATTTTTTTATTTTTTTATATATTAATTATACCTTTATTGATTGTTGAATTGAACAAAATAAATGCGTGTTTATTTCAGACCTTTAGTTTTATTACCAATTCAAAACTAAGGGGTATCTGCCAGGCAACCTACCTCACTTTCATTTTAGTTAGTGGTTTGTTTCATCTTTTTTTGTGGCATAACAACAAAAATGCACATAAAATTTGCGCATTGCTCATAAATTTGATGAGGTGTTAAATATGTCCCCGGGACTCGAGCACTCCACACTCCCCCTGGCCACATAAATCGCAATAGAGACAGCTGGCTGGGCGCATGTGTGTGGCAGTCCATTGTGAATGGCTAATAATTTAGTAACTAGCTTGCAACTGGGCTAAAATGGCCAAAAAGCATGGCTAAAAAGGATTTGCCATTGTTTGCACTTGTTTTTGTTGTGAATACTATCGAAGCACCATCAAATATATGTCCATGTACTTACTGTTTTATATGGTGTACTTTGTTATGTGGCACAGTAGTGTGTGTATAGAGTGCCTCATAAAAGTTTATGCATCGCTTGTCAATTGAATGCAGGCACTAAAGAGCAGGCGACACACAAGTCGCCAGTCACCAGTCAGCAGTCGCAAGCTATCACATAGCGAGTATCATACAATATGCGACTTGGCCAAGATGTGCATCAGACCAACATTTTATTGACAACAGTTTCTCTAGTTTTATGGACGATTATGGACGGGATGTGGCCAAGGAATGCACTTAAATATTTGTAAAACAACTGCAGGCTGACTGACGATGAAGTTTTAGGTAATAATAGTCGCTATTTATTTGAAATTAGTTTTGAAATGTATGAAACAACTGGAGAACTGCGGCTGAAATTTGAAGTAAAGTAAACATTGTAATGCAATTAAATAGTTAGTTTAAATAATTGCTTAGAGGTGAGCATGCTTAATCATTCGCTGAGCACAAATGTGCACTATTTGAATGCGTATACGCAATCATTTCCATCCAAGTGCCCACATTAAAGAGCATTGTGCACACACACACACACATAAACAGCGTGGAGTGTTGATGTTGCGGCACAGGTTATCTGCCGCAATGATGCTGCCTCTGCGCTTATCGCGCCAGCAACTGTTGTAGCCTCCCGGCAGCAGCTGGAGCTGGAGCTGGAACTGGAGCTGTACGTGTGGAGGAGGTCAGTGGAAATACTCGTAGTTTCCACTGGCTAAGCACAAATGCTGGCGGTCATTGTGCAAATAGTTGCACAGTCAACAGCTGCAACAGCAACTGTGGCACACGGCGCTTATGAATTATTTTTGCTGTAGTCCTGCCACAAAGATAACATTCACTCCATATTTTATGAGTGACACTTTATTAAGGCTAACGGCAGCAGCAATGGAATTGTTGTCGATCCGACAATATTACGACAATATACACATACTCCATACTCGCGAAATCCTTTACAGCCTGCTAGCTGTCCTTGCACAAGGACGCATAAGTGAATTTGCTTCAATTGCAATGGAGCAGACAAAGCCGATCAAGAATATATACATATACTTTATGGAGTCGCAGATGTCTCCTTCTGCCTGTTACGCACATTCGGACAAACGCATAGATCGTAAATTCTTTGACCTAAAAGAACATTATTAATAATTTAAATAATCCTTACCTTGCTGGCACATTTGTTGTCAACGCATTCCCGTAAATAATGATACAAATTAATTGGACTGTTATCGATAACCCTATCGCATAGCAATGCGATGAAACGCTATTAAAAAGCGTAAAGTGAAATACGTAATCCCGCATTTAAGTTGTGCCGTTTACGTTTACGGCTGATTAACATAAAACCTATTAAGAAGATGATGGAAAACAGTACGGTGCAATCCCAATTGGAATCCCCATTTGAGTCGAGTCTCTCGTTGATTGGCAAAAGCGCCTATCATACCTATGTAAATATTTGCTTATCCATTTATTACATTTTTTTCTCCCAGTGCTGTTCGCATTGGTTTACCTTTGGGCTGTTGTTATTAATTTGCTTTCAATTCATTTCACATTTTTATCAATAATTTTCATATATTTCTTTCACCATTTAATTTTTGTCCTTGCTCTCGTTTTTTAGTCAAATCAAACATGTTTTTCACATTGATTAATTTTCAATTGTTTTTCCGTGTGGGTAATTGGTTTTTTCCATTTGCCATCCTGCAACTATAATATTTTGTTGCTTTTGTTTTTTAAGCAAAATATTTATTCTGCGGTTTGTGACGAAAACAGGTTTTCACTTAGTCGATTTTTTATGCATTTTAATGGGTATTGACAGCATATTATACAGTATATCGATTATCGGAATTGTTTATGCATTTATTGTAGGACATCAAAGTCTCGTTGTAACCGAACCAAACCTAGCTTTATCAATTATGGAAATTCATAACTCAAATATTTGGTAATATTCTAATCTTTAATTCATTTCCATATTTGCATATTCGATAATTATTGATAGTACCATTAACTATGCAATTATTTACAGTTAAATGCCCAATGCCCACGTTATTGACCAATTAAGTTAACGACTGACAATCGAGCAAAACAAAGAGGAATTTGAATTCACAGCAAGCTAGCTTTGTTTGTTTAAAACAAACAATACATTTTCATTTGGAATTACCGCTATTAAATTGTAAAAACATTTGCAAAACAAACCTGTAAGAATAGACATAAAGTTTTATTTCAACGAAATAAATAAACGCTCTCCAGGACGCTACTGTGGGCTGTACTTGACATACCAGCTGAACAGGTGCAGCTGCACCTGATTTCGCCTTGTAAAAGTAATTCTTTCATAACTTCTGTGTTTTTTGTCCGATTGTAAGCAAATTTTCAGAGATCATTAAGCACAATAAACAGAGAAGTTGTTAAAGTTAGGTGCAGCTGCACCTGTTCAATTGCTATGTCGCTAAGTGACATAATAATTGTGTTCAATAAATCAAATAAAGAGCTACCAAGCAAATAATTTTGAGCAAAGGTAATTTCGGTATATATTTTTGGTATATATTAAGTATATTTTTTAAAAATATAATATTTCGATGGTCGCTTCTATTTTTTCTTGCATTCAGTAAAATTGGGTGGCGTGTAAACTAAACAGTAGCTTTCTTACTTGTTAAAATTGTGTTTTGGCCCCAAGAATCGTTCACATCTTACAGTTGGTATTTGGCCATGTATGAGCAACTTTAGGGCATCATTGTTGGATTCTTAAGTTTAACTAGTAAAGCTTTACTGCTTTCTCTGTTACAAGGGTAATAAAGCTATTGGCCAAATCCAAGATGCATTTTACTATTCTGTAGCACAAAGAACACAACACACACATATGTGGCAGCTGAGTGTGGTCGGTGAAAATGAAATTAGAATTTTCACCATGGCTTTTCTAACAACATTTTAAAGTTCCTGAATTTCTGATTTGCAATTTACCTGCATCTCTCTCTGGCTCTAGGACCACCTCAGTTTCTCTGTCTAAGTCTGTCTTAGTATTTGTGCAATATTGATTAAATTTGAAGCTGAGTTCATTCAATTTCAGTGGAAAAGCTCAAGTTCTGAAAGCCAATAAACAAGTTAAGCCAATGGCCAACTTCAACACAATCAAAACTAGCGATAGTTGCAGCAAAATTGTTTTTGTGGTTGCCATTTGCACTCTTAATCCAATTCGAGAACTGTCACCGAAAAAACGCAGTGCCTCCAAAAAAGAGAGGCACATACACAAGCGCCAACAATTTCGACTCCATTGAGAAATCAAGCGGCAACACCAGAGGAAGATATCGAAGGAGAGAGTGGAAGCGGGAGGAGGAGAGTCAGACCGAAACGGGAGCAGCTCAGGCATATTTGCGGTCTTGTGCTTGACTTGCCTCAGCAACAGCCTCGTCCTCGTCCTCGTCCTCAGTCTCAGTCACAGTGGCAGTCGCAGTCGCAGCTGTGTGAATGTGTAACGAGCGGAAACCGCAGTGCCACATGTGGAGACTGGAGACAGCGGCGTGTGAGCTTGTGGCATGCAACATGAGGGGCCATCTGCCTGCACGTCCTGGTTGAGTGTGCATGAAAATGGGTCAATTCAGAGACAGGTTGCCTCATCAGCTGATGCTGCCACTTTGCCTCAGCAGCTGCTGCTCCACTTCATCGAGTTATTTACAATAATATGCAGTAATAACAATAACATCTGCCAGCCAGCACCAACAACAACAGTAAAACTGAACAACCAACAAATACCTCATATTCTACGAACAGAAAAAATAGACTGTAAAAGCTGCTTTTCACTTGAACTGTAATAGTTTTTGACGTACTCGTATTTCTGCTTCGTTTAATAGAATCCTAACAGGTTGCTGCTATGAACCCAGACTTGGATTTTTTAGGTATTGTATATTGTTCATAAACAAAACAAATGACACTATCAAATTGTTTAACTTCCGAGCACACAGCTGAGAAACCTTCTCGTATGCTTTTATTTAAAATACATTAAACTTAAATACATGTTTCAAAACTGTTACTTACCAACCTGTTTAAAGCAAATTAACACTTAATATTATTCATTGTCAAATAGTTATGCACTAGATACATAAGAACTTAATACAGTTCGCCGCGAGTTGAGGAAAATCAATACTAACGATTGTTCTAAACTATTATTATTGCATGAGGCAACAACTACTCTCCTATGATAATTCAACTTAAACATATTCCGTCTTGCCAAAAACTTACTTATATTGACCAATACTTTTGTTCAATTTATCGCTATGAATATACCATTATTTAGCTTAACTTATCTGACCATTTCAACCTTATCGGGTATCGGGTATTGGGTATAGCAAGATGTGCACCCCCTTGAGCCGTTTCCTTTTTCCTTTTGCCAACAGTTGTCCAGGACACACAGCTCAGTCTGAGAAGGAAAACTTCTACGAAATGCACACACATTGTGGAATTATAACACAAGATTGCTCAGAGGCCCTTTCAACTCTTTCTTTTTAATAGTACTTCGGAGAATTTCGGTTAAATGACAATATTGATACACCTGCACTAGCAGCCTTTGTGTATAACTATAAAATGCTCGAGGCAAGCTCATATGGAATGAAATATGACTACAGGATATGTGAAGCAACCCTATGGGACTCAAATGAACTTTAAATAATATTTAAACAGGCATTTCATGGCTGAGCTGGTCAGCCTCTCTAGCATAAAGTAAACGATTGGTAAAAACATCAACATTACAAATAATGCAAAATTAACTATTGAAAACACACAAAGGATTTCTGTAAATAAAACTAATTTGGATAGATAAAAAGCAGAAACATTGCCAGGATATTAAGAAATGTTCACAAACCTGCTTTTAAATATTCTAATAAAGCGATTGGAAATACATACATTTCTTTGTTAAAACTTAAAGCTTGAAATCAAAATGTTTGAATCAATTGAAGACCTGGAAGATACGAAACGGGACTGTGTTCAATGCTTGTACGGATTATGTGTACACGTATGTAGGAACATGTATCTGGTGGTGGTCTTGATGGTGGTGGGGGTGGAGGTTGTTGTGCAGATAAAAGATATGTGTTGCATGCGGCATTGTTCAGCTGCAGGTCAGCTGCGTGCACTATGAGCGAGTATTCTGCTTTTTCATTTTTCCTATTTTTTGTCTGCTTTTGTGATTGGGGCTTTACGAGTATAGTCGCAGGGCTGCTGGCAGTTCTATTCTATTAATTTTCATTCGGATTTTCCATTTAGCAGTTACCAGTTTTTCAAAGCCATCATATTTCGATGGCTGCCTTTTTTTATTAACTCGCCCCGTGGCAACAACAGAATGGAATTAAACTGCAGCCAAACAGACTTCGATTCAGTGCGATGCGGTAAGGATATGTGTATAAGTTAACGTCGCTGAGTGCACATGATTTTGAAGGTCATTAGTGTTAGATGAAAGCAAACAGCATCAGACATCAGACGTCAGTTGCTTGCCCAAAATGTTGCGGTCTTGTGGCCAACACACAGCAGAGAAACGACAAACGAGTTGCTGTCACGTGGACAACGTCAACGTTGAGAGCGTCAGACACCCAGACCTCAAGACACCCCAATGACCCAACACCAACAGCAGTTACCCTAGACCAGTTACCAGTACCTTATTCCCAGCCCTCAGCATCCTTTCCCTTCCTCTCTCAGCCCTCAGCTCTCTGCTGTCTGCTCGCTGATGTCTACTAGCTGATGTTGTCTGTCTGTTTCTAACTAAATGCCCGTTTCTCTAATTCGTATCATCTGCCATTTGTTAGTTGTTTCTTCCCCCAAACAGGGTATATCCAATAAGTCAAGCGACTCGTTAACAATAACTGAAGTTAATTTATATTATTTTTATTTATTCATTTACAGATCTTCTCCTATCATTCATTTAATTCAATTGAAACTTAAATTCATTATTTTGTGATTTGTTTCATTCGTCGCCAGACCTAGAACCAACTAGCTTATATTCATTAATAAATATAATAAATAAACAGTCAGGCATCAGCATAGCGTATTTCATATTCCTTGTTCTTTGGGAGCCAACAGTTTTGTGCTGTTGAAATTTGCTTAATTGAGTTCCGTATACAAAATGCGTTCCAATTCCCAGCAGACACATTGCCCTACATTATTGGGGTTCGAAGGCTCGAAAGATCAGGTCTTTGGCCAGTGGCTGCTGCTAAAAGATTTAAAACATAATTCACAATTTGTGTGCGGCATTTGGTTCGTGTCGGGTCCTCTGAATGTGTCACAAATGTGGTCCACACACTCGTAATGCCAATTGCCAGACCACCCTCCATTCCCCTATTCATAAGGCGCCTGAATTCAGCTATTTTATGTGGCAAAGGGTTTGGCCAGGAACTCGTAATTAAACCATTCTAAATAAAATACGTCCATGCATAATTGTTGAATAGACTTAATTCCGGCTTTTGAATGGACTATAAAAAATACCTTTTAAATTGCAAAAAATTCATTTCTTTAACTAGGAAAAGTGTGGGCTTTAAGTGTATTTATAAAGAAATATTTGCAGTAAGTTAATAATGATATTATTATTTATTTAATATTATATTATTATTAAAGACCCCAACTGAAGCTCGACTTTAAACATCATAAACACCTTTGAAATTAAATGCATTTTTGTAATTATTTTCACTTTATTTAGTTCATGAAGGCATTGAACATAACCTCAAATACTATTCAGGCAGTCAAAATGAACGTAATGTCCTATAATTATATGACATGTTCGGTTATTTCCGCCTCACAGCAATTTTCAGTTCGCCTTTCGTATAAAAATCTAAAATATGCTTTGCTTTTGTTCTTTTTACACGCTGTATAATAAAGCTATAATAATGCTTAGCCAGTGAACACACTTACTTCCCAATGCAAACACACACTTACAGGCACAACAACAAGTAAATGAAAAAATTTCAATTTTATTTGGAAATTGCGCAATTCGCGACTTGACAAGAATTGCGTTGAGCCAAAGCCAGAGCCAGAGCCAGGGCCTGAAAGTGCGTCAAAATGTTCCAACAAAATTTACATTATTATCTGTCATTATTAAACTGTGCGAGTGTGAGAGTGGTGTAGATGTGTGGGTGTGGGTGTGAGTGTGGATGTGTGTGAGGGAAAGGTATTCAAATACAATAATAATATGCAAATTTGCACTGAATTTTATTTGTAATTTAAGCCGCTTGTTCAACATTTTTGCTCAGTCAGTCACACAATCTTCCTCCTTCTATCTCTCTCTTCCCCTCTCTGTCTCTCTCTCTCCTTCTTCTCCTTCTGTTTCAGTTCCCAGCAATGCGTGCTTTGTCCATATCATCAGCAGATGCATTCATATTGGTCTATGATGTCACCGATGCCACCACATTTGAGGAGGTTCGCGCCATTCGCGATCAAATCCACGAAACCAAGGCAACCACTGCAGTACCCATTGTGGTGGTTGGCAACAAAATAGATCTGCTTGCGGAGGATACTGAGCTGCGCGAGGTAAGCCAATTTCCACAATTAATAAGAAGCCACTAAGATCACTGTACTCTGTAAATTTGGGTTGAAAATAAAGAAGTTTAAGTGGAATTAGTCAGACCAATATTCAAATGATTTACTTAGTAATTACGTTATTTTCGTGTCAATAGCTGTCAAATATTTTTGAAATAATGTCTAACATTTTAAAATTTGAGCGAACATTTTTCACAAATATACTAAAATAATACCGAAAATATACCGAAATATACCACTCTCAAAATGGTTAGGTTTGTTGCACTTTATTAGGTTAATTGAATAAAATTTTTATAGGACTGAGTGGCTTTGTAATTAATCAGGTGCAGCTGCATCTGATTTAACCTTTGAGCGAGCATTTTTCACAAATATACTTAAAAAATACCGAAAATATACCGAAATATACCACTCTCAAAATGAATAAGATGTTTTGCAATTTATTAGATTAATTGAATACAATTCTTATAGGACTGAGTGGCTTTGTAATTAAACAGGTGCAGCTGCATCTGACTTCTATATATCGTCTCAGCTGCAGTACTTTGCAAGGTATTTGCTAGTCGTGCAGACGCTGTCAGCCCTATCTCCAGCTGAGTATAATTATTATTATTTCGGTGTGTTGACATTCAATTCGCAGCGAGCCTTCTGGCCCAAAATGACAACAGCAATTTTAACTGATTTAATTGTTGTTGGCAAAAGCACTCAAAGGAGTGTTTATACAATAATCGTAGCGCATACACACACACAGCGACGAGGGTGCTAAAGAGGCGAAGGACGGGAAGAGGGCGTTGTACTCGTCGGAGCTCGTAACCCGTTTATAAGCTATGCAAATTGCTTTTGTTTTCGGGCCCAAGCAATTATGTAAAGTTTGTCAAGCGTGACCAGCTCCGATGCGGATGACGAGACCATGCCACCCAGCTGCCTTCCATATCCTGCTCCTCCTCCTGTCTTTGGGGTGGCAACTCTCTCCAGGGCCTAGTGTGAATGCCAAATTGCTGTGAAATGAAGACATTTCGTCCAACAAATCGCCGACAGCAAAAACACTTTGTCCACACGCTCATCCAATACATCCATCCCGCCCACCACCCACCGCTCACCGCTGGATCAACAATTTGCCTTCATTCAAAAATTCGATAGAAAATGATTAATACGCATTACGAATACTTGGAACACTCAAAATATAACAAGTACAAGTACAAGTATTTCTGACTTCTGACAACTTCTTCAGCACATAGTTTGCATTCAGACACTGGCTGATTAAATACTCTAGTTTAGTGCTATATAGGTTGAGTGCAAAATACTCCACATAATGATACTAAAAAAAGGTAATATTTATTATTAGTAAAAACAATCAAAATACAGCGCAGTATTATTCAATATATTTAGCTGCGTTAAGTATACGAACTGTAGGCACAGAAACATTAAACACACATGCCTCTTTACATACTTACATTCTAATACAGCTCTTTCAGTATGCTTAACATTGATTGATATTCAAAAAATGCATATTCCATTTGTTGAATGCTTAACAGACTTGTAATATCTAAAATAAAATTGTTAGACTATTAATAATAATTTTGTTTGGGACCATTAACATAAAAAGCTGGGGAACAAAATTTTAAATTAAAACTAAAGTAAAATTATAATCTAAGTGCTAATGAAAATTAAACTCAAAATGAACACGAAGATGGAACCAAGTTTTCAAATGAAGTGCAAACTCAGCGCGAAATTCACACGAAATGAAATCTCATCAAATGCGGCCATCGTTTTTGGAGCGTCGACGCTTTTGCATAATTAGTGAAACGCGACTTTGGCAAACTTACGCAGAAGTATGCAACTGATCCCCTCAGCCTCCCCTCGCCAGCCCGTGACTGAAGGGGGCATCTCAGGAATAAGCTGCGAATGAAAATGTCAGCGGGCAGGAGGAGAGACGTTAAAAACTGTTGCACAGTGTGGCGGGTGCTTTTAGAATAGCGCAGAGAGAACCAGGAGCAGACAGATAGATGGAATATTTAACTATTACAAATAAAAAGCAGCAACTCTGCTTGAATATTCTTAAAGCAGAATGCAGTCGTAAAAACTTGACGCACTTTTAAAGGGAAAATTAAGCAGAGATTTAATTTATTATTGATTATGGCCAATTGGTTCATCACATGTTAATGTAGACATAAATTAATATTTACTATTAACCAGGTACATTGAACAAGGATATTCTAAGCATTTAGGCAGGCAATAAAGAGAATGACAATTTGCTAGCGCTGCTATCGATAAGCACATATATCGATAAATAAATTCATTCATGGTGTGTCACAATCTATAGGTCGCTATATAACTTGCTAGTAAACCAAGAACTACAAACAAATTACAAATGTAATTATGTAACCAACTCAAAAGAAGACATTAAAAAGTATTTAGTTAAATTAAATAGGCTTACAATTAATAATAACATAACTAACATAACATATGTAGTTAGAAGAAATTTCTGTTTGCTTTGCTTCACACTTTGTGCCACTATGCTGAGAGCACTGCAAAACTTTGAGCTTGGCAAACTACATAGTTATTTGTTTAATATACTGCATGCACTCCAAATACAATTTGGACAAGGAGATATGTATGTTATATACGAGTATACGAGTATATGTATATTTGATTCGCTTTCGCCAACTTTGCCATCCAGCAAAGTTTCCCAATTGCAGTTTATTGTCTTTTTTCGCCTTTTGTTTCATTTGACAAACTCCTGGAACTAAAAAAAAATGGATAACAACAAACATAAAAAAAATTTAATAAGATGCAGTTGTATGGATGTAAGTGTGTGTGTGTGTGTGTGTGTGTGTGTAGCTGTGGCATATCTTAAATGATCATCGTTAGGGCAAACGGCCAAATGGAATTTTGTATTAGTTTATGCAAATTGCGACAAGGCGAGGCCAGCTGCGCTTTTGCCTCCGGGCTACAGTACTGGCGACTACGACAACAAGTACTTTAAATATAACAGTACACACATACATGCGGGACAAAGTCAGAGCATATAAAAGGGATTCGAGTTGAAGTTGAAAAGTTGGCTAAGCGTCGACTGAATTCGAGCAATTTTCATAAAATAATTGAGTTAAGTCTAAGTGTAACTTTATTGTTAAATAAAAATAAAAAGAAGCAGAGCCTAGCAGACAATAAGGAGTTCTCTAAACCATTTGCCACACTCTAAGTATCACTAGTATATGTAGCTGTGAAATTTCTGGAATATTTCTTAGGATAATGAAGCAACTTTGACATGAAAACCAAATTGTTATTGTTATTAGTATTGTTATAGTTATTGTTGTTGTGATTGTGATTGTGATTGTTATTGTGCCTAAATCAAGTTGTCTAACCTGCAACATTTTAAGCCATTCGCTGCAATAAATCACAGGACTGTCAAATGAAATCTACTTATATCATTTTAAATTACTTTTAAATAAAATGAAGCACAACCCTTTTTTTTCGCATTCTCTACTTCGTCTTCGTTACCGTCTCTGCCTTTATCTTCTTTGCCTTATTGTTGCTATTGTTGCATGTCCTCTTCTTCTACTTTTTCTTCTGCTTCTTTGTAAATTTCAATTTTAATTTATCCCTTTTGTTATTGTTCTCGTTCTTGTTCTCTTTCTCGTTGTTGTTTGGCACCAACGTTTGGTCCACTTGGCGCATACTTGATATTTCATTTTGTGCCCCTTTTTTGCCGCTGCTTCTTTAGTCTCAGTGTCTTTTTTTTACACACTCGCACACACATACGCACCCCCCCATTTCAATAGTCGAGACAATTTTGGCTGGCAAGTGTCTTCTTTTGGGTGTATTGACTTTAACCGACTTCTAATATAATAAAAATGCAAATTGCGCAACACCAGCAGCGCAACGCACCAGCAAACTGTCGCGCTTTTTTAAATACCCCGTAAGCAATGCAAGGCATAGGGTATGACGTTCGGCAACCAAGTATAATTTGGTATGAAAGTGCTGAATAATTATGCCAAAATATTAAATTACTTTAGTCGTTAAGGAACATTAAACAAACTATATATTACATAAGTATGTATATGATTATTTCTAGTTATAGGGTATATTTAAAAACTGAAAGGATTTTAATTTGGCGCTATATTTAATAAAAGGCATAGTTCAAATTAAACTTATTTGCAGCCAAAAAATTATTTGAAATATGTAATTTAATTTTATTATTTGTTATTTATTAGAGAGTGCAATCATCGTTAATATTATTATTGCTTAATCTTAGATATATTATGTAGTACCTGATTGCCTTTAAATCAATCGTCTTAAACCTAATTGCCTTCACAAGTAATTTAATATACGTATTTTCATTTCTTCCTATATCAATCAGAGAGTAAAGCCATCATTATTTATGTTTATTATATTATATTACCCAAAAAAATAAGTCCAAAAATAATAATAATTGATAATTATAATTAAAAATATGTGTTTTTTTTTCCTTAAAATAATGTATACTTTATTTAAGCATTAACAATATCCATATTTTTAATCATAACATCAATTGAAATACGCTGTAATTAGAGCTCTGCAATGGCCTACAGGGTATCAGATAGTCGGGTAGTCGTATCAGCTCATAGTGCCTGCATGTGGCGCGCCTTGTCCTCTTCGCTGGGCTCCTCTCTATCAACCGCTTGCTATCTTCTTTGTTTAACGAAGTGAATTTAACTTTTTGTTGGCGCTTTCGGTTTTTGCTATGTATTTAGGTTAGGCTGGGACACAGTTTGTTGGACGTTTTAAAGCCAATGTTTGCCCTGGATACCCTGGCAAACTCTCGCTCTCGCTCTCTCTCTCTCTTACTCTGTGGCCTGGCAAGCTGACAAACTGACAAGCTTGGGAATCTGGCCAGTTGGCCAAAAAAAGAAACGGACAACTGAAAGGAGCCACGCACGGTTTGCCTTTTTTATGTTTGGGTTTGTTCATTTGGAAGAATTTGGCTTGGTTCACTTGGGCTCTTGAGTTCAGCAGCCCGGGAGTTCAGTGCGAGTCCAGCTCGGTACAGCACACACTTTTAGTTAGGTTTGGGTTCGGCTTTACGCATTTCGTCTTAACAGCCTTTCTATATCTTCTCCCAGTCCCCCTTCCCGCTCCCTTCGGTTATCCGAACTGTCTTCATTCCCTATTCCCTTTCCTTTTTCGAGAAATTCGTCGTCTGTCAGCAGTTTGTTAGCCAAACCTTAATACGGTCTGTCTACCATGCCTCAACTCATTCCATCGCTCCCTGTCTATTGACTATTATTTATTTTCACTTCATTTTTTCATCACTTACCAACGCAATTTAGACGTCTATGTGCGTTTTTATGCCGATAAGAATTAATACCAAAACACATAATAGACTTCTTACTGAATGCTCAATGACTTTGACTCTCTGCCCCTATTCTACGTCTAGTGTGTGGCATGCTACGCTCAGATACGAGTATGACTTGCCATGGCATGATGTGATGTGCTCTGCTGCACAATTTGGTGTTCAATGCCCTGATAAGGTAGTGTATGGTAGTAGAGTAGCATTGGCTCCCATGTGATAGGGAATAATAAAGTTGGCTAGATCTAAGCAGCGTAAAGCTTAAAGTGCTAGTCCTCCAGTCGTGCTCTAGTTTAGTAGGGTCTAGCTTCTAGAGTGACTTACTAATAAGTAAGTTAATCAATCTAGTAGAGGACATCGACCTTGAGCGGACTGCAGAGTCGCCTACTCTTCTCTTGTGAATCCCTGGTCCTACCACGTCTTTCCAATTTTTCTCGGATACTATCAGATATCTTGGGTTTCACTTAAAGCCTATTTTCTTTCATTTTTGCAGTCTCCACAATATACATACGTCCTGTTTCATAACCCACGAAAAAAACAGCAGTTTGGTGGATACAATCTTTATTGATTGATATATTAATTAAACACATTTCGAGATTATAAAACAATTCCAATAAGTATTCATTGGAACAGTTGTGAATTGCGTCTAGCTTCAATTGTAAAGATGTACTTGTATATGTGCAAATTTAACTCGTTATACATTTGTTTATTTATCAAGATATCTTCGATTTGTATTGTTTAATTTTACTTGTGTTAATTTTACTCATTATCTCATTCTCAGTGTAGTTTGCCGCTGAGATGTCTAAGATGTCTATTGTTGTTATTGCTGTTGCTCATATATTGTTGCTAATGATTGCATCTGTTGCTATTGTGACTGTCATTGGAGGTGCCACATTTGATGGCATTGCTGCTGTCACAGTCGCAACTGTTTCTGGTCTTTGATTCACATTCATCGGCCAGAAGGGACTCTTCTTGTCTATGTTGTTGTTGGGCTGCTGCTGCTGCTGCTGCTGCTGCTGCAACCCCATGTGCTGCACTTTTGGCTCATTCGGCGTCGAACTGTGGGTCATATACCAAATGCGAAATTTACCCGCTGGTGGCGCTGGTTGCGGCCCACCACTGTTCACGTTCACGTTCACGTTGCTGGGGAAGACGGGTGCCTTGGCACTGGGTTCTTGGCAATGGGGCAACTGTTGCTTCGGCTGTTGCTGCACATGTTGTTGCTGTGGCTGTTGCGGTGGCTGCGCCTGCTGTAGACTTTGCGGCTGTTGATGTATTATAGGCTGCGACTGCAGTGGCTGCTGCTGCTGCTGTTGTTGCTGTTTCTGTAACTGTTGCAGTTGTAATTGCTGGTACAGCGGTTGCATCAGATACTGTTGCTGATGCGGCTGCCGTAGCTGTCGTGATGACTGCTGCTGATGTAGCAAACTCTGTTGCTGTTGCTGTTGCTGTTGGTGCAGTTCATGTTGCTTTTGCATTTGCAGCAGCTGGTGTTGATGCAGTTGTTGTTGCAATTGTTGGTGCAACTGCTGTTGTTGCAAGTGTTGTAGATGTGGCATCATATGATGATGCAGCTGTTGTTGTTGCTGCTGTTGCTGCTGCTGCTGTTCTATTTGCTGCAATTGATGAACTAGCTGATGCATTTTGAGCTGTTGCCGCTGCTGCTCTTGTTTCACGTATTGTTGCTGCTCCTGCTGTTGCAGCAGTTGCTGCTGTTGTTGCATATGCTGCCGCTGCTGCTGATGTATGTGATGCTGCTGCTGCTGCTGCCGCTGTTGCATCTGCGGCTGCGGCTGTGGTTCTAACTGTATCATTTTCTCCAGTAGCAACAGTTGCTGATCTGGCTGCTGTTGCTCCGCATGGTCTTGCTGCTGCTGCGGCTTTTGGGGAACCTCCAGCATTGGCTGTGCCTGCTGCTGCTCTTCTTGCAGCTGCACTTGCTGCGCTCCTGTCTTTTGCTGTTGCTTTTGCTGCTGCTGCTCCTGCTGTGATTGTGGTTGCAACTGAATCATTTTCTCCGATTGCAACATTTGCTGTCCTTGCTCTGCCTGGTCTTGCTGCTGCTGATGCTGCTGCTGATGCTGCTGCTGATGCTGTGGCACCTCTTCTTGCTGCTGCACGTGCTGTAGCTGTAGCTCGTTCTCCTGCTCCTGCTCCTGTTCCTGTTCCTGTTGCTGCTGCTGCTGATGCAGCATGCTCAGATACCGCTGCCAGCTCACCTGACGGCGGAGCAGGTGGTGTAGCCGCCGCAGTTGCCCCAGCATGTGCTCGAAGTGCGGCAGCGAGGGCGTCAATTGATACATGCTTTCGATCAGACCCAATGTCTGCTGCTCTGCATTCAGCAGATGCGAAGTCAACTTGATCGTCTGCTCGATGGAGAAAGGTGATTTTGACTCCGACTTCGACACCGACACCGATCCCGATTTCGACTGCGACAGCGACTGCAACTGCGACTGCAACTGCGACTGCGACTCACTGGTGATGGACATCGAGAGTTCTGGCGATCGCTTTGCCATTGTTTTTTCCTCATCGGATTTACCATCGCAAGGATCGTCAGTAAATTGCCAGAGCCCAAACTGGTGCCGTTCGCGCTCGAACTGCATTTCTCGTTTCCACCACAGCCAAGCATTCATTTCAGGAGTAAGCCCTTGATTGCCAGACTGACAACGATACCGATACCGATGGAATAAAGCCGACAAGACGATGGCAATTTTAACTATGTATAATATGTTACTCACCATCTGTCCTGGCGGCTTTTGATTTTGCACACATTCGTTCTCCTTGTTCGGATTCAAGTTGTTGTCGACAATGTTTATTGCGGCTCTGCGTGCGGCGCGTTCCGAACCGATTGGCGCCAATTTTTCCATATTATTATCCAACTCGATCAATCGATTATACTCTTAGTTGTGATTGTGTTGTTCGATTTATGATTTTAAGTCAGCTGTAGTCGTTGAATGTCTAGTCCCACACACAAGCCTACTTATCAATCAAAAGTCCTAGCTAACTTAATAAAAATACACAACCTGCTTGATTTCAAAACAGTATCTGAGAATCGCTTTCGTCAAAAAATGTCATGGGTTTCCTTTATTTTCTTTTTTTTTTGTAGCGCATTGAATATGTTAAGAAAGAAAGCCACAGTTGAGCTTGCTCTAAATTTGGAAATTTGTATATTTTGTGGTATATTTTTGGTTAAATCTATCAGAGTCCAAACCGTAAGGCGTACAAATCTGTAAATTATGCACAAAATAGCTGGTAGTGCATAGCTTTTAAAAAAAAAAACAAATATTATATAATATCAAATGGAATATCAATATCGTATTAGTATTAAAGTTAGATATAATTCAAATTATTCTAACTTATGACTAAAGCTCTGGCTGTTAAAGGCTTCGGCTTGATAGTATTATGTAATAGGAGGTTTTAATATTACTTATTTGTTGTATAGAGTTTTGTATTATTTTTGAATCACTGCAGGTATTGACGATTTATTTTCCTAGTGGTCACACAATATTATAAGCTTTGATTTTTCTATATTTTCCTTATATAAATAAATTGACTTGCATTAAAAAAAAAGTTCGTCCAACAATAATAACAAATTACGATCAAATTAAACATTTCATTCTGTTTGGAAATGATGATATATTCTTTTTTTTGTTGAACAAATATTCTTAAATTATTTTAATGCTTATCTATTATATGTATTTGCATAAAAACTAAAATAACAAGTAAGAAAGCTACTGTGGAGTGTGCTCGACTGTGAGATACTCACCACCCAATTTTACCATGGAAATATTATATTTTTCAAAAATATACTGAAAAAATACTTTAAAAAATATATACTAAAAATATACCAAAATTTTCTTTGTTCGAAATTATTAGCTTGGCGGCACTTTAGTTGGCTTATTGACCCTTTGGGTAGCCGGGTATAAAAAGAAGTTTTTAATTAAAAACTTTGCGATCGTTACTCGCGCTTAACCCAGATTATGAAAAATCGAAAATATACCAGCTATTACCAGGCGCACATAAATGAACAGCAAGTGCCTGGTAGAAAGTCAGTTTCACAAGATGCCCACATACACCCACACATCTGGCCAATCAGAACTGACAACGTTAGAATCCACAGATGATCCGTTATCCTTCTCTTAGGATCCACAACTTACTCGCAGGCACAGTTAGTTTTGGTGAGGGGAAATGCGGCTGCCAATGGAATCGAAGCACTCTCAGAGACAATTAGAGCTTGCTGAGCGGCTCTCCAAATGTTACTTAACATCTAAAATGTTACTTAACATAAAATCTACTTGCTATTTAATTATGTGCGCCTGGTATTTCTGAAATCCCTAATAGCATTCGCTTGTCGACTTTTCTCGACACCCTGCGAGTGGTAGAGGCGCAGATTAATTTGTCAACATTTAAAATTGTTGCATTAATAGAAATTTGCTAATTGGAAAAGACACAGTAATCTAAACTGTTTTTTCATTTATTTATTTTGTCCACTTAAAATATGAAATTATTTTATTGTTTGTACTTGTAATACCCAAGAAATAGAAAAAGCAGAAGTCAATGTGTATAATCAGTGTCAACAGAATTGACTCTACATGGTACACCTGCGTTTGCAGCCTTGCTCATATGAAGGAGAGCAGTGCAATGAATGCGGGTTGATTTTTTGCTGTTAACAGACCGTGAGCTTCAGAAAGCTTTCATACTACGAGTTCGTGTGTGCATGCGCTGACAACTAAGCGGGACCTATTTTTAGAATCCACACAACGAGTAAGTGTGTGCGTTCTCTCTCATTTCTTTTGCATCTAAAACTAACTGTGTTTCCTCACTACTAATGGATGTGTGTGTTATCTTTCAAGCGAGCTTGAGCGCCTGCTAAGCCCAAATTGGGATTGTATGTGTGTGTTCCCTGTCAGCTGAGTGCTCATTTCTGTGAGGAGTATAGATTCAAGAATAAAATTTGCTTTGTTAAATCAGCGAGCGTAAATGTCTCTGCGTAAGCAAATCCATATAAAACCTCTTAAACTAAGCATAACCTAAGTAATATTTATTAAGAAAGAAAAAATCAAAACCAATTATTTAAATTTGTTGCATAAAATCAAAGGCAGTCAGGAACTTAAATAATAATTTCATTTAAACTTAAACATCCTACCATCCCACTCAACAATTCCGGTAGCTGCTGTTTCTCTAAAGAAAACATCGATACATTGGCATGGATTACCAGGCGAACATAAATCAGCAGAAGGTGGTTGACAGAAAGTCAGTGAAGCAAGACGAACATATACACCCACACTTCTGACCAATCAGAACTTAGCTTCTGTTGGGATCCACAGATGATCCGTTATCCTTCTCTTAGGATCCACAACTTACTCGCAGGCACAGTTAGTTTTGGTGAGGGGAAATGCGGCGGCCAATGGAATAGAAGCACTCTCTGAGACAATTAGAGCTTTCTGAGCGGCTCTCCAAATGTTACTTAACATCTAAAATGTTACTTAACATAAATCTACTTGCTATTTAATTATGTGCGCCTGGTAATTCTGAAATCCCAAATGACATTCGTTCGTCGAAATTTCTCGACACCCTGCGAGTGGTAGAGGCGCAGAGTAATTTGTAAGCATTTAAAAATTATGCATTTAAAGAAATTTGCTGATTGAAAAAGAATCAGTAATCTAAACTGTTTTTTTATTTATCTATTTTATCCACTTAAAATATGGAATTATATAATATTATTTGTTTGTACTTGTAATACCCAAGAGATAAAAAAGCAGAAGTCAATGTGTATAATCAGTGTCAACAGAATTGACTCTACATAGTACACCTGCGTATGCAGCCTTGCTCATATGAAGAAGAGCAGTGCAATGAATTCGGGTTGATTTTTTGCTGTTAACAGACCGCGAGCTTCAGAGAGCTTTCATACTGCGAGTTCGTGTGTGCATGCGCTGAAAACTAAGTGGGACCTATTTTTAGAATCCAAACAACGAGTAAGTGTGTGCGTTCTCTCTCATTTCTCTTGCATCTAATACTAACTGTGCTTCCTCACTACTAATGGATGTGTGTGTTATCTTTCAAGCAAGCTTGAGCGCCTGCTAAGCTTGGGTCCACATTGGGATTGTATGTGTGTGTTCCCTGTCAGCTGAGTGATCATTTCTGTGAAGAGTATAGATTCAAGGTGCTCTCGTCGGCAAAAGCAGTCAACTATTGTATGCTAACCCTACGTGTGAATGAAAGGGCCGTGAGTAGTAAGTGTGAGTGAAAGAACACTAGACTGTGCTTTCTTATCCCTTAGGTGGTGCATGGGGTTAGAAAGAGCGTATCATAATAAAAACGAGTAGAAGTTATTTTATTGCTATAATTTTATTTTTAATAGCTTAGGTTTAGGCAATTATCAGAATTATCCTCTTGAACATTGCCACTGATAGATAATATATCTGTATTCTTGGCCTTTTAAAATATTCGCCTACTACGTGCTTGCAGCAAAAGTAGCCATACATTATTTTAGCGAACACGAAGGTTAATATTTTCGAAAAAAAAGCGTCCGCATACAACCTTTCTCTTCAACAAGCAATCGTGCACTGAACAATAAGACGATACCACCTAATATAATTGCATCATGGTTGACAGAAAGTCAGTTGAGCAAGACGAACATATACACCCACACTTCTGACCAATCAGAACTTAGCTTCTGTTGGGATCCACCGATGTTCCGTTATCTCGCTCTTAGAATCCACAACCTTCTCAAAAGCACCGTTACCTGTAGTAAGGGGAAATGTGCAGACCAATGGCATCAAGCCGCTCTCTGAGAGGATCACAGCTTTTGCAGCTGTTGTCACACTGTTAAATAACATAGATCTACTTGCTGTTTAATTATGTGCTCCTGGTATTTCTGATATCCCGAACGACTTTTTGTTACGAATGTGATTTCTCGACACGCCAGGCATTAACTTTATAAACGTCACGCATATTAACTAATCAACCCATCTGCGGCACCCAGAGTCATATACCACAAATGCATATTTATAGTTGAAAATGTATTTTTTTATTAAATATTTATCTTATTTATAAAATAAAGAAGTACAGCAAAGTTTGTACCTTAACAAAGAGGGGATTAAAAATCAATTCTACCCCAAAGGGTGGAAGGGTATTATAACTTTGTGCCGACCGAAAATGTATGTAACAGGTAGAAGGAAGCTTCTCCCACCATAAAGTATATACATATATTCTTGACCAGCGTCAACAGCCGAAACGATATAGCCATGTCCATCTGTCCGTCCGTATGAACACCTAGATCTCAGAGACTATAAGAGATAGAGCAACACATTCGGGACAGTGTGTCTTATTGTTGCACGCATATCAAGTTTATTTTAGATTTTTGCCACGCCCCTTCCGGTCGCTGTAAATCGAAAAAAACGAAAGTGCCGCCAAGATAATAATCTCAAAGAAGATTTTGGTATATTATTTCGGTATATTTTTAGTATATTTTTGGGATATTTTTCAGTATATTTTTGAAAAATATAATATTTCAATGGTAAAATTGGGATGGCGGGTATCCCACAGTCGAGCAAACTCGACAGTATCTTTTTTACTTCTTTCAGATTAATTTTTGCCGGCTCCACAATATACATAAATCCTGTTTCATAACCCACGAAAAAATAGCAGTTTGGTAGATACAACCTTTATTGATTGATATATTAATTAAACACATTTCGAAATTATAAAACAAAACCAATAAGTATTGATTGGAATAGTTGTGAAAAATAGATTGCTAGACGCAACTAGCTTCAATACTAAAGAGTTCTATTTACCTGATCGATGTCATTCGGAAGCTTCTCAGATGTACTTTTTTATGTGCAAATTTAACTCGTTATACATTTGTTTATTTATCAAGATATTGTATCGTTTATAGCTTGTGTTAATTTTACTTGTTGTTATTGCTGTTGCTCATATATTGTTGCTAATGATTGCATCTGTTGCTATTGTGACTGTCATTGGAGGTGCCACATTTGATGGCATTGCTGCTGTCACAGTCGCAACTGTTTCTGGTCTTTGATTCACATTCATCGGCCAGAAGGGACTCTTCTTGTCTATGTTGTTGTTGGGCTGCTGCTGCTGCTGCTGCTGCTGCTGCAACCCCATGTGCTGCACTTTTGGCTCATTCGGCGTCGAACTGTGGGTCATATACCAAATGCGAAATTTACCCGCTGGTGGCGCTGGTTGCGGCCCACCACTGTTCACGTTCACGTTCACGTTGCTGGGGAAGACGGGTGCCTTGGCACTGGGTTCTTGGCAATGGGGCAACTGTTGCTTCGGCTGTTGCTGCACATGTTGTTGCTGTGGCTGTTGCGGTGGCTGCGCCTGCTGTAGACTTTGCGGCTGTTGATGTATTATAGGCTGCGACTGCAGTGGCTGCTGCTGCTGCTGTTGTTGCTGTTTCTGTAACTGTTGCAGTTGTAATTGCTGGTACAGCGGTTGCATCAGATACTGTTGCTGATGCGGCTGCCGTAGCTGTCGTGATGACTGCTGCTGATGTAGCAAACTCTGTTGCTGTTGCTGTTGCTGTTGGTGCAGTTCATGTTGCTTTTGCATTTGCAGCAGCTGGTGTTGATGCAGTTGTTGTTGCAATTGTTGGTGCAACTGCTGTTGTTGCAAGTGTTGTAGATGTGGCATCATATGATGATGCAGCTGTTGTTGTTGCTGCTGTTGCTGCTGCTGCTGTTCTATTTGCTGCAATTGATGAACTAGCTGATGCATTTTGAGCTGTTGCCGCTGCTGCTCTTGTTTCACGTATTGTTGCTGCTCCTGCTGTTGCAGCAGTTGCTGCTGTTGTTGCATATGCTGCCGCTGCTGCTGATGTATGTGATGCTGCTGCTGCTGCTGCCGCTGTTGCATCTGCGGCTGCGGCTGTGGTTCTAACTGTATCATTTTCTCCAGTAGCAACAGTTGCTGATCTGGCTGCTGTTGCTCCGCATGGTCTTGCTGCTGCTGCGGCTTTTGTGGAACCTCCTGCTGCTCTTCTTGCATCTGCACTTGCTGCGCTCCTGTCGGTTGCTGTTGCTTTTGCTGCTGCTGTTCCTGCTCCTGCTGTGATTGTGGTTGCAACTGAATCATTTTCTCCGATTGCAACATTTGCTGTCCTTGCTCTGCCTGGTCTTGCTGATGCTGATGCTGCAGCTGATGCTGTGGCACATCTTCTTGCTGCTGCACGTGCTGTAGCTGTAGCTCATTCTCCTGCTCCTGCTCCTGTTCCTGATCCTGTTCCTGTTGCTGCTGCTGCTGATGCAGCATGCTCAGATACCGCTGCCAGCTCACCTGACGGCGGAGCAGGTGGTGTAGCCGCCGCAGTTGCCCCAGCATGTGCTCGAAGTGCGGCAGCGAGGGCGTCAATTGATACATGCTTTCGATCAGACCCAATGTCTGCTGCTCTGCATTCAGCAGATGCGAAGTCAACTTGATCGTCTGCTCGATGGAGAAAGGTGATTTTGACTCCGACTTCGACACCGACACCGATCCCGATTTCGACTGCGACAGCGACTGCAACTGCGACTGCAACTGCGACTGCGACTCACTGGTGATGGACATCGAGAGTTCTGGCGATCGCTTTGCCAGTGTTTTTTCCTCATCGGATTTACCATCGCAAGGATCGTCAGTAAATTGCCAGAGCCCAAACTGGTGCCGTTCGCGCTCGAACTGCATCTCCCGTTTCCACCACAGCCAAGCATTCATTTCAGGAGTAAGCCCTTGATTGCCAGACTGACAACGATACCGATACCGATGGAATGAAGCCGACAAGACGATGGCAATTTTAACTATGTATAATATGTTACTCACCATCTGTCCTGGCGGCTTTTGATTTTGCACACATTCGTTCTCCTTGTTCGGATTCAAGTTGTGGTCGACAATGTTTATTGCGGCTCTGCGTGCTGCGCGTTCCGAACCGATTGGCGCCAATTTTTCCATATTATTATCCAACTCGATCAATCGATTATACTCTTAGTTGTGATTGTGTTGTTCGATTTATGATTTTAAGTCAGCTGTAGTCGTTGAATGTCTAGCCTACTTATCAATCAAATGTCCTAGCTAACTTAATAAAAATACACAACCTGCTTGATTTCAAAACAAAATCTGACAATCGCTTTCGTCAATAAATGTCATGGGTTTCTTTTATTTTCTTTTTGTTGCCCTCTGCACATTATGGTATTGAATATGTTAAGTAAGAAAGCCACATTCGAGATTGCTCGACTGTAAGGTACCCACCATCCATGTTTATTCCCACATGCCCATCGGGTAGAAGAGTATTATAATTTTGTGCCATTCGAAATGTCTGTAACTGGCAGAAGTAGACATATTGATCAATGTTAACAGCCGAAACGATGTCCGTCTGTCCATCTGTCTGTCTGTAAGATAATCTGAATTTTAGAGAATATAAAATTGGTGCCAAGGTGTAGTAATATAGCCAATGAATCAAGTTTGTTTTCAAATTTGGACACGCCTCCATCCGCCCCCGCAAATGGGAATCAAAACTAAGTGCAAGTTTGAGTCATTTTTGATAACCACAATTATAATTAGCATCTTAATGTTTTCTATAAATTATGTTAATTATGATGGGATATCAATTAAACACTGATGTTATTCAAGAAATACTGTTAAATGGTGAAAACAGGTGCAGCTGCACCTGTTTAGTTGATATGTCACTCTGTTATATAATAATGGTATTCAATAAACCTAATCAATTACAGCCAAGCTAACAATCTTGAGAGTGGTATACTACAGTATATTTTTTAGTATATTTATGATTAATAGTGTATTTCGGTACTCGCTCTTATCATCTGTAGAATTCACTAAAAATAGATTACGCAATTAATCAATATTTATAGCTTTCTCGATAAAAATATTCCAAAAAAATATCGGTTTAATGGCTTCACTCAGTGGAATGACTTTTGAATATAGAACTTGTATAGGAGCTAATGATATTCCACCCGAATGATAACAAGTAAGAAAGCTACTGTCGAGTTTGCTCGACTTTCAGATACCCGCCATGCAATTTAACTGAATGGAAGAAAAAATAAGAGCCACCATCTAAATATTATATTTTTCAAAAATATACTGAAAAATACTTTAAAAATATACCGAAACTAACTTTTTTCAAAATTATTAGCTTTGGTGGACATTATTAGGTTTATTAAACACTATTATTATGTCGTTTAGTGACAGCAACTGAACAGGTGCAGCCGCACCTGATTTCGACTTATAATTTCGCTCATATTCACAATGATTATTTAAGAGTTACTATAAAGAAGAGAGAGGCAAGATAAATCAATTCTGCTTCTTACTTTTGCAGGTGGAATACGCCACCACCGAGTCGGTGGTAACCGTCGACTGGGAGAACGGCTTCGTCGAGGCGTCGGCGGCCAACAACGACAACATCACCCAGGTGAAAGCGAATACAGCTCTTTATCGAACTGTGCCCAACATAATCAATTGTTTCTCTGCCCAGGTGTTTAAGGAGCTGCTGGCCCAGGCAAAGATCACGTACAACTTGAGTCCGGCACTGCGTCGACGTCGTCAGTCCTTGCCCCAGCAGATTGGCAACAATGGGCCGGGCACACCATTGCATCATCATCACCATCACCATCAGCAGCATCAGCAACAGCACCAGGCGACGTCGCATGGTTCCGGTTCCGGTTCCAGTGCAGGCTCGGCATCGACATCGGCTGGAGCAGCTGGCGGTGGACACGGTTCACATACGCCGACGCCGGCGCAGCTGCAGCATCTGCAGCGCATCCAGGAGCGTAGTTTGGGTACCAAGCGCAATTCCTGCACAATTTCCTAAGCACGCGATCCCAGGCATGATTAATCCTCCCTCAGAAAAGACCTCAAGCTATGCAACTGAAACTTACAACTTAAACTGAAACTAAACAAACGGTCTCCTATAAATGGTTTTCAATGTTTCACAAAAATAAAAACAAACAAAAAGAAAATAAGCAGACAAAATGGAAAAAAACACAATATTCAATTTACACTTACGTACTCGTATTTACAATCTTATAGTCACAACTCAAATGTACCTCTCGCTAATCACTTTAGTACCTCTACAATCTGTCTCTACTTCTATTTCTCTCACTCTTGTGCTATTGATAGTTTTTTGGAACACCACACGACAATATCTGAAGCGAAACGTTTCCAAAAAACACAAAACTCAACAAATCTAGACCAAAAATATCCGATGAAAAAGGAAACCAATTTTGTTGTTAGGAAAATATTTTTACAAATTATCGCAACACGTCAAAAGTAATTGCCGAACCCATCTGAAATCTCTACAAACGAGCGCCCAATCCCCTGGGCCGCTCCTGAACCGCTCCTGTGTGTCTCCCTTGTGTGTTTGCGTGTGTTTGTGTGTATGTGTGTATGTGCATTACCTAGCTACCTGCAGGCATAGTTTATGATTTTCTTCAAGAAAGAAAGTTAGTTACTCCAGTTAGTCAGCGTTGTGGTTGTGGTACAAACTACAGGGTTGAGATCTGAGCTAAGGACGAGCTTTTATCTCAAAGCTTACAACTTTAATGCCACAATCAGCATTAGTTCATTTTAATTTATGCCACCCATTGAACAAAAGTGTCACGTTAATTCACAACAAATTTCAGCATACAGGTATTTTAATGAACTATCTACCCATCTATCTACTTGTTGTCTTTTTAGATAGTTCCTAAAGATTGCAGTTGGTGTGCAAGTGTGTGTCTGTGAAAGTGAAAGTGAAAGTTGAAAGCAAATGCCTAGTGAATAAAAGTTGTTAGGAATTTAACTGTTCTTTGTACTGTTTTTGTTTCTCGATTATTTAATTACCTATATATTATTACCATATATACATATATTTATTATTCAATGTTAGTACGTATCGTATTGTAGTTGGTTAGTTAAGAAGCGTCGACGATGATGATGATGATGATAATGAAGGTTAAGATTGAAAATGCAATGAAAACACCAAACAAAATGAAACTAAGGCCAAAAACATAGTAACAAAAAGCAACTAGACAAAGAAGGGAATCTGTCTGTATGTATTGTATTGTATTGTGCTTATATACTAAACATTTAAAGGTACATTAACATAACATTAGCGACTATTATGAGGACAAAACGGGCATATGGGATGATGAGATGTTAAAGCTATCCATATTACTTAGAGATCTTATGTATGTATGTATACAACTACAACATATTTGTGTATGTGTGTATGTGTCTGTGTTAAATACTTAACTCTATACCAAATAAATGCTAAATAACCTACTAGCATCAGATGAGGGAAATTCAATGGCGTAATAAGCGCATTCATATAAGCAACTGATTGCGTCTATTTCATGTACGAAAATGAGGTTTAACTTTAAATAGGGAAAGTATTATTATATCAGATCAAACTTCACAAAAAAATCTAATTGTTGTGTAGATAAATTTGCAGCTTATCCTAAACAATTCCTGTCAACTCTTGTCCACAAAAACAAACTTATTTCACTAATCGCAAGAGCTTCATATGAATGTGCTAATTATGTAATTTATTCAGACTTCAGTGTTGACTTCCTTCCAAAATATCACAAAAGGAAAAGCTAACTTTTTGATGTCATACTAGAACGAGACTTCCCGGATGCTGACGAGTTAATGTATATGCTAAAATGTATTGACTATTGCAAGTATGTTGTACAATAACAAATACTGAATTCAAATTATTTGAAGGCGCAGCTTGTTACGTACATAATGTTATAAATGTTAGGCAAAATAAAAGGAAAAGTAAGGCGAGAAGCGGATTAAGAACTTGTTTAATCTTAATATATCGATATGTTACAATAAGTGACATTAATACATGAATGGATAAAATGAAAAAGAAAACTATAAGAATTTATACAATTACTAAACAATTATTATGATGGTAGCGCGTATTCATGTGGCATTTTTGTGTGTGTATACATAACCTTATCTAAGTACACTAATCTATTACATTAGAGACATCATATTTTAAAGAAGTTTAGAAAATCCCTGTCCCCCAAGATACTCGTATTTACCTTGCTATATGAATTACAGTTTATATTAATCTGATCCAGTTAGGCTCTGAAGTCAAGTAAAGTCCAATAAACCATTCTCTATCGATACACACTGAAATTACAAGCTCCTTATTGATCCTATTTGTGAAGGCTATATTATAAAGCCTATATTCTGTGTATTATGTGTAATTAGTAAAGTGAAAATAATATTGTATTACTAACTAATACCTAAAACGAAAACAATTTATAACGAAATTAATGTGATTTATTTAGTTAGGCAGCGCATTGTGGCTTAGAATTGAATCCATTACTTTTGGTTGCTTCATTTACCTAACTAATAACTCCTTCTCTCTCTAAGCTATGTTGCTTTCAACAACTCAACAGCTGAGTGGTTGCTTCATGCAACAGAGAGGCACAGCCAACTTAACATGGTGTGGCACTATAAATCATAGGAGATCATTTTTGTATTTGTCCTCAATGAACTCAAAGTCTAAGATCAAAGAGGAATTTTTGAGCCCACAGTGCGCTAATTAACAAAAGAATTTGGAAAAATCAAGGAATTATATGAACAAACTAAGCAAGGCCACATAGAATTGACTAGAGCGCTAAAAAGAATGTCACTAAATTAAGGCAAATTCCAAAAACTTGTCGAGAATTGGATCCTTCGGTTACGTAACGTATTGTATTGCATACTCTAACCCACATGGTACTAAGTACGAGTATATATGAATGTATGTACCTAGAACTGTACTTTAACCTGGAGCTTAAGGTTGTGTCTGCTGTATACGCCGCTGCAATTTCAAAATGACATTTTATTGATGTGAATTTAAAAAACAAAATACAAATTACAAAATATATGCATACATTAAACTTGTACTCGTCCCTAGGTCCCCTATAAGAAAAAACAAAAACAAAAATACTGATGTGTCCATTTTTTTTAAATACATATATAATATATCGAAAATATACATACATACATATATAGAAAATATGTTATGCATATTTATATTGAATGTTCTTTTCGCGGCTTTTTAATTTCTCCTAAGTTTCAAAGTTAACAACATTTGTGTACGAGTAATGATAATTATGGTACATAACATATAATCAGCTCTTCCCCTTGGCGTGGAAAGTACAATGTGGAATCGCTCTAGAGAAAGAAATCATAAGGCAGATGGATATCTTAAATATATACATATATAGATAACATATACATACATACATGCATACATAAATACATATGTATACAAGTACATACACATAATGCGGCAATACATAAGCATACACAAGTATACACATACATACATACATATATGCATACATAAATATAAATATATATTTATAATTATAAATGTAATTAATAAAGAACAAAACAATAAAAAAAAATTAATAAAACAAATACACTGAATGCGAATATAATTTCTATGTGCTTAACATGAATAATAAGTGTATTGCACGGGGGTTGCATTGTTTAAAAGGTTTTCCGGTTCCGATTGTAATCGTTATCGATTATTGTTTGGCATGTCGTGGCTTGCGTAACAGTCAGCTTTGCGATGCTTATGATAACTGGTTGACTTCTGGTATGACATTTGCAATATTTTTAACTACGATAGTTGGAAGTCAACGTAAGCTTAGAAACTTAGCATGTAAAGGTATATGCATCAGCAATTTATCAAAACCAAAAACTTATTTGGGAATCTGTAGCAGTTCGAGTCCATCTGATTGGTTGCTACAACTCGCAGACTGCTTGCTATACAACTATGCTTTGTAGTTAACCCGCTAGTTGCTTGCTACAGCACTCAACATGCTTAGTCTTAAGATTTATCAATGTTTACATAAATTTATGCATATTTCTTAAACAAATATGCACGCACAAATACCCAAATGTGTTTCCTTTTAAACACTCATACACACATGTACGTACATAAGCCTGCAGATGATTAGTAGTTATTGAACTACTTGAGTCCCTTGCAATGCAACTGATAACACAAATAAAAGGGGTGTGGCAATAAAAGAAGAATAATCAATAGTAATGGCCATATAACGTTAAACCGTATAGGGGTGTGTGTCTGTGTGGTTGTTTGTGTAAAAGCGGCAATAACAAACACGAGCACAAGGCCAAACAAATAAGCGTAAAATGTGCAAAAGGACCAAGCTCAAGGTTAAAGAAAATGCGGCAAGCGGTATAGACGACTAGCAGATGCACTACAAGTACAATAAAGAAGATATGCCAATTTAAACGGCTATGATACTTAAAAGTCTTATAGATATTTAGTTACTTATACTTATACTACTTATGTAGTCCAAAGTTAAGAGATTTGCTGTCATATACTGTGTATGATTGTTGCACATGGAGCGTTTGCATAAGTTAGCTAATAAATCGTGTATGCTCGCGAGCATTGTTAGTGCAGCGAAAGCAGGGCAAACAGGACAATGTCTTTCAAAACAGACGCAGGCGCAAACGTGTTTACGTTGCGTATGAGCGATGTACATTTGTACATGTTACACAGTGTGTGTTGTGTGTGGTAACAGTGTAAGTGTATATGTGAGTGAATGCGGCACGTAGTACTCACGTTTGTGCTTACAACACGCCTCGTGCTACAGCTGCTAAGTAGACTCTTACTACGGCCACGGTTATTGGGTCGCTGGGTCGTCTCACTGCCCTGCAGTATGTGTGTATGTGTGAGAGAGTATATATACAAGCATGTGTGTGTGTTTAATTGTGCTTGTGTGTCCATGGGGCCATGGCCATCTGTCAGTAGGAGCCGAAATCGAAACCGATATCCGAAAGTTGTAAGCGGATTCGCGGCGCCTTCGCCCAGCGCGTCGTCCCATCATCATCATTGTAATCTGACCAGCAAGGCGGCACGGCACGGAACCTGAACTTGCAACGCGTATCGCTTACAAGCACCGAGTGTAGTATCAACTAGCAGTTAGTCGTGTTCTTGTTGTTGTTGTTGCGTGTCTTAAGGCGACAGCCTAAAAGTATGCAATCGCAGAAACGAAGCAAATATCAAAATAAAACAGAGCACAACAAAGAGCCCAATTTGCATATCAAGCCGGCCGGCAGCACGAATTGTTGTTGTTGTTCTTGTTGCAGTTTGTGTTGTTGTTGTGGCTGATGAAAAGTAGCACTATCAAGTGTCGGGGTGCAGCCAAGAGGCGCCAAAGTCTTGCAGACTCCAACCCATAGGCCTCTGTAACCTTTTAATCCCCCCCTCCCCCTTTTCCACCACTGCTGGCGCGCAACCCAAAGTGCATAACCGAACACGTTTCACTTTGACATTGCAACTGCCCCGTGAGCCCCAATGGGGGCAAATACGCCGAAAAGATTGCGTGTACAGTTTCTAATGCTCCAAAGCGAATCGAGTCACCAACGATAGAAGAGAGCACATGTCCTGGCACGACGCCTATTGAAATCCCTCCACTGTTAAGCACAATAATACAAAAAGGCTGTCACAACAACACAATTCAAAGAAGGCACTTTATACCAACAAAAAACAACTGGCTGCGAACACTGGAGCTAAACGAAGCTATTAAGTAAATGGAGTAATTTTCTGTGTTGCTTAAACAATATTTTTGCTGGGTGGATACCCTGTAAATCCAATGGAATTGTCTACAATCATCTAGCTGACTTCAGTGAGAATTTCTCTGAAAGGAAAATATAAAAAAGAGATAAGTAATTTATTAGAGTTTAATTTAGACGAAGAAAGTAAACAAGCACAAATTTTTGCATTGAAATCTATTGTATCCATAAGTATTGCGGCTATATACTATAGTAATCTTCTGATGTTGCTGAATAATTTTAAAATAAGACGCGAAGATCTTTTTATGGCATTTTCTGCCTGTTCGAACAGTATTGTAAAATTGTTTAGCTCTAGTTCTCAGAAAAAAAAGACAGACACGTCTTTATCGACTTGCCTATTGACACTGTTTGTATGTACATACAAATATGCTTTATGAACTTGATGATGCAATCTTCATTCTCTTAAATTCGTTTTCCGTAGTCACAAAGTTAGCACACCCTTTCTCCCAATATGTCCATATAAATGAGACAACTTCAGTCGAGCAAACTAGACTCTAGCTCTCTCGTGAGATACTCGCCACGCATTTTTACTCAATGCAACTTTTCGAGCATATACTAAAAAATAAACCAAAGAAAATACTACAGTTTACCACTCTCAAATTATTAACTTGGCTGCAATTAATTAGGTTCATTGAATATCATTATTATATCACAGAGAGGCTTAGCAACAGAACAGGCTGCACCTGATTTGCCCCATTAAAAGTATTTATTGAATAACTTCTGTGTTTATTATCCGATCATAATTGAATTTGCAGAAATCATCTGATAGACAAACGGACATGGACATATCGTGTCGGCTATTGAAGCTAATCGAGAATAGATACACTTTATGGGATCGGGTATGCCTACTTCTGCCTCTTCGGTTTGTACAAATTTTTAATACCCTTCCACCCTATAGGCGATCGGTATACAAAATGTACTTTGATATGAAATTCAGCTCCTTAGAGGATATATGGAGCATTGGAGTGGCCAGGAACCAGGAGTGCCCAGCTGACATTTGAATGCATTAAAGCCTATAAACTTCCCACATCCTATAGGGAATTCTTAAATCTTAATTTGAAAGCGGAGTTCAGTTTAATAAGAATTTCCCAAATGTGGAGAAATTATTCGTAGTATTCGTAGTGTAAGGTCGGAAGAATGTGTTCTCTTATGTGGCAGCTGGTCAAGCATCCGCAAGTCTGGACTTACTCATATGGCGTTATCAGATTGGATACGAGCTAAATATACATGCAGACGATGACTGTGTGTGTGTATACGATTGATATAGTTTATGTATGTTTGGTTTATATGGATTATAGGGGACCAAGCCCTCATGCCGAACAACAATACAACGAGTACGAGTACGAGTATTATAACGGTCACGCACACACATACACCCACAAGAAGCTGCCTTGCAATGGTGGCGAGCGGTAAGGAAGCTGTGACGTTTGCTGATAAGTTCACTGTACGAGAACCAGAATCAGACCTCAGGCCAAAGCCGAACTCAAATCCGAACAACAGTAAACTAATACTTGTAATACGTATAGTATATGAAAGTGCAAGATGATAAACGCGGACGGAATCCAGAACCGCAACCTTAAAATATATATGTACTTATACATAATATACACATGTACATATGTGTGTGCTTTTTATAAAACGGTGAATATGTGTAATGGTTAGGTCTGGTCTGGTCCACAACCCGGTTGTTGTGTGGGTGACTCCCGTCTTGATAAGCAAAGTGCCCGGCGAAGATTTCCAAAGCGAAAGAATGTGAAAAAAAAAAATACAAATTATGTTATATTGTTGTTGGCACTTTGTGCGGGTTGCGACATAAGTACTTATTAAGAGTTTTCGTAGAAGTATTTCAGTTGGTTAGTGTTTCATATTTTTTATCAAGCATTATCCTAATCGGACATATGCATGTGCATAAGCATATGTGTGTATGCGTGTGCCTGGCAGCGTTTTATAAAGCCGTCGCATCGTTTCAACTGGCAGCAGTTAACATCGGTTTGTCGCCACGGCAGCAATACGCAAAACATATTAAAACTCAATATAATTATAAATATATATTTAATATAATATATTTATTAATATATTTATCCTTTTTTTTCAAGTGCCACATAAAACATTTTTTTAAGTGCCTATTCAAGCATTGTGCAGTGCATGTGAGTCTTTCATTTGGCGCGCTTAGCTGCTTTTCAAACGATATTGCTAGCTGCCTTGTGAAGGGCTTACGTGTGATTGTAAAACAACTGGAAAACGTTCGCAAACTCCAAAGAATTCAACAAACAACGCAGGATAAATTACCGATATACATTTAAAATTCGCCGCCCATCGGTCTGTTAGGTGCAACCCTGCCGATTACCCACGCACTGTTATCGTTATCAGCATTCTCCCTAGGTTAACATCTGTGCAGCTCTGGCTCCAGTATGACCATTTGAAGTATATTTTGTGAATTTGGAACTAAAATACCAAAATATGCATGAATATATAGTATAAATAAAAAGCAAACTTTGGTCACTTTTAAGCCTGTGCTGCAATTTACTTCAAATATTCACATTTGCATTCAACAAAAATAATTTTTTTATTAACGCATGACTTATCGACAATTTGAACTGTCAAGAAATACTTGTAACTTGAAGATAATAACAAAATAATAAACATCAGTTCAAAAAGTAGCGCCTTATTATACACAATATTTGTGATTGTCCCCATCACTAATAAGTGTAACCAAGCTGGTAATTGCAAAGTGGTATATTTTGTATATTTTCCGAAGCAAAATAATATATTTAGAAATTCAGCGCGTGGTCACGCTGGCTAGAACCCAAATAAAAAAAAAAACAACAATAGCAGCACAAAATAGAATAACACGAAAAAACCGAGAAACAGCAGTGCGCAAATGTAAAATGCCGCTGTGATAATAAATCTGGACGACGCAGCGGCAGCCGCGACTCATAAGCTAAATCGCACAACAACGTTGGCGGCGGCGTCGAGAACGCGACTCCTAACGCGCGTGTGTGTATATTTTTGTTGTCAGTAGCCAATCTGTAGATGTGTGCGTGAGTGCGTGTGTGCAGTATACATGTACATAAATAATACAAGTACATACCACATACACCATCGCCAGCCATACACACATCTGTGTGCATGCAAATGTATGCGTGTGTTATCAATAGAACAACTCGGCAGTAGCTAAAACTTTGGATGTTGTGGAGAATAGTATATTTTACACGCAGGTGCGTATCAGCTACAAATCTATATTTGCATATATACTCGCATGCATGCTTACATAGAATAGTTGTGGGTCTGTGCAAACGCGACGCAGCCGTGAAGAATTTTCGATTTTCCACTGCTATTTCGCACTGGGCCTGCTCCGCGCCAGCCACAAACACATGTACCCAATGCATACATATATACACAACACGTAGCCATTCATAGCAAGTGTTGCATGTGTGTGCACGCGCAGGGCAACGCAAAAGTTTCAGAGCAGACAGCCGCAGTAAGCAAAAAGTTTTTCACGCAAAATCCAATCCAATTGAGCAGCAACATAGCAACAACAAACATTCAAATCGAAATGCTAACGAAATTTGAATGCGCTGTCTCTGTTCCTATTTAATTTAAATTCTAAGTGCAGTATTTAATTCAATTCAGCCACCAAAATGGCGTCGCTGTGTGGATGCAGTGCGGATGTGTCTGTGTATGTGTGTAATTTCTGTTAGATAATCCATTGGAGCCTTTGGGTATCCTCTCGTATCATATGTACATATACAAATGGGCTTGTATGTGTATATGAGTATATGTGTGCGTGTGTGAGTTTCTTCTTAATTGTTGTTGTTTTCAGACACCGTTGGCAGCGGCGCTTTGGCTATATAACATTAAATTGTACTGCGAGTGTCCCTAATTCAAACATGCGCTGTTCCCTGCGCAACGTTTTTTTTTTATTTTCCTACGTATTACAAATATGTATGTTGGAAAACGCAATCATTTGGGGCATACAAGGCGTATTCGTAATTCATGTTTTCCAAGTAGCCGCCCCGACTATTTTCATCTGCTTTTTCCTCTTTTCGTTTTCGTTTTCTTTTTCTTTTTGTTTGGCATTCCAATTCCAAGTGTGAATTCCAATTCGAATCTTTTCGCCAGGCCATGCGGGTGTACGCAAAGTATGTATGGACAATAAAACGTGAATGCCTGAATGTATGTGTGTGTTCATGGGGGTTGGTGAACAGCACCCACCCTTGAAATAAGGGCAGATACACACAGCAGCCGTGGCCCATAGCGAGTGAGAGCTTACCCATTCGTCACAAGCTTCAGCCATACTCATTGAATGCGACACCATTGTACCACTTTTTTGTGCCAGCAGCAGGTCGGGTAGAGGGTTGACTCGAAAATTCTAATTTGTAGAAGTACAGTTCCAATTGGAACTGCTTTGACATATTTATTACCCTATGCTGTATGTTTTCGTTTTCGCTTTCTGCTGTTTAAATTTGTATAGTGTATTGGCGAAAAAAAACAGAAGTACAAATGAAACAAGAAAATAAATATGAAACAAGGCATGCGTTGAGTCGGCGAGTGGGCGGTAGGCACATAGGTGGGGGCCGCGGTGCTGGGGTTTGTGTGTTTGTGTGCGCCGTCGCCACTGCCACGGCCGCCGCATGCGTAACTTTATATTTGCTGTTGTTGTTTCTTTTATATTCTTTTCATATTCCTACTTTATCGCCGTCTTATTGTTTTTGTAGACGTTGTGTCAAGTACAGCAATGAGAGTGTGCGCGAGAGCGGCGAAAAGCTCTCACTCTTTCTCTTTCTCCCCAAAA
Source organism: Drosophila pruinosa (assembly GCA_018150935.1). Lineage (NCBI taxonomy): Eukaryota > Metazoa > Arthropoda > Insecta > Diptera > Drosophilidae > Drosophila > Drosophila pruinosa. Next base: position 17,102,101 of record JAECWR010000194.1, on the reverse strand, counting down.
CGAGCGGGCGTGCGGTGTCGAGTGAGAGAGCGAGAACGAGAACGGGACAGCGCATGAAAAACAATAGGTATTGATTATTTATAATGTGGAGCGCACCGAAGAGCTGTTGTCTGTTGAGCGCGCTGACGCAGTGGGAGACCTGCTTGCTTGCATACATATACTATACATTCATTCCATACATACGTACAAATGTTAATGTGTATGTGCATTCTAGATTCTAGGCGGCGGGCGCATGCACTTACTGATGCATCTATACATACATACATATACATACATATGTATGAATGTAATGTGCAAGCAACGCAAGTTACTGAAACAGCTTTTGTGTATTCTTCGCTATATGTGCAAACACACAAATGTGATTATGTATTTGTGAATGCGGAGCCTGTCTGCCCACAAAAATGTTGAAAACAAAAGGAAATAGGTTTGCGTTCTCTCTCAAGTTCGGCATCGCTCGCTCTTTGAAAATTAGAATAAAAATAGCCGGTGGCGATAATAAAGAAAATGCACACAGTGTAGGTGTGACCAAAGCGCAGGCGCCAAGTGTGACCCTCACATTTGAATGCAGTTTAGTATTTATGTACATATATGTATATACATGTATGGCATATGAACATATGTTGGTATGTACATACGTATTTATGTATTTATGGCTATCGGCCATATCACATGTTCAAGTGCAGTCTCTGCTCTCTGTTTTAACATTATCTGTTTATTCATACGGATCACATTTGCAATCACAGAATGTAAATTGACGCTGGCGCTGGCGCAATTCTGGCAGTCGCCTTCACGCATTGATAGACACACTCACACCTGCACACACGAGTACGAGTAAGTGTATGTGTAGATGTGTGTGTCTATAACTGACATGGCAAACCTTGTAGCATGCTTCTCAGCGCCTTTAACCTAACTTTGCGCAGTTTCAGCGGAATACACACGAGCGCACACAATGACACGTGAGCAAGCCATGTGAACAATGCGCACGCACCACCCTAAAAAAACAACAACAATGCGAGCAGCATACACTGGCGACCATAAAAATAGGTATAGCTCAAATAATAAAACCCATAACTGAACCGACATTTCTATTTGGGATTTACATAATTTGTGTTAAAAAATATTGATTATATTCCGTCTGGTCGTTGTTGTGGCCATTTAAACTGGTCATTCAAAATAGTTACGCAACTGTTACGATTGCAGCTGCCCTTGTTTTGGCTGGCACATTATTTACGGCCAGCACTGTAAACATAACTGGACTGGCTAGCTGTCTGCCTGGCACGCGCAAGTGAAACGAGCTTACCTAAACAACCATCCCACCTACCCTACTCTGCACAGCTCCTGCTCCTAGAGGGTTGTTCGATTGTTCTAATTCCCCTGAATGGTGGTGCTCGTTCTGATGGTACCTGGGTAATAGTAATAGGAATGGGAATGGCAATGATGATGGTGGTGGGTGGTGCGAGCAGTGCATGCGTAGCCATATGGCTATGTATGTACATAAGTAAAAAGCAAAAAACAAAAAAAAGAAGGAATGAAGAAACTTGCATGATTTTATTGCCCAAGCGCAATGCGTTTGCGTGCACTGTTGTTTTTATTGTTGTTGTTGCTGTTGCTGCTGCTGCAGCGACGTCGTCTGCTGCGACTGCTGTGTTGTGTTGTGTTGTGCTGTGCTGATGCAGAGCTTGCGTGGGGGATGTTTCTGATTCGCTTTTGGGGGTAGCTGCGCAGCCCCTTTTCCTGACGTCTCGTACACACACACACCGCACATGAATTGTACGTGTGTATTCATTCATGGCACTTAGTACGGTTGTCTCTCTTACTCTCGAAGTAGGAGGAGGCGTATTAGGCTGGGCACGCATGCAAGTGACAGCTTTTGACCTGCCAAGAACAGCTTTTTATTTTCGGCCAAAGCTTTTCGTGTGCGCACAGCCTGCTGAGCTTGCAAATTTGCAGTACGAGTGGGGGAAGTGGAGAGTACACAAACAGCAAGGCAAAGGCTTTATTTTTGATTTTGTTTTTGTTTTTATTATGTATTTGCGGTTGTCTGCTACAAGAATGACAACAACAATATATGCATATTGTACATGTACATATACACAAAACACAGCCGCAAGCACAGGCAGCGTTAGCAGTATGACCGTCTCTGTCGCACTTGCACTTGCTGCAGAGCTACTGCCGCCGCCGTCTCACGCGTCGCAAAGCGACAACGTCGACGCATGGGCGCAGTATTGATTTTTAACTGCGTCGACGCCGCCGCCTGCGTCGTTGCCGTCGTCACCGAAAATGAAACTGCAAGCACACGACGTCAATCCGTGGGGTGGTTTGGCACAGTGTGGTCGTTCGCTTGCTCGCTCTGCTCGACGTCGTCGTCGTTTTGCTCGCTTCGCTTTGCGTCGCGCGTCCGCGTTTGCTCCGTCTATTTGCTGCTCTTCTTCAGCGCATTTCTTTTTGTTTTGTATTCACTCTGTTGTTATTATTGTTAGTGTGCGCCGCGTCGCGTCGTCGTCGTCGTCGTCGTCTTCTGAGCAAACGCAAATAGAACTTCCACTGGGCAGGCGGAAAAGCCACCAACAACCAACACAGCAGCTACTAGTAGTAGTAGTAGTAGTAGTAGTAGTAGTAGTACATTGAAAACAAAAAAACAATAACAATCAACCATCTCGAGTGTGCCATATTTGTTGTTTATTTTTTCGTGCTAGTGCTGTGTGTGCTAAACAAAAAAGTGCGTTGAAAAGTTAAGAAAGCAAAAGGCAAGAAAATTACAAATTCGAAAAATTGTTCACTTCAACTTGAATAAGAACTCTGCCCACTGTGAAAATAATAAACCGTAATTTGCTAGACAAAAAATAAATATATTTACAAACATATGTATGTATGTATATTAGCATTAATGCGCACGTGCAGCATACAGTGGGAGAAGGTGAGAAGGCGGGGCAGGAGTGTAATGAGTGCAGTTAAAACGGCTGAGTCGGCGCGATGGAGCTTTTTTCAAATCGATTGATGTTGTTATCGAGTGAAAGAGATGGCATGATCCCAAGGGACAACATTCATTTTGGGCAACTTTTCAAAGCTCTTTTTTTTTGTCAATTTGAATTGCCATAAGACTGCGAATTCCATGCCCTGTGCTACAGTGAAGCATCGCGTTTCGCCATTCTTTGTGACATTGGGCTTTGCTCAGAGACAACCTTGCAATCAGTTCAATTGTCTCAGTTGTAATTTGAGCCACAGCTACAGTGAGCACTCGCCGACAATGAAATGTTTTAGAGTATTTCTTTGCAACAATTGCCGTAAATAATTGCCCAAATAACTGTTTCGTTTTCTCCTCTTCCTCCCTGCTGTCGTTCTCCTTGACAGCGGGTCGCTCACAGCGAGGGCTCACTGTCTGTCGTGTACTTAATGTACATACGTATTCATTAGTTTTGTATAGCGGCGATGGCGTCGCTAATCAGCGACTGTGTTTTATAACAACACGAAACTGTTCTTGTTGTTGTTTGCACTAATTCATTATGTATGTTCGAGCACTGTGTATGTGTGTGTGTGTGCATATGTGTGTGTACACACATACATTGCTGTTGTTGTTCTCGAGTGTTGCGCATGCGCGCTTTTGACCTGATTCATTCGACGCTTATCAGTTCAGTAATGGGTTTTGGACTTTTTTGATGTTGTCGCGTTTTTTATTACCCCGCATGAAATACTCGCTTCGATACAGTCTACGAGAATACGCTCTTCCCTTGCGCCATTCTTCTTGCGCATTCTCATGCGCCCTCTGTTTACTCCCCTTTGTTATGGGGGTTTCTTTGGACTGAACCGGTTCGCAAGTGGTTCGCAGTCACATCGAGGTTAGGATATTGTTGTTGTATTTCGTGCTTAAATTGCACAGTTTGTTTGTTCCTCTTCGAAAGTCGTTCATGAAACAGTCAAGTTCCCTTTTGAACCGGTTCGCTAGTGGTTCAGAGTGGTTCAAAATGAAATCCCAAGCGTTTCAAAAATGTTTGTACCGGTTCGCTAGTAGTTGAGTGGCATTTTTTAGGAATGCGTTTATTTAACTTGGACTCTGAGTATTTATTGAAATAATAGCATACCCTATTGCTGAACCGGTTCGCAAATGATATTGGAAAGTTGTTGAAGTAAATCGGGTCGAACTAGTTCAGTTTGGAAAGCAGTTCAATTTGGTTTTGTACCGGTTCGCAAGTGGTTCTTCTTAATGTTAGGATAGATAATTATATGTGTAGTTTGTTAAATATAAAATAATGGGATAACCAAAGTATAAAGTAAATAAATAAATGTAAACTTAGAAACGGTTAATTGGGCTTAAATAGTTGTAGTAGTATTGGTAGAAAATAGTTGTTTTAACAAATAATAATATTAATTTCGTTCTTTGTGCAGCTCTCTTGGCCCAACTGGAATTTCGCATGCACTCAGCGAGGGGAGCACTTGGAGTTCTCAACAGTTCTAGCCACAAGTACAGCGATAGCCAGAGCACCGCCATCTCCATCCCGAACGCCACCGCCATCGCCACCGCCACCCACCCGAATCAAGAACACTGCCAACAGGAGAGAGGAGAGGGGAGAGCAGCAGCAGGAACAGTAGCCATCTGCAGTCAGCAAGCTGGCCACCACAAGCTATCGCCTGGTTGTGGCGCCAGCCGGCAGCCAACGGAGCGGTGGCAATGTCGTCGTCAGCACTGGCGGCGGCGCCGGCAATGCAACCGTGGTGAATGCCGTGGGCGGCGGCAGCAACAGTTCCAACAGTGGCGGCCTCAACGTGACAACCATCACCACTAGCAGCAGCGGCACACAGGCACAGTCCTCGTCCGGCGGCCAGAGCAACGGCACCACCTACAAAATCGAAATGCTCGACGATGACATCCAGAGTCTGGCCACCGATGATGATGACGACGAGCTGATCAGCAGCGATGGCAGCCTCTACGATGGCGATCTCAATACGATCGCGGTCAACGATGATGTGGCCAATCAGCTGGCTGCCGCCGGACCAGTGGGCGTGGCAGCCGCGGCCGCCATTGCCAGCTCGAAGAAGCGCAAGCGGCCGCACTGCTTCGAAACGAATCCCTCGGTGCGGAAGCGGCAACAGAATCGCCTGCTGCGCAAGCTGCGTGGCATCATCTATGAGTTCACCGGGCGGGTGGGCAAGCAGGCGGTGGTGCTGGTGGCGACGCCGGGCAAGCCGAACACCAGCTACAAGGTGTTTGGGGCCAAGCCGCTGGAGGATGTGCTGCGCAATCTGAAGAACATTGTGATGGATGAGCTGGACAATGCGCTGGCCCAGCAGGCGCCGCCGCCGCCCCAAGAGGATCCGTCGCTCTTTGAGCTGCCGGGCCTGGTCATCGATGGCATTCCGACGCCCGTGGAGAAGATGACGCAGGCCCAGCTGCGCGCCTTCATCCCGCTGATGCTGAAGTACTCGACGGGACGCGGCAAGCCGGGCTGGGGCAGGGAGTCGACACGGCCGCCATGGTGGCCCAAGGAGTTGCCGTGGGCCAATGTGCGCATGGATGCGCGCTCCGAGGATGACAAGCAGAAGGTGGGTGGGGTGGGTGTTCAACAACCGCCCCAAAGCAATGAATGCGTGTGCTAATCTCTCTCTCCCTCTCCCACTCCCACTCTCGCCTTCTCTCCCACAGATCAGCTGGACGCATGCGTTGCGCAAGATCGTGATCAATTGCTACAAGTATCATGGCCGCGAGGACCTGCTGCCCACATTTGCCGACGACGAGGACAAGGTGAATGCGCTGATCTCGCAGTCGGGCGACGAGGACGAGGACATGGAGCAGCTATCGAATACGCCGACCATCCAGACGGTGCAGACGGTGACACCAGCGCCCAGTCAAGTGAGTAGCCGGTCCAGAGCGATATATACATATGTATATATATATGCATATTCATTGTCTGGGATGTGTCTGACTTGAAACATAAACATTTCCATTTCTAATCTTAACTCAACTCGCGCACCTCCAACAACCAACAACTAACCCAACAACCACTCGCTCCTCTCACTCAATACACACACAACACCCACACCCACACACCCACACACACTCACACACACACATCGCAACCACTCAGCCACAGCAGGTAAATGTGGTGAAGATCAACAGCGCTGGCACCGTGATCACCACACACACGGCCCAAACGAACACGCCGGCGCCGACAATAATCCAGAGCACGAACAATCAGCATGTGACCACGACGGCCACGCTGCCGGCCTCCACGAAGATTGAGATATGCCAGGCGCCAGCACAGCAACAGCATCACCAGCAGCAGCAGCACCATCAGCAGCAGCAGCAGCATCATCAGCACCATCATCACCATGGCAGCAACACGGTGCACATACAGGCCGTCGGTCAGGGCCAGCCGCAGACCATACAGCTGACAACGGCGAGTGGGACGGCCACGGCGACGGCGGTGCCGACGACAGCAGCAGCTGTAAGTGCATCAGCAGCAGCCGCTGCTGTCGCTCAGCAGCAACATCAGCAGCAGCAGCAGCAACAGCAGCAGCAGCAGCAACAACAGCAACAAACGAATGCTGCCCAAACAGTGACCGCCCAACAGATTGCCAATGCCCAAGTTTGCATCGAGCCCATTACGCTCAGCGACGTTGATGTTCGTACTAATCTCTCAGATCTTGTAACTAAAATGCAGCTAGCTCAACTCCTTATGCTTCCACCAAAGAGACGAACAAACTTGCAACCGTATAATTCAAATTGTATAATTCAGTTATCAGTTTGTCAATGACAAACAGACAGCTAGAAGCTATCAGTACTATGGAAACTATTGCATTTATTGCCTACTGCTTAGACTGTGCTATTTAGTTAATTATACTTAGTTGCTCACATCTCAGCTCGCCCATACATGTACATATATGGGATACGGTTGCAAGTTTGTTCTCTATTATAACATGCAGATATTCGACCTTTGTTCAATTAATTGTTATTTGATTTGCATTGTTGTGAAATATAATATGTATTTTGCGACTGGCGCCGTTGCCGTTCTATTTATATATATAATATATTTTTTATATATTTAATTTTTGATTGTATTTTGTTTCCTTTGATTATTATTATTGTCTTTTCTCTTGTTTGCAGCAGCTTTTCAAAATGGTTTTCATTTCATGCGTTCCCAAACCAAGCACATGTAAATACTCGCACGCACACACACACACCACACACACACACCACACACACACACCACACCACACACACATACAGACTGAAACACGCAGCAGCAGCAACAACAACAAACAAACAACAGAAATTTACTTTTTTTTTTCGCATGCATTTTCATGTCAACTATTATTTTTTGCATTTTGTTTTTATTAATTTTCCAAGCGTCTTTTTTTTTATTTTATTTTTTTTTTTTTTTTTGTTTTTTCTGTTGTAAACCGTAAATGTAAACACTTAGCAGGCACTGTTAAATAACATTTGCTTAACATTCTACCCAACAGTACACGACACAGACCGTGCTCTCGCAAAATGCTGATGGCACCGTGTCCCTCATCCAGGTGGATCCCAATAATCCCATCATTACGCTGCCCGACGGCACCACCGCTCAAGTGCAGGGCGTGGCCACGGTAAGGCGCTGCGAGTGTGAGCGAGATAGATGCAGAGTTTAATACAATTAATGCCATTGCAGCTGCATCAGGGCGAAGGCGGTGCCACCATACAAACTGTGCAGAGTCTGACCGACGTGAATGGCCACGAGAACATGGTGGATCTGACGGAAGCGCAGGACGGACAAATCTTCATAACCACCGAGGATGGGCAGGGTATGTGCAAGTGCAAGTGCAAGTGGATGAGAACTATGTAGATAATATTAATCGCCCTCTTTAGGCTATCCCGTGTCTGTGAGCAATGTGATCTCGGTGCCCGTTTCCATGTACCAGTCGGTGATGGCCAACATGCAGCAGATACAGAATAGTGATGGCACAGTGTGTCTGGCGCCCATGCAGGTAGATAATAGCAGCAGCAACAGCAACACGGCACGCAGCGGCGGCAACAACAACAACACCAGCCATTGTAGTAGTAGTAGTAGCCATAGTAATAGCGCCACCTCCTTGCTAGGCATCTCTGTGCTCAATGCGAGTGGCTTGCTAAGTCGTCGCCCTGCAGCGGCAGCAACAGCATCAGCTGCTATGACGTCAACGTCAACAGCAACTGTGGCTGTGCCGCCAGCTGCAATCACGTTGCAAGCGCCGCCAGGGACGCGCCTCTATTTGGCAGCGCCTGGCAGCGATGCCACATTTAACAACAACAACAATAACAGCATGCTCACTAACAACAATAACAATAACAATAGCAGTAGCAACAAGAACAACATTATAATGCCGCTGCCCATTGTGACGCCGCCGCGCCGTCGCACGGCTGTGTCCCAAAAGCGTCGCAAGCAGCCAAGTGGCAGCCACAAGTTGTCGAGTGGCAAGAGCAGTGATGCCACTGCGGCAGCTGCAGCTGCAACATCCATTCGATGCGTGGACAGCGCCAGTCTGACAAATGCGAGCAGTGCGCAGGCGCAGCTGCCGGCAAAAACCATTAAATTGGAGCATTTGGAGTAGCACATACACACACACACACACACACACACACACACACACACACACACACACATACTTGTCACACAACCTCACCAGCCTCCCCACACTCGACTGCCAAGCTGCAGTCCTTAAAGCTCCAAAGCGAACTAACCTATCTAGTCAAAGCGGCGCTGCAAGCACACACACACACACACACACATACACACACGCACACACACTTGCCATACATTAATGTACATAAACGCACAAAGAAATGTGAATGCCAACAAACAAACAAACCAAAAAAACAACCATCGACCATCAAAACACTTTAACACTTTAATTAATACACACAAATTGTAAATCAACTACTACTAACACTTGTCCCCACAAAACGCACAAAACACAGCCTGCCCTTGCCCCGCCCTAAATTGAAACTAAGCGCAAACCAAAAAAGAAAAACAATAATTTTATTTTAATTTTAATTTGTTGATAATTGAAGCCAAATCACGCATAAAACAAATCAAATCCAATTTGTATCATGTTCCTAGCAAACGTCGAAAACATCAATTATGGAATTTCTTAGTTAATTATATATGCATTAATACTTTATCATTTTTATCTTACGAGTACATATATTAATTATACTTTACTTATTTTTAATTTGCCTAAAACAAAAACAACAACAAAATTAACATAGTTAAATAGTTAAACCACGTGCAACACAAGCCAAAAATTAAATTAAATTTCTTCATTATAATTTCTGTAACAAAAAAACAAAAAAAAAAGAAACTAAATTTTTTTTTAATTAATTAATTGATGTAGCTGAATTGAATATTAATTTATAAGTTGCAAACTTAGTTTAGCAAACAGGGAAACGCCTATTGTGAATGGCATACATATATTTGTATGTGTATCGATTGTAAAGTAAATTAAATCATTTAGTCATCTTGTTAAAATCGTCCAACGTAGCCAATTTGCATTCAAAATGTAGCAAGTAAAAACTAACCCAAGAATGAACCAAAAAACCAAATTAAAAACTTAATGAAAATACAAAATAAATGTTTAGTAATAAAAGCACCGCCCACATTTGCCATTGGAACTAGTTCAAAAGAAAAAAACCAAAACCAAAAACAAAACGAAAGAAAACAACAATTGTGAATATTGTGTAAAGTCGTGTGGCCAGAATTTGAAGTGCATACAATTATTTTGATGTTGATTACAATTATTATTACTTATTGCTATTATTATTGTGCTTATTATGATTGTGTTTAATGTTTTTATTACTGATTATGTTTATTATTATTATGATTATGATTATTAATTATTGTAGTTCGTTTAGTTCAAATTTTAATTATGTGCAAACAAACAATACAATGAATCGAAAACATATACCAAACAAAACTATTGAATAAACCGTATGTTGTTGTGATTTTATAATTTCAACTTGAATATGTTCATTATTATTTCATTGTTTCTTATTTTTTAGCAGCTCAGCTACTATTTATTTAAAGCTCTCGCGATCTTGTATATCATTTCAATCGTTTGTAAGCCTCACTTTCTGTAAGTACAAGCTCCTACCACTCGGAGCCACACCCATGATGCCTGCTCAACTTGTGTGACAGCTGCAACTTCGACTGCAACTCAAATATGTTCTACTCTGGCTCTCTTTTAGGTCGAAAACGGCGATCAGTTGGAGACGATTACGGTGTCGCCGGGCATGCATCAGATGATGATACAGGGCGGACCTGGCCAGGAGCCGCAGCTGGTGCAGGTCGTTAGTCTGAAGGATGCGACGTTATTGAGCAAGGCCATGGAGGCCATCAATTCCGGTAACGTGAAGGCCGAGGATACGATTATAATGGAGCAATAGAAGCAACTGGGCACTGCCAGTGGCACCAGCTCTGGTTCTGGAACTATCGAGTATATCTACGAGCTCCAGGACGAGGATATTATGGAGTAGAGCTGGACACACGCAACTGGTAGTGAGGGCAGGAGGATGCGAGGATACGACGAAGGAGCAATAGACACAATTTGCAAACTATATATATACCATACACACATATATATATATATATATACATATACACATATACATAAATTGATGATCTCCGAGCATCTATCACGCAATGTAAATGCTTGATAGCACACACACACACACACATTCACACTAAGTCATAGTATTAATACATTTTTTGATATCATTAATGATTAATTAATGTAACGATTAACGCATCTAAATACTCGACGCATAAACGAATATATTTTATAAGTACCTGAAAGGTGTTTTGCTAAAAAGAAACTAAAGCAAAATCAAGCAAAAGCAATTCTCATTTGATTCTTCGTTATGTTGCCCCGAGTTATTTGTATATCGATCGAGTCTATATGCAAAAAAAAAAATAAATAAATAAAATAAAAACAAATAAGCTGAACAACTCTAGTCAACAAATATCCAGTCGAATATACTATATAAATATAAATATATTACATTTTTTTTGTGTATAAAAACCGTTTAAACACGTCTTCGCATAGCCTAATAATAATTGATGGAAAACGTTTTAAGAAGTTCGATTTTTTTTTGGGTTTTTCTTGAACTAAGTTTTAAATGAAATTTTTGTCGTGTTTATAAATAGTTCAATTAACTTTCTTAAGCATAAGCAAAAATAATTAATATAAATGTAAAACGAAAACGAAAACTTCGATTTTTCGGCGCTCCCGCCCCGTTACCCAGGGGTGGGGGGCCGTATTAAATGTTTCTGCACGTATTCATAGCTATATATGTATTAACTATATATAGGAACTATGCAGAGTTACTTGTATGTATGTTACACACCCAGCCACACAATCTCACACACACACACACACGAGACACGCTCTACAATAAATTTGCATTTGCATCATCTAGTCATAAAGTTGAATTAAATATATATGCATATATATTTAACAATGCAAATAAAAAGAAAAGAACAAATTTCACCTTAGGCCAAAAAACGACAACAACCAAAAAGAACAAAATACCATGCAATGTAAACAAGAATTCACTTTAAATTTAATTATTAATTATAATAACTAAATAAACTGTAAACAAATCTCAAATACTTCAAATCAACAACTTTTCTCATTGTGCATTCTACGAGTATAAAACTTGGAAAAGAGACCGACCGACCTCCTGGGCATTTGGGAAATGCGAAATGAAGGAAGAGCCAACCAATTAAGTACGTTAAATAGAGATTGTGGACTCTTCGCTTGCATTAATAATAAGTTGGCGATACTTTTACATTTAGAATCATTAACAGCTATGATAGTTTACTGAAGGTCTTGGCCATATGCTGTGTTATCTCATTCCAGAACAATGGAGAATTCACATCTCTCTCAACGTATTCGTTTCTGAACTTCGTTGTCCTGATTGGTTTTAAGAGTAGAGAGCTCTGTGGTCCAGACAAAGGGAGCGCATTAATAAGACAATGAATACGCCTTGTGTGTGTTCTCTTAGCTTCGACAGGTAAGTCCTTTGTTCAGGTATACGGGTAGATATGTTACAGTAATAGTCTGGAAGTCCTGTAAGAAATATGCATTGTATGGAATTTTCCTGCCTTTGATATCATTATAGTATTAGACTTTTTCCATCGCTCCGGAAAGTGGCTGAATCTTAATGATCATCAACTATTAGATCGGACACTGGCTCAACAGCAGTGGCAAATATTTAGCTCAACTTTATATGTTGTATTAATTATTCTGAGTACATACTATTATGAGTACATTATATTAGCAGAGTAAAAAATTGCAACGATTCTTAAGATAAAATGGTGATTGTTAACTAAACTCATTACACCCGCCTACCCAAAGGTTAAACATTTTAAATGATCAATAAATGCGAAATATTTTCAACGAATTTTTAAGTTTATATTTTTGTTATGTGTTGAGGTGTGAGGTTTATCTGATAAATGGCAATCGATTATCCTATCAAATATTTGAAATAATATGCATACTAATTAAAAATTTAATTAAATTATTTATGATTTACGAGATAACTAAAATAAGAAACTCGTTACTTAAAATTCCATCGGAAAAAGTTTTTAATTTAAAACTTTGCGACCGTTACTCGCGCTCAACACAGGTTGTGAAAAATCGAAAATATACCAGCTATTACCAGGCGCACATAAATGGGCAGCAAGTGCCTGGTAGAAAGTCAGTTTCACAAGGTGCACACATACACCCACACATCTGGCCAATCAGAATTGAGAACGTTAGAATCCACAGATGATCCGTTATCCTTCTCTTAGGATCCACAACTTAATGGCAGGCAGGCACCGTTAGTTTTGGTGAGGGGAAATGCGCCGGCCAATGGAATCGAAGCACTCTCTGGGACAATTAGAGCTTTCTGAGTGGCTCTCCAAATGTTACTTAACATAAATCTGCTTGCTATTTAGTTATGTGCGCCTGGTATTTCTGAAATCCCAAATGGCATTCGCTTGTCGACATTCCTCGACACCCTGCGAGTGGTAGAGGCGCAGATTAATTTGTCAACACTTAAAAATGTTGCATTAATAGAAATTTGCTAATTGGAAAAGGATCATAAATCTAAACTGTTTTTTCATTTATTTATTTTGTCAACTTAAAATATGGAATTATTTTATTGTTTGTACTTATAATACCCAAGAGATAGAAAAAGCAGAAGTCAATGTGTATAAACAGTGTCAATAGAATTGACTCAACACGGTGCACCTGCGTGTGCAGCCTTACTCAAGTGAAGGAGAGCAGTGCAATGGATGCGGGTTGATTCTTCGCTGTTAACAGACTGTGAGCTTCAGAGAGCTTTCATACTGCGAGTTCATGTGTGCATGCGCTGACAACTAAACGGGACTTACTTTTAGAATCCACACAACGAGTAAGTGTGTGCCATGATGCAATTATATAAGGTGGTCTCGTCGGTTCAAAATGCGTTAAGCTTGGTGTCACTTATTATTCAGTGCACAATTGCTTGTTGATGAGGAAGGTTGTATGCGGACGCTCTTTTTCGAAAATATTAACCTTCGTGTTCGCTAAAATAATGTATGGCTACTTTTGCCGCAAGCACGTAGTAGACGAACATTTGAAAAGGCCAAGAATACAGATATATTATCCATCAGTGGCAATGTTGAAGAGGATAATTCTGATAATTGGCTAAACCTTAGCTATTAAAAATAATATTATAATAATTAAATAACTTCTACTCGTTTTTATTATGATATTCTCATTCTAACCCCATCCACCACCTAAGGGATAAGAAAGCACAGTCTAGTGTTCTTTCACTCACAATTGCTACGCACGGCCCTTTCATTCACACTTACGGCTAGCATACAATAGGTGACAGCTTTTGCCGACGAGACCACCTTATATAATGCATCATGGTGTGTGCGTTCTCTCTCATTTCTCTTGCATCTAAAACTAACTGTGTTTCCTCACTACTAATGGATGTGTGTGTTATCTTTCAAGCGAGCTTGAGCGCCTGCTAAGCCCAAATTGGGATTGTATGTGTGTGTTCCCTGTCAGCTGAGTGCTCATTTCTGTGAGGAGTATAGATTCAAGAATAAAATTTGCTTTGTTAAATCAGCGAGCGTAAATGTCTCTGCGTAAGCAAATCCATATAAAACCTCTAAAACTAAGTATAACCTAAATAATAATTATTAAGAAAGAAAAAAGCAAAACCAATTGTTTTAATTTGTTGCATAAAATAAAAGGCAGTAAGGAACTTAAATAATAACTAAATTTACACTTAAAGATTATGCCATCCCACTCAACAATTCCGGTAGCTGCTGCTTCCCTAAAGAAAACATCGATACATTGGCATGGATTACCAGGCGAACATAAATCAGCAGAAGGTGGTTGACAGAAAGTCAGTTGAGCAAGACGAACATATACACCCACACTTCTGACCAATCAGAACTTAGCTTCTGTTGGGATCCACCGATGTTCCGTTATATCGCTCTTAGAATCCACAACCTTCTCAAAAGCACCGTTACCTGTAGTAAGGGGAAATGCGCTGGCCAATGGCATCAAGCCGCTCTCTGAGAGGATCACAGCTTTTGCAGCTGTTGTCACACTGTTAAATAACATAGATCCACTTGCTGTTTAATTATGTGCGCCTGGTATTTCTGATATCCCGAACGACTTTTTGGAACGAATGTGATTTCTCGACACGCCGCCAGGCATTAACTTAATAAACGTCACGCATAATAACTAATCAATCCATCTGCGGCACCCAGAGTCATATACCATAAATGCATTGTGTATTTAAGTTGAAAATGTATATTTTTATTAAATATTCATCTTATTTATAAAATGAAGAAGTACAGCAAAGTTTGTACCTTAACAAAGAGGGGATTAAAAATCAATTCTACCCCAAAGGTTGGAAGGATATTATAACTTTGTGCAGACCGAAAATGTATGTAACAGGCAGAAGGAAGCATCTCCGACCCCACAAAGTATATATATTCTTGATCAGTGTCAACAGCCGAGACGATATAGCCATGTCCGTCTGTCCGTCCGTATGAACACCTAGATCTCAGAGACTATAATAGATAGAGCAACACATTCGGGACAGTGTGTCTTATTGTTGCACGCAGATCAAGTTTGTTTTAGATTTTTGCCACGCCCCTTCCGGCCCCCGCAAATCGAAAAAAACGAATTTCAAACGTCATGTTGAACCTAGAACGTTCAGTTTTGGCACGCAAAATACTAATCATCATTTTGGTTAATATCAGATAAAAAACACAGAAGTTATTAAAGAATTACTTTAATAAGGCGTAATCAGGGGCAGTTGCACCTAATTAGCTGCTACGTCACTCCGTGACATAATAATAGTGTTCAGTAAACCAACTAAAGTGCCGCCAAGCTAATAATCTCAAACAAAGAAAATTTTAGTATATTATCTTGGTATATTTTTAGTATATTCTTGGGATATTTTTCAGTATATTTTTGAAAAATATAATATTTTGATGGTAAAATTGGGTGGCGGGTATCTCACAGTCGAGCACACTCGACAGTAGCTTTCTTACTTGTTTTTACACAGAAACTACTCGCTTTATCTTGAATTTTATTTGACTTCTTGTTTTTAGATTTCAATTTTGTACAAAGTGAGAAATCGAAATGAAACGCCAACTATTAAACAATTACCCAGAAAATTAATGACGTATCGATTATTGATTAACCACGAATATTCATTTAATTTGTCTTTGATATACATCAACATATTTTGAAAGTGATCGTTTTAAAAAGTCAAGGAATCATTTTTGGCATCAATTACAGTCGTCGTCACGAAGAAGCAGCTTGCCAGAGATGAGATTTGTGGAGAAACTGACAGAGGAGAACCCGACAGACATTACAATGATATAACATACTGGTACCGTTCAAAATGCGAATGGGGCTTCATTTGTTTATGTTTCATTTTTATTTTCATTAATAATTATTGTTGTTTTTTATGTATAGGTTGTATGCTAGTTTTTTAATTGCTAAACATTTGTATTTATTAATATTAATAAAATTATTATAATATATTTTGTATTATATTTGTTATTGTTATAAGTAGTTCTTGTTTCGTTTGTCGTTTCTTTCTTCATAAATTAGATTGTACAAAAGATCTAGATAACAACGCAAAAAAAAACACAAAAATTTACTATATACACACATTAGATGTATTTATGTATTATATATACATATATCTAACGATATAATCCGAAAGTGATTTTAGAGCACAACTCGTTGTTAAAAAAAAAACAAAAAAAAAATTAATTATAAAACACAAATTTTTACAAATTTTCTTAAATTATGCATTAAAAATTAGACTACAAACTAGGAAAACGAAACGAAGGAAAATTACTCTCGTATAATGTTGGGGAAACCAAAACAAAAGCTATGCTACAAAACAAACAAGAATTAAATAATATATAATAATAATAGATGTGCTTAATAATATAGCTACAAAAAGAAGACAACGAAGAAGACCAAAAGAATTCGCTAAGAAACAAAAGGTGCTAACTGGGAAAGGGGAACGGGGAAAGAAAGAAAACTGGGGCTGAGAGAAGCTCAGATAAAAGTAATTTCAACTGTGTGTCTGCGATCTCAATAGCTCAGTGCTCAGTGATGGGTTGGAAAAGTGCAGTGCCTGGGTATGTAGCATTTTCCGCTATTCTTAGATTGAGTATTAGTTAATTGTATTGGGTGTGTTGTTCGCAGTAATTCAGTGTTGCACAATGCTCACTATAAAACTAGAATCTCTCACTCACTCGCTTCTGTTTCTGTTTGAAATATGTTAAAAGTTAATGAGTAGCTTGGGTTAAGACAATGGATGTGTGTGTTCTTTGTACTCTGTTTGCACTGGGTCTTAATAGTGTTAATTAAGGGAGATGTGGGGTTGGTTGGTTGTTTGGGGAAGGTTCAGCCGTGCACTGAATACTGAGCTATTTTCGACTTATGTCTTATATGTACATAGTATTAAAATATATAAATATTTGTATTGTAGCTAATCCGAAAGGCAAAAACGTTGGCAAAAGCGTGTGTCGGGGAGTTTTGCAACACTGGCACCACTAATTGTTACTGCTCTCACTGGACGTTGTCGTCTGTTGTTTGGTTATCACCGAAACCTGCGCTGTCTTCGTCTTTGTCGTCTTCGTCGGCATCGTAGTCGCTGCATCGTACTCGCTCTTGATGTTGACCAGCAACTGCTTTTGCACCTCGTGCTCCAACATAATGGCATCCATCTGCTGCTCGAACTTGGGCAGCATGGCCTCTCGCTGGCGCAACTGCTGCTGGAACAGTGTGCGCGCCTCCTCCCCCATCGTCACCAGCTGCGTGTCCAGACTGCGCAGTGTATTCGAGAGCGCAGCATGCAGCTGGGTGCCAGTTCCCGTTCCAGTTGCAGTTGCAATGCCAGTCCCAGTCCCAGTCTCGGTACCAGTACCAGTGCCAGACGATGCTACTGACTTGCTGGGCACCGTCATCAGTCGCTGCAGCACGCTCGCTCGGGGAGCTGGTGGCGGGGATGCATTGCTGTTGTTGCTGTCGTCGGGCAGCTCCACGCTGCTCGCACTCGCCGGCGACAATGTGGAGCTCTCGCTGCAGCTCAGCTGCCGTATGACGCCAACGCTGGCCGAGCTACGCTGCTGATGCTGCTGCTGCTGCAGTTGCTCCTGCTGCTGCTGCTGTCGCAGTTGTTGCTGCTGCTGCCGCTGTTGCAGTTGCAGTTGCTGCTGGTACTGCAGGTTGCGGGCGGACGTCACATTTACAACATTCACAGACTTCGATATCGAGTGCTTGACATGTCCAGGCGCCGGCGGGACCAGCGCCAACTGTGTGGGAGATGGCGCCTGCTCCTCCAGCGTCAATGCCGAGCCGGGCGAACTGCAGCAGCCATCATCCATGGCATCCATCATGTGGCTGCCATCATCGATGCTGCCATTGGCCGTCTTCTGCAGATTCTCTATCAAATAGAGCACGATCTTCTCCAGCTGCTGTGGCTCTCGCGATGCGGGCAAATCGGGACTGGTATGCGTGGGTATGTCGGCCTTGATGATCGTCGAGAATTTATTCTTCATCTCCTGCACTTTGCGCTTGCCAGCCTCCTCATCCAGCAGCGTGTTGACGCACAGAAACGAGTGCACCTTGTTGTTGCTCTTGTCGATCTCCAGAAATCCCTTCGACTGTAGGTAGATGAAGTGTCCGTTCCTGGACAGCAGTCGATAACAGCTCTCGCCATAGTCGCTGTTGCAGTCGTACATCTGACGCAGTGCCACAATCACCCAGCGCACATCGTCCAGGTGCATGAAGCTAAAGGGGCTCAGGTTGCGCACCTGTGTCATAGAAACAAGAGAGAGAGAGAGATAGAGAGAGAGTCAGATTCACATTGACTGTCATTTGTCATGGTCACATTCGCAACTGAGCTGAGGGTGTTGCCACCTGGCATCGGCATTGACAGGTGGCAGCACTCCTTGTCTATTTTGAACCTACCTCACTTTGCTGAAGCTTAAAAGAATGTTTTGGCTTAATAACATGACTACTACTACAGCCAGAAACAATAACACGAACTATAAATATAATGAATAATAATTTAATTGCTAAAAATAAATGACGTTGAACATCACGAGAAATCTGGCACTTTCAACAATTAATTCCATTATCTCCTAATTATAATACTGCTAAATATATTGCAAAATACGAGATTAATGAAAATCCGTAAATCAACAATAAAACTTAACATTTATACTCATAATAAAGTATAAAAGTTAAACTAATTATGCCATGCTAAGGATAAAACCATAAGTAATGATCAAGATGATGATGACGATGATAATAATGAAGCTAATAATAATAAAAGCTAATTGAAATGCTAATTTGAATGATGCCAGAAATGAATAAAAATACTAATAATAATGAAAAGAGAATAATAATAATAATAATAATACAATGATAAAAGACAACGATTATTTGAATGAAAAAATAAATACAAAATCAATAAAAATTTAAATCACAATGATTATGATAATTGATAATAATGCAAATATAAGAGACCATGACAAAATCAATCAATGAATTAAAATGAAAATAATTATAATAATAATGCGAACGATAACAATTAATGGTTAAAGACAATGATTGTTAATGCTAATTCGAAATTACGAAATCAATTAAAATACTAATAATTATGAAAATGATAAGGTGAATGATAATAATAAGTGTTAAAAGACAGTGACCAAATTAATATTGTAAAAGCTGCTACTAGTGCTAATTCGAACTCGATAAAAAATACTAATTCAATAAAATTAAAAACAATTATACCTACAACGGTATCCCTAATGCTTTTGCTAATGCCAATGACAATGCTAACACTAATGCCGCTTCTAATCATTAAGAATGCAGCTGGGGCACTAACCTCATCCTTCATGTAGCCGGCCACGATGCCAATGCGCTGATCACAGTCAATGATGCTGCCGTCGATGAGATGCCGCGTGCGGTACTCCAGCTGATACGGCTCCGGCTGACGGCAGAGGAGGCTCAGATTGGTGGAGCTCTCGCGCATGATGCGTCCCATGGCCACAAGTACGATATCATTGCCGCTGATGCCGTGCAGCGCGGCCTGCGCAATTGCATCGTGTTGAGGCAGGCAGGGCGGCGGTAGCGTTGACGTCGCTGCCGCTGTTGACGCTGGCGACGCAGCTGACGCTGACGCCGACGCAGCGGCAGCCGCAGCAGCAGCAGCAGCTAGCATATTGTTATTACGCGATCGCCTTATCAGTTGCGAGACGATTGGATAATTGGCGGCCGCACCACCCGTCACTGACGAATCACTGCGCCGAAAGCAGCCATCGATCTTGACCCATTCATAGTGCCGAGTCGCCTCCGCTCGGGTGGAGGCGCGAGCCAGGCGAACGTTGAAGCAGCGACGATCGGCACGCAGTCGCTCATCGATGGCCGCCAGGTGGGCGATGGTCTCAGGGCTGGGCGTGCGTGTCCTGGCGTGCTCATGTTCCTCATTTTGCATCTCTTGATGCTCCAGCTCGTCCTCCTCTTGCTCCTCCTCCTCCAGCTCCTGCTCCAGCTCCAGCTCCTCGTCGCTGGAGTGTGAATGGGAATGCGTTGGCGTCTGTTTTCGTCGTCGATGATGTTGTTGCTGCTGCTGATAAAATAACGTCTCAATGTCACGTGGTATGAGCTGTTGACGCAACAGCGCCTGATCGTCGGGATGCGTTATCTGCAATAGATTTTGGCCATACAAGTCCGACTGGCAATGGCCCAGTAGCTGCTCCACGCTGCCGGATACGAGCACAATCTGTCCGTTGCAGGTGAGCGTCAGCAGAAAGCTATCGAGCAACTGCATCAATGTGTCTGTTAGCAGTGGCGTATCGCAGGTGCCGGCGCCGACGCTGGCGATGACGCCACTGGAACTATGGGGCATCTTTAGATTGAGTTTGCGACGGCGTCGTGTCGCCGACTTGCCAAAGACGTACTGCACCCGCAGACCGTGCGTGGCCAGACGCAACACGGCCGTCTTATCCAGCCGCCGTGTCGACTCCGCCGCATGTGGCACCATGGTGGCCAGCTCCTGTATGCTGGCATTGAGCTTATCCCGCCGCTGTTTCTCGGCCAGATTGCGCGCCTCCCGGCCATTGGAGGCGCCAATAGCGTCGTTTGGCTCTGCATCCGAGACGGCTGCTGTCATAACTGCGACGCCGCCGTTGACGTTGGCGTTGCCGTTGACTGAGGCGACTACTGCTGCCATAGCGCACGTTATTTGTTATTGTATAAATATGCGTGTGACTTCGTGTATGTGTGTGTCTGTGTAGTGGCTTGTGTGTGTGTGACTCTGTGGGCGCTGCTGCTGCTGCTGTTATGATTATTATTGTTGTAAATCGTTAGCTTGTTTTGATTCTTACGTTGACGTGCTCACGGCTGCCGAATTCGATATCGAATTCACTTTTCTCCAATGCATTTGATTTTCTTGTTTTTTTTTTATTAATTGGCGCGCTGCGGAAAATTGTCACTCTCCATAACTTAGCGGCCCCTCTGTTCAGCCTTTGCCGTTGCCGTTGCCTCTCTGCGCTCAGCTCTGTTTGCGTTTTTTGTTAATATTTTGAGCGTATTTGTTGCTATTTCTTTAAAGTTTTCAAGGTCTCGCTCATAGTATCGTATACTTGTTGTTGGTGTTGTTGCTATTGCTGCTACTGTTAACCACCTTTGGGCTATGTGCGCGGCAGCCCCCTCCCGACGATCCACACTCACTCTCACGCAGCGTATGTTATTTTCCGCTTTATGGAATTTTTTCTGTTTTTTTTTTCTTATTATGTGTATGTGTGCGTTTTTTTTTTTTTTTGATTGCGTTGCGAATCTCAATCTCCTTTGCGTTGTGGCTCTAGCTCAGTTGTTTTTGTTGTTGTTATTGTTTTCGTTGTTGTTTTTGTTATTGTTTCTGTGGCCACAGCATCTAGAACGTTTGCAAGCCATTCAATGGAAAGTCGATGCAATTACATTGAATATCACACACACCATTTGCACTCTTTTGTTTATATTAGTGATTAATTGTTTATTAAACAATTATGTAGCTCGGCGACATTTGTGGCAAAAAAATTATGATATATCGATATATCGATAGAGACGAACGCTTATCGGGAACCACAAAAAAATAGTTCCGGTTAGTTCAGTTTCTCGCCACATGCCGCAGTTGTGCGACAAACGAGCTCTGAAAATACTCGAACAAATTTAAATTAATATAGATGTGAGCAATCCATATTTGTAGGACCGTATTCTGGAGATTGGATATTGAATAAACGTGTCGTATTTGGCGGGGAGCACAGATTCATTTCAGCTGCATGAACTAGTTCTGAACGATGACATCACGGCTCCGATGATAATTTCAGTACGCACACACTGAGACACGCATGCATGCAGGCACACACACACACAGAGGCGAAACCATCGTGTGCTTCAGCTCTTCTTCTTCCAGCTCCACATTTGGCACATTTGCCAGCTGTGCACGTGAAAGCCGCCGCCACAGCAGCAGAAGCAGCAGCGACACCAACAAAGCAGACGTAAACCCTACAAATAATCTGCGTGTTTTTGTTTTGGGCTTATTTCGATTCATTCAACGACAGGTCATCCCAGGTCAGATAGAACACTCGACTGATCCAGCGACATGTCGAAGGCGAAAGGCAAAAAGAAGGAACGCTTCGATGACGAAGACGAGCTGCTGGCAGCGACGGAGAAAGTGAATACAAATGCCAGCGAGAAGAAGCAGGCACCCAAGAAGGGCAAGAAGGGAAAGCGTGGTGGCGGCGGCGATTCTAGCGACAATGAATCCCTAACCAGCAGTAAACTTGCGGACGACTTGGAGAGCAACAAATCATCGCAAAGCAAACAGCAGCAACAGCAACAGAAGAAAGCGGCCAATAAGAAAGGCAAAAAGGGTAAGCGAAACGACGACTGGAGTGACGAAGATGAGTTGGCATCCAAGCCCAGATCGAAACTACAAAGCGACGAGTCTGATGAGGATGCGGTGCCGTCTGTAAAGCCTGCAGTTAAAAAACAACAGCAACAGGGCAAGAAGAGTAAAAAGAACAACAAAAAGAAGCAGGACGACGGTTTCAGTGACGATGATAATGATGATGATGATGATGATTTGGCAGAGCCAGTCGCAGCCATTGCCAAGCCAGCGGTGAAAAAGTCCCAAAAGAAGCAGCAACAGCAGAAGAATAAGTTTGCCATGAGCGACGACGAAGATGAGGACGAGGAAGAGGAGCTGGATTCGGAGCTGGAGGAACTGGAGGTGGTTAAGCCGGCAGCTAAGAAATCCAAGCAGAAGCAGCAGAAGAACAAATTTGAGATGAGCGACAATGATGATGATGATGATGATGATGATGATGATGATGATGAGGAGGAGGAGGTGGAGCAAGAGCCAGAAGCTCCTGAGCCAGAGCAAAAACTTATTGAAATGGTGGCCGAGATAAGCCTGAAAAAAGTGGAAAATGAGCCAGAGCCTATTAGGGAAGAAGAGCAGGAAGAAGAGCCCAAGTCGGAGGAGTCTTCCGAACCAATTGCCGACTCCAAGGAGAAGGATAACGACAAGGACAAGGAGAAGAAGCTTACGCACAAGGAGAAAAAGAAGCAGAAGAAGCAACTGGAATATGAACGACAAATGGAGTTGATGACGAAAAAGGGAGGCGCTGGACACTCGGATCTGGACAACAATTTCACCATGTCGCAGGTGCAGAAGAGCGCCGGCCAGCAGGCAGCTCTGGAGCATGCCGTCGACATAAAAATTGAGAATTTCACAATATCAGCCAAGGGTGAGTAATCAACGTATATTTTGAGCCTATCTCTATCTAGACATCCGTCTCCCTCGCTTAGGTAACGATTTGTTTGTGAACGCTAATCTGCTGATTGCGCATGGACGTCGCTATGGCTTGGTGGGTCCCAATGGACACGGCAAGACGACTTTGCTGCGTCATATTGCCACACGTGCCTTTGCCATACCGCCCAACATTGATGTGCTGCTCTGCGAACAGGAGGTGGTGGCCACCGACAAGACGGCCATTGATACCATACTCGATGCGGATGTTAAGCGTACCGAGATGCTGAAGAAAAGCGAAGATCTCGAGAAGCAATTCGCTGGCGGTGATCTGAGCGTGCAGGAGGAGCTTAACGACACCTTTGCCGAGCTGAAGGCCATTGGTGCCTACTCGGCGGAGGCACGTGCTCGTCGCATACTCGCCGGTCTCGGTTTCAGCAAAGAGATGCAGGATCGACCCACCAATAAATTCTCTGGCGGCTGGCGTATGCGTGTGTCCCTGGCGCGTGCTCTTTACCTGGAACCGACGCTGCTGATGCTCGATGAACCGACCAATCACTTGGATCTGAATGCGGTCATTTGGCTGGACAATTATCTGCAGGGCTGGAAGAAGACGCTGCTGATTGTCTCTCACGACCAGAGTTTCTTGGACAATGTGTGCAACGAGATCATCCATTTGGATCAAAAGAAACTGCAATACTACAAGGGCAACTATTCCATGTTCAAGAAGATGTTCGTGCAGAAACGTCGCGAGATGATCAAGGAGTATGAGAAGCAGGAGAAGCGCTTGCGTGAGCTTAAGGCACATGGTCAGTCGAAGAAAGCCGCCGAGAAGAAGCAGAAGGAGTCGCTCACCCGCAAGCAGGAGAAGAACAAGTCAAAGCAACAGAAACAGGACGAGGACGAGGGACCACAGGAGCTGTTGGCCCGTCCCAAAGAATATATTGTAAAATTCCGCTTCCCAGAGCCGTCACAGCTGCAGCCACCTATACTGGGTGTGCACAACATAACGTTCGCCTTCGATGGCCAGAAACCGTTGTTTATCAAAGCGGACTTTGGTATTGATCTGACCAGTCGCGTGGCCATCGTTGGGCCCAATGGTGTGGGCAAATCAACGTTCCTTAAGCTGCTGCTTGGCGAATTGGAGCCGCAACAGGGGGAGCAACGTAAGAACCATCGCCTGCATGTGGGACGCTTCGATCAGCATTCGGGTGAGCATCTGACCGCTGAGGAATCAGCTGCCGAATATCTGCAGCGTCTGTTTAACTTGCCGCACGAGAAGGCGCGCAAGGCGTTGGGCTCCTTTGGTCTGGTCAGTCATGCGCATACGATCAAGATGAAGGATCTGTCCGGTGGTCAGAAGGCGCGTGTTGCGCTCGCCGAGCTGTGCCTTAGTGCGCCCGATGTGCTCATCTTGGATGAGCCGACAAACAATCTAGATATTGAATCGATCGATGCCTTGGCCGAGGCCATCAACGAGTACGAAGGCGGCGTCATCATTGTCTCCCACGACGAGCGGCTCATACGTGAAACAGGTTGCACTCTCTATGTTATCGAGGATCAGACCATCAACGAGATCGATGGAGAATTCGATGACTATCGCAAGGAGGTGCTCGACTCCCTCGGCGAGGTGGTCAACAATCCTAGCGTCGTGGCAAATGCCGCCGTACTGCAGTAGCCTAGCATCTCGTTTCACTTCACTAGATAGCCTCATATATATTTATATATATATGTGTATGTTTTTGGGAAATAAAAGTTAAATTCATTTGGAGCCACATTGTTTATTAAATATGTATGTAAAATAGGAAAATCAAATTAAATTACTGAAATGCATGAGTGTTTGTATTTATTTAGTTGCACCTCCATTTAGCCGTATCGATAGAACTGCTTCACATTGTTGAGCAACTGAGTCATTGCGTTGTGGCTGTCCGTGTCAAAGTCGATGTTCTCTCCGCCAAATTCAATCACCTGCAAGGCACGCAATGATTAAATGCTTCATTCAGCATGGTGCACAGCACTTACCTCTTTGGCACGTATGGTGTCGCCAGCGCTGGACACGCCAATCACCTCCACCCAGGCGCCTTGCGCAGCGCTAATCTCACTGGGTAGACTAATGCGTAGCTTATGGTTGTCCGTGCTGTTGGCTAGCAGCGTTGTACCGGCAACGCTCTCTACGCGCACCATAATGCTGACACTTTGACCGACAAACTGCTTGAGCATGCCGCCATTAACCAGTGTCCGTGATTCGAAAGGAGTATTCATTATTGAAATGCAAACTTTGTGTAAAACTCAATCAACTATTGCAAACTCGACTGCAATCAACAAAAAAAGCGCGTAAATAAAATAAACAGCACACTGCTGCCTGCTATGACACTTTTTTGCGCAAATTATCGAAATCGATTGTGTAAATGTGTTATCGATTAATTTTACTATCATTCGCTTTCACTAAAATTGTCGTTATCCGTTTGTCGTGTTTAAATTTTTCAAAAATATACATTTTTTAAATGACCAGATTAAGAAAGATCTGTAGATTTAATTATGAAAATGTGCATTTTGGTTATATTTATCTAAGAAAAATATTACTTTTTTCGCTGTTTGCAACAATCGAAATTTACCAACAGCGGGAGCTGCTACACCATTCCAATTAGAAAAATTATTGTTAAAATTATAAATAAAAAAACTTGTATTTATATTCATTTGAATCACATAGCAAATAATACTCTTCATTAAGCACACAAATAAGTAATTTTAGGAAAATCAATACATCTATATGCGTTTCTTCAGCTTCACCACATGGTAGGACGAATTCATTTTCTGTGGTAGGATGGAAGAACGTGCAGCGGCTTCAATTGACTTTTCAAACGAATCATATGTGTTATCCTTTGCGAAATCATCATTATCATCTGTTATGAAACCATCATTCTCGTCCCCAGACGGTGGCCTAATAAATATTTCTGGTATAGCAGCCTTGGGGCGCACCTTTTTCGCCGAGTGGCCCTGGCCCAAGCTGCGCCTGCCCATCCCTGCACTGCGACGCATTGTGTCCTTGAGCACACGCACCTTCTTCATAGGAGACTTGCCCGGCTTTTGATGTACGCTCAGCGGGCGTTGGTTTGACTTTTGCAATCCAGGCGATGCATTCATCGCACCCAACGCTTTCATCAAATTTCGCTTGGCATGTGGCGTCTGCTGCTTATTTTCATTTCCATCTGCAGTCGCCAGCTTCCGTTTCTGCAAATTCCCTGTGGTTTTCGATGCTGAACTTGATATGGAAGCCAGCTTCCAATTGGACGGAGTTTTTCGCAACGATTGCGTGGATGCCGACAATGCGGACATGTTTCTTTGCCCCAAGGGCGTGCGTGGAGGCCCAGCACCCGGGACAGGCGGTGGCAGCATCTTCCCGCCAGTCGTCGTTACGGCCTGCTTGCGGGCAGAGCTCTGCTGCTCCTTGGCCTGACGTTGGCGCACCCAGTCATTGGCCATGTGCTCCAGGATGTTTTCGCCATGGACCAGGAAGGGCGTCCGATTGCGCATCTCGTACGCTTGCACCAATTCAGTAATCTGCTGCTCAATCTTTGGCAGCTTGCTCCCTATAGCCTTCCTCTCGCGCTCTTCCTTCAACAGTTGCCCACCACGGTTATTGAACCGATTCGGCTCATTCGCCTTCGCCTCCAACGCCTCCATGCGTGCCCAGATCTCAGCACGACTCGCGAACAACTCGAAGATCTCCTTGTTGCTATTGTAGAAGCTCTTCAGATCGTCCAGCTCCAGCTCATGTAACTCCAACAGATCCTCATTGTACCAGTCGTTGTAATAGTTCGAGAATCGCTTTCTCTCCTGCTCCGACTTCAGGGTCAAGTCCCACCACTTCCTTATTTCCAAGCGCAACTGCTCAATAAACGTCTTCAAGTTCTGACGACGCAGCATCTGGCACCGCTGCAACTCCTCATTGAGCACGTCATACGTACGCTGCGTATACTTGGTAGCCTCGCGCACTCGCTCCATAGCAAACTCGTCCGTCTCCTTCAGACGCTCCCACAGCACATACACCTTCTCTCGCATATCATCTATGCGCTCGTGCAGCTCCACCACTTGCCCCGCGAACTCCTTTTGCATGAAACGCAGCTTCTCCAGAATATGAGGAGTCAGGCACTGATTCGCCTGGCTCAACAGACGCTCATCCCCAGCTGTCTGTGGCAACAACTCAAGCACCTTCATGTCTTGCTTGATTTGACTTCGCAACTGGAACAGCTCCTCCATGCGACGCGTCCTCTCTGCCCTCAAGCGCTCCAAGTGCTCCGAAAAGGCGCACATCTCTTCCGGCTTTGGCAGCGGATCGGCCAGCAAGGGGAGCGGCACTTCCCCCAGATCCTCGCACAGCTGCTCCTGTTGCAACAGCAGCTCACAAATCTCTGCACGCCGTCCGCGCAGCTCCTCTCGCAGATGCTCTATACTCTTGTCCAACTTGTCTTCCCACACAACCAGTGGCATCTCCTCTGGCTTCTCACCTATATCCACACTCCTGTGCAGCAGACGAGTCACCTCTGCAGCCTCCACTCTCAGCGCATTAATACTGTCTAGAATACCCCTCTCCTTCTCATCTGATTCTGTCTGCAAGTCAATGTAAAAGCTGCGCACGCGCTCCTCCAACTTCTGCATCAGTTCTTGACAGTACTCGGCATCAAACATTCTTGACCACTTGCTGTAGAGTTGGTCAATGTTTTTGGAAGTTACATCCAGTATTGCTGGCTTTACTTCTATTCTATCCATTTCCTCGTCCATGGGAAAAATATTTCTTATTTACTTTATGACTATCTGGTATTTTTCTTTGTATTGCAAAACACAGTCAAAAAATGACGCCAGTATCAACAAAACATTTCGGTAAATTTGAAACTCGACACAAGGCTGCCAATCTTTTAAAAAACATCCTCTGTTATGTGAGGAGCACCACGTTTACCAGGGCTACACAATATTTTAATGTCTTAAAACAAAAATGACATTTAATGGTAGTAAATGAAATTTATTTAATATTTAATTTAATTTAATTTATTAAAGGCATAGTTGGTAAATAAGAGCATGTAATTTTTAATCTGCAATATCAGGAAGTCGACTCTAACATTTCTGCAAAGTCTGCTCCTCATATACCACAGAAGATCATTGAAAACAAAATGGCAACGCCGGCCGATATTTCAAATTTACCGAAATGTTTGATTGTATCGGCGTCGTTTTTTGACTGTGCATTCATTCATTCTGTAAAAATAATAAATAAAAATATCAAAATAAGAAGTATTTATAAGTAACAATGGACGATGAAATGGAAAGAATAGAAGTTAAGCCAGCAATACTGCATGCAACTTCCAAAAACATTGACCAGCTCTACAGCAAGTGGTCAAGAATGTTTGATGCCGAGTACTGTCAGGAACTGATGCAGAAGTTGGAGGAGCGCGTGCGCAGCTTTTACATTGACTTGCAGACAGAATCAGATGAGAAGGAGAGGGGTATTCTAGACAGTATTAATGCGCTGAGAGTGGAGGCTGCAGAGGTGACTCGTCTGCTGCACAGGAGTGTGGATATAGGTGAGAAGCCAGAGGAGATGCCACTGGTTGTGTGGGAAGACAAGTTGGACAAGAGTATAGAGCATCTGCGAGAGGAGCTGCGCGGACGGCGTGCAGAGATTTGTGAGCTGCTGTTGCAACAGGAGCAGCTGTGCGAGGATCTGGGGGAAGTGCCGCTCCCCTTGCTGGCCGATCCGCTGCCAAAGCCGGAAGAGATGTGCGCCTTTTCGGAGCACTTGGAGCGCTTGAGGGCAGAGAGGACGCGTCGCATGGAGGAGCTGTTCCAGTTGCGAAGTCAAATCAAGCAAGACATGAAGGTGCTTGAGTTGTTGCCACAGACAGCTGGGGATGAGCGTCTGTTGAGCCAGGCGAATCAGTGCCTGACTCCTCATATTCTGGAGAAGCTGCGTTTCATGCAAAAGGAGTTCGCGGGGCAAGTGGTGGAGCTGCACGAGCGCATAGATGATATGCGAGAGAAGGTGTATGTGCTGTGGGAGCGTCTGAAGGAGACGGACGAGTTTGCTATGGAGCGAGTGCGCGAGGCTACCAAGTATACGCAGCGTACGTATGACGTGCTCAATGAGGAGTTGCAGCGGTGCCAGATGCTGCGTCGTCAGAACTTGAAGACGTTTATTGAGCAGTTGCGCTTGGAAATAAGGAAGTGGTGGGACTTGACCCTGAAGTCGGAGCAGGAGAGAAAGCGATTCTCGAACTATTACAACGACTGGTACAATGAGGATCTGTTGGAGTTACATGAGCTGGAGCTGGACGATCTGAAGAGCTTCTACAATAGCAACAAGGAGATCTTCGAGTTGTTCGCGAGTCGTGCTGAGATCTGGGCACGCATGGAGGCGTTGGAGGCGAAGGCGAATGAGCCGAATCGGTTCAATAACCGTGGTGGGCAACTGTTGAAGGAAGAGCGCGAGAGGAAGGCTATAGGGAGCAAGCTGCCAAAGATTGAGCAGCAGATTACTGAATTGGTGCAAGCGTACGAGATGCGCAATCGGACGCCCTTCCTGGTCCATGGCGAAAACATCCTGGAGCACATGGCCAATGACTGGGTGCGCCAACGTCAGGCCAAGGAGCAGCAGAGCTCTGCCCGCAAGCAGGCCGTAACGACGACTGGCGGGAAGATGCTGCCACCGCCTGTCCCGGGTGCTGGGCCTCCACGCACGCCCTTGGGGCAAAGAAACATGTCCGCATTGTCGGCATCCACGCAATCGTTGCGAAAAACTCCGTCCAATTGGAAGCTGGCTTCCATATCAAGTTCAGCATCGAAAACCACAGGGAACTTGCAGAAACGGAAGCTGGCGATTGCAGATGGAGATGGAAATAAGCAGGAGACGCCAAATGCCAAACGGAGTCTTATGAGGACGCTGAACTCGATGAAGGCATCACCTGCTTTGCGTAAGCCGAGTCAGCGTCTGGTGGCTGCGGAGCAGAAGGCAACAAAGTCGCATCTCAAGAAGGTGCGTGTGCTGGAGGCAACGATGCGTCGGAGCTCTGGTCTGGGCAGGCGGAGCATGGGGCAGGGAGGCAAGAAGACGGGCAGCAAGTTGCCGACGGCAGCGCGAAAGATACAGCACTTGAACAACGAAAACCAGAACCAGAACGAGGACGATGAATACAGCACGGATGAGAGCAGCAATCTGGCAGCGGTTCACGAGGACATTGGCAACTACAAGAAGTTTGCGCCTCCACTGCGATCCTCCGAGTTGCCAATGATGATGAGTGGCAACAAGATGCTCAGCAAGGAGAAGCACAACCAACTCACCGGGATGAAGCAGAAACTCGCAAGGACTGAGGAAGCTATGCGACAGATGCGACTCCCGGAGCCACGACGCAGCCGCATGAGACCTGCAAAGTGAAGCTGACTCCGAAGCCTCGCAAGGATTGAGATTTATGTTACTTAAGTAAATTGCATTGCTTTTTTATTATGTTCGCTTAATACTTGAATGTTGCTGTGTTTCTTGATATTGATATTGAAATTCATTTTAATTTTAATTACTTAAATTGTTTGCTTAGTTAAATATATATAATTTGTGTAGCTTAAAAAAAAAACAACTTTACCGATCGAATCCTTGTCAACAGAATATATTTCTTGCCTAAGTTCGACTTTTATATTATTTGACAATAAATTTTGTTTTTTTTTTATTGAATAAAAATAAGAATAAGAAAGTGTATTTGAAATAAAGTTGAAGAAAAAATTATTGTTATGCATCACTTAATATTATTAAATAAATAAATCGTTTAAAAAATTGGCCCGATCTTAAGAAAGTAACTAGGAACTTGGTAATTACAGGGTATTCGCTTAGCACTGGATTTAAAGAAAAACACACGCTTCATTCATTGCACCATTTTCATGTGTATTTACAAAATGTTAGAAGCTACATAGTCGCAGTTATATAAATATCAGTTATTAATTTATAATCAATTTGTATATTGCATAAATATAAAAGTACTTCACACTTCCTATTGTACAATTTCATACATACTAAGCATATATAGTAAGTATATTAGAGCTAGTTATAATATTAACAATTCAATTGAGCAATTTCACTGGTAAAAAGAAGAACAAATAACAGAGCTAAGTGACTATGACATTAAACACTCGGCTAATTGCATCTGGGATGAGTGTAGTAATCAAATCATAATACGCTCTGTTAGGGTCGTAAACAAGGGATTAGCAGCAGAGGATCAGCTTGATTTTATGGGGTATCTGTTGTATATACAGTATGTACATATGAAGAAGTCGCTTCTGCTTAGACTGGATTAGCGGATGATGCATCATTGGCTATTTGCCCGTCTCGCTGCCACTGGCGTTGCTTGGCTGACTGTTTCCACCATGGTTATACATGAGATGCGCTGCATTAGACAGAGACAGAATGCTACATTGGTTGACTAGACAGAGACGGAAGAAGAGATTTACTTACCCATGACAACTGGCGTGATGTTGAAGGCTCCAAAGGGCGCTGCTGCTGTTGGTTGAGCACTGCTCGCAAAGCCACCAGAGCCAGCGCCAGAATCCTGTGCTGTTGTCACTGTAGTCGGCGAGGACGTGTTGTAGGTAACGGGTGAGTGCACAATGGGCGTGGAAATCGTTGACGCTGCCGACGCCACCGCGTCAGTCGGCGGCTGCTGCTGCGGCTGAAAGCGAGCTGGCGGCATTACAACTGTGGTCAGATGCGAATGCATAGGCTCATCCAACAGCCCTGTTCGCTGTAGACGCCCCGTCTTCGTTTCGATGTGCTTGTTGTGGGCGCTAAGACAATGGTTGCGCATGTGATACAGCTGCAGGAAGTAGGTGTCGCAGTGTGGACACTTGTACCGCTCACCCGTATGCCGTCTGATGTGCGCCTTTAAGTCGTTGCTCTGGCTAAAGCTCTTGGGGCACTGATCGCACTTGTATGGACGCTCACCTGTATGCGTGCGCATGTGTATGGTCAGATTGTAGGCACGATGAAAGCTCTTGCCGCACGTGTTGCACAGATTGGGTTTGGTGCCCGTGTGATAGCTGTGAAAGGCCACATTAGAACATTTCAAAGATGATTGCCGACCGCTCGCATTGGAAAAGCGAGCCCTGATTACTTACCGCTCGTGCACCTTGAGATCGGTCGCACGTGGGAATGCCTTGATGCAGTAACGGCACTTGTACGGCTTCTCACCATTATGTCGCCGCATGTGGACGCGCAGATAGTCGTTCCGCGCAAAGCTGTCGCCGCAAATGCAACAGAGGAAATTGCGCTGGCCAGTGTGCGTCTTCTCATGGCTGCGCAACTGTTGGCGCTCCTTGAATGTCTCGTCGCAGCTCTTGCAGGCATACAGAAACTCGGTGTGGAGCAGAGTATGCTTGCGCAGATATGTTTTGCTCGAGAATCTCTTGGAGCAGTACTCGCAAGTGTGCTCGCTGAGCTGCAGCTTCAGCTCGCTGCCGGCGTCGAGTCCCTCGCCATTGTGTTTGCTTAGCTTGTGGCGTTCAAGGGCATCGGGTCGTGTGAAGGCCGCCTCGCAGAGCACACACTTGTGCTCCTTGCTGCCATGCAGGCTTTGGACATGAGCCTTCAGATGATCGCTACGCGCAAATGCCTTGGGACAGTGCGGACAGCTATGCGGCTTCTTCTCCAGATGCGATAACTTATGACGCAATAAATGGCAGTGCCGTGAGAATGTGCGTTGGCAGATGTCACAGCGATTCTCGGGATTTGGCACTGCATCCACATCCGATGGCTGTTGCTTGTTGCGGCGTCGACGTCGTTGCTTTGCCCCTGGTGGTTTCTGAAGATATTCACGCACGATTTGCACGGTGGGTGGAACTGCAGTTGCATCGTCCACATCGTCCATATCGCTTTCCTCAATTTCCTCCTCGCCATCGCCATCGCCATCACCTTCATCGGAGCTGTGCAATCCTGCGAAATCCTCCTCCTCCTCTTCATCCTCGTCCATTTGCATACTATCCACATGCTGTCGCTCCTGCTTAATGGACAACTGCTGCTCCACTGCCACTGAGCCACTGAGCAATGGCTCCTCTGTGAACGCATTAACATATGTGAGCAGCATTACACTCAACAATGACTTCCTTGCTTACCCTTGACCTGCGTTGTGACCAATTCCGCTTTGCGCTTCACTTCAAGCTTTCCCGCCTGCTCCTCATCACCCTCTGCATCGAGCCTTGCCTTTTTCCGACGCTTCACCTCGATATCCAACTCTGGTTCCGGCTCTGGTTTGATGTGCAGCCACAACGATTGCTTAGCCTCGGCATCGACCTCTTCATCGTCAGCCTCCTCATTGCTTGATATGGGATTCGTGTGATAGATACTTTCGTCATTGTCGTTGTCCTCGTCGTCGGAACAATTGTTGGTGTTGAGCAGTACGGCTGCGGACTCGAGTTCATCACCGCTATGCATGGTGGCCTCATCGATGTGCGACCATCCGGCTGTATCCGACGCTTGCTCCAACTCCTCATGCTCGGCCAGCTTGTGGACTGTGCGCATGTGACGCAGCAGATGATCGCGTCGACTAAACGCGCGTTTGCACTCGCGGCACTCGAGCCGACGCCGAAGCATTGGAGACGTTGACTGCTGGTCATGCTGTTCAATGAGATGGGTGCGCAACTGACGGTATTGCTCGAACTGTGAATCGCACAGCTTGCACTTAAGCTCCTCGACATGTTTGTGCTGTCGCTTGCGATGCAATCGCAGTTCGAGAATGTTGAGAAACTTATCGTTGCAGATGCCGCACGGCAGCATCGGAAGCTGTTCAGTCTGGGTGCACACATCGCTGCTGTTGGGCTTGGTGACGGGCGTACGGCCCAGCATGGCCACCAGGGAGCGATAGGCCTTCTCGGCGTCAGTCTTGAAGCGATACGCCTGACAGGCGGCCTTAATGCAGGTGTCGCACATGTGATGGGGCATTTTATCGTAACGCTCGCAGGTGTAGCGCGTGCATTCATTGAGTATCTGGGCAATGTTCGCGCCCTGCTCCACAGGCGCCTCATCGTAGATAAAATAGAAGTCACCCACTTCGCGCAGGCAAACGCGACACACGCGTTCCGCATCGAATTGGCTGTATGTGTCAGGCATTGCAATCCGCGTCGTAGTGCGTCTCGAATGCTCGAAATATGTTAATTTACGCAATTATTGCCGCGCCATTGCGTATCTCGTTGTTTGTAAATTTCAATTCTTCTTTTCTTACATTTTCACTTGAATGCGAATTTTGCACTAATCCGGCAACGCTGTGCCGTGTTCAAACATTAACGCAGGCCGGTGGCAACGCCAGATAAATTGGCACTGCTTTTTTAAGAAAGGCGGTTGATTTAAAAATGTATTAAAAGTTTTACTTTATTCATCACAATCTGTTTACAAATTAACAAATAGGGATTTACAATTTTTATTACCAACTAATCGTTCTCCTGCTTGTGCGTCTGTAATCAATGTCAAGTCTCCATGTGTGGGTTCTATCCAGGCAGCGGGCAATGTACAATCCCGATTCACAAAAACTCGCTGCAACAATTAACAGTATTAATTTTTAAAGTGTTTCAAACATAATCAGCCATACCTCGACAACATCAGCTTTATTCGCTCCCGTCACAACAAATACAATACTCTTTGCATCGTTTATTAACGGCAGTGTGAATGTGATGCGTTCTAGCGGTGGTTTTGGAGAATTTCGAATTGGAATGACTAAATGACACTTTTCCGCCAGACTAGCTGGTTGCTCTGGAAACAGTGAGCAGGTGTGTCCATCTGGTCCCATTCCCAATAGCAGCAAATCAAACTGCAAGCAATAGTTCCCAAATTCACGTTTCACCTGTGCTTCATAGTCCTTGGCACATTCATCCAGTGGCAGAGACGTATTCGCTTTTACAAATTGGCTTTCCAGAATTCCAGGCAATTGGCTTAACATGTGGGTTTTGTACGCATAGAAGGTGGAATCATTGTGATCATGCGGTACATAGCGTTCATCACAGAAGAAAAACTTCCAGCAAGTTGTATCCAATTGAAGTTCAACAAGTGCACGGGTCAAGAGCTGTACCAGCGAACCACCTGATTATAAAAAACATTTCAACAATCGATGCTTGACTTAAAAACCAATAGGAGTGCTCTAAGGTCACCTTGAGTTGAGCTTATCACACATATACATGCGCACACATACTTGTATATTAATTTGCACTCACCTGAGAGGCCAAGTCGAAAAGTTTTGCTATTTTGTTTTGCGACATTTGCATACATTTTCAGCACAGAACCAACATTCTGCAGCAAAGTATCCTCCGATTCGGATCTTATCAAATTAAATTTACAAGAATAAGTCATTTTCTTGGATTTGCCTTTGAAAGTTAGTGTGATTTGCCACTTGGAGGTTTAAAATTTATAATACACTATTTTGCGTCGACCAGAATTACAATTTGTAAGTGGTTTCACCTCAACTTAATATTTATATTTTGTGGGCAGCCAGATTGTTTACGATTGGCGTTGCCATTTTAAAGTGTTTGAAACATGTGTGTGTGTGTTGGAAAACATCATAAGCAGTGTTCAACGATGTAATATGTCTTTTTTTTAATAATTAAATACCAAAAAGTCAGCTAACGCGTTCTTAGCATTTTTTGAGATTTTACTTGCAGAAAAATTCTCATTTTACCTCTATCATGAGAAAAACTATATGTATGTCATTCTAGTTTTTCAAACTATATAAATTATTTTAAAATAGTGCGCTTTTCACAACCATTTTTCGAAAATTGTGTTATAACACTAAGCAAATAATAGAATAGAGGCAACACTTGGACAAAAAAGTGATACTCAATGTTTTTATGTTACCATGCGACCCCATAGAGCCCTTCTCTAGCTTTCGGCCGCTCTCTGCATACGAAACGAGAAGCAGAGCACAGCGACAACTCCAACACTATTTCAATCGCACGACCAAAGCCAAGCAATGAGTGTGTGTATGATTTTAAAATACATTCCACGCTGGTTGATGCTGTTTTAATATTTTAGATTTCAGGCTGTTTTATTTCAGAAAGATTTCCCTTGAGTATGGAAATACTCTTATATTTTATTTATGTATTGCGCTGCCACTGATACCTAATGAACAATAGGCTAGAGTGTGTCCGTAAAACAAAAACATAGAGTATCACTTTTTTGGCCAAGTGTTGCCTCTATTATATTATATGCTTAGTGGCCATAGCTAATAAAGTGTAGCCAAAACCTGTAATTCCGACATATTTTTGATAGAAAAAAGTACATTTTGAAATTTAACTTACGGTCACGCTGTTGTCATCACATCTGTCAAACACACAGCACCAATACTTTGGTAATTTTGTGAAATTGCGTTGCAAATTCGCGCTCTTTAAGAAAATCATTAAATTTTCTTCAGCGCCCATATCGTTTGTGTCGGGACGTGTAAAAGTTAAGTTCTTGTTAAGTTTTCTTATGCGATATATCGAAATTAACGCACTAGCATACACAAATTTGCGCGACCAGAAAACAACAATAACAACATAATCAGTACGATAGCACCACAACAATTGCAACGTGTTGTGCACACGCAAACCTTGTTTGTTATTTAAGTGTGCACTGTTATCGCCTTCTATCCGTGGCCATTCTTTATATTTTTAACCGCTCTGCGATATTCTGAATAATGCCTAAGCGCGGCGGCGGTGGCGGCGGCCAAAGGTACAACAACAACAATACTGGCAATGGTAATGGCGGTGGCAACAATGGTGGTGGCGGAGGCGGGTCACGTTACTCTGCGCTAAAAGATTTTGGTGGTAAGCAGTTGTTTAGCTATTGCTATTCTCTAGTTTTTAAGCAATATTTTCATGTTTTAGATGACGATCATCAGCGTCGAAAGGATCGTAACAAGCGACGTGTCAGTTTTAAGACTTCACAGTTCCCGCACAAAAGCGATGTCAAGCTGCGAGTTCAAGATGTACGCCGTTGGGATGAGGATGACGACATGAGCGAAATGACCACCACAGTAAAGGTAAACACCATTAAACGCCTAATCCAGCTGCCTAAGCATGTGTATTTATTTGCATATTTACTGCTTGCAGGATCGTCCTAGTTCGAGACGACGCGGTTCGCCTATTCCGCGTGGTAAATTCGGCAAACTGGTGCCCAATGGACCTGGCTGGTATCAAGTGACGGTGAGTGCACCATAAACCATATTTAAGATAGGTTCATATAAAAAACTATGATTCACTCTAGTTTTATAAATCAAATCGATTTGTTATCGCTTACAATTTATTATCATTATCAAAGTTAATCATTATTAATTTCCAAATTGCCTATAAAAGAAATAGAGTTTAGAATTTCGTAGCTTTTTTTTTTTCTAAATTTTACTATAGTTAAGCTTTATACAACTTAGCTGGAAAACCGGCACATGTGTATTTTTTGTGCTTATCGTAAAGCATTCATAGCATAGTCACCTCTTCAGACTTCCATATATAAAGATTTATGTACATATATAGCATTTTGTAATTAACCTAATGTAGCCAAGAACAATGTCGAATATTTGCCAAGCCGAATTATGAATACCCTCGAAACTATATATTATGCAATACCCTCGGCAGTTCGTGTGTACTTCGGGACATATTTACATATAGAACATATTTACCATGTTGTCGGTGATAACACAAACACTTCAATATGACCACGCCAAGGGCAAAATGGTGTCTGGACCGCCTGGAGTTAGGTTTATTAATAATAAAATTTGCTAAGCAAACAGTTGCACTCGCTTGTATCTTTATGCGGATAACGGTAATACGGATGAAAATAACTTAATCTAAATTGAACTGAAATTGAAGTCCACAGCTACAGTGGTT
Source organism: Drosophila pruinosa (assembly GCA_018150935.1). Lineage (NCBI taxonomy): Eukaryota > Metazoa > Arthropoda > Insecta > Diptera > Drosophilidae > Drosophila > Drosophila pruinosa. Next base: position 17,063,892 of record JAECWR010000194.1, on the reverse strand, counting down.
TATAGCGCGTAAGCTAAAATGTAAAAGTGATTGCCGCACTGTTATTAACAGTTAACAGTGCTGTAATGAAACTGTCGAGTGTCGAAGCGGTCATCTTCGTATCGGGGGGTTGGTGAAGGAAGCTGTAAGTGTTATAGCAGCAACTTTCTGTCACGTCTATTAATACACTTACTATTGCGTGATCAGTACAGGAGGCTTCTAGAGAGTCAGCGAGAGAGAGCGTGCTTTGAGGTCGCCTTGCCCACCGTGCATCGCATTGAAGACGACGGTCACACAGCGTGTGTCCCGCAAATGTTGTCGCCGAGCCACTGGGCTGCTATCTCTCACAGCGGCGGCCCAATGGAGCAATAAAAGAAAAACAGCACAATACAATAAGACGGCCTTTGGGCCCACAGTCGCTTTCGTGGTTCGTTTGGTTTGGTTTCTGTTTTCTGTATTTTTTTTTTTTTTTTATGGCAGGCGCGTAATACGTACCGTATTTGGGGCCATTTCATTGACGGCCGGCAAACGTTAAAGTCGCGCGTGCACGGCCCGCAGCAGCAGCAGCAGCTGAGAATCTCAATCTAGAGTTTTATCGCTGTCGCTTATCAACTATCAAATATCAACAATTGTTTGTCTGTCGATTAAAGGCCAAGTTAACATACGACAGTACGCAACGCGACGCGGCTACAAAGGGATCTCTAGTGTTGCGAAACGGCAGCAGTCTGCAGTCGCAAACACTCGCTAACACACGTTGCCAGACCGTTCAAATTAAATCAAAATGGCGACCCTCGGCGCCTGGGACTATGCCATACTGGCCGTTGTCCTGATCATCTCCATATTGATCGGACTGTACTATCGCTTTGTGGGCAACAAGCAGAGCACCACAGCCGAGTACCTGCTGGCAGATCGATCCATGGGTGTGACACCGGTGGCATTCAGTTTAATGGCCAGCTTCATGTCGGCCATCACCATACTGGGCGTCTCGATGGAGAACTATCAGTACGGCACTATGTTTGTCATCATCAATGTATCATATGTGGTGTCCACGCCCATTGCAGCCTACCTTATACTGCCCGTCTTCTATCGCCTGAAGACGGCCAGTGTCTACGAGTATCTGGAGCAGCGTTTCGGCTATGCGACCCGACTGGCCGCATCGATGGCCTTTTCGCTGCAAATGATACTGTACATGGGCATTGTGGTCTATGCCCCAGCACTCGCCCTGGAAGCAGTCACCGGCTTGAGTCAGATCTTCTCAGTGCTAATTGTGGGCGTTGTCTGCACCATTTATGCCACAATCGGCGGCATGAAGGCCGTACTCATGACGGACATCTATCAGTCGCTGCTCATGTTCGTTGCCGTCTTCAGCGTCATTATCTGTGCGGGAATCAAGGCCGGCAGCTTCGATGTCATCTGGCGTGCAGCATTGGACAACGGACGCATCGATTTCAGCAACTTTAGCATTGATCCCACCGAACGACACACTTGGTTTACCCAGGTGCTGGGTGGTTGTGCCACCTATTTGGCCATCTATGGCGTCAATCAAACCCAGGTGCAGCGCCTGCTCGCCGTTCGCAGTCTGCGTTCGGCACGCGCGGCCCTCTGGTGGTGTTTGCCCATACTCTGTCTGCTGAGCATCAGCACCTGCTTCTCGGGACTGTGCATCTATTGGTATTATCGCGACTGCGATCCCGTGCTGGAGGGACGTGTCAGTTCGCGGGATCAAGTGATGCCATTGTTCGTGGTGGACACCATGGGCGAATATACCGGTCTGGCCGGTCTCTTTGTTTCGGGCATCTTTTGCGCCAGTCTCTCCACCATTAGCTCGGCAATCAGCTCGCTGGCCGCCGTCACGCTGGAGGATTATCTAAAGCCGCTAGTGCGTCGCTGTGCCGCCCGCACGCTCAACGATCGCCAGACGCTGTGGTACTCCAAGCTGCTCTCGGTCTTCTATGGCGCCCTTTGCATTGGCATGGCCTTCATGGCCGGCTCTATTGGCGGCCTGTTGCAGGCGGCGCTCTCCATCTTTGGCATCATTGGTGGCCCGCTGTTGGGCCTCTTTACGCTGGGCATGTATGTGACGTCGGCGAACCAGAAGGGTGCTCTAAGCGCATTGCTCATCTCGTTAGCCTTCTCGTTCTGGATTGGTTTCGGTCAGCCCAAGCCGCCCATACCCAGTCTGGACATGTCCACTGCAGGCTGCCCCATTCAGCGCAGCTTTGCGCGCGATGTGCTGCTGGGTGGAGGAGAAGCACGATCCGAGCCCGATCCAGAGCCAGAGTCGTACTTCTATTTATATCGCATTAGCTACATGTGGTACGCCGCCCTGGGCTTTGCCATTGCCTTTGTGGGCGGCTGGCTGCTGTCGTATTGCTGTGCCTGGCTCAAGTGGGACAGCAATCGTCGGATCTACCAGGATGCGGACTGCACGCTCATCAAGCATGATCTCTTTGTGCCGCCCATTTCGAAGCGTTTGCAGCGCCAGCAAATGCCTCGCGTCATCGTGACAAACACCAGTAGCACCGCCAGTTCCGAGGAGCAGTCACCCACGGATGTGGCATAGAACAGAACGAGTTGTCTTCACTTTTGTGCTTTGCCTTTATTGCATTCTATTTGACATTGAACAACAACATGATCTTAGTAAAATAAAGTTGTAATCTAATTGCTTAAAGAACTGCTTTCCAGGCTGGCCTAGGCTATGTTAGGATGTCCTAGGATGTCCTAGGCTGCCCTAGGCTACCCTAGACTGTTTCCACTGCGCTAGCCGGGGGCGCACGATTTTCGTTGGCCTCGTAATAGGTACGTTCCTGTGTCATCTGCCACAGAGCCATCAGATGTATCAGCTCCTTGTAGGAGAGCGTCTCCAACTTTCTCTTTTCGGCAGTCTGCACGCCCATTGTTTGTAGCTGCTGTACGATGGTATCAAAGGGCTCCGGTCGCTGTTCCTCCAGTTTCTGATCGAGTTTCCTGGGTGGGATAACCATGTGAGGTAGCTCGTGCTTTAGATTGGCTCCTGCCTCGCCCCCATCCCCAACAGTCGTGTGCTCGCTGGAGTCCAAGGCCACCAGCTCGGCATCGTTGGTCATGGGCAGCGCATTGATCAGTCCGACTAATGCCAATGCCAGGAGCAGCACAATTAACTTCATTCTCCTTATTTGTTGCTTTGTTGCCCTTTGCTAGAAAGAGAAAATGTTTGCCGTTCTTGTCGTCTGGCTGCTTGAAGCGTTCCGTTTGCACTGACAACGCAGAATTTTTGTAGCTAACGATCGTTGTGGTACCCCGAGAGTCAGGCGTTCCAATTTCGGTTTTCTATCACTCGGTGCTCCCATAAATTACCCCCGGGAATGCGAATGTGTGTGGAAGAGCGCGAGCGATCTGCAAGTCCAAAGCGCGTCGTCATTTGTTTGACTTTAGGGTCGATCTTGTTGAGGTTCAAATTGTTTTATCTACATTTGTATGTGTGCGTGCATGCACATATGTATGTATGTGTCTCATTCTTGTGTTAGTTTGTATTCTCCCCCTTTTTTTGCATTTTACTTTAATTGCATTATATCGCCGTCGTTTTATTTGATATCAAATAACGTTCATTCTCTCTCACTCTCTATCTCTCTCTCGTGCTTTGTCTGTTTATCTTATCAATTTCCTAGTTCAATTGCTTTTCTATATGTAATAATTTATTAATCAACCACTCAGTTTGGAACTCTTTGCTGATAAACTTTAAATAATTGTTGCCTGCATTTAGGCTGATCATTTAATTGCGTCCACCTCATCGATACGTTACGACTTCACTTCCATGACAAATCAGTCAGCAAGTTTCACCCAGGTGGCAACTCTGAGGTGTCGCTGCTGCCGCTTTGGATCGCGTAATATTCGTTAAATAACATCTTGAATATTTTGCATTTGGCACGTTAATTGATTGATAATAAGAATTACAGGAGTATTTGTTGTTGTCTCATTGAAATGAGCTTGTGTCTGTGTCTGTCTTTTCGTACACTGCCATACCACAGGGTGTGTCAGGTGTCAGTCGTCAGTCGCTTGAAATACAAAGCTTTAGGGCAGCATTCGTTAAAAAAGCAAAGATATAACATTGTTGGTTGACAATTGAGGCTTCCAATTCCAACGCATTAATTGAAAAAGCATTGATGGAATATAAAACTACTACTCGTATATGTTTAGCTTTGATTTTTGCAACGTACTCAAAACCGGAAGAAAAGTCGTTGCAATCAATTTTATAAATTCAAAGCAGATTTCGATTGACTGCAACCTTATGCATTTGTAAACTCAATTGACTAGCGAAACATGTTTCTCATCCCATTGGATAATTGTTCTAATATGTAAATATGCACAATTAATTGCAATATGTTAAACAGCATTCGCAATGCATACGGAAAATACAACTAAAATTATAAATGCAACTGGCACGATACCCTGCAAACCTATCTAGTGCAAGCACATAGGATCTTAGGGTATTTACCAGTGGACTATTCTTGAGCACCTATTGCCATTGTTAATAACTGAAACAAGTGCAGTGGAGTGCATTAATTTACGGCATACACTCGCCGAATGGCATCTTGAGTCACCTCATTTGACTCTCTTTACTCTCTCTCTCTGTTCTATCACTTTTGTGCTTTTGTGTTTGAAACTGAGTCATCAACGCAGCACCTGCGAGTGCGTGCGTGTTGTGCTTCCTGTCACACACATACTATTCTTCATCCATTCCCAATACCTCACCTCCTCACTTGCACTCACACTTTTACTCATCACTCTCACTGATTTCTTGTTGCTCTGCTTCTTGTGCTTTGCAACGGCATCGCCTTCGGCAACCCTGATGTCATCGCCTCACAATGTGCGAATGCGTGTGCAGCTCTGTTAAATGGGAGTTTATTGGGACAGACCAAGAGAGTGCGATACTGAGAGAGAACGTACTGTGTTGGGTTACGAGCTCTTATCGCTAAACCGGCATTGTTTTGTCTACTTTTTGTTGGATTCGCTGCGGTTTGTTTATTTGTAGACAAAAACAAAAAATTTGACGAATCACAAAAGTTTTTTCAAGAGTACATTGAGAACTCTTTCAATGGGAATTTTTGCACTGCCATGTAATTCATATTTATAACAACTTCGATACTCGATAGCTGGTAACAATAACTAATTCACCCTCACACATCGAGCGCGCCAATGAGTGAGCGAGAGAATAACATTTATATTCGCACTCGTTTCTTCCTCTTGACAAGCAAACACACATGTCACAAATGTTTTGTTCTCAAAAAAAAAAAATTAAATAAAATATATATATATATATATATATATATATATATATATATATTTAGATTATAATATATACTTATGCACACTTATATACACACATGTATGTACATATATAGTTAACAAAACGAAGAAAAAAAAAGTAATTACAAAAATGTTAGGTTAGGTGCGGCTAGTCCTGAACAGAATCAGCTGTCGCCGGCTGTGGCTTCTCTGTTGTTGTTGCCATTGCCGCTGCTTTCGTTGTTGTTGTGGTAGTAGTGCGTGTCAAAGTGAAGACACCCGTGCTGCCCACATCATCCATGGGCTGTGCTATAATCGTCGATGTGGTGCTCTGCGTAAGGGTATGCAGTAGTCGGATTAGCGATTAGCATGCGAATGCGAGTTCACTTTTGTACACTCTTTGGTACTTACGCCATTTTTGGTCTCCTCGGGACTCCAGGAGCGTTTATCATCCAAATCCTTGGAGCAACAGCTGCCCATTTTTATTGCTTTCACAGTTTTGCACGCTTTGTGTGTTAGATGTGTTGGGTAGCCGTGGGTGGTGCTTTGGTGAGCTTTGGTGCTGTGGGTGGCTTTGGGTGGTCTGTGTTGTTGCTCCAACCTCGCACGGCTGTCATCGAATGGCGTTGCGTTTGCCGGTGCGCGCTTGTTAGCCAGCTCCACTTCACGTCGCAACGTAGCGTCGCAGTCGCTGCCGCTGCCTCTGTCGTTGTCTACGTCGCAGCTACTGCTGCCGGTTACTGTTGTACTGTTGAAGCGTCGGCGTCACAATTCATGTCAAAATGTTGTTTTTCATACAGATGTACATATGTACATACACATATGTATACATATGTCTTGCCCATTGTTGTGTATGCACAAAAGACGGGATCGCCATACTATTCGAATTATTCTTACGCCCGACACCCCCATTGCATTCCCCCCCCACACTCTTTTGCACTCTGCTTCGCAGCTGCCGGGAGAGTCATCGTCTTTTCATAGCTCTGATTACAGTTTAACGGTAGACTATTTGATCTCTGAGTGTTAAATTGTCGCTGCCTTTTCCCAGCAATACCGCTGTGATATCAGCTAAGTATATATAAGTAGAAGAGTATTTATTTAGTTCCATTGTATGCCATATAAGACGGCAATTAGCTCAAATTATTATAGTTCAAGAAAATACCAGACCCCCTGCTGCTATCGATATCGAACGAAGCAATTGATACTAAGCTTGGCTAAGGCTGCTTTGGAGCCGAGTGCGTGCGTTATCGATATCGATATCATAATTAGCGCTAAACAGTAAATAACAATGCACACACACACACACACACTAGTGTTAATGCTTCATACAATAAATACATTTATCGCACTTAATGCGCAGTATGTCCAGTATAACAGGGGGGTGGCTGGAGCGGAGTCTCGCTGACTAATTGGGTTACTCGATTTTAGGTGACGAGACAGTTGGAATTTTTTTTATCAATCGAGCACAGCGGAACTATCAGTCGCACACTCGAGTCTAACATACTCGTAGATATTTGGTATTATCTCTGGCATTTGCGATGCCGATAAGCGAATGACACACACACACAAAAGCACGCAGATATCGATATCGTTGACCTTCGCAGCAGGAAATGCTAGTCGAAGAGCTTAAGGAAACGCCCACAAGTTGCCAGTTTGCTGTGTGTGCGTCATAATCATAATCAAAATACTCATAATTAAATCATAGACACTTGAAGATAAGCGAGAGCGCACCCAAAAGTAATTAAAACACAAAGGGGCCCCAGACGCTAACGGACACGGACGCGCACTTGAAAGCGAACGCGAATCGCCCGAGTCGAAATCGTGGAATTGGTATGCAAATATTGAGTAATTGCGCCACGTAACGAGCCGAGCCGAGCAGAGCTATGAAAATGTATAATGAGAACAACAACAACAACAACAGCAATAAGAACATAAAAATACCACATTAAATTCAACAACAGCAACAACAACAACAAATGAAAACAAACAGCAAAAAGTGGATCGAGTCAACAAGAGTGCAACCAGCGCCCCAATACCAATACCCTACCCATACAATTCCAAATTATAACTACTTAGGCATAGATTGAAATGTGTGTGTCAAACAGAACATGCACATTCCAGCAGAATGCAATACGAGAGCCTAATTAGCAAAAGGACAAGAGTGCATTTTTAACTTAGGGCAGAAGGAAGCATAAGTTTGTGTCAATCGAACTTGTATGTAGAAGTCTCTCACATATACATATACATATACACATATACATACGATCTCACATATTTTATACTTGCTGGATCAGCGTCAACAGCCGACTCGTATGAACATCTAGATCTCAGTGACTAAAAGAGCGAGAGGAACGACATTTTTGGTATATTTTTGTGTATTCTTGGAAAATAGTATATTTTGGTGGCCGCTCCTCATTTTTGCTGCATTTAGGCATTTTTTGACAATCAATGGTCTAATTAAATATTTGAAATTAAATAGAATACATATATATGTAAGTATTTATTTAATACAAAAAAATATAAAAACCTACATACATATACACACTTTCATTTTATTTATAAATATTAACTTAATACTAAATTAATATAATAAGAATATAAACAATTTATGAATTTTAAATTAAACACAAATCAGAAATTAAATATATACGATAAAAATATAATATATTTTACCCAACATAGTATTTTTTACTACTAACATCATTTATAATAATATTGTGTGCTCCGCACATGAGCATTATCTTTATTACCTAAATCAAGCGCCACTAAATCAATTTTATCGATCATTAGGCGACATTAATTAAATAGTTTCCCTTCCGCTCTCCTCTGTCTCTTACAGATCCACAATGGCCAGATCTATGACAAGGAGTCGTTGTTGCGTGCCTTGCTGGCGGCAATGTCGCCACATGTCTTCATACCACAATATTGGCGGGTGGAACGCAGCTGCGTGGTCTTCTTCACGGATGACTTTGAGGTGGCGGAGCGGATACAACAGCTGGGCAGGCATGCCCAGTTGCCAGATGGATTCCGACTGATGCCAAGGGTGCGCAGTGGTTTGCCGCTGGTGACCATCGATGAGGAGTTTAAGGCCAAGATGAAGGTGGTGATGGCCAAGCGATATAATGTGCAAACAAAGGCATTGGATCTATCCAGATTTCATGCCGATCCCGATATGAAGCCCTTGTTCTGTCCGCTCTTCCGCATCAACGTAATGGCGTGTGCCCTGGACATTATCTGCGAAAATATACCCGATCTGGAGGCCATCAATCTCAATGATAATCATTTGAGCTCCATGGAGGCGTTCAAGGGAGTGGACAAGCGTCTGCCCCAACTCAAGATACTCTATCTGGGTGACAATAAGGTGAGTTCCCATTTCCATTCCCATTCAAATCCCCCACAGTTTTATAAACATCTTATCGCAATTCCTCTGACTGGGAACAGTTGCCCTCGTTGGCCCATCTATTGGTCTTTCGGTTCTTGAACATTGTGGAGCTGGTCTTGCGCAATAATCCATGCCGGTCGCGCTACAAGGACAATGAGCTGTTTGTCAGGTATACTATAGAATGATTTATTGATTGCAAACTCTTCCCAGCGAGGAGGATGTGGCTGCGCAATTCAACTACGCGGGAACCGAGCTAAGAGTTGTTCACATAACTTTTAAGGATCCACGCGCCTTATTCTCGTTTCTTCCTATTTCCATATCCCCCTTTCTATTTGTTGCATTGTGGCCTCTGTTGTGCACGATTGGCCTTGCAATTTTGAGGAACTTCTCAGACTTTGAATTCAAGTATCCACAAGGCAATTGCATTTGTTAGTTAACGTCTATTTGCCATACTCAAGGCAAACACAAGTGGAACCAAGCTTTTGGCGGAATTAAAAAAAAAGAAAATAAAAAAAAATGCAAATAAAAAAATGATAATTATCTTGAAAAAAAATGCACAAAGAAAAAGAGAAAAAGAAGTTAACTCCCAAGCAAAGCACATCTGCCAGTACACTTAAATGATCGTAAACGTGAATTGAACGGTCTGGCAACACTGACATTGCATACACACACATACGAACAAAGATCGACTAACGACTTAACGAACGGCGCGTTTGCATTTCCGTTATGCAGGCAAACATGCAGCGGTAGCGTTGGACTTTCCTCTTGGCGTTGTCCGTTTTGCACGGGACAAACGCAGTCTTAAAGAGCCAAAGCCAGATAAAGCATACCACATAAAACGTCAGAAAGTACGCATGCGCCTAACGCACACGCACATATTGCACACACACATGCACATGCACACGCACATGCACACAGACGAGCTGTGGCCGGCTCCCATTGGTGTGAGCTGCTGCTAAATTTGATTAACAACTATTGTGCTGTGTTGTTGTGTTGCTGTTGTTGCACCTGCTGTTACGGCGTCGTCGTCAATGTCGGTGGCTGTAACCTGTTCGACCAAATTGGGTGCGCGCGCCAAGCATGCTGTCCCCCACATTGACACCTATCATCACCCAACACAAATCTTAACACGTACTGTGGACTGCAAGGACCTTACGACTACTGAATGACCACACGTGACGACTACTATTAGACAAACACTCACACATGCTGGCGCTGGCGGCCCGTTTATTTACTAAGCTAATCGACAAGTCTGCGTTTTGTTGCAAGCCTCCCACCTTGGCAAATGTTCTGTCTGCGGATGCAGCGCGCAAACCACTGAACCAACTGAACCGAAACAACTAACATGACCATGAACGAAAGGCAGAAAAAGTAATGTTGGTGCAGTAGCAGCCAGCTTTTGTGCGGCTTTTGGAGTATACAAAAAAAAAAAAAAAAAAAAAATTATGAAAAAATTAAAAAAAAAATGAAAATGAAAAAAGCAGAAATAGAAAGCAACAAAAAAAAAAATTACATAATTATATAAGAATCTATTCAAAAGTTTGGCTCGCTTTAAAATTTGGTATTCAATTTGCAAGCGTGTTGAGTGACAAAACGCATTTAAGTGAACCAAATGCAACTGCCTGCCATAGCCAACTGAGCAATGTACAGTAACAAGTACAAGTAAATGATTTATTAGCGGAGCATATGAAATAATATATGCACATGTGTGTGAGAAAGCAAATGTTCGAAATTGCAAGGTCGTAACGTAACGTCAACAGGGGCATTCCACACCTGCATTTGTACATATATTGATGTGTATGTAAGTGTACTAACAACCAAATATTAATGCCACGACAAAACGGGCGCATATCCAACTGAAAACTATTTACAGCGAAGTAAGGCGAAAGTTCCCCAAACTGATAAAGCTGGTAAGTTTGGTTCACGTAAAATACATGTACTTACACATATACATACATACATCAGCAAGAGCTGAGCGCACGACGTCTTTCTTATCGAACTGTTCAAAAATGTAATCGGTTATCGGAGCTGCTCGATAACAGAGTGGCATGCGCACAGCGCAAATTGCTGTTGCTGTTTTTGTTGTTGCTATATCTGATTTTTTTATATCCTCAATCCTCGATTGCCATGTCTCTAGGATGGATTTGATTTGACCGGAACAATCACCGTGTTGCCACCGGGAAAGGCATCGTTTCTATGTGACAGCGCAGGCGCTGAGGTGGTACGTCAGTTCTTGGATCAGTACTTTAATATTTTCGATTCGGGGAATCGACAACCGCTGCTTGATGCTTACCATGAGCACGCGCTGCTCTCGATGTCCATGCCCTCGATGAGCCAGGCGGGCAGGTGAGTGTCTCTAATCGAAATCAAAAGCGATTCAATCGATTAATGATCCGTCTCCATGTCAACAGGTTAAACAGCTTCTGGAAGTTCAATCGCAATCTGCGACGCATTATGAGCAATGAACGAGATGATCCACGCACAAAGCTACTAAAGAGCGGTCGCCTGGCCTGCGTCTCTACATTGGACGAATGGCCACGCACGTTTCACGACCGTCGCTCATTTACAGTAGATTTGACCATATACAACGTAAGTTACAGCTTAATACTAGATACGTATAAGTATAATTACTCTACTAATTTTCATTGTCTTATTGCAGCCCCAGATGATAGTGTTCACGGTGACTGGACTGTTCAAGGAGCTGCCCGCCGACTCGGACAGTCCAGCGTCTCACTCGGCTCAGCCCTATGATCTTCGGCATTTTGTGCGCACCTTTGTGGTGGTGCCACAGAACACCGGGTTTTGCATTCGCAACGAGACGATCTTCATAACCAGCGCTACACCGGATCAGATACGTGCTTACAGACGCAGCCTACATCCGCCAGCTCCGGGTGCAATGCCCAGCAGCAGTGCTGCTGCTGCAGCTGCGGCTGTCGTTGTTGGTGACAACTCCCTGCAGAATCGCCTGCAGCAAGGTGTCCAGCCAGCGGCAGCTGTGGCGCTTTTGCCGCCGCCCACAATAGCAGCGCCAACGACAAGTGTTAATCCCGCCCAGCTCGACGATGCGACCAAAATGCAAATGGTGCAGCAAATGAGCAGCCAGAGCCAAATGAACCTCGACTGGAGTCGCAAGTGAGTATCAAGTGTATGTGGCTTTTTTGTGGCAGGCAACTAATTATTGATGTGTCTTCCAGATGCCTCGAGGAAACCAACTGGGATTTCAGTCACGCCGCCTTTGTGTTCGAAAAACTCTTCAAGGAGAACAAAATACCACCCGAGGCCTTCGTCAAGTAGAGTGGCCCACTAACATCCTCAACAACAATAGCTACATTTTATATTCAAACTGCAAGTGGGGCGCGTGTACTGTTGTCAACAACACTTTGTATAAAGGACTTTCAAACGTTTATCTGCTGCTGCTGCTGCTGCTGCTGTTCTTATTCTTCTGACATAGTCTTAAGCGCATCTACTAATAAGATTTCATATAAATTTTTGTATTTTTTTTATTTTTTTTGTTGGCTTCATTTACACTGCCGCAAGTGTTTGGTGCTCGGGCAATGCATTGTGAACATGGTTGTTGTATATTCCAATTCTAATCGTATATGTTAGCTCAAATTCTTTTACACACAAAGTGCAAGTGTATTCAATATTCGTCATGGTGCATTGCCAGAGCGCATAGTACATTTAAAACACACCCACATGCTTGTCAAATAAAATGTGTTGAATGTTATATTTACAAGCAATTATCTACATTGTACGTTTTTTTTTATATAACATTATTATTTTTACCCACCTGCTTCAGTAACAGCAACCTTTAGCAAGTGTCAATAATTATATATGTATGTAGCAAAAACAGGCCACAAAACATAATTAGTTTGTAAGCGTAATTAAACTTAAGATTTCATAATAAATCACTTTAAAATACATGTTAAATGTAAGCAAAGGCAGTTTTATTCCATCATGTGCAGTACGGCATTTCGTTCATTTGAAATCTATATTTAAGGTCTTACATCCTTTAAAAAGCTGAAAGGATTTCAAAATACGGATACATTTAAAAATACGAAAGTCCTGTCAATTTGCGTGCTCAACGGTTTCGTTTTGAATTTGATGCTCTGCTTTCAAAGCAGTGCACTGCTTGCGTATCATGGTTTACCACCAACGGCTTCGTTAAATAATTGACAAAGTTAACGATCAATGCAACACATACAGCAATAGATGGCGCCACACTCCACTCCATTTTGCTAGTTAAACTTGAAATCAAAATGTTGCTGCTGCACCACTTTGTGAAAGTTAACTTTTGATTCAAGACAGAAATGCGATATTCAAAAGAATTACACCCAAATCGCACATACATATGTAGGTATGCGAGTGGCTATGAATGGAACAAAAGAATGCCAAACAATGCAGAGCTTTTCTAGTTTGTTTGCCACAGCTGCTCGACTGGCCATAGGACAGGCCGGGGGGACATTCAACAAACTGGTCAAGTGATCAACTGGTCAGCCGGTCAGCCAACTAGTCTTAGAGGCCTGTCCAGGGTGTGAAGCGACCGCCGCACAGCATCCCAAGCTTAGACGGCATCCTGGCAGAGGCAGCTGCCACAGCACGCAGATCTGTCAACAATAGACATTTGTTTGCGACTTTGCTGGGCCGGGGCGGGCAGAGCCGCGGGCCTTTAAGATGACCTTTGGCGCTGGCCCCTTTTGTTATTCATAATTAGCCCGAAAGAATCGTATTGTTGGCCACATCTGGTGCGTTTGCGGCAACAGCTTTTTCGGGTTTCGGGTTTCGGCTTGGTCCGCTTTCCAGCTGCCAGAAATGATCAGAAAACGAGTCAATCTAGTTGCAAGTAACGGTTGAATTGCTAGAATTTCACTCCACATCATACACAAGTACATAGATGTAAGTGTGTGTGTGTATGGCCAGATTAAGCGCCAGCCAACCAAGGGTCGTTAAGCCACTCACTCTCACTCCCACAATCGCAGTGTATCTTGCTCACTCGCTCGCATGCACACACTGTGCGACTGAGAGACTTGCAATGCACGTGCTTTTTGCTTTTGTTTTTGCTGTGCTTGCAAAATTGCACTCTGCTGTTGCTGTTGTTGTACATGGCGTCATTGCGTTTGCCGATTGGACGCCGAGTGTTGTTGTTGTTGCTGCCACAAAATGGCTGCAGCTTGCTTGACTGTTTGCCGTTTGCCGTTTGCGAAAAAACGTAGTAGGAATAGTAGTAGGCCACCCAATGTTAGAGCGCCAACAGTGTTTTGTGAGAGCGCAAAAGCGAAGCTGTCTGTGTGTGCCTGCGTGTGCGTGTGCTCTCGCTCACTCACACTTATACGCACTCATGCTCCGGCTTAAGCACCCGTCGTGTCATTCTCTTTTCGGACTCTCTTACACGCCCAATCGTATGCTGGCGCTACCTCCCAGCACTGATTGTTGTTGCTAGGCTTAATGAATTTCGTTGCGCGTTATTCTTGTTGCTGATGCTATTTTTTTGTTGTTTGCTTTTGCTTTATATTTTGTATTTTAACATTTAAATTTGTTGCGCATCTGCTGTCCCGCATAACACACACACACACACTACCATTGCGACATCTGCTTTGCCGACGCGAGACGCGTCGCTTTGGCTGAGTGAGAGCGCAAAACGCGTGCCAAACTGCTTGCTGTCGACGCTTTTGCTCTTTATGTTGTTGTTGCTGGTTTGGCTCTTCTTCTTGTTGTTGGTTATCTTTGATTTTTACGTTTGTGCAAATAAAATGATTGAAATTGCGAACGCCAACGTTGTCGTCGCCATTATTTGGGCCCCACACACACACACGCACACACAGATACAGCTCACAGTCACAGTCAAAGCAATAACAAATGCTAATGGCAAAATGGGCATTATGCACAGTTATGTGTGTGCATACATACAAACACGTACACACATACATACATGTTTTGTGGCTGTGTGGAAGATGGGCGATGGCAGCTGGAGAAGCTCGGAGGAGCAAGTTGTAAAGAGAGAGGGGAGGGGGGGGGGGTGGTTGTGTCTTTTTCCAGCGCAATGAATTATTAATTATTGTCGCGGTTCATTATGTGCCAAAAGTTTGAGCACACTTTTGAGGTTAGAATGAGGTCACATTGATTTGCGGTACGGAAATGCAGATATGTACATTGTGTGTGTGTATGTGTGCGTGTGTGTGTGTGTAGAGCACAGCTAAAAGCAGAACTTGCTTGATTGGCCAATTTGTGCTTCAATGCAATAAACTGGCAACAGTTCAAATCAGTTTCCCAATTGTTAAATGTTGCAATTTATTTAAAATTGTATTAAAATGATTAAATATTGCAAACATAAATTCGTCAAACTTTCTGCCTCCTTTTTAATTGATTTCCTTTTGAAGCCAAGCCGCTGCCAGGCAACCATTGGCTGCACACGCCAAAGAGCCAGCCATGTGCCAAATCTCAAGTCCCTAGGCCGCACAGTGGCCAAGATGCACGCACTTCCAGAGGCGGCCAGACAGACAGACGGATGCAAGGCGACTCGGAGAGGGAGAGGGAGAGGGACAGAGAGGAGACATTGCCTGACAAAAGTCAATGATCGCACGGCTGTCGGGGCCGCAAATAAGCGAATGGTAAATGGGAACGTGAAATCGCAATCAAGCGCTAAGGATCAGCGCAGGACTGGCAAGGGACTTGGGCATAATCCGGCTGTTGCAGGATCAGAGCACGAGGACGAGGACGAGGATTCGCTCGTTCATTCGGAACATTTTCGGCAATTACCGAAAAATAAAGAAGCGAATTAATGCGAGGCGAGGGGAACAGGGATGGGGGATGGGTGAGGGGGGAGGGGTTAGCGGGAGAGACCCGAAAAAAGAGTGGAAGCAAAACACATAAAAGGAGTTTTTGCACCTGTCCCGTCAATGCGCAAGGGCCACCAGAGAGGGAGAGGGAGAGGGAGAGGGCGCAAAGTAAACGAAATTAAGGATAAGCAGTGCCAATGCCAATGGCATGGCATGGCAATGGCAATGGCAACGGCAGGATCAGCAGGATAGCAGGACAACAGGACAGCAGCGCGTGCCGCGTGTCCGCTAAAAATGCCAGCTTAATTTCGCGAAAGGTGCACACACTCCCCTCTCCCCTCTCCCCTCGCCCACTGCTCTCTCTCGCCTCGGCTAGTGGGTGACTTCTGTACAGCTGTAGCGCCCTCTCTCTCTCTCCCCTCTCTCTCTAACGGCTTCTAAGCTTTGCGTGCCGCTCGCTCTTTGTTCGCCTTTTCAATTTGCTTGTTGTTCTTCAGTCTTCAGTCTTCGGGCCCCTCGCATCGGTATGCATTTTAAATATGCATTTTTTATGACCGCCAGACACGCAAGATGCAACATGCAACATGCAACATGCCGCCCTGCCACGCTCCCCTCTCTGGCCGATCCTCGCCCTCTCTCGCTCCCTGCATTTTGTTGTCCTACTAAATGCTCCTTAATTCCTGGCGTTAATGAGCTCGAGCGCCCCACAGCGCCGTCTCCTGGGTGGCCCTCTCTGAGTCGAGTCGAGTCGAGTCGAGTCCTGCAGCTCCTTGCAGATGCACTACTAGCATCTCTCGCTCTCTCGCTCGCACTGGACTGGCGACAATTAAAAGGTCGCCTAATTAAGTGGCCATCAACACTCAGCGGGACCAAAGCAAGAAAAGCACACACATCCTTGCGCCTCATCAGAAGCCAATAAATTCTCTAAACATTTCCAATTTATCCTGCGGCATTTCTTAATTGAACAGCTTTAATCAATTTGCTTATTAA